>JAPMUZ010000001.1:2400000-3600000 GCA_029931735.1 Dactylonectria alcacerensis
GGATCGTATTTCAGGATGCCAAAGTCGTGAACGGGATCGCGGTAGACGGGGTAGCAGTCGACTTCCTCGTGGTTGGAAAAGACACAGTGACCCCAAAAGGGACCAGAACCGACGACGTGACGGTTCGTCAGGATGTATCTAAGAAAGGGGGAGCGTCAGCGATGGTAATTACGGAAGCGGTGTCGAGGGATTACAAACCCGCGTTGAGAATCGACGACATATCCAGTAGCCTCACTGGAAACAGCAGGGTCGGTGTCGAACGAACAGGTCTGACAGAATCGGATGGCGACGACGTTGCGCACAACCTTCTGGATGGTATCCTGCCACTCTCCTAAGCTTCCTGGTGTTCCGATATACATGGCGGCGTGTGAGTGAAGGTCGTCGGTCAAGTCAGAGTGGTCGTCGTACTCGACAATATCAGGTGTGTTGTCATCAGCCGAGAGCTTTCCGTTGACGGGTCGCTTGGACGGGGGAACCTGGTCGGGCGAACTCGGGGCCTTTCTCTTGACCCTTGCCGAGGCCGTAGTGCCATTCATGATTACGAGTGAGTTGGATCGCGACGAGGGCCGAGACGACGAAGTAGGTTTAAAGGCACGGTCTGAGAGGCGAGTCGAGGAATCGGAGATCTTGGAGAGCTAGTGGGACGGAAGGTTGAGATGCTTGGTCTGGGGAAACGACGGGCAGGGCGCTGGGCCAAGGGTCGCAGTCGCAAGACGGGTCTGAGGCGCGGCTAGGAACGACGGCGCATCGGACGAGGCTGGTCGACACTGATAAAAGGAAATACGAGCAGGTTGAGTCTGCAAAGGAGCGATGGTAGGAGGGAATCACGGCGCATGTGACGACTACGCTGAGTCTGGGGAAAAAAACCATGCACACCTTTCGCCTTGCAACCTTGGCCTTGCAACCTTGAGCCTTGGCCTCGCGGGCCTGTGTGGATCAGCAGGATTATTGCATAAGGCCCAACTCTACTGTACGGCTCCTCCCCGGGTGCAGTGGGTCTCCTGGTAGGCCTTCCCATCGCCAGGCTGACAGCAGTGTTTTTGCCCCCCCGGTGCGCTGTGGAAGCCGCCCCAAGGCTGGAGTCGCCCCTTGCACCTACTCTGACCATGGGCGGGTTTAGGGGGCCCTTACAGGGGGCCTTTCCAAGGGGGACTCCATCTAGTGCTGCATCATTGCTCCAGGACTGCCTATCACAGGCCTACCCCGTTACGCAATTGGGGCGACGTTACCCACTAAAAGGGTCAACTTATGTAAGGCGACGCCACCGTGCATACCGTAGGTACCCGGTCCATCTGGCCTGCATCCACCTCGATCCTCCAAAGACGATGCTCTGAGCAACGACCAGCAACAACGTGTGGGTGTGAAGTCGGCCAAGGTGGGTGGCACGAACACCAACCAGATGTTGACCTCACCACTTAGCCGCTATCACCAACGTGGTGGTGGGAGGGCGACTGAGACCCTCCCATGCCTCTTTAGTCGGGGTATTGGCAGAACATGCTTTTGCCTGGTGGTCTGGTGCTAAGCTACTGCTCGACTATCTAGGTCTAGGGACGCTGCGACGACACTCTCGCACAACATCGCAACCCGTTCGAGGGCGTCAAGGCTTATGCATGTCTTATATCCAGCTTGCCAGCCTCCAGCCCACCTCCAGCCCACCTCCGCAGCACACCTCTACACACCTTGGTCCGCCTCTATCAACGTCCGTCATCTGCGCACACAGACGACTCAGATCTGGCCCAGCTGACCTCAATCCTTTCCAGAGTGGGCATGCTCCATCCTTGATTGTGCGCCCTCGCTCTCCAGCCCGGCTGCCCTACTTTCGCAACATCCTCTCAGTTCATCATTGCCATACACACCAGCAGTGATGCTCTGCCTTGCCTTGCCGTGCCGTGCCGTGCACCACGCTACGGTGGGCTCTGCCTGATCGCATCAAAGAGGGTCGGAGAGACATTTTATGCATGCATCCAAGACAGCAGCCGTCTCTGAGACACGGAGCCAGACGTGGACGGCTTCAGCACCACAAGGACGGTGGCATCGCAGTCTCCGTTGCACCACACTCGGATCCCAGGTGACCATGAGCGAGCCTCGTGCAATGTGTATCAAGTGGTGGATGCCTTGATTCATGGCCCATTTCCAAGTCAGAGAGTCGCATCGGCTGTAAATGTTGGAGTCTAGGAAACTCCCGTAGAGTCATCCAGGCTCCTCCGCTCCCCCTCTTCGTAGAATCGGGCGCCCTGGACACCCTCAATACCTGCCATCTTGGTCACCGGGCTATTCTTGCTCTGCTGAGACTGTCTTAGAATCAGCCTCTTCGCCCTCGCGCAACACCATGGAGCAAATCTTCTGTCGATCGTTGCCTCTTCTCTGGATGCGAGATGCATGCCGGCCAGTGGATGAGGTGGCCTCGTCGCCTTATCACGAACCGCGTGTACAGCGCCCAGGCGCAGAGAACAGCTCCAACACTGATTGTAGCCGGCCATCGAAACTGACTCGGCGATGAGAGAACAATGGTCAACGTGTACGAGCACATCTCGAACACGTTTTGCCCGCTTGCTTCCACCGCGGAAAATGCCCCACGAGTCTCTGCCTCAACTTCCTCTGCACGGCAGTCAGTCGATACTCTAGATGAGGTCTGTCGTACACAGCGACAACTCACTTCTTGAACAATAATCTGCACCGATAGGTCAAAGCCCCAGAGTCCTACACGGCTAAGCATTATACCGCCCACCAGTCCCGAGGTCGATATGAGACTGTTGTCATCCCCATATCTCCAATAGATGGACATTCCAACAGCGAGGCAGCTTACTTGCCAGCTCGAAAACCAGAGCCCTGCGCGAACAGGACCTATTTTAGCCATCAACCATGGGCCAACCCAGGTAGCGAAAACTTCGAAAATCACAGAAAAAACTGTTCTCGTAGCGGCAATCTGAGTCGGCGTGAAACCAGTGGCTAGTAGGTAAGTGACCGTCTGGCCACTGAAGGCTAACAGGGTAAAATACAACAGTGTACCCGCGAAAGAGGCCATGAAAACCGGGTGCCTGAAGTAAGAGACGGTATCTTCGACCTCCTTTTTCACAGGACGCGATGAATCTCCATTTTGGACCACGTTTTCGGTCCGTACTCTGCCCAGGTGCTAGCACGAGGCTGGGTGCTGTTTTTGGCTGCTGCAGCTCTGGACTTCATAGTAGACCTAGATATATGAGCTCGTGACACCACAAGACCGAGTGCTTCAAGATAACATACCTTGGCAATAGAATAGTACTCAACGACGGAGACACAGTTCATCCCCAGGTTTACTAAGATGGCTGTCTCAGTCGCTATATCATCGACGATAACTCCGATGAAGAAAGGTCCGAAGAGCTTGCAGATGAGGCCAATCCGTCTCATTTGAGAGTTCATGGCTATCAGATTTATGTGTGAGCGGCAATGGCTAAAATGGTTCTGCATACTAGAACTCACTTCGAAGTACTGCCACAAAATCTTTCGCCACAACAACCTAAGGATTGATCAGACTCGGTCAGGATATGCTCACTGGAGAGTGTGTATACCCAGTCTCGCTCGACAGCGACAACATTCATCATGGCAGCCAGCTTCTCAACACAAGCCATGACAGCTAGTAAAGCTAAGAGACTGGCTCGCAACGCCTGGGCTGTATGCTGTGCTCTTCCTAAAACAAAAAAGACGATGCAAGACGCAGCGACAGACGCACGTTGCAAGACTGCATCGCATCAGCGGACGGGCTTCATATTGGGACTACAAGTCAATCCCCCTACCAATAGATAGTCTGACAACCTTTAGTCGATCCTCGCGATCAATGTACTGTCCGACCAGCGAAGACAAGACTATTGCCGAGGCGCCACGGACCATGACATACACCGACATGGGCAGAAGCGTGCCTGGGAAGATGGAAGCCAAGAACAAAGACACTGCCGAACTCGAAGATGCGGTTGTTGCACGCGGACAGGGAGTGCGAGACGTAGAGGCGGCGTGCGCTGTTGTCCAGAGTCCAGCGATTCTCTTCCTGCGAGTCTCTGATGATCTCGCGATGCGGCTGGTTGCGTGGAGTCGCAAGCAACGGCGTCCTCTCTTCGGCAATGGCCGGTGTCGAGTGCGTCATTGGGTCTACTGGTTGATACATGTCTTGAGTAAACCCAAGAAGCGCGTCTTGTGGTTAATCGACGGTGATGCAATTTTCAGGTCCAAGATGGCGCCGACGAACTGGCATCTCATCACTTAACTATTAACCGTTCGGTGAACCCCGGTCGTCAACTAACAAAGAGGTCCCGACCATCGGCGATAGGCTTGTGGATATCTCATGCAGGACGCGGTCCTGCGAACGGCCACCCCTGTCCTCATACTGTCATCCAACTTAGTTTCGTCTAATAACTAGCACCCAAAGCTGTTCTTTTGTGTCCCAATGAGCTGATTTTGTGTATTCGACGGCAGATAGTTCCCGGTCACTAATTCCAGATCATGCCGCCATTTTGACTCGGTCGGCTCATCCCCGACAACTTGCCCAACAGAGTAAAACGATCATCAGCGTGGGGATTTCATCATTTTCTCGGCCAAAAGAACAAAAATCGAGATTTAATTGCAACTTAGCATCCTACAGTAGCCAAGCGAGCCATCTTCCGATTCGTTAAATGAGTGGCATAGGATGCTCATTTCATTTCAGCAGTGACAGTGCCTAGGGAGAACCAGTGTAGGTCGATGTAAGGTAGACTGCGCATACCATTGATGGCATGACACCACAAGTCCACATCTCAATCTCTCTATGTCCCACTGCCTCCACCAATTCACAAGAATCATACACTGCTGAACTAAGTTGAGTTTTCCGTCGTGCTTCCGCTTTCAGGTGTCGTCACAACCAAAGACCTGCGAAAACAGCAGGCACCAACACCACCACCAATGTGGCACTATAGCTCTGTTGCTTCTGAACCTGCTATTATTCGGCTGGGGATAGCGTATGGTATTCTTGATTTTCTCCGGCTAACAATGCTAGATGCTCCAGCGCTGCAACCTCTCAAGACAACATAATCCCCCCTGGAGATGTCGAGAAGGTGAATCCTATCTCATGTGTTTCATGATGTGAAATCATATGAAAGCAGAAGTCACTAAAGAACATCGCTTCTGGTGATCACATCACGTCCAAAAATAACACATCCGCAAATTGTTCCACCAGAATTGCATCATGCCAGAGCATTCGAGTACTTAGATCGACTCGTCGCCCGTCACCTCAACCTTGATAGACAAAGAGATATCATCATCATGCTCTGTCTTCTGGGCCTTAGCAGGGCGCTTAGGCGTTCCTAGTATTTTTTGTGTCAATCAAGAATTGCCAAACGTTGATTCGGGCGGATGCTACTCACCCGTGGCTGCTCGCTTGCGAGGTGTAGCTTTTTTGGTGCTCATCTGGTTATCATCACTCTCATCGTCCGTTGGAGCTTGGGCCTTTTTGGCGCGAGACTTGCGAGCTAGACAAGAAACACCCGTTAGATGCCGTTGAGTTCTCGCAGCATTTGAGGCCGCGCAATAAAGTGAGACTTACGGGTACCGAGCTTTCTGGTTGGGGTGCCACCAACATTGGCCTCACCAACACCCTTGGTCTCAAGCTCAGACACCATCTTGTTGATCTTAGTCCACATGTTCTGTAGTGACTTTGTGGTGCGGCCAGGCATGTCAACGCGCGACCAGTTGATCTGCTTCCCATCCTCCTTGAACTGACCGATGATTCGAAGGAGAAATTGGTTCTTTTTTCGCGATATGTTAGAGAGAATGGATAGTATGTTGGCGTGGGGGGTGGAACTCGCCTTGGCCTCCTCAGTCCAAGGAAGAGCCTTGCCTTCGCCCTTCTCGGTGTCAGACATGGTGGAGAGGGTAGATGATAACAGGTAAAATCTTGAGAGGGTGAATCGGCGTTAAGTCTAAGGTCCCTTTCACGGTGTGTGGGTGGTTTGATGTTGATATGAGGTTTGTGGAAGAGAGAAGAGTCAACAAGGCGCCAAGGGGTAGGGAAGCTGCCAGTGGAGAGGGGAGGTGAGAAGGCAAAGCTGAAGGTAGCGCAAGGTGGATCGAAGGAAGGGGATTTCTTCTCGTTCGGAAGAGAAAGGTGAGTGAGGTAAAGAGAAAGAGGGGGAAGCGAGGCACGTGAAGGAAAGTAGGGAAGAGAGCGAGCACGAATGGAGAGGAAGCCTGAAGAATGAGAGGTCGATTTCTTAATCATCACACGCGAAGTAAACAAACCACTTTCACACCTTAATTTAGGCCAATGCCAAATTCTTTCTATCATCCCGGAGAAGATCATTGGGCGCAAATGATTCACTGCCGTTTGCACGGTTGTGAGGAGGCAAACGCTAGATGAAAGCGTGAAGCGCGTTTGCGATTAAAAACAGACCAGCTAAATAACAACCAATGAGATACCTCAAGGTGCAGGTATTGAAACGGCTTTTTATCCAAACTCTTGTCTTCCATAAAATAGGCGCAAGTAGTGGCTTGGTGGTGAGCTTTGGGAAAGTGAAGTGGTGTACAAAGAGGCCGGATCAACTCAAGAATACAAGGTATGTATTGTCAAGTGCGCATGACCTTTCGATAACTTGCGAGTCTCGCAAGAAAGGTGGATCCCAATTCCATTGGAACTCCCGGTATAGATTGTCGCAATCCTTTCAATCTCGACCACTACATAGGTACTGAGCATATACGATAACAATCTCGGTTTAGTCATCGACAAGAGAACTTAGCCGTGGCCCCTATTTCGAAGAACGAACACACAATTCCTGTCTATTTCTATGCGCCATTCGTTTCTTCGTGTACAAGTTGTGGAATCCCAAGTCTGAAGCCACAGCCATTGCCTATAACTCCAAGGCCGTTACCTAAGCATGTAAACAAGACATGGTGATTTTCTCAGTGCCAGTACCAGTTCCAAGATGCTGCCATTACTAGAACCACAATCCGGATTGAATGTCCATCGCGCCTCGCGCCGTATGCTTGCATCTCCTCCAGCCCAAATCCTGCATGCCGATGATGGTCGTGGTCTCGTCAAATCTCGTAGAAATCTCACAATTGTCCTGCCGGACCATGGTTGAAACACTCGCGTCTGCCGGCTTGCGCAAAGCTGCCCACAAAGCCATTTCTCATAGCTAGCTCTCGTAGCCATTCCCAATAACCATCTCCCCAAATCATAGCAACGCATGATGCCACACCTCAACACCTCATCCCAAAATCTGCCAACTCCTGAGGCGCAATCGCCAGTTACTTCATCTTCATTCTGAACGCCATGAAATCTCGAAATCGATGCTGATGCTCCTCGCATGCTGCAGTCCACCTTTTTTGTACATCGCTGTCCTGCTGTAACCAGTCGAAATATTCCTGAATATGCGCGTCACTGTGGGCCTCCAAGAATGAGTAGCCGTGCGCCTTCCGCATATGCGAAATGTTACGCTTCCTCGTACTGAAATGATCAACAACACTGGCATTGAACACATCCCAGTCCTTTAAATATTGCTCGAATTCTTTGACGTATTTGTCCCAAGACGCAACGGACGGCTCCATTCCGTTGATGGCAACATGTGATGGGAGGTTGGGGGCCTTCGGGGGTGTCGGAAAAACAAGCTTGTCTGGCTTGTGTGGTTCAAAGGGGATATTGGCTGAGGCCTTGCTTTCAAAGGGTAAATTGTCCTTTAATTCAGTGAAAGACCGCAGGCCAGAGTCCGGATGGGTAAACGGGGCGACATTCTTCAGATCTGCAAAGTTCACTCGGAATTCCTCGCTGTCCTCTGATCCTGCGGCATTTGGGTTGAATTCCTTGGTCTGATTTTCTGCGGGCTTCTTTATCCCGCCGTTCACGCCCTCGACATTTCCAGGCCGCCACTCTGGTCGTGAAGGCTCCACGTTGATGTTTCTTGCGCCAGTCGGTGGTTGGGCCGCGTTGAAGGATGGTGGTGCTGGTGGTACAGCTGCAGCCGCGGCCGCTGTTACTTCTGGTACTGCTGTGCTGGTTGGAGGGCTGTCAATGTCCATAGCCTGAGGGCTATCTGCCGCAACAGGCCCTCCCTGGGGCTTGCGTCCCCGCCATGGGAGCTCATCCTCCTCCTCACTGCTGCTATCAATGACAATGGGTGAAACACCTGCCGCCTTAGGTTTCGGCTTCTTCGGGTTACCTCGCATAGATCGGGTCGGTGAAGTAGTTTTGACAGGGGATGGCTGTGGGACGAAAGTGTGCGGACCGAACTCGTTATTCCAGCCGTCCGGGTTAAAGCCTGGCTCCGAAGTTCCAGACTCGGAAGGGACGCTCGAGGTGTCAGTGCGATTAACAGTAGGGCGTTTGGTGGGCGAGTGACGGCCAGTCCGGTTTCCTGACTGGGGTCGTGGCCTCGTCGGGGTGCCTTGCTCAGAACCGCCAGCGCTGAATTGCCAAGAATCTGCATCCTGATCGTCGACAAAACTCGTGTTAATGTCGTCGGTGTTACTTCTCGAGAATGTCTTGTGTTGAGGAGAGGTTTGTGAGAATGTGTCGTCGTTCACGGGGAAACTGAAGCTATTCGTGGCCTTGTTGTCAGCACTGTTCAAGAAAACGGGTGGCTCTGGATTCTGGTCGCTCTGTTTTCTCTTCTCACTTGACCCCACAAATGCCGCGTTTTCAATCAGTCGAGCTAAAACCCGCTGTTGTTGCCGCTCAAAGGCAGTCAGGAGAAGAGAAGAATCTCGATCTCCACTAGGAGTTGAGTTGAAGGGTGGGTCTTCCTCTGAGTCAAACGTGCAGGCTACATCATCTTGATGAGTTGCCGTCCAGCCTTGCAGAGGTCGATGGGGGTTGTAGGTGCGGCACGTGTTGCAATTGGAAAAGGAGGACGAGAGATGTGTGTTATGCGAGCAGGGTGGTGTCTCATACATTGACGGCCCGCCAGTAGTGTTGCTTTGGGTCTTCGAGGCTAGCATCCGGTTAGTCTCTTATAAGATTGAGGGCCTTGTTTTTGTTATACATACGTGTTTCGACCGTGGGAGGATTGGGCGGTTGAGCGGCCCCGTTGGGGGCCGCAGAGGCAGAAGCAGGCTTTTGGCTGGAGCGTGATTTCTTGAGGGGAGCTTTGGGTCGAGATTCCATGTTCACAGGAGGAGGCTTTCCCCCAGTCGGGAAATCCCATTTCGGTTCTTCGTCGTTTGTCCCTTTTGGCCTATCGGTGAAACTGCGCTGTCTAGTGGGCGTATCAATATCGGGGGAGGGAGCATCTTGACGGGATGTCTCCCGTGTGCTCTTTGTTCGGCCCAGAGGCACGCCGTCGAAAGGGTTCGTCTTTTCGCCCCCGTGCTTGGAATACGGCGTACTTTGTCGAGTATCCGCTGAACTGTCTCTGTCTCTAAATTGGCTCAAAGGATCCGGCATTGGCATTGGACCGGGCCGTCCTGAGTTGGGGCCGTCTGGAGCAAAGCGTTCGGGTGCTGGCCTCGAAGTATAGTTGCTGCTAGTGACGGGAGGTTCATCACCGTGCATGGCTGACCGAGGATGGTAACCTGCCCTTCTGGATCCAAACGAAGCCTGAGCTCGTTGTCTTGCGGACTCTGTTCGCGGCGGAGGAGGAGGCGGGGTTGGTCGAGGCTGCTCAGCTGGCTTGGCACTCGCTTGCGATGGTCCTTTGCGCATGTTTTCAAATGCCTTCGCGGCATTCTTCTTGGCTTCGTGGTCTGCAGTAGTGTACTGCTTCGCGGTTGGGGGAACGCCTTGAGAGAAGCGGTTTTGCCATCTTTGAGCGCCCGAAGGCGCAGGCCGGTTTGGTTGGTTACGGCGAGGAGGAGGCGGGAATGCATCGCCTGCATTTGCCCAAGGGTTGCCTTTTACCCCTGAGGCTCCCGGGTATCTGGATCGAGTCCGCGTCGCATCATACTTGGCCTTCTGCTCTGGATCTGACAGAACCTCGTGCGCCGACTGAATGACCTGGAATTGGACGTTTACCTCTTGCTCTCGGCCAGGGTTTCGGTCTGGGTGGTACTTCAGGGCTAAACGACGGGTTAGTCAATGTGAGGTTCCATCGCAGCTCGAACTCATACCAAGCTTCCGGAACTGCTTCTTGATTTCCTGGACGTCTGCCGATGGTGGCAGGCCCAGGTCTGCATAGTAGTCCCGGGACGTCGCCATCGCAGTCGACAGCTCGAGTGTGCTGAGTACCCTTCACCAGAACTAGCTTGATGGAGTGGGCTTTTTTGGCAGTCGGTTTCCTGGTGACAATGGGCGATGTGCAGGTTTCGGTTGGGAAGATCGAAGGCTGTGGGCGTTGCAAGATAAAGCCCAAGTACGGTTGAGTGTGAACGACGCTGCTGTCTAGAAAACAGATGTCAGCGTTGAGTAACCTTAGGTTGTAGCTCAGGGTAATGCGACGGCGAAGCGGCAACTAAGGCGGGCCTCAAAGGTAGGGTTCGGGGTATTTTCCGTGGAGAAGCGTACATCGTGGTCTTCTGTCGTCGCGAGGAAGTCAAGAATCAAGAGTGTGGTTTGTAGCAGCTGGTACAGCGCTGTCAGCGGGTGATCAACTGCGAAGAGAAGCGAGAAATGGCAGCGAACGGAGAGGGTCGGGGCTTTGAGGGCAAGAAGGCGAAAGGAGTAGCAGGCGGCCAGTCAAAGGGCAGTTGAGTCCAGGATCGCTCACAGGAACTCCGGCTCCTGGATCGAACGTGGCGCAAGACGGCAGATCGGGCATATGTCTGCTCTTCGAGATGTGTCGCAGTGCAGCCCCAGTTTCAGCCGCAGTGGGTTGGGCAACGGATCGAAGGAGGGCGCAGACTTACCAGAATGACGTCAGGCGCGGATTTGACTTCGAATGACAGGAACCTGGTGAGAAGCCAAAGAGAGAAGCGGAGGGAGTGACGCTGCGAAATAGGATGGTCGGGCTCCCAAAGTTGTGAAGGGCAGCTTGAAGGCGAGGAGCTGGACGCAGTGCAGCGTGCAGTGGTCGAGGTGACGAATAGAAGCGCTAAGTACTTCGAGCAGTACTTTGCAATCGGGTTGGGCGTGCTGAGTTGTACAAGTACCTCCCTCAGGCGCTAATGGTGGGCGGGCTTGGAACCTGGAAAATGTCTTAAAAGTACAACGGCGGCCGCGTTTGGTGCCGTGGCTCAGTGCCTCGTTGGTTTTTGCCTTCCAACAGAGGTCCTTTTTCTTGCCTCACCGTCAAAATGGACTTGAGGTTTCTCGGCTGTTTAGTGAGACATTCTACACGGTAGTGGCCAAAATCCAAATTCTTCTTGCTATCCGGGGTTCTGTGTGTGAGATGTGGTCGACTGCGAGAGATGACCGAAGGGAAAGAAAACAAAACAAGGTCGCTATTGGCGGGGTCACCATGGGCAGCAGACGGGAGCAGCCCACCTCACAGTGAGGTGTGAGGCGAAATGCACATTGCACAGACAAACAGCCCCACTTTCAGGCTGGGACTTGCACAACATGCGTGCCCTTGTCCTTGATTCATTGACACAGATGCATTGAGAGATGAGAACCCGGAAATCCATCTGCAACTCGACCCGTTTCCACGTTTGTGGTTAATGCCTCTCTACCGTGATTTTTACTGCATTAGTCGTCGACTGCGTCTGTTTATGGGTACATTGTAAAATTACACATCTTCAGCAGTCAAGGCGACTCCCACCTCTGGCTCTCAGCAAAGTTGGTGTTAGCCATCATTGCACCGACTGCATCTACGTTGTTGTTCTTCATATTTTTCTTGTATACTTGTCGCCTTCCTAAGTACCCAGCCTTGCGACATTGTCATCATCCTCGTCGACATGCGTATCACAAGTTCCAACACAGAAAGAACCCTCGTGACTCTACTCTGTAGGGGCCTCCAAGGCCCACCAACGGGTTTGCGCCAGCACTGCCACATGCGTTTGACGTGGGCGGCTGTCATCCAGAAACACGGACTCCCCTTCAGCCACACTTCGACTCATCATGGGTAGAGGTAGCCTCTGATAGCACATGACGACATCGCGACACTGTCAATCATGGGTCCTACATGGAGTTGGTGCTGTCAATTCAGACCTAGTGTTCCGCCATCTACCTATCTGGGTACATAATTCATGTGCCGTTTTATCGACACCTTCGGGTCGTCCATGCCTACAAGATAGCAACATACATCAATCAAGGAAGTAATACGTCAATGGATCAATAGTCGATGCATAGACTACCTAGGATCTGGTAGCAATAGGTACCCAACAGGCGATTCATCCTTACTGCTGACACGACCTAATTAGACGGCGCACATGTGACCGATGCAACTCAACGTCAGCGCCCCACAGCCCATCCATCCAGTTCATAGGTGGAGGACACTCAACACTTGAGTTGTTCGATGCCTAGGGATGTGGTGGAGATCCAGCGGCCTCGGGCCGAACGACTCCTGTGCCCCATCACGACGCTGGCATGACTCCCTTGCGTGGGGCGTCCAGCTCCTCTGATATCGGATACCGCGCTCACAGTAAAGGGGCCGCTTCTAGGTCACCGTAGCATCACGATGCAAACCAATAGACATACTTTCAGCGATTATCCTGCCGTGTCGTATGCCATCGTTCAATCATCTCCTGCTCAGCTTCCCTGCGCCGTCTTCTCCGCCGCAATCTTGGCCTCCATCTTCCTCCTCGCTGCCAGAATCATCTCGTCCCTCCTCCTCTGGAGCGAAGCGTGCCTCTCCTCTCGATTGGAGCTCCATGCCTTGCCCTTCTTATCGTCCTCCGTCATTGATTCAGTGCCAACCTTCCCGCTCAAATTGTACCGCGTGATCAGGTCCGGTTGCGCCGGCTTGTCCGGTTGTCGTGGCAATGCCGCAGTCGCCGCGTTGGCGCTGCCACCGGGGGGCGGGGGAGGCTGAAAGGTGATCGGAGGCTGTACGGGCGTCACCGTCAGCAAGTTTCCATAGTAAATATCGTCCTCGGTGTAGTTAGACGCGAGGAACAGCAGCATACCGTGTCCAGTCGACCGGCGAGAATTCGTTCGGTAGTGTTCTGGATATTTCCCCCGTTCCTTTGCAAGTCCCAGAGGATGCTTCGCCTCTCCGCCTGCGGAAACATCTGCTGTATCCTACCGACTGCGATTTCTCTTGACCTGAGGAAGGCCTCCGGTGATCGGGAGGGTTGCTGGGGCGAAGGCCCTCCAAAGAAGAGGTATCGTATTATCAGCCCGAAGATGACCAGTATGGCCACGAAGTACGGCAGTGAGATCTGTTCGTTCGACATGGTCGCGAAGGAGTCCGTCTTCTGATACGACAATGGGAACAGGGCTTCGTTGATCAAGGCAGGGGGTCCAGTCGACTGCGATGGAGTTGAGATGTCGATACCTATATTCAAAAGGCTGTCACGAGGTGTTTCCACAAGCCAGAGCGTTGCTGTCGTGGGTCGATGCCCATCTATTCTTAATCTAACAAGACCAGGTTCCGGGCGTCAGGGCCCCAGCCTCGCCTCTCGGCACCTCAAGTGCATCATGGAAGAACCTCGGCTAATATCACATTACGTATCATCGACGTATCAGTCCCATATGCAAATGATAAGCTCACACGACATCGCACGCGACATCCTCAACAAGCTGCCAATGAGTGCAAGCTGCAAGAAATTTGCAAGCCTCGTAGAACATCATCGTCCTAATTCGATACCTGTCCCTGGGTTCGAATTGCAAGTCAACAGGAACAACATGAAAACACATTCACGTGCGTGTGCTCAAAAATGCGACTGGGAAGCATCCTGTATTGACCCGGTGCAGCCCTCAAACCCAGGAGACAACCCGTCTACCTCGATGACCAGATCGTACCGTTCCAGACCCCAGAGTCAACAGACCCGATCCATTACCGTAAGGAACAGTTGCCCTGCCTGACGGCGAAACGCCCGATGACACACTTTGCCCAGTTTCGACCAACCAATGCCAAGCACCAAATCACTCAACCGTTAAGTATTCCTAACGGCCTCTTCCCACATTACGGCACAATGGGTGCTTGGTTGAGGGTTGTATCAAGATCACCATAATGCAGAGTGAACTCCCTCTATGGAAGGTGTGTTAGAATCCGAACATGAAGTATATCATAGATAACGGGGGCAACCTACTCGTTCCTTCCGCCAATTCGTGGTGTCCCACACAATGTAATACCCTCGCTCGTGGTTTGGGCTCAGTATTTGAGGGGTCATGTGCTCGTCCTTGGTGAGCCACACTTGTAGCTTCTTGTGCCACCGCCAGTTGCGAGAATGGCTTTACCAGGTTAGCATCTCGCCCACCCGTTGACGTCGGTCACCACTTACAGTTCCACCGCAGCCATTTGCTGCTTGACATCTGCCGGGCAGCTGTAGAAGATCCAAAAAAGGGTTTCCTCGTTGAAGCTCTGGATCTTGCTCTCAATGGGTTGCACATTTGTCACGCTGTAACAATCAGGCAACCGGAACTTGCCAGTGTTCGCCGTTGGCCGGGGAGGGGCATCGTCGAAGAGGGAGTAGATTTGGGTTGAGAAGTGCCTAACGCTGTTAGGGCGGAATCCAATACAAGCAAGATTAGAGGACTCACTCCTGGGATGTCATGTCAAGCCCAAGCGAAGTAGGATCCATGCCCACAACCATTGCATGGTAGTCAGGGTAGTTGTTCATCAGCGTTCGCAGTCCCTTGATTCCCCACTTATCCACTGCAGGCATGCCCTCAAGAGGATCAATCACTTCATGGGCTTGGTTGTCGTTCTCGTCATTCACCTTCTGTGCAGCCGCATTGTTGATCAGCGATCCCAAAGCAGGGCGGCGCTCTGGATCTTGCGACGCTCCATCGGTTGCGAGCGCCGCTGTCGCGGAAGGTTCATCTCGAAATGAAGGTGGCGGTTGTCTCGTTTCCTCCATACTTCCGAGGGCTTTAGCTTCCTGTGTTCGAGGAAAGCCTTTGAAAGTTAGGCCATATACATGGTAGATAGAAATTAATACTCACCAGGTGCACCGACTCCGGGGGGTGATCTGATTTCACTCGCCCGGCTATTGGCCGAGAGAGCGTTGAGAAGACCATTCCCCCTATTATTTTGCACGGGTCCGGGAGCTCCAGTCTGGGGACCAAATCCCAAGGACGTCATCAGATTTGCGCCACGTTCGGATCCTATCTCGCCATTGGCCGTCCTGTTGAGTGGAGGGAAGTCATCGATGCTCGTAGATTGCGGCTGGGATGATTGTCCACCCATGCTAGCCTGGCTTCCGAATCGAAACGATCCTTGCACGGGAGGCATGCGGGACGAGTTGGAACTGAAGAGGTCGTCTTGACCTCCTTGCTGAGAAGACAACGGAGTCGGCTGGTTGCGTTGTATGGGTCCACCAAGGTTTCTGGATCCCGTGCCTGACCACATCGAAGCTTGATTAGCATTCGAGAGTTGGGAGTTGTTCGATAATGACGGGAATTCCCTGTATAGATGAGGTCAGCATGCACACCACGAAAGAAAGCCACGGTGGGTACGAGGAGTGATGGCCTGGTAGCAACGAAGCAAACGCCAAGCAGTACCCCTTCACAATAGCTGAATAGGCTAAGTCTGATGATATTGTGGGTGTTGGCCGAACGTCGACCGTCACATAGCGCTTTATGGCTAGTTTAGGCTTCTGGGTGTTGGCCATGGCGATGCTTGTAGTGGATGCGAAGGGAAAACAAAGAAGAAGCAGCTTAAGCAAAGGGAGAGGACATACGAGAGGTCGAGTGGTGTTGCTGGTTGCGAGCCGCTCAAGCTTTGAGCGAAGCTGACATTTCCACCGAGTTGACGATTGGGATTTTGAAGGCCAGCAGCTCCCATGGGCACGCCTCCACCAAACGCCCAGCCGGAGCTATTGTTCGCTGTATTCATGGCGTAACAGTCAGTCCCCACAATAGAACGCATGTGGCTGCGCAGCCAACTCGCGGGCACCAGGCCATACCTAGCTTCCCATTCGGTAAGCGATTCGACGCTGCTCGTGCTGGTTGTTGGGGCTGTTGTTGACCTCCAAAGCCACCAGGCATTCCGCGTAATGTTTGTGGCACTGCCCCTACAGTCCGAGACCTTGGTCAGCCATTGCTCGAATAATCGCTGCACAGCACGCTATCCCAGGCTTGGGCAGCACATAATTGCTCCATCCCCTTGCCTCTTTCACGTCTCGCATCGGTTCGAAGCTGCTCCTCGGATCATGCCCAGACTAGTGACATCAGGCAAGGGAGGGGCATGTCACGAAGAAGCGCCCTCGGGGCCACGGAAGCAGCAGGTGCTGGCGCACACAGCGCGGCCTGCGACATAGGTCGCTCTCTTCATCTCGACGGCGAAACATGCTCGTGGGATCGCAGATTGGGCAAACAGCGGGGTCTCTGGCGAGGAGGGACGAGGTGGTCGGGAGCGGTCCTACCTGGCCGGTTCATGATTGCAAAGGGATCGCGCGAGCGAATGACGACGACTGGGTGGTGTTCGTAGGTTCTCGGTTCGTAGTCCGGGATTGCTTGTTGTCAAAGTTCGGTCGTTAGGCAGCGTCGATGTCTGTCGAGATGTTGTTTGCACTTTTGCTGCGCTGTTCGGAGAAGGCTGCTTCAGGCTCCATGAACCTAGAGCCACGGCCGGATTCAAGTGGGTCCGCACCGACAGCGACTCACTCGCCAATCAGGTTTAAGCGCGGGCCAAGGCTGACGTTAATACTTGCTTATGGTAGCCAGCTGAACAACCTTGTTGGTACGATCCCCGAATTCTGTCACGCTGCAAGTCGATAGACAGCCAGTCGGATGGAATTCTATGCACACGTCTACCGGCCTAATTCAGGGCTTGCTGAAAGCTCTTCCCAAAGTCTACGTCCGCCACGTTCTTCCCAATCAGGACGATCTTGCCCTCCGCTAGTGTCTCCTCATCCGTGTCTATAGAGGCATCGTTTATCTCAAAGACCTCCCTGACCCCCTGGAGTATCTTGACTTCTCCGTTGTCGAATACAAAACGGCCTTTGCAACGGTGTATCTCGAAATTGTACGCCTCTTCCGCTACGGGAAGTTTGCTATCCCACAACACAGCCCTTAGCCAGCGGTCGACGTCGTCCAATTGGCCTGGCCGTAGGCGACCTACAGGAATTGACACTGTTGATATTGTCTAAGAATAAGTAGTCAGCCACGTTGCTCATCTCCGAACCCGACGGTTTTCAGCCACTTACAGGGTCAAGATGGCTATGTCCCTTGGCGCTGGCTTCGGGTTCATTAAACTGGTCATACGCATGCAGGTCAAGCAGAAAGCCCTCCAGCTGAGGCACCACACCCCGCTCCGTGACGTGGATCCTTGCCAACCCGTTGATGGATTCAATTCTAGCCCGTACTGAGCTGAGCTCGCTCTCGCTGACCATATCTGACTTGTTGATGACGATTACATCGGCGTGAGAGATCTGTACGTGGGCAGTGGTCATAAGAGGACCATGGTCGTCGTGGCCATCATGGTCATCCTGGCCGTCAATTTTACCGCTTGGATCATCGAGGCTGCGCAGAATATTTTTGGCATCGACCAAGGTGACAACACCGTCCAGATATATCGTGCTGCCGAGGCCGTCATCTACCCAGAAGAGGGGTGCCAGGTTGCCAGGATCAGCGAGACCTGTAGTCTCGAGCAGGATGTAATCGAATGCGCCCTTCTTGTTCATCAACGATTCAATAGCGTTCACGCCGGTATCCCTAAGGCTGTTAGCCGTGTTCAAAGTAGGGGCACAGTAGGTCCTACTTGACCGAGCAGCACATGCAGCCATTTCCGACATCAAGCCATTCCTCGACCTGCTCGCCTCCCTTGTTTACCGTGAGAGACTTCTCGATGTCGACAGCTATCATCTCCACTTAGAAAATTAACCCTCCAAGAGCCGTACTAAGACCTACAGTCTCCAAATTCTGTGCCGCGAGTTAATGAGGAAATCCCAGCTTGGCGGGGTTAACACAAACCATTCATAATTACAGCAATCTTCTTGCCATGTTGAGCCGTGAGGATGTAATTCAATAATGTCGTTTTACCCGCTCCCAGGTATCCTACAGAACGTCAGAAAATCAGCTATAAATCAGACCCAAAGGGGGCGGGGGGGGGGGGTGTGCTTGTTACCCGTCACAATGGTAATCGGAACCTTGACTCTGAGCTCCTCCGGGACATCGTTGTTGGCAGTAGTGTCGACTAGGTCTGGCGGGGCATCATCGTCAAAATCCATGATGAAGGATGTTGCTATGGGGAACTTTGCAATGCAGTTGCAGATTTCGCCTCTCTAGCACCTAGACATAGAAACAGGTTGATCTAGATATCCACAAGTACTCGCTGTAAAGGTTGCTGTTGCTGGTCAACCTCACCAGCTCCAACTGTGTTTTGCAGCATCCCGCAGCCATGACGCAAGGAGACGTCCCGCACAGTCCCCGTTAACTGCATGTCGGTCATGCATATGCACCTACCGAGCTTAGTGGAAAATGCAACTAACGCCGCCAAGCGTCTCAACTCTTAGCCTTGTCGTCCTCTTAAGCGCCCATCAGCTCTACCCGACCTCGTCGCGAAAGCGATACCCGAATTCCCACGCGTTGCGGCCTCGTCTCAACCCACGATGTCGTTAGCACCAAGCTCCCCTCGATTACCCAGCCCACCGCCGGCGGCTGAGATCCAGATTGCGCCCAACTCACCCTCTGGCGGCCCGGCAGCGACCCCCCAGACAACGCATTCTGAGCAGACGCTGCTTGACGCGAGCTCTAGACGGCGCATACACCCAGGGACGAAAGCCATCGACATGGCAGCTGGCCCTCCCTTGATACCCCTTCACGAGGTTCGTTCGGATATAAAATCACCGGAGGCTGCCCTCAGAAACTAACCTCTACCAGCTGGATTCAGCCTTTCAACTCCAAGAACACCTTGCCGCCCTCCACTGCTACCATACTGCCTCAAACACCCAACCTCTCACTCGCGCAACTGCCCTCCAGCTTGCACAACCCCCGAACGGTATCGACCGCACCATCTGGCTATACGAGCTCTGCCGCTTCCTCATCTCGCAGTGCAACTCCCTCATCGTCGGCTTCCTCTTCGACATGCCCCCATGCAGCGCCAGCACGTGTCCCGAGATGCGCGCCTCCGAGTGGCAGTTCCTCTGCGCCGTCCATGAGCAGCCCAAGAGCTGCTGCGCCATTGACTACTGCTGCCATACCCTCGATTGGGCCGCCAACGTCGTCACTGATCAGAAGATATTCCCGAGCCGCTTCGTCGTCCTCAGTGACAATCACAGCAAGAACGTTGGGGTCAAGAATTTAGTCAACGTGTTTCGCCGACTGCATCGCATATTCGCGCATGCGTGGTTCCAGCACCGCGGGGTCTTTTGGTCTGTCGAGGGCCAGACTGGTCTGTATGTCTTTTTCAAGACGGTCTGTGACCTATACGACTTGCTGCCTGCGGAGAACTACAAGTTGCCTCCGGAAGCCGAAGGCCTGGAAGCCCCCTCGGCAGAGCAGGATATGGAAAAGCCCACACCAACCATCCTAAAACATCAGGCACAGCAACGCGGCCCCGGTGGTGAAGATGACAGCCTCCACCCTGCTCGAACCAACACACGACGGCATATTAGAAGCAGCCCGTCGACTGGCAGTGCCGTAACAACGGTCCTGGAAGCGGAGGAGGAGGAGGCTAGCGGCGTATCACGGAGGCTAAAAGACATGCACATCTCGGCGCCATCAACTGTGGAAGAGGAGCCTGAGGTCGCGGATGTTCCCGTCATTGTTGAACAATCTGTCATTGCGCAATCCTCGGCCGAGAACCAGGACCCACTCACCCCAGATAGTGAGGAGGATGAAACGGAGGAAGACTCCGACGCAGACCAGACCGTTATCGACGCGGACCCCGAGGAGGAGGCTGAACCTGCAGATGACAAGGATGGAGTGGCCGATGAGCCCGCACCACCCAAAGAGGCTGATGTCTTCGACGATGCCGAAAAGGGTGACAAGCCTAGTGATGGCCCAGCAACTAAAGAAAATCCCGAAGATTCTTCTGCGGCACCAGCACCGGAGGAGTTTGAAGAGCCTGCCGAGGCGGATCCTCAGCAACCGACGACAGAAGTCGGCAAAAAGCCCGACGAAGACACGACTGCTGCTCCGTCGAGAGCGGAGCGTGTTGAGGATGAGAAATAGACTACCAGGTGGACCTGCCGCCTATCTACTTTGTTCATTTTAGGTGTGCCCATGTCAGTGGCTCGAGTCTAGTTCAGTCAGGCACTGGCTGGTGGCATTCACTGTAGTTGATGCCGTGAATAATAAGATCCTCTTCGAGGAGACATGAAGATACAGGAAAGTCTTTTTCTAGTAAGCACGGTAGATGAATGATTAATGCATTCTGTCATAACTTTTTAACGCCAAAAATGCGCCTCTTTCCCATTTGTTCTAATGCAATTGCGTCTCTCAGCCAGTCTAACTAGATGCTGGGAAACCGGGGTATCTATGACAAGCGAGGTGAATCGTTCAGCCTCGTTGTTTAACTCTTCCAATGCTTGTTTTCCTTTCATGCTATAACCTCCCTACAAAAAAATGCCACCGCATATGGTTTGCGTACAAAGAACTGAAAATATGGTAGTGGTCGAGCGGTCATCTGGCAAGCTGACGTTCAGGATCGCAAGCGAGGGTTCTACCTCAACAACCCAAGTGTCGTCTTTGGCCTTTTCCGGTCATTCAGGATAGTCTTGGGCACAGCTTGATTGTCTTAGAAAAATAGCTGTAGGCTAGGCTGTGCCGGGGAAAACCCCAAGTCGTTCTCTCAATGATTTGACCAGCAACTTCCGACCATTGCGACTCGGTTTCAAGACCTCTCCTTCCATCTGCAATCGTGAGACTTCACTCTCCCCGCTAAGCTTGTACTTTAGGCCGAGTTTGTTTCATAAAGCAAATGGTATAGCCGTTTTCACCGTTTGGGAACGCCGTTCGTAAAGGTAAGGGCTTCGTGCCGTCCCCTAGGCTAGTCGCGGACAAGTTACGTTTGGTTTTCTGCACAGAGCAGCGAGAGCATTTAACTTTCACTCGCTGGTGCTAAGTTGCCGGGCCTTCTCCTAGAGTGGATGTTCCACTAATTTGCTCGTTCATCGATAGTTTTGCAAAGATATGCCTGACCTCACGGAGGTTTTCCTGCTGGGCCGTCACGGCTGCGGCATTTCGTTCGTCGGCAAAGCTTCGAATACTCTGCAATACTGGACTGAATTGTTCACCATTCGGGAGCCACCACTGAGCACATGACGGGTCTCGAAACATCTCGGCCATCTTGGTTCGAAGGCTGATTGGGTGGATATATCTAGTCGCACGGTCAGTCCCCCGTTCTCAGCTTGCTAACGGCAAAACTATCGTTGGTCTAGAAATGTGAAGCTTACCCCATCGTTTCGAGCAACGCAAATTTCCGACGGAACCACATGTGATGCTGTGCGTCCTGCGGCAAGAAGAGGGCTGCTATGGCGATGCTAGCTTGTGTGAGGATCAACACGCCTTTAGGAGTAAACGGCCAGTATTCCAGGGACTCAAAGTGTTGGCATGCCATGTATGCGTGCTGGCCCAGCTCTCTAAACAATAATTCCGGTGGCATTGTTGATGACTGGCACTTGTGCATGATCATGATGGAATTCCATTCAGCGCAAAGAATCGTCGTGGTGAAGAGTGGGTGTTCGTAAAGTATTCCGGGCGTATATGGATCAACAATATCGTCGGGATCCGGAGGTCGTGGAGTCGAAAAATCAGTAACGAGGTATCTGGCGTCTGACAGCGCAGGATCTCTCGTCTCTTTCCATTCCACAAGGAGTTTGGTTGTTTGTTCGTGTTCGATGGCGAACTGCTCGGCGGGGATTTGGCCGCGACTACCCCTTGCGAACAGTATCGACATGTCGTATGAAATAAGACGAAGCCTCGCAGACCATTCCTCGATCCTCCAACGCAACTCTTCCGGGTATGTTGCCATCTGGGACTTGTGGAATTCCACCATTGCAGTGAACCACTCTCGGGGCAAATCGGTCGGGAACCCTCCCATCAAGGCAATGAAGTTATCGAACCGTGCGTACCACTGTAGACACATACGCCCCATGGGAGTTTGCACAATTGTCTGAGGTGTAAACATGTTTGTGAGGATTTCGAACGCCGCTTTCTGATGACCCATTAGGTTGACCCAATCGCCTAAGTATTCCTGCCATAAACGTTAGTCGACGGTGATGTACAAGAAACGGTATGGTCGAGACGCACCTCGATCGTAGCTAGCTGTAATATAGTCAATAGTGTTGCTACACTGTGTTTCTCTTTACGCTTCAGAGTGGCTAACAACAGAGTAACGCTCTTGTTGTAGTATTGCAGAAAATCCTGCAGCTTTCCATTGGGGTTTTGAAGAGTCAGATGATAGGCAGAGAACCCTACCAAAGCGTTGAGCAGTGGCTCATGTCTTAGTGCTGCACTTGGGAAGATTGTCTTGAAGAACTCATCCGAGTCGTGGGGGATGCAGTAATGGAAGTTGGTCATGTTGTCAACAAAGTGGGCCAGACACCGTTGAAAATCCGGCGGAAGATGAGACCAATCTGGTGGTCCTAGATGAAGTGGAAATTCGACAGACGGATATGAGGTAGTTGACAAGCTGATAGGAGTTTCGTTTACGGTAGATGGAGAAGAGCTCTTCGTACTAGATTGCGATGGGGCCTCGGAGTTTTGACGTCGTGGGGGCATGTTTCCGAAACTTATTTGAGAAGACCTCGACGTAGTTTGCGCCGGGCTTTCGAGTTCGTCCTCGTCCAGTATTGTCTCAAGCTTGCTTTCTTGCTCTGTGTCTTCGTCATCATCTGCGGTTGAAGACGAGGGGCTTGCCTGCATCGCGGCTGAAGCGTCTCTCGATTTGCCACTCCCGGATGAACCCTTCGAACTGGAAGACTCAGGGTAGACACATTCGCGGTTCCCTTTCTTGCAACCTATCCTTTGTTAGCACGGCTTGCTGTTCTGACGTAGTTTAAAGACGTCTTGAAACCCACGTTCGCAAATTGGTCGCGTCTCGTCGCACTGAAACGGTTAGCCGTCTTCCCAGGCCAATTGTAGAAGCTTGATCCTACCTTAACTCTTCTGCTCCTGCACATGAAGCAACCCGAGCGCGTTCGGCGGTGCTTTACGTGGTCTATGCCTGTTCCAGTTGCAGGGCCTGATTTCCTTCGACTTTTCTGTGGCTTGGATGGGTTGAACATCATGGGTTCTGGGAAGCCAGTGAAATATCCCAGTTGCTGATATGGTCCAGGCACCGGAGCCGACGGCATGGGCATCGGTTGCCCATGCATGTGTGGTATAAACATTTCCTCGGGTGTGGTGACTGGATTCATCCCCGCTCCAGACATGGAGGAGAGGAAGTGGTGGTAGTAGTCGCCCATGGTGGCAGGCGAATCAAGAACCACTCGAGTAATCGGGGGCGGCCGAGGCCCTTAAGACCGTATTGAGCGATGTTGGAGCTCCAAGAGCAAGACTCGCATGCTTACCAGGGATGTAATACGGGTTGGACTGCAACCACTAGGGGTCTGCGTCGGAAACACAAAGACCTGTGGTTGCACCAAAGTATAATGTTTCTGCTTCGACGCCAGGTCCACGGTTCCGGCCGGTGGGTTGCCAAGGGCGGCTCGGGATATATGAGCCTTAACGGGTGGCAAAAGAGGAACTGACAGCGGAAGAAGGTATACGATGAGACCAAGTCGACTGGGGTCAAGAATTTCCAGGGGCCAGCTGCCAATTTCTGCCTGCTGCTGGTAGAAGTGACTAGCCAGGACCACGGTCAAGCCCTAGTCTATATCGACAACCCCTGGTAAAAACCGGCGGAGTGGTAAGGGGGTGGAGAGAAAGGAATGGGATAGGATGGGGGGGGGTATGCGTGAGGACGATATTCAGTGTGTGGCCCGGGTCAGAGGTTTCCAATGTCAAAATTGAAAAGGAGACTACAGGGCCGATGTCCGTCAAAGACCCTTGGGCTTGCGGATAGATCCAGGAAAGCGGGAGGACGCCCGCTGCTTAGTGAAACGTGGGTTGCAAGGGCGCTGCTTGGTTGCTGGTGGGGGGGGCTTTCAGTATGTCCGTCCAGGAGGGGCTGGCCACCACAACAAGGTCATGTATAGCGGCTGAGGAGGGGAGGCAGGGCGTCACGCCGTGACAGAAGAAGGCCTGGGGTCCTTTGTAGGGCAGAGTTTGGGTGAAATCCCGGGAAGTCAGGGGCGTTCATTCAAAATCTGAGGTGGCGAGAAAGGTAGGATGGACCGTTTGGTCAAAGCAGTGTTGGTCCAGTTGGGTTGGATAGGCCCCCTGGAGATGAAAGTCGGGGATGTCGTATTCTGCGAGAGAGTGCTGTGTAGCATGCAGACCTAATGGGGGGTCAATCGATGATCATGGGTCTCGGGAGCCAACTAAGAACCAGGCCTAGTATTTTGGATGGCCAGACAGGTACCACTGACAAGAAGCTAAACAGAGCAGACCACTGGTTGGGGACGGTCCGCGCGTGGACGTAACGGTGTGGCAACAAAGACAACGAGGCGGCAAGGTCATGAGAGAGCAGGTGGTGTTGTTGATGAGTTGACAGCAGAGCCCCGTAGCTCTCTATTGCTTGTGTTGTTGCTTGTAGTAGGTGCGGATCCGGACTAGAGATTCTGCAGAGGAGTGGATAGGATGAATGGGTCTGCCGGGGGTGTGCAGCTGTGTGTGTCAGTTCGGAGGGTAGGTACTTCGTTGTTGGAAGAAGAAAGTGCGGAAGAAACGCCGGCCGAGAGAAGAGGGAAATGGGCCTGGGTGCGTGCTACTGCATGTGTGAGTGTGTGGGAGGAGAAAGAGGAGGAGAGGGCCGCCAATGAGGAGGACTCAGGCGCCAAAGTAAGGAGGGAGTAAAATAAGGTACTCTCTAGGGGCAGTGGCTGTGCTTCTTGTCGTTGGGGGCGGGACGTTATTGTTGATGTTAATGGTGATGGTGATGGTGATGGTAATGAGACGGAGTTTGAGAGTGCGTGGGAAAGGCAACAATATCAACAACAGTTTGACGCCAAATGTGCTATGTAATCAACAGTGAGAGTTGATATCCGGGAAGCGAGTGATGGCCCAGGCGTCAGTAATAACAATTGTGGTCAAAACTGTGGTAGAGGCCGAAGGATGGACGATGGATACTGGACGACGGATGGATGATGTTATTCCAGTAGGCGCGGGGCGGACCTGGATTGGTAGCTCGAAGGGTCGGAGACTTGGAGGCTTGGACCGTTGGAGGGGGAAAGGGCCACACCCCAGAGTCCCAGCCTACTCTTCCAGCAAGGGTCTCCCTAAGCTTTCCTTACCTTCCAAGCTTCCAGACTCTTAGGCTGTTTGGACTCCTTGATGCAAATCCCAGCGTCTTTGGGCGGGTGGTCCCTTTCCGGCCGTGGCCCTAATTATCGGTTTCGCTTTGGCGTGCTGAGATGACGATGGGATGGCAGATGGAGACGAATTCGATGGAGACATCACAGTCTTGGGGTCTAGTCTAGAGCTTGGGGCTTGAGCAGTTCTGGTGAAGTGAGGCTTGCCCCGAACGAGCCCAAGACCGCGGAAAGCAAACCGGACGGCTTGACCGGACGGCGTCAATCCCTTGCTCTCCCATTGCTAGCCCCTCGAATGTCCCATCCGCAGCCGTCGACAGCCACTCAACCGCCTCAAGAAACTGATGGTGGCCTCCTGGAGCTGAACTTGGAGGCAATAGTGGATCTGGCGGCCGTGGCGTCCGTCGGGGCCGGAGCAACTACTTGTTCGTCCATGGTGCCCGTTTTTGGCATCTCACATCTGCGGTCGCGCGCTTGGCATCGAGTGCGCTCTCACCAGCTCGAGAGGCATTTGGAAATGACCGCGACCAGGGGCAGCCTCACGGACAGGCCTGGCGGCGTTGATGCAACGTCTTATGGAGCGGCGTTTTGGGGCGTTGGCCAAATCGCCAGGGTTGGTGCAAACCTGGATGCAGCCCTTGATGCAGACCTTGATGCAAGCCGGTTCTGCGCTGTCAGACGGCATTCCTGACCCTCCCAATATTATCTCCAGCCCCAGCCTTGGTCTGGGTACCATATGTCGGGAGGGGAAGAGTGGGAGGATGCAGTCCATCCATTCAGCAAACCACCCTTCCCACAGCCACAGCTCTCCTCACAGAAAGTGCAGGGGGACAGGGGGCAACGCCGGCGTGACAGGGCATCCTGGCGTGCCATCCGTCCATGGCTCCCTGGCCAAACCATGATGTAGATGGCGATCTGATAGGGCCCCATCAACGGGGCCGGGAGAATTGGTTCAACAGGTCTCGGTGACGCCCTACATACGCATGTTGCATCAACTTCCACAAACACCGGATCCGTCCCAACTTCTGACAACCACCCACACAGCAAACGGCGCCTTGACGCTTGGATCATCTACCGCTCCCGGCGCTACTCATGGGTCGTCGCGTGGCCCGACCCAAGGACGGCGCTCCGCCATGGCTTTGGTTTTGACTTCGACTCCTCGGCAGTCTAATAGCAAACAGCGCTGGCGGCCAGCGTGTCACCACTGCCTCTACTATGTAGATAGTCCGGTCTTCATTGAACGCCATCCCTTCATTTTCATCGGCCGGACCGGAGGTCTGCCAGAGGCCGACCATCGATCATGACGGAATTTTCCGAATCCCATTCCATTCACTGATCACATAGGTACTGTGTGTGGTCTAGGCTTAATTAAGCACTAGGGGGTTCGGGCCAACCTGAAGCACAAGCCAGACGAGAAACGGCCTCCGTTGGAAGTGTGAGGCAATAGCAACGCCGGGCGCAGCAGCAAGCATTGCCCTCAGCCGTGATTTGGGATCAGCCCTGAATGTTCTGACCGGCTAATGTCTCGGGGGTCTCTTTCGGGGCTATGAGCATCCCTACCTCTGCCTCGTTGTTAGGCTGTTGCACATTCGGGTGCTACTAAACATCTGTTGACAGATGGAGCAATATTGCCAGCCTGACACATGGAAGGCACGCGTTAGGAGCCACACGATGCAGCTGCAGGAATTCAAAGACCGTCTGCTGTACGATGATATCGGTGTAATACCTCACGTGGCATTCCAGACTGAGGCCCGATGACCGACAGCAAGCTGACTCTTGTTTGAAGCTCCATTGGTAAGTGTGCGCGGGTGCTGCAGGTGCACAGGCAAGCATCCCATGACAGATGCGTGATCAACAAGGGCACCCGCCACTTTGCTTTGTTACACGGATCGGGAGCTTCCCGTCAAATCCTTGCCCAGGTTCTAGAACGATGTCAGCAACAGCGAACAGATGTGAAAAATGATTGGATACTGTTCGTTGTCATTCTCCGTTCAACCTACCATCGTATCTGCTTGAATAAGGAGGACGGGTCTCAGTTCCCAGCCAACCATGGCAATACGGTACTGGCCGCAAAGTCGAGATGACAAGTCATGTTGGTACCATGATGATCGTCCCTGGACTTGTTGACCTGACCAGGTCCAGCCAACACTCGACTCCACAAGATGACCTGGGTGTAAGGGATCCGGACAGTGTTGCCTCACGAAAGTCGAGAACGTCCGCGCCGTAGCTGCATGTTTCCCCCAAAGATCCCGAGGGAGTTAACCCAGCAGATGTAGCGGCTCCGTAGCCCATTCAGCCAACCCTAGAACAGCCAAGAGCAATGATATCTTTATTCGTATCAGTCGTACACACCCGTGGACACCATTGGGCCAGGTACGATCATGATAACTGGCGGTTACTCTGCTCTGCCGCGTCAGTACATGCTAGTAGTGGGCGTCCAGCCGCTCGGCGGTCAGGTACGTACTTCATACATGGTAATTAGGACGTTAACAACATATCCGCGTTCACAAGAACAGAGTTTGTTATCAACTTGACCACGTCGGGAATAGATCGCGAGGCGTGTATTGGATTTCGATAATGCCAGGAACATCCTTCCATCGGCGATGTCTCGGTCGGTGACAGAGAATGCTCAAAGCTCAACGCAGGCCTCTCCTCTCCTCCCGGTCCGAGAAGGATTTTGCCCCAGGTACAGAACATGCTGATTCGTCCGAGTCGAGGGGAGGGAACTTGGAAGCTTTACTTGACGGCGACTGGGAATACAGACTCGGGGAAGGCAAGGGGCCGATCACAGGGGTCCAGTGCGGTCTTTTCCGTGGTTCTCACGCTTGGCACACCCCGGGTCTGGCAGCGATGTTGTGGCAAATCTTTCATCTCAATTAAGGATGGGAAAATTCCTAGGTCCGACATCACTGACCAGACTTTGGCGCGACCGGCTCCCTGCTAGACAGTGCGGGAGACAGTGTGTGGACAATGCATAGACCGTGACTAGACTATATCCGGGCTAAGCCAACAGGGGAGGAGCGGCATCGTGTCCTCACCCCGGCACTTGACAAGCTCGATTCGCAGCCTTGACGTCGTGCGGATGTCGAAGTGGCCTGACAAGGGAGCAAGAGGAAGCAAAACGCCATCCAGCGAGCCTAAGTGCGGTGCTAGAGATGGCACCAGCGTCAACCCACGACCCGAAGCGTGGGGACTGCAAGCGCCTTGACCAGCCAGCCAGAACGAGGCACAGCATGTCCAGCGCCAGGGCCAACGCCAGGGCCAACGCCAGGGTGCGGAGTGACGACTCCAGTCCCTGCAGTCCCAAGAGTCCCTGGCCGAAAAGGGAAATATGACGGTCTTCTTGGCATCAACCCAGTTCCGGGGGTCAGGGATCCGGTTAGGGTCCATGGGTCTAGAAGCCTTCTGTATGTTTGAGCCCTGTGGGTGAGGGTGCGCTCAGTGGACTGACCAGTGCACCTAGTCCACCCATTAGTCCACCCAGTGGAGTGGAGAGCGGCATGCAGGTGAGAATGAGCAAAAGGTACAGCCGGTGAGAGACCAAGACGCACCACCTACGCAACCCGTCTCGATGGCTTTTTTTTTTTCTTCCATTTTTTTGCCTTCACGACAACAAACCGGCCGGGAATATGGAAATAGGCTAGAATTGGCGAGATGGAAGGCTCGCGTGTCAAGCACGGCCTCACATCCATGAGACCATGCATCTCGTGTCCTGGTCCTTGCATGATTTCCCTTCTTAATTCTCCGCCAGTAAACCCCCACTGAAGAAACCAAAGCCCACAGGCAAAACAAATACACGCCCAAACCAGTACGAATTTTCCTGGTCGGGAAGGCTTCTTGCAGCCTCCCATCTCACTCGAGGAACCTAGGTACATGTATTGGTTGCTCTTTGGGGGCTACCCTCGAAGCCTTTCCCGAATGGTCAAGGCTCAAACAAGAACTGGCAGCTGTTCTGCGGGTGCGGGTGCGGGTGCACATCCTAGGAAATTTTTGGAGTGTTGCACATCCTTGATGGATATCCCTCCAATCCCTGTTACCCACCCGACCTAATCATACATCTCGCATTATGGCACCCAGGTTCCCAGGTCCGCAAGTAGGTACTTCGGACAATACGAAGTACACCTCACTGCGGACGTCCTGCTGCTCACTTGCCCCCAAGTTGATTACCCTGTCTTGAACCTACCTCCCTTCTACTTAACTACTTGCCTTAGTACCCAGTACCCAGCACATAGCACCACACATATCGTCTCAACAACAGAAGATCATCTCCGATGTCTGCCCCACTTCAGCAACCTTTTTAGTTCGTCCTGGTCAATTTCTCTGCTCAGCGGGCTGCCGGACGGGCTCTGAATGCCGATGTCCATGGACTGACTGTCATGGTTCAAGACTTGGTTTTGTCTCAATGGCTCGTTTCGGTGACGTGCCCCGATAAAGCGTCGGCGCCCAATGGACAGGACGGCAGTGTGGTTCAGGTTCGCGGAGGTTGAAGGGGGGACGGATCCCGCCCACGGCCCCACGGAGGTTGGATCCCTTAAAGCCTAGAGCCTGGGAACATTTTGAGCCTTGGAGCCTTGGAGCCTTGGAGCCTTGGAGTGAGAGTCTGGAGAGGGGACCGCCGCGGTGCTTCTTTCCGCTGTCTTGCTTCCCGTTCCTCCAATTTCCCAGGATATAGCCCTGCCTGCTGGCTGCCAACCACCTGGCCCCCTTCAGCCCAGCCCGTGGGCCTCTGAAGTCTTAGCCTCTCCTCCGCAGTAATAGTTGTGTGCACTGCTTCTAGTCCTGCCCCTAGTTCTTGCCCTGTAGACGGGGTGTGCGCCTGTGTCATCACACATGCACGGGTGTGGGTGAAGATGCTTGGGATGGTCCAGTTGAGGGTGGGAGAGCAGAGGTGAGTGTGTGTGGGGCGCCGTCGCTGAACCTCACTCAACTTGACCTGAGAGGCTCAGGCCAACAGGCATTCCGCACGAGCGGGCCCTCGCCGGTCGCTCCGTCCATTCGATCGTCGAAAATTGGTCCCAATGGGCACGCTACTGTACCTTCTCACTACTGCACTGTTACCCTGCTGTGTGTGTCTCCTAAGCATGCCAGTGCTGGGTGTCCTATTTTTGGTTTGCCCGACCTCCCCCATCATGTGAGATTGGGCGAGCATGAACAGGTACACCACCGAGATCCAGCACCAGCATCCATACCCCGTTGCTGAACTGCGCTGGATTGCACTGTACTGTGCGTAGTAGTACGAAGTATTGTGCACGGATCACGGCGACCAGCATGGTGTGTATGATGGGGTCCATGGACGCTTACTTCGCACAGAGAGAGCTTCCCTGTCGCAACCCTCCCAGTTGCTCACCATCCATGTAAGTTAGCGACCGCATTGGGATGTTCATCCAGTAAAATGCCTCCCAGCATCCGGCCGCCGCTAGGCACGCCACGAGTCAGTCACCGGAAACACCAAGGGAAACAGGAAATGGTGGTGTGGATGATTTCCTTTCCGTTGGGCTCAGGGTGATCAGTGCAGAGGGCAACCTCGTCCCTCTTCCTGCACAACTGCACAGCTGCACGGCAGCACAGAGCTGAGAGAGAGCCTGAACAAAGTACTGGCTGCATGCTGGCTTGAGCGGCCTTCACGGGATGCCGCCCCGACAATACTGGCTTCACCTATTCTCTTACCCTAGAGATGATTTGGTCTTTGCACGAGCACCTGGGGACAGATTAGCTAGGAATATAGAACGACGATGGTCTTCAGCTCTAGGCCCCTAACTGTTCAGAGCAGGCAGGTGATCTTAGGGCGTGGATATTGCAGCAAGTTCCGCAGTGAGGCCACAGCAAACAGCTGACGGCCAGCTACATTGCTAGATCGCGTGGTTGAGTGCGTAAACATGTCACGCCAACGGAGTTCGATGACCGAACGATAGGATCAGAAGCGGGTGCTCCTAGACATGCATTGGGGTGTTTTTTTCCTTCCTTTTATTTTTGCGTCCAACCAACTTGCAAAAGACGCTACCCCAGTTCAGCTGAGGTGACACTCGTTGAAGCAAGAAATAGGCTACGGAGTACGTACTTGGTGGCCCTCTAGCCGTCCACCTTAGGAGCCGCACCAGATCAGCCACGAGGACATTCCGGAAACAGAAACGCGGTTGACCGCCTTTGAGGGCGTCGAGCTCGCCAATTTCTACGTATCAGAGCTCGTGGCCGGCAGCCCCCCCTTCAAAGACGGGATGGAAACGCAGGAAGCTAAAATTGGTGGCCCGTTCCATTCTGGTGATCGGCCGGAGCGGCGTGGAGACGGCGACACGTATTCTCCACGGGCATTTGAACTGAGACCGGCAGGACGGGGTGATGTGATGGGGGATCGAGATTGTGCGGTACGTGCATCGCTGGCCTGCTTACCCCCCGCCACCTTGCAACAACGGCCCGATCTGTGAGGTCGAAAAAGCCATTCATCAGTCATCGCCAACAGATGGAGCCTTTTGGGAGGGTGGGCAATCTCGGCCCCGTTCCCCCCACACAGGGCGCCCCAAGACACTTGTTGACACACTTGACACACACAAGCTTGACAGGACAGGCACAAAAATACCAGACACGGTCACAGGAATCGACACGCTTGCGCACTTATAGCACAGTTCCCGCACGCATCTGCAAACACACAGACAGTACAGTAGGACCGAGGGCCGATTTTGCAAGTGCGCGCCTCATTTGTGCAGCTGGCATCGGGGAGTATGTGGATACTTGGCATATACCCTTGGTACTTACTATACAGGATTTACCTGCAATCCAATAGATACTTACCTAGGCAGGTAGATACGGTGATTATTCGTACGTATGTGATACTTTTCGCATCAAAGTGGTCCATTCCATCGCATCAATGGCCCATCCTGGCTGCATCCGTGCCCCCCTCCAGGAGTGCCGACCGAACTACCCTGTACCTGACAGCGCAAATATTGTGCGAACCATCGTCAAATCATCCGCCTTGACTCCCCCACCATGACGCAGCAATGTCTCGATGTAGGTACCACCTGTGTGGGATGGGTGTGCTGGAGACCATTCTAGTAGGTGCCTTTCGTGGGGTTTGCATTCAACACCAGCACCGTATAGACCTGGAACGTGAAGCTATCATCATGTCTCATGTCTCATGCTTCGTCCTTCCCGTTTCCCTCACTGTGCAACTCGTACACAATAATTACTAGGGCCAACAGCCACCGCCTTTTGTCACAATCAGTCTCAGTCACGGCTCAAACGGTCAATGCGCCACGTCCTGCAGCGCTCAGACGTCGGAGCGAGGGGGGGCGCGGCAGGCGTTTGAGAAGTGGGCCTATTATATCAGGCCTATCAAGGCAACGAGACTGAGACTACGGATGAAGGTTAACAACACTTCGCTTCATGATGGAATCTGGCTTCATAGGAACCGCCACATAGCAACCGCACCAGAGCAACCGCATCAATAGCAACCTCATCAATAGCAACCCACGCTCGGGATATTCGCGCCAGAGAGATACAAGCGTGCAACGGTGTCCTGTCCGCGTACACTCGGCGCCTCCTTTTGTCTTCGCCACCGCCGAAATAGCTGCAGCTGCGAGAGAGAGCTCAGCTGGCCGTACCATGTCCCAGCCCGGATCAGGGGCTTTAGGCCTACAGAGTCAGCTCGCAGACACTGCGCATGGCTCTGCCCTCGTCCAGAGCATCGGTCACTTTTCGACGTCGACGCTGCCCGCCTTCATCCATCAGCTGGACGCCGTGTCGTTCGTGCTGCTCGTCATCACCCTCATCGCCTTCGTGTTCCCCATCTTTATCCTCTTCCCACCCATACCCGTCGAGCGCAGCGATGCCCTCCGCCAGACCCACTCGAGGATCGGCGTGCCGCCGAAGCGCACCAACCTCCGGGACCAGATGTCGCCCATCCACCGCCCACAGCCTGGCCAGGTTCCGAAGGTCCAAAGCTTGTACATCTACCCGATCAAGTCATGCAGAGGCATCGAGCTCGACTGCAGCAGGGTCCTGGCGTCCGGACTCGAGCATGACCGTCTGTACACGTTCGCCCAACTGCGGACTACTGCGCCAGGGCTCGCTTCCTCATCCGGGAATCCACAAACCAAGCCGGTCTGGGAATTCTTGACGCTGAGGCAGCTGCCTCTTATGGCCAATGTCAAGGTCGACCTCTGGGCCCCAGATCCTGCCAAGACGAGCAGGCAGCTGGGTCAGGTCGACGAAGCTTTCCTTGTCGTGAGGTTCCCATGGATGGACCGTGGCCTGCGAGGCCTGGCACAGTGGGTGTCGGCAAAGATTAGTCGCGGCCTCCAGGCTATTCCGGAGAAGGAATTTATGTTGCCCGTTGCGTTCCCCTCCAACGACGACATCAAGGCTCGTGGTTATTCATTCGCGGATGTCAAGGTTTGGTCGGACGTTGCATTCGCGCTCAACATGTCAACCGAAATGCCCTTGGAACTGGCTCACTACCTAGGAGTCAAACACCGATTCGGTCTATTTAGGATGGACCCGTCAAACCAAAGGGAGGTCTTGCGTGCTGCGAAACCACTAGGCGAACTCGAGCATGTCCCAACTATTGACTTCCAGGACAGCGTAGGTCCCCAACTGTAAACGGGCAAGAACTCTCATCTGACATCTCAACCAGTATCCACTCCACTTGCTCAGCTTGACCAGCATGCAGAACCTCGACACCCTGACACTCAAGGACGAGACGATGAAGCAACTTGATGCCCGTCGATTCAGGGCCAATATAATTAGTGTGCCCTGAACCCCTTGCTCCAGTCTTGCAGATGAACTAACTTGCTCAAGCGTCTGGGAGCGAAGAGTACGATGAAGAAACCTGGAAGGTCATTAACCTTAAAAGCCCGTCCACCAACGAGGAGTGCCAGTTCGATGTTAATTGCCGGACTACTCGGTAAGCTGCTCCACTACCTACCGAGCTGATAAACTGCCCAAATAAGAGCCAACTGACTGATTCAGCTGCAAACTGCCTAACGTCGATCCCGAAACGGGTATCCGCCATAAGGTCGAGCCCGATCGGGCGCTGAGAAAGTTCCGCGACGTTGACGAAGGAGCCCCCAAGATGGGTTGTCTGGGGATGCAGCTGTGTCCCATATTACCCAGTGCCAACAACCCCGATGTGCGTGACGCCTACGTTGAAGTCGGCATGAGCATTGACGTTGTGAAACGTGGCTCGCATGTCTATGTAAAACGGTAGCATGTTACTAGTACAGGGGCGGTCGGTGTCGAGTTAAAAATGTATTAACAGTTGCATTGATTCAAAACGAAAAAGCCCTCATATATCCATGTCCTCATTACATCGATCGATATCTCATCAAACCACCGGCGCTACCCTCCCATGCCTGGCCCACGCCCCGTGAACAAACAAGCCCATATGTCCCGTCATTCCTCATTGACACGTAACCTGCACACCGAATAACCATGCGACATCACTTACTTCAGATCCGCTGGTGTCAGAGCTTGCACCATGCTGGTGCCCTCGCTGAACCGCGTGCGGAAGATTCGATTCGCATTTTGGAACATGCCGTCCTTTAGACTCACAACGATGAACTGCGAGCCCTTGAACCGTGTCTTGATGAGGCGGCCGATGTTTTGCGTGTGCGAAAGATCCAGCGCGGCGTCGACCTCGTCCAGAATGTACATAGGCGCAGGCTTAAACTGGAGTAGAGCCATGATGAGCGACAAGGCGACGAGTGATCTGTACGTATCGTGCGGTTAGCGGTTGTCCTTGTTCGTATCTACATGTTCGTCGGAAAGGGGTTCCTACCTCTGACCACCACTCAACTCGGTCAAGCTCTGTTTCCAGACCTTGCCCAAGCAAACCTTGACTTCGAGCCCTTCACTGATGGTCTTTCCCTCTGGGGGATCTAGCTTTGCAAAGCTGCCGCCTGGAAGGAGTTCGGAGAAGATTTGCCCGAAGTCGCCGTTGACCTTTTCCCACGTCTCATGCAAGGCCTTCTTCTTGTAGTCATCTAGACTGACGATGGTCTCCTCAATCTTTCGCTTGTCGCGAATGACGGTTTTGATCATGTGTTTCAGCGAGACCTCCTTTTTCTCAACGCTGTCAATCATGTTCATGACCTTGGGATTGATCTTCTTCTTCATGCCTTGGAATCGTTCTGTTAGATTACGGAGAGTGGCTTTGCACTCGCCAATGTTCTGGCCCTGGAAATCATAAGGCGTGCCATTGCGACCGAACTTGTCCTTCTCATCGTAGATCCATTCGTGCTCCTTTTCTAGGTGGGCGACATTCTCAGCGGCACCCTGCTGCTCCTTGTGGAACTTGTCCACGAGATGGCCAAGCTTTTGCATCTCGAGGCCCTCCTCAGCAATGCGCGCGTTCTTGGAGCGGGTGGCGTCCTCTAATGCTCGCAACTCATCATCGAAAAGGTGAAGCTTGGCGCGCTCGTCATCGAGCTCAGCCTGCACAACGTCGTGAGTCTCGGTAAGCTTGGCTTGTTGCTTAACGAGATCCTCAATGTCTTGCTGCTGTGCTTTGATCCCAACCTCGACCTCCTGAAGCTGCTCGCGAGCGGCAGAGAGATCCACTCCGGCTTGCTCAGAGTCGAGCTGAGCTCCCTGGAGCTCCTTCTGAAGAGTCTTGACGGCCGCAGCATTTTTGCTAAGCCCGACTCGGAGCTTGTCGAGAGTCTTCTGGAGCTCAACCAATTTGGCATCCTTGTTGTTGTCGAAGTCCTTCATGTCCTTCTCGATACTCTTGATATCCGTAGTAGCCCTGGCCTGACGGATCTTGGCTTCAGAGATACTCTCTTTGAGCTCAGCGATAGTTGATTTCATGTTTGCAACCTCCTGGATAATGGAGGAGGAGGAATTGCCTCCGATTTGTTCCTCGGCGAGCTTGATTTCGTGGCCCTTCAAGTCCAATTCCTGCTTGATTTGACGCGCTTGATCGAGCTTGGACTTTTCTTTCGATATTCTGACCTGAAGCTCCTTGAGGGAGTACTCGGTTTCACTCAGCTGACGGGTAAGGCTGTTGAGCTTCTGGAGGGTCACCAAAACGCCACTCGAGTTTGGTGAACTACCACCAGATAAGGTGCCAGATGGGTCGTAGGCATCGCCCTCAAATGTGATGCTCCTCATCCGGACATTGGGATCGAAGGTGACCTTCTTGGCAGTATCCGCATCAGCACACACCAGTGTGTTGCCAAACACGTACTCCATAGCAGCAGAGACCTCTTCATCATACCCAACAAGGGATAGTGCAAGGTCGACTTTGCCGGGCGCAACCTTTTGTGCCGTGGCTATGGTTTGAGCCGAAGCCTTGAACGCCGCAATTTTGTTGAGAGGGATAATGGTAACTCGCTTCCTGAGCTTTCCCTTCTGCAGAAGCTGAGTGCCGGTCACCTCCGAGTCGACGACGACATTGTAAAGACGGCCACCGGCACATATTTCCAACGCAGTGCCCGCCTCAGTGTGCTCTTTGTCCAAAGTAAAAAGCTGAGCAACCAGTCCCTTGACCTTGGATCGGTCAAAGTTTGGGACTGGATCAGCGTAGTTGAAGTCGACGTTGGCAACTTGCCGCTTGAGCTTGTCGGATTCTTGCCTCAGATTCCGAACAGTCTGCTGCAAAGTTGACTCCTGCTTGTACATCTCTTCCTCCTGGCCTGGTTCAAATCCCAGTCGACCGAGCTCCTTCTCCAGCTTCTGAGCTTGCACTTTTAGGCCGTCTAGATCACGCAGGAGGCCAGCGTTCTGCTCCTTTGCCTTTTTAGCCCGTGGCTCCTCTTCTTTGATGCGCTTCTCTAAGTGAGAAATTTTGATCTTGGCCTGCTCTTGCTCAGTCGCAGCTGTAGTAGCACGGGCTTTAGCGTCTTGAAGTTGTCCTTGGTAACCATTCTCTTGACCATCCTTGGATGCCACACCGGTTTGCAAAGTTTGCAACAGCTCTTCCTTGGACTCGGCATCTTGATTTTGCTGCTCGAGATCACTCTTGGCCGCATCATACTTGGCCTTGGCATTCTCGAATGCCGTTGTCTTGTCTTTCAGGGTTGCCTCTGATTCAGACACTGTCTTTTCGACTGCGCTCTTCTTCTCCTTCTCTTCCGCTAGACTCGAATTCTTCAAATCTAGTACAGTGGCAAGCCTTACCAGCTCGTTGGAGTGCTTCTTTGCGGCCTCTTCCAGTGCCTGTGCCTTGCCGCCCTTCCTGAGTTCCCTGTCCCGTTGAGTCCGGACCTTCTTGACATCTTCTTCGAGGTGGGAGATCTCGCTTCGAAGTCGTGTTGCAGATTCCTCCAAGTCTCGCCGCCGTTGTTTCTTTCCCTCGAGATCTGCGGCAGACTGCCTCAGCTTCTCTTGGCATCGAACATAATCGTATGCGACAACGACTCTCGTCAGTCGTTCCAGGTCGTTCTGAGTCTGCTGGAAGTCCAGGAATGCTCGTTTCTCAGTCCGTAGTTTTTCGAGCTTGGGTTCAATCTCATCCTTGAGCAGTTCGCGAAGCTCCACCAACTTCATCTCCTTTTTCGCCATGGTTTTTAGAGCTTTATCTCGCCGGTCCTCAAACATCCGCGTTCCTGCAGCTTCCTCAATCATTGCCAGGATCTCGACCGCCTTCATGTTCAGCACCTTGGTGATGCGGCCCTGCATGATGAGGAAATTTGGGTTGTTGATGTTCAGCTGGACTGACTGAAACAGATTTTGAACAGTTTGTTGTTGCGCTCGGTGTCCATTGATAAGGTACTTCGATGTGCCTCCTAGGACAATTTGACGAGTGACACTGATTGTAGCATACTCCTCGAATCCGATGGGTGATTTTTTGGTATCTCTGTTATCGAAAACGATGGTGACGCTGGCTTTGGTGACGCCAGCCTGGCCGCGCTTGTAGATCAAATCCTGTGAAGCCATGTCAGTTTGATGCGGGTGTAGCCTGCTTGGAGACTGACCTGGAGGTTCTGCGCTCGAACAGTTGACATGTTTGTGATACCCAATACAAAGCAGATCGAGTCAAGAATATTTGATTTTCCGCTTCCGTTGAGGCCAGTGATGGAGTTGAAGCTCTCGTCCCTAGGCACGGTTAGTCGTAGCCACTTCCCCTCTTCCAGAGCATACTTACCAACCTGAAATCACCGTACGCACGGCATACGACTTGAAGCCCTGGGAACAGTTAGACTAGAGCATCGTCAAAGCCGCGAAGGGATTCCTTACGTCAATGATCACTTCAATGACCCTCATTTTGGTCGAAGCCGGGTTGCAACGGCGTAAGTCCTTGGTGTTTTGGTTCGTCGCTCAGGACTGGGACGCGACATGGAAGTAAACAAATGGCGGGATTCGTGGCCGATAAGATGCTTATCTCCACGTGACTGCTGACATCATCACGTGTGGGGAATGGGAGACGCGAATCTAGGGCATGTTCCCACTTTGTAAATACGCTAACCTTATCGGGACAGAATCAAAACATTGCATTGTGATGGGGAATGCGAGCCACCCATCTCTCAAGCTTTCGATACCACCAAACAAGCTCGCTATTTCTCAAAGCTCCCTCAGTACGACGAGTACACGCCGGTACCCAACCCGATGCCTTTATGATCCTTGAGAGACGATCATAGTCGACTTCGACCACCTTCATACATTTCGCGACCCTCCATCGAATTCGACACAATGGCGGCAATGCGAGGACCGCGGCTTCAAGTTGGTTCAGCAGCATGGGTCGCCGAGGAGCGCGCCTCAGCGCTTCAGATCGCCGACTCAGAAGTTGAAGAGTTCACATACTCCGCCCGCAACGAACTTGACTGGCTTAATGAACACATGGCCGGTATCTTCAACGAAAACGAGACGTACGTGTAGCCACGTCCCTTCATGGCTGGGAACGCAGCAATTAATGTATTTTGTTGATTTAGTAACATCGCCGAGACCTTCAAAACTCCTGGCAAACTCCGCGGCAAGACCCCTCGCACGGCGCGTAAAGCGCAACCTGGCGAGCCCAGAGTGGTGAGCTTTCACACCAGCCGTGTATCGAGAATGAATGTTGATGAGTTATAGCCTCTCTCTAATGTTTTCGGCGCGACACCGAGTAGCACAGCGAATCGTTTCGCACAACAACTCAGCAAAACACAGTCGCCACGACTACAACCAGGCTCGCCTAGCCCGGTGAAAAACAGTTCTCCACGACGCGATTTGTTCTCGCCAAAGCCGACCCAAACCCAACCCGCAACCCAGGACTCGGGCTATTATGGAAGCCAAGATGTTGGCTCGATGGACGTTGACATTGTTGACAATGATATATCCCATGTTGACGAGGTCGCTCTCCCTGCACCAACCTCAGTTTCAGTTAAAGAGGACCTGTCACGACCGACCGCACCGGAATCCCCCGGCAAGACTTTACGACCTGTCCACGAAGATCAGACAACACGCGGCTTTTCCGACCATAACACGGCCGCTGCTCCATCCCCTGCCGATGCTAAGAAGCCGTCCGATAATGAGGACATTGTGACTTCGCCCCTCTTGTCGCGTCCTGTTTCCGCAGTTACTTCTTCGCCTCCTGAGACCCAGCTTAGGCCTGAGACGATGGATGAAGTAGAGCCGACTGAGGCTCCCCTAGACCTGGTGTCGCCTGGGGATGCTCGATCCCCATCTGACGCGTCTAGCCCCATCCGACCAGTTGTTCGAAAAAGTAGCCTGAATTTTGCGTCTTTACCCGCACGAGAGCCTTTGACGGCTGGAAAGAGTGCTGGAGCACGAGTGTCTCGAACCAGTCATCTTGATTTTAACAGGACGAGCTACTACAACCGACACACTGGAGGCAAGAGCTTGGGTAACTACGGCAAACAGGATTCATCTGATGAGGAGGATCAGGATGATGAGATGGACGTGGACGACTTTCCTCCTGTCCTGGCCCAGGAATCTCAAGAACCCGAAGATCTCGCGATGAACCACAACAAAACGTACACCCAGAGACTGCAAGATCAGATTAACAGGCTCGGAAAGTCACAACCAAACGGCAGCAGACCCTCGAAATCTATTCATAGCCTTACTTCACTTCAACAACACCCAAGCGCAGCACCTCATACGGTCCAAGAAACAACATCGCCCTCCCCAAAGAAACAGGAGATCACAACCACTCCTGGAGCTTTCCCTGAGGATGACGATGACGATTGGATTGACCCGCCCGCCGTCGAGCCCACTGTGCCCGATAAGTCCAACTTACGCCCGGCTCTCACCAAAATCCACTCGACTGAGGTGACGGAAGAGACTCAAGGCAAGGACACCGTTGGTTCTGAAGCAGTACAGGCTCAGCCGCAAGAAAAGACTAGGGCCCTTCTCCGTGGAGCCGACATGCCTCAACGGCCTAGCATCTTGGGGCATGGTAAATCTATGTCTGCTTCGGCTATCCCGACTACGGCCTCATCTGAGCACCAGGATGGGAGTCCCCTAAAGAAGACCGTGTCCGTCTCAAACCTATCTGTGATGGACACCGTTCTCGAGAAGACTCGGTCGCAAACTCCCTCAAAGTCACCGTCTCGAAGCTTCCGAGACAGCCCCTTGAAGCAGGTAAAAAACAAGTTGTCCTCTATCTTGAAGAGCTCCAAAGGTCTTCTTGCAAGCAGTGCTGCGATCAGTGCCGAAGGGAAATCATCTATCTTGTCTCCATCCACAACTCGCTTTGGAACCTATCCTGCTCCGTCGATGGAGTCGGTAGTCCCGAAGGCGAGCTTCGAATCCCTGCGCATGGACGTGGATAGTCCTTCTCGACGAGACGGGAGCCCACCCCGTCCGGCCCCGAGGCGCACTAGAGCTTCAGTAGAGCGTGAAAAAGAGGAGAAGCGCCGGGAGCGAGAGGCGATGCACATGGCGGAGCAGATGGAGAAACTTGAGAAGGCTAGAGAGAAGGAACGAGACAAGGTTCGGGTCTTCAGCAAAGAACAAGAGAAGATTGCTGCGATGGAGAAGCAGGTTGCCTCGAAGAAGGAGACGGAGCACACGGTTCCTAAAGAGACACCCAAGCCAACCAGGAGCAGCCCCCGCAAGGCGAAGGCTCAGCCAACAACGACGAGTTCGACTGAGCAAGATATGGACATGGCTGATGCGCCAACTATGGTCCCTCCTTCCGCATCGCGCTCCGTTGGAACTAGCCAGAGCACACGTACCAAAGAAGTCAGGAAGCCGCTCAAACCTGGTAAGGCGAAACAGGCCCCCACAGTCATCAGAGTAAACACGGGATCCCAGCATTCTCAATTTCAGCCTACGAGTAGCACGATGTCGACTGGTTTCCAGGACACAATCGGGTCGACGAGCTCCCAGTCTCAGCAACTTCTGGGAAGCAAGGCAAGCAAAGCATCCTTGCAGCCAAAGCCATCAATGCAAAGCCTAAAGAGTTCTGTTTCATCGACGGGTCGCCCGAAGGCGTTGGACATGGCAGCGAGGAAGAAAGAGCAGGATGAACGAGAGGCACAGAGGAGGCGAGATGCCAAGGCCGAGTTCGAACGGAAGAGGGCGGTAGCACAAGAGGAGCAGCGAAAGCAGGAGTTGCAACGCAGACAGGAGACGGAGCGACAGAAAACAAAAGAGCGTGAACAAACCGATGCGAAGAAAAGCTCTCAACGACAAGCGGCTATTGAGAAGGCAAAGCAAACCAGAGCTCCTCCTCCAGCTGTTCGATCGCAGCCAAACGGCCCTCCCGACCATAGTACATCACTTGACAAGTCTCAGCGCGATGATCGCCCGCCTACGCGCCCTCCGTCACGAATGAACTCGGGCATTTTTAGGTCACAGGAGGATGCCGCACGTCCTGTAAATGCTGTTTTGTCGAATACCTCCAAGTCTGTTCTGAAACGGGCACTCGGTCAAGATAGCAATGAGCCAGGCCCTGCCCGGCATGCTCCATCACATGGCGGGCCTCAGTATCATGGCAAGGATGCGAAGCGACGCCGAACAAGCGATGATTTCACTGATGAGCTGGAGGCTGACAACCCCCCGAACATCAAAGGCCCGCCTGTCCGACCATCAGGCGGCTTTAAGAAGGTATGTGCTCCACTGTTTTTCTTGTGTGGAAACATAATCTGACCATGAATAGGACTTGCAGACGAAATCTGTGTTCCAGAATGGCTACTCCAATGTGCCGCAGAGTGCAACGCGTGACCTGTTCAAGGCTACGGTAACCGCCCAGCACGCGAGCCATAGCAAGGCATCTCACCCCTTGGACATGGCCCAGATCTCAAAGGGGGCAATTCCGTTTGCGCCAAACCCCAACCAGTCGAGCCAGGCGTTCAAAACACCAGCACGCCCTGGTGCGATGAACGGTGCAAAGTCAGTGGTGAAGTCTGCTCTTCGGTCATCACCGCGATTCCAGAACGGCGAATCAATCGAGCTCCCTGAAATCATGACGGACGACGACGATGATGACGATGACGACGCTTCACATGGCATGACTGCGGCTGCCTGGGCTGATTCACCCGATCTTCGCCGAGCTTTAATGCGACAGGAAATGATGGATCCATCGCAGATCTTTGGCCCCCCGGCACCCTTGAACATGGACGAGGTCTTTAGCAAGAACAAGGAAAGGTCTCACAAGTTCCGGGCTCGGACATCGAGTGCCAACTGGAGCGGTGTCGACCGACTGACAGAGGAAGACATTCGTAAGGATCTGGCAGCGCGTGACAAGATGAGACGAGAAGGAGGATGGTCATATGAGATGAGCCGCGATATGATGTAACGGCCTGCAACTATGGGTGTTAATGAGGCGACAAGAGTTCGTCAGAGGCTTAGGTGCGGACGAGGGCTTGGAGGGAATTGCTCCTGGTGCAATTGGACATGAGAGGTGACCGACAGCACGTGCAGCGAGATTGCATCATTGACGACAAATTGTATGTATAGATACCGAGAGTTTTGGCAGAGCACTTTTGATTGGCGTATGGAGAACGGTCACGGAGTTCGAATAACCTTTGGGAATCCAGTTATGTATTGACGAAACAATGAGGGTTATCTACTTCTGCGATGCGACGTTGTAGTATTTATGTAGTAGCAGGCTTACCCCCTGCTTTCATGTGCAAGCGGTATGATCCCTGACACATGGACCTGTCACAAGCTGTTGGATTCTTTGGTGGAGTGAGTGGTTTCAAGAGAGAAAGCTAGAAGCCGCCGTTTCTCCACCTGTCGAGAGCTCATTGGAAGGGGGAACGCTTATCACTCGCTTCTAAATACAGCGCAAGGTCCCTTTGGCCAGATCCTTGGCTCAACAATTTTTTCCCGGGTGGCTTTCACATGTCAGCAGCTTGAGAGATCGTTTTTAAAACAAGCGTGGTAGATAGATAACTACGTGCCTATGGCCCTTCGCATATTATCTACCTTTTGTCGCTCACCAGCTGGCCTTGATCACACCATCGGTACTTTTGGGGAGTTCTGTGTCCCTGCGCCGCTAATTCGCTTCTTATCGCCCGTGTCATCCATCATATGTTCATCGTTCCGATCTGACCGTTCACATGCTCATCCCGCTGGCCTAGACTACGACATCGCCTTCAACATCATGATTGGGCTGCCCAAGTGTTAGAAGTTCCCTTACAGTCACCTTCACCTCGGCCGGCTATTGATTTTGTGCGCCGGCTGGCTGCATTCGGACCAGCGTTGAAATACAACGTACCTCACCATGTCTCCCACTCCCAGAACCTTCATGCAGAGCTTTCAAGAGGTCAAAGTAGACCAGATCACCGAAAGTAGGATGTCGAACGTCGTCGCCATGCTTCCAACATCGCTCCAACCTAGCATGGGGCCTATTCGCTTTCTTCGTCGAAGCATAAGCCTTCATACACTGAGATCGGGCATTCAGGTGCCAGAGGCAACGCCTCGACCGCTCTCAAAAGCTGATGTCCCGACTCTGACCTCTATCGGACGTGCCATGGAGGCTATGGAGCCGAGCGATACTCGCCAAGGTTCAGACTCTAGGGCCGTGTGCCCGAGACCCATGAGCAGGGTTCTCTACTCTGAAGCTGTTGACGATGACCAGATTGTCAGGGCTGCCTCTGGCGTCCATTGGAAGTTTGCTCGGCAGGGTATGGCAGACTCCTTTCAACTCCACTGACCCTTAGTCTGCGACAATTGCTGACCATTTTTTTCATAGGTACTAGTCTCATAAACATCTCCATTGATGGAGGTAAGCCTGCTCAGGAAGACGAAGACGTTGTTTTCGAACGGAAAGCTTTCATTGATGGGGTGACATATCTCCTCAAGGCACTTCCACAGGATCTCGATGTTTGTGAACTGAGGCGGATTCAGTGCGCTCTACCAGAACATGTCGTTCAACCGAATGTCGTTTCTGTTCCGCCTGGAGCTGGCTCCAGGACTCTTCCCGCACCGCCTCAGCCAAGGTCCATCCTTCACCGCGGCGTTCAGATGACGGTGGTCAACTTGGTCTTCTTCTTGAGCTTTCTGATGCCGTACTTGATGTACTTGCTCAGGTATATGGCAAAGATGGAGCGAAAATACAAGGTGTCCGAAACCGTGGTAGGCCACGTGCTGGAAATTGCCAACTCCATTGGGAAGCAAAGCGCCTCCATCACTGAATCTATGTGCCAGATGAATGACGGAAGACTTGGACAGGTTCTATTGGAAGCTGTAATATGGACGGTTGACGGCGTGGCTCAAGGCATCTCGGATGGTCTTGGAGAGGGTCTGTCTAGTGTGGGGGCTAGGGGCACCATTTGATGCGGTAGGGGGAGTTATGATTTGGTTTCGGCTGGAATTATTAGACATTTATGCCCTGATCGGCTCGGACGTGACTGTCGAGAAAAACCATTGAGAACAGGGTTTAGGACGCTAAAAAGACGTTCCTTTCCCGCTCTAGCTAGTAAATTCGCTGTAAGACTGGGGATTCCTTGTCTAGCGGCTCGTCCAAAAGTTATGCATAGTCGTTCGATGTATCTTTTGCCGCCAGTTCGAATGTGGACTGGTTACTAAGGAATTTCTGCCTTAACGGTCACGTTAAGGCGTGTTCGATCGTGACGATGTGGAAAGTCCGTATTAGTACGATCGAGAAAATAACGAAGTTGATAAAACGGCTGTTTTAGTGGGTTATTATAGCATATAATACTATAACTAGCCTTAGCTATTACTATGAGTAATAAAAATGAAGCTCGTAATAATAATGACTTCCTTAATGATATTAAATTTATAATTCTATTAGAATTAGTATTGCAAACCTTTGAAGAAGTTAAAGTCGAAGTTGCTGGGCTATAGTTATAGTAGGTTATTAATCCTAGTAGTCTAGTAGCTGCATTTCGTAAGGCCCAGTCTCTTCTTAAAGGTAATGAGAGGTTATTTAAGGAGCTATTCTAAGTATTAAAACCTGTATTTAAGGCGTTAGTATGGTGGTTAAGTCAGAATACTGGACTAAAGAGCATACGTTACTAAACTATTGAGTAGAAAGTGCTGGTATTCTTTTATGTTATTAGTTAGGGCTGCTTATAGAGGGCTGCGGCATACTTCTTTAGTATAGCTCAAAGCTCTATATCTGCTATTATTAAGGTCAGCCTTAAAGCCTTCTGCTTATTATACTTTGCTTATATTACTTAGCTGGATAATAACTTTACCTGCTTTAAGACTGTCTCTTACTCTAGTCTGCGGCCATTTTACATATGTATTAGAGTAGTTAATAGTACTTATATTAATGCCTATATCCTAGAGTAGGGTTAGTAGAAGTAGTATAATAAGAAGTCTATAATTACTTAGAACGTACTATATGTAGTATAGCTAGATAGAACCTTTTTATATATATTAGTAGGAGCAGAAGGCTTTATTAATGATGTAATGTTAATATAGTATGCTTGCTCTAAGAGCTTCTGTATCCCTTAGTATTGATTTTACTTTAGTAATACTGGCTTTAGTGCTTAAGTAGGGTTATTAATGCTATATGTAGGGGTAAGATATTACTTTAAAGAATAGAGTGCTTATAGTAATACCTTGGTTAATAAGGAAGAGCTGTATAACCTGTAATACTCGTAGCTTTGGATTATTATAAAGCTGGCCTTTAGTTAGCTTAAGAGGAAGTTCAGAATCTTAAGGTCATTACTACTAGAATATAAGATATGATCTTAGGTACTGATTGTGTATACTTATATTAGTCTTTAGAACTTTATAAAGGCGTAAAATACATCTTCTAAGGATCTAGTAATTATAGAAGAAGATAGTAAGGATCTTAAGCTCATAAGAGAATAAGTAAATGCTTATATTAATGCTTTAAATACTATAAAGCTAAGAGATACTATTATGGAGTGGCTATAAGAATAGTATAAAGATTAGTAGAATACTCTAGAAGCTATAGAGAGTTAGCTAGAAGAAATAGAATAAGCTCTTAGTATAGAGATAGAAGGATAACCTAAAGAGAGTTATATTTAATCCGTATTTATAATATGAGGCTAAGAAAGAGAGGAAAGTTATAATGTTATAAAGTGAGGTGTTAAAAATAGTATGCTTACTGAGGCCTTAAAGCAATAGGCAGAGGTTATAGTAAGCATCGCCTGTAAATAGCGCTATGCTGTAGTGGTTAATAAGCACCTCTGCTAAAGTAATTACATAGAATTCAATTATAAAAATAAATACTAGAATAATATCTAATAAATTTATAATATATACTAAAATACTTAGAATTAATAGAGCTTCTATAATATATAGTCATTCTATTTAGTATCTTAAGATTTCATTACTATCCATTAACTTAAAGTTAGTATACTTACTTAGTCTAAGTGTATAAATACGAGGCTTAAGCGCCTTTTTCTAGACATATACTAAAGCCCTTAATAAGTGCTCTAAATTATAGTATAGTATACTCTATAAGAAGAACTGGATAGTGGTTATAGTACTAATTATATTACTACTGTTTACTTATTACTAGTAGATTAAAGTACTTTAATAAGACTTATAGAATTTATTACCTTTCTAACTTATATTAAATATGAAATTAATACTATATATACTATACTTAATAAGAATTGTAATACTAAAATCATATTATGATTTCCCTTAGAATTGAAAATGTTAGAGCTGCTTGAAGTTAGTGTAAATTGCTTTCCCTATTAGGTAATAACTATCGCTAGGCATGACCCCGTAGTACAGCCCTATAGCCGGTTTTCTGTAATTATAATACTAAGGAATTATACTTTATAACACTTACTTCTATATTTATAACTTCATAGCTTTTAGTCTTAAATCGATATATTCACGCCTTCTACTACTAATTTATATATCCTTATTACTCTTATTGTTTAGAACTTCTTATATATAGTTCGCTTTACCTCTAAATCTCTCTAAATTTAAACGTAGGATTCTTTATATGCTAGTAACCTTCTAAAACATCCTCTTTTTATACTATGATATTAAGCTGATATATTGGATAATAGAATTAGGATTTCTCTTAATCTAATTGATAAATTTATTAACTTTATTCTTAGTTATAGTATCTATAAACTGTAACTATATGTTAGTAATAGTAGTAGTGAGATCAGTCCTTTCTGTTATTTGATCGGTCTGCTTAGATATAATAGTTATTAGGATTCTATCTATTCTATTTAAAGCTGCTCCTACCTGTAGAGCTATAGACTGGTGAGGCCGCTTAGGAGGTACTGAAATTAGTAAGGCTAATAATACATTCTGCTTCCTAGTAGTTAATATAGGCGTTAGAGTTATTAGGGTTGTTAAGGTTCGTTATATAGCTATTCCCACTTACTAAGAAGCTGGCTATGTGCTTTTCTAACTATCTTTAGCTTTAGAACTCTTATAACCCTTACTGCCGCTATCTATAGGGATGAATTTAATCTCAGAGAGCCCGGTTATATTACTAGCTTTAATTGCAATCAGTCCTACTTCCTCTGTTCTTACGAATGCCTATTTATAAAGATTATGATAAGGGAGGCTATACTACTGTAAAGAGCGAGCTATATTACTGAACTTTCGCTTATAATACTCCTACTATTCTATACTATAGCTAATTTTGCCTATTTTCTTATTATAGGAAGTCTCCGTTATATTCATAATAGCTAGGAATGTCTTCTAGACCCTTATTAGGGCGGCACATTTCCTCTATATGTGAATTTAGTTGAATATAACCTTAGGCTACTTAAGCGTTAGCTTCTCTACGATTTTGAGATGCTTTGCTCGCTAGTTAAGTCCCTTATTGAAGGCAGGATCCCCAGCAGCCCGGGCCTCTGCAATAAGCTCGAGAAGGAGGAAGATGTAGTCATCCTGCTACTGCGGTCTTTTTAAGCCTTCCTCTTCAGTTAGCGATGCCTTCTTTTTCTGAGTTCTCTTCGATTTCGGTTACGGCAGTGGTCTCGAAGGTCAGGCTGCTATGGCAGGCTCGGTTACTATGAGATCTATGACCTCGATGACATCTATATCACCAAGTTGCTAGGGCGGCGGCGGGATGCGGCTGCGGCGTATAGTACGTTAGCTGTTAGAAGCTAGAGTTAGACTAGAGGAACTCATCGTGGTCGCAGGTCTCGGGCAGACGCGGTTATATGAGGATTATAGTAATGGCCCGTCTTATGATAATCTACGCGTACGAATTTGTCCCCCGCCGCAGCCGTGAAGTCAGATACAGGGCGGTGTGTGCAGGTAGCTGGAAGCAGGTTAGTTGATCTGGCCGGACCTAGAAATTCATAACTAACCGACAAGAGGTACCTGAGCTACTTGCGGGGCTCTATGCATTTCGAAAGTCACTTTTGTACCCCTGTCGTCGACAGTCACGTCCGAGCCGATCAGGGCATTAGATCCGAAAGCCACGAGTATAGACCAACCTTTTTCTGTGACAAGGATGGACAAGAATCGACGCTTCTAGGGCGCACTACCTGTATCTAGGTACTAGGTAGATACTACCTACCTAGGTAGGTAGTTAAGTGCTGTTCCCGAATACCTAGGCAGGTACCTGTTACGGCGTAGGTAGTGGTGGGCATGAATGGAGAGGGAGTGGCTGGTCCATTACTCCTGTCACGTGTCTGACCACTCTCGACACCACGTGACAATATGGGACCCTGTATCTAATTGGCCCACTTCGCCGATAAGGCAGACCATGGGTCCCGTCTATGCGGCGAGAAAAAAAAACTTCCAATGCCATCCCAATCTGCGACGCGATCCCCATCCTCTCTTTTCCATTCATCGCCTTTTTTCCCTGCCTTCAAGATTTGGGTTTTTTCTTGATTTGTTTCCACCACTTGAGGCTAATATCACCAGTCATATCCCGCCACAATGTTTAGAAACAGCCTCCGGCGCTGTGCCAATCAGGCCAGAGCTACAGCCACGGCATCACTTCTCTCTCAGACACGAACGACCTTGCCCATTTCCAGGCGCCAGCTTGTGCCTGTCCTTACCACCATCTCTCCTTTGAACAGAATTGCGTCAATCTCTCGAGCGTACAGCAGCGAAGCTCCTGCTGCTGAAAATGAGACTCCAGTCGTCACGACTACTGAGGAAGCGACGAAATTCAGCCACTTGGAAGGCGTTCATCCCAATCTCGTGGAGGCAATTACTCGAGGCATGGGCTACGACGATATGACACCCGTTCAGGCCAAGACCATCAACCCTGCTCTCAAGGGAACCGATATGTAAACACGCAACCCGCCTCCCCCTCATGTTCACAGCTGACAGTCTCAGTGTCGCCCAAGCCAAGACCGGTACTGGCAAGACTCTGGCATTCCTTCTGCCTCTGCTCCAGCGGATGCTTGTCGAAGATCCTAGCTTGGCCCGTAAGGGTGCCAAGTTCAACGCCCGCGCCAATGATATTCGTGGCATCGTCCTGTCACCCACCCGAGAACTTGCCGAGCAGATTGCAGTGGAAGCCCGCCGCCTTACCAGGAACACTGGTCTGGTAGTGCAGTGTGCTGTTGGAGGTACTGATAAGCGCGGCATGCTACAAAGGACGCGACGAGATGGCTGCCATCTTCTTGTTGCCACTCCTGGTCGATTGAATGACCTGCTCTCGGATCCCCGAAGCGGCATCGAAGCACCCAACCTGGCTGCCCTTGTTTTGGACGAGGCTGACCGAATGCTTGATGTCGGATTCGAGAGGGAGCTGAACGAGATCGTTGGTCAGCTCCCCAACACTAATGAGAAGACTCGTCAGACTATGCTGGTCTCGGCAACTATCCCTGACAACGTTATTCGCCTGGCCCGCACCATGGTCCGCGCTCATGATTTCGAGTTCGTCCAAACAATTGCGGAGAACGATTCGCTTACACACGCCAAGGTTCCTCAGAAAATTGCTCCGGTGACTAGTTGGACAAACGTCTTCCCTACTCTGTTTGAGCTCGTCGATCGAGAGGTTGCTAAGTCTAAGGAGGACCCGAATGGCCGACCTTTCAAGGCTATTGTTTATTTCAACACCACCTCCTTGGTGGAGCTCGCTGGAGAATTAGCTCACCAGCGGGAGCGCAATGCATCCAGCCATGCTAGACCCATCGCCTCATATGTCCTGCAGTCAAGGCTTACCCAAGGTCAGCGACAGAAGGCCGCCGATAGCTTCCGCAGAGCAAAGGAAGGAATCCTCATGTCATCTGATGTGACTGCTCGAGGCATGGACTTCCCCGATGTCACCCACGTCATCCAAGTGGATACTCCTAGAGATCGAGAGTCGTATATTCACCGTCTGGGTCGAACTGGACGACAAAACAAGGAAGGCGAAGGCTGGCTCATCATCCCCCACGCTTCTGTTCCCAGTGCCCGAAAGATGTTGAAGGGACTGCCGATCACACAGGACGCTACCCTGGAGAGTGCGGAAACCGATACGGTATCGGGCGAGTCGACTCCTACGCATCTTGAGATGAAGAACCTCTTCGGCGTCATGCCCCGTAGTACACTGGCCTCTACCTATACCTCTATGTTCGGCACTGCTACCGACAAGATTGCCCTGGCTGAGGACGTCAACGAGTGGGCTGTCCACGGCTGGGGTTGGTCGGCCCCTCCCTCTGTGTCACACAAGTGGGTCACTCTCATGGGATTGTCTCGCGCTCCTGGCATGAACATCTCGGAAGGTGGCGGCCGTAGGTATGACGGCGATGACCGACGTGGTGGTGACCGTCGGGGATCATATCGATCCGACTCGGGCCGATCTGGTGGCGACAGTTTCGACAATATGGCACGAAATGCCTTCCGTGACGATGGCGGCTACGGTGGACGTGGCGGCGGTCGTGATGGCGGTCGTGATGGCGGTCGTGGCGGTGGTCGTGGCGGCAGCCGACGTGACTACGGTCGCTCGAGCTTTTAAAACGAAGTAGCATATTGGCATGATCAATTCGCACGCCAGCTACGCGCACGCATGTAATGACAAATCACGGATGGTTGTGGGATGAACTTTGTACTTATACTGGGTATCATTTACGGAAAAGGCATATGTAAGATACGCAGGGGAAAAGGGCCTACGGCTTGTAATTAGTTACTACAAGGGCATCGTCATATTGGTGTGGCTCTGCTCTACAAACCTCTACTTTAGAACAATCTCCTTGAACATGCCATGTGACCTCTGTACTCGATCACCCGTATGATCAGTTTTGTCGCACCTCGGTGCAACAACGGATGTGGCTGCTTCATTCTCTGCACACGTATTTCTTCACGCAGGGGGGGCAAGTAGTGTTGTGTTGAAATATCGTGGATGGAAGGACCAGAACATTGTGTTCCGACCTTGATATCATCATGGTACTTTTGCCAATACAGGTGATCCTCTGAGATACATATCTGCCAATTCACTTGGAAGTTACCCCAAACGCCAATCTGGCCATTCGTTACGAAAGCAGCATACCGCAAATAACTCCTGCATCAACGCCGAGAATGGTAACATCCTTTCCTAATTGATCATGGACCTCGGTGGCTCATCATCACGTTGGTATCCCATAGCATCACCCTCTCATCCCACCCGACAGAGGCCACCCAGCCGCCCATGCCAAATAGACACCAGTCTACTCCAGTGACGAACTCGGTATGGCGATTCATGATTCCCATTTGCGCTCCAAGTCCAGGGCCCATTGCTGGATTCTGAGGTTGCGCAGACCCATCGTTCCAGAGCCGGACCGTCATGTCGTAGCTGGCACTGATCAGAGTGTCGCTCGCATGGGGGCTCCACGCCAACCTGCGGACGGCATAATCGTGGCCCTGCATGACGGAAAGAGGACCGCCGGCTGGATTTCGGATATCAAAGGTACGGATGACTCTATCCACGCCGCCGGTTGCAATCACCGTGTCCCTGTACTTGTTCCAGTCGTGCGTCAGGATCTCGCCCGGCGCACTCGGGGGACCAAGGGCAGGGGTGGGGGCACCGGGTTGCACGGGCGGTGCATGAACGGGAATGGTGGTGGTGAGGTGATACTTAGCCGAAGACGGAGTTCGGAGGTCGAAGATACGGAGGTGGGAGTCGGAGGACACGGCTGAGATGAGGGCGGGATTAGAGGGGCAGAAGGCAGTGCTGTAGGTGCAGTTCCCCACGGGAAGCGTCTTGATGGAGTGGCTTCGGGTCGGAGACCACTGGAAAGTGTTAGTAGCTGTTATATGCGGGAAATGAACGCTTAACTGACCAGCTTGACTGTTCCGTCCCACGAGCTGGATACAAACGTATCCTTGGTCACGGGGCTCCAACACACAGAGAAGGTCTCCCGCTTATGTTCATGGAAGTTCATGACTGGAAACTCGTCTACGCCTAGGTCAAAGAGCTTAAGAGAGCCATCACCACAAGCGACTATAAGCTGATTCTCATTGATCTCTGACCAAGCCAAGTCGTATAGTGCATCGTTGGTATCGAATCTGGTCGCGGTGCAGTCAGTCCCTTGTCATGGATTGGCATTTTGTCTAGGCGCGAGGAAAGGGCTCGCGTACGTTTTCTCGACCTGGATTCCCTGGGCCGTCAACCCAAGGGCGAAGACACGGCCATTGCCCACGATGCCGAAGTTGGCGGAGCTTGCGACCGCGATGCGCGAGTCGTAGTATGGCGAGTATTTGACGGCATAGGGATTGTACCCTTGCGTTCGGAACTCGAGCATTGCAGCCATGATGTCGGAGGAAAGGCGCCAGGGACGGGGCGCATCAACAACAGAGTTGTTATGATATGAAAGCGCTGCAATTCACCATGATGTGTTTTGGTCAAGCCCGTATGAAAGTAGGAGCTGAATGACATGTGCCTCGGTAATGGGCCAGCCGCGGGGAGTTGACTGATGTAACTAACCCTAAATGCGTCATTGTCAAAGATGATGCACTTACCGAGTTCAATCTAACTGCACTGCTTTCACGTGACCCCGCGTGACTTTCGTAATGAACAACGCGCCCTTGCCTCGATGACAAGTGGAGTCGTCTAAGGTTGAGCTGCTCATTCTCCGAACCATGCTGCTGTTTCCACCATTATTTATCAGAGGGAGGCACAGTAGTCTTTGTTACTGAACTCAGTGGTTGACTTCCGAACAATGAAATCGTTTCTGACTCGTCCCAAACGCAAGCTCGCATCAGAGCCTTTGGATTGCGCAGAATCCGAAGAACCGACCGAGGTCAAGTTGGCTCTCTTGTCATCTCTACATCCGAAACTCGATCAAGAAGCCTTGCTTGATATTCTCCTAGCCCACGATGGTTCAGTCTCAGAAGCATCAGCCTCGCTGAGAGTGCTGTCCCCCATTAAGAATGGCTACCGAGGTATTGGGTATCAGAAATCCTTGAAGCAGTACGCTGCTCCCAATAATGCTATGCCCCCATTTAAGAAAAAGCTTAAGGCCAAAAAAGGCAGCACACTGCATCTATATGACCCGGGCGACATCGCGGAGCATACACCATGTACCATCGTCCATAATTTCCTCCCCCCGGAGGAAGCTAACAAGCTTCTCACAGAGCTGTTAGAAGAGTCGAAGTCATATGAGAAAATAACTTTCAAGTTATTTGAGAACGTTGTTTCCAGCCCACATACATCTAGTTTCTACGTGGACAGCTACGACGAAATCAAACGCCAAAAAACCGAGTACCATTACAATGGCGCTAGATTGACTGTACGTTGGAGGCAAAGCGACCCATCCAACTCTTTGTAAGCTAATGATTATCAGGATGTTCGACGGATTACACCCCAACTTGCAAGAGTTAAGCCCAAGGTCCAAGACGCAGTCAACGGGGAGGTCCAGAAACGGATACAAACTCGATATCCAGGTGGCAAGAAACTGAGATATCAACCACCGGATCCTTGGACTCCAAATGCTGCCTTCGTGAACTGTTACAATGGGCCCCAGGAAAGCGTAGGCTGGCACAGCGATCGGCTCACTTATCTTGGGCCGCGGCCGGTCATCGGATCGCTGTCACTCGGCGTTGCTCGAGAGTTCAGAGTACGCAGAGTCACTCCCAAGGACAGCGACAACAACCCGACCGAGGACCCCGACACAGAGGGTCAGATCTCTATCCACCTTCCCCACAACTCGCTGCTTGTGATGCATGCGGAGATGCAGGAGGAGTGGAAGCATTGCATTTCGGCTGCGCTTTCGATCGATCCACATCCCATTGCTGGAACGGCGCGGATCAATATTACATATAGAGACTATCGGGCGAATATGCACCCGAGGTTCACTCCTAAGTGTCCTTGTATGATGCCCTGTGTGCTGCGGGTTGTTCAGAAGAAGAAGGATAACTTCGGCAGGTACTTTTGGATGTGCTATGCCAGCAATGTTCCAGAAAAGGAGAACTGTGGCTTCTTCCAATGGGCGGAATTTGATGACGATGGGAATCCATTGCCGAACAAGGAGAAATCCAAGGTGTCTTAGCGTATCTTTACCAACAAGCACGAGAATGGTTCTTCGCGTGTAGGTCAATATCAAGAAGCAGGGCGTCAACTTGCGTGTCGGAAGAGTAGCTTAGTGCACAAATTGTCGAAATGTGTCTGATGCTCGTTCCTAGGTCTTAGACGGGTTCATTTCCTGCTTAGGAGAATTGGGGACAAGTGAGTCAGACCCGCTCTTCTACATCTGATAGATTTGGGATGTTATCGAACCTCGTGTGGTAGCAAGGAAGATGGATTTAAGATACACACCTCGCCTGAAGCTTAAGAAGTAGCTGTACATAGTACAGCCTCAAGAACAGCCGACGAGTTCCATGTGAGTCACCAATCGACTGTATAAGACCCGCCGTGGTGCAGATCTCCAGAAAAGAAATGGAAGGTTAGCGGTAAGATATGTGCGTTATATGCTATGAGGAATCGGTTTACGAGTCTCGTTGGCATGGCGAGTGTTGCATCTTGGGTTACAAGAGCCCTTCACATCCTGGCAATAAGAGTTCGAGGAGGCCCGAGGGTACAAGGTCACGCGACAATACTTTAGTGACAGCAACAACGCGATTTGTGAGCGCTTTATTCCAAACTTACGGACAAAGAGAGCAATCGAAGCGTTGTATAAAATGTGGGCAGGTAGCTCAAGCCCTGGATTGCAGCAGTAAGATAGGACTTAGCTGCGAAGTGAGAGCCTTGCAAGTGCCACCTTGTGAGCCATGGTACAACGATGCTATCCGAACCTAAGGCGCTGAGGTCGAATGGTGTTTGCCAAAGCAAGCAAAAATGGCCAGCTTGGGTAATTAGAATAGCTTGTTTGAAGTCCGTCCCTCGTGATACCGAATTATTGGCTCTGGAGGCGTGTGGAAATATGAACAGGGGAGATGAGGGAATGATGCTGAGAGGGCGGCATCAACGGGGCAGTCGGCAAACTAGTTAGGTACCTACCTTTGTATTAGATCTACAAGTCTGTCTGTCAGTAGGTAGCTGGTTAACCTAACTTCCCTAAATAAACCTTGGTGAGGGTGCAGGGCAGACGCTGATGATCAGTAATTAGTGCCGCAGAGTCGGGAGTTAGAGGGGGTTGCGTAGTGGAATTTGGGAGTGGGACGCACCTGCGTACGAAGTAGACTACCAGGCGCCAGCAGCCACCCCCGCCAGTCAAGCAAGGATCCGCTTACCCCGTTGGCAGTTGCGGCCGCCAATTGGGTTGCGGAAGGACCCCCCAGAATGGAAACGCAAGATCGGATTTAACTCCTGTTCCCCGACAGCACCAACATTTTGCACCATGTACACTTCTCTCGTCCACAACACTCAATCATCACTGAAATCAGTCTTCCAGCGTCGAGAGAGGGTCCTAACCAGCTACCCTTGGAGAACTTCAAGTCAAGCTTAGCTTTGTGCTCCATCCCACCTAAGGTCGGCCCATCGTCGCTGTTGGGGCCACCAGGCCCGCCTCACTTACATCAACATCGACTCACCGTTCATTCGTGTACATATCCCAGACGACACCTGCTACAGCCGAGTTGCCGCCGGCATCTCTCTTGACGCCGGCACGAACCTCTCTCCCCGCCACCTACCAGAGATATCATATTAGGCCTTCATCGGGAACCACACACCTAAGAGGCGCAGAAGGCTCTCTGCTCTTTTTCTTCTTTTTGTCCTCTCCTTCCTCCTCTGTTTTTATCAAGTCACTGAAACGCGCGACACAGCCACCATGACGGAGCTTCTCACGTTCCCCATAGCCTCAGCGACTCTGCTAGAGCCTCGGCTACCCCCGTTGCAACCACCCTCCACAACACCATCGCGACCGTTCGTCACACTCACCTTCGCAACCTCGCTTGACTCATCCCTGTCTCTGGCACCCGGCGTTCGGACCCGGCTCTCTGGGCCCGGATCCAAAGCCATGACCCACTACCTCCGCTCGCGCCATGCTGCCATCCTCATCGGGGTTTCTACCCTCCTAGCCGATTCGCCTGCTCTCAACAGCCGTATCGCGGGCGCTGCAAGCCAACCCCGTCCCATCATTGTCGACCCCCATCTTCGCTGGACTCCTAGTCCGTCGGATAAGGTCCTCGAGCTTGCCCGCCTTGGCCATGGTCTAGCGCCATTCGTCTTGACCGGAGTGGATGAGCAGTCCTTGCCTGCCGCGAGCGTCACTCTTCTCGAACAACATGGTGGCAAGTATATCCCCCTGCCAGCTACCTCGTCGGGTCATGGCGGTAGGATGCGCTTTGATTGGCACACCGTATTTGATTCATTGCTCCGGGAGGGCTTATTGAGCGTTATGGTTGAGGGGGGTGGTCAAATCATCAACTCTTTGCTGCACCCAAGCTTCCACGCACTGGTCGACTCCGTCATCGTTACCATTGCACCCACCTGGCTCGGCGAGGGGGGCGTCGTCGTATCTCCAAGCCGCACCCATGACTCTACCGGCATTCCTATCCCAGCTGCGAGGCTATCGGATGTGTCATGGCACCCCTTTGGCGAAGACGTCGTTTTATGTGGGAAACTACATCCCTAGTGCCGGAAACCATTCTTATAAATATCTCGGGTTTCCACCTCTGTTTTGACTCAGGGCTTCAGCCACACTCTTCTTTCTGCGAATGCTCGCTTGCCTTGACCAATTTTCTACTAACCCTTACTCTGTGTACCGTCTACAATATGTGAACCGACGCCAGGTCAAGCTCGTCTCCACCCCTCGCAGCACATGACATCCGACGTCCAGCATTGTACCCCTCGTTTCCAGCCCTGCGTGTCAATCTGTCCGATGTTGGCCCCAGCTCCACGTTTCTCATCAAGGTCAACTCTCAGATCCGACCCGACCACTTGATCTCTAAGCTACGCAGCGGATAGTAAGCAAGTGCAGTAACGACGAATGCGACCTCGAATCCAACGTCGCCGATGTGTTCGCCAATGGGCCCAGTGTACCAAGTCGTGTTCATTGAAGGAATTACCACCACAAGGCTGACCAATGAAGCGCCAATGGCCGCAAACCCTGGAGGAAGACGTCGCCATTTGTTCCAAATTCGCGGGTCGAATGTGGTGTAGTCCATCTTTCTAAATACGACCAGCTCCTCAATGACGACAGCATCGAAACACCCGGCCCAGTATCCGATAACACTGAGGAAATTTTCAAGAGAGGTGGCCCATTCGGCTGCCGCGTAGATGGCCATGGGAACCATGATGGCCATCGTCAGGAAGATGAAGACAAATCGGGGAACCCTTGCGAAGATAGGGACGAGCATTTGCAGGCAAAGGGCGACCGAGTAATTCGACAACACCATGTTTCCGACGACACTCAACGCGAGGATCACGAGTACGAATTTCCCGAACCCGCCGGCTGGTTGAAGCATCTCTGCCAAGACACCTCCGATACCGTATGAATCCCAAGCAGCCTGCCATGCGTCGACGTTAGGGATGGCACCCCCTATGGCTGCTCCGAGGATGAGTAGTGGCGTTGAAGGCGTCAATAGTCCCAGGTATACATAAGTAAACACCTTGAGGCTTGAAACCAATCAGTCCGGTCGAGTGTCTAATCAGCCGATGGGAAACTCACTTGGATGTGTTTGGACTGTGGTACGTGGTAAAGTCGGACGCGGTCCCGCCAAACGTCATGAAGTACCCAGCCATCAGACTGCCATATCCAATAACGCTCTTCACTGTTGCTGGCCCTGCCTCAACCTGGTTGACGAGATGCTTGCCTCCACACCCAACCGCAATAACAATTCCGATCAAGTTGGGGAGCCACTGCCATCTTTGCCAGACATGGATAGCTCGATATCCTAGCAACGCAGTCACGAAGCTCAGTGAGCAGACGATTCCAATACCAACGTTCACACTAATATGAGCGCCTTCGTTCACCGCCGCAATAGCCTGCCCACTGACGATAGATCCGATCAGGGTAAAGCCGGTTACTGTTCCGGCATTGAGAAGAAGTGGAACAATTCCAAAAAAGAGCCTATGTTTGAGTTCTTTCGTCAGCGTCATGCTCTCGGGTGGCGGGGAGTAGAGGGAGCCTTTCTCCTACCCAAAAGAGTATCGAGCCTGAACCATCTGCCGCATGCCCGTTTGAACCCCGCCAATTCCAATGAAGGCCGGTGGAATACAAGTTATGATATTGAAGAGGATGATGATCAAAGAAACGTCTCGAAGTTTCAGGCCATACACGGCCGTTCCAAGGGCCCCAGTTGGCAACCTTGCGCTGTTAGCAACGGTCTATTCAAGCACAGTCGGGGGGGCGGGCAACGTACGGCAACACACATAGGAGGCAAGTGAAGAAGACGGTAAACAATTCGCTGTATTCAGTCTGGGTTCGCTCCTCTCGCGGAACGGGCCTGATTCCGTTTTCTTCCACGCCGGCGTCGAGGAGTTTTAGGTACCATCTTGAATTACTCACGGGACCATGCTTCACAGAAACCTCGCTGTTGTCATCACCAGTGTCTCTGCGAGCTTGGACATCCTCGGAAGGCAACGCTTGTCTAGTGATCGGAGGCGGTTGGTTCGCCTCCAAGTCATTATCCACTTGAGTCGTCTGGTCCTTCATCTTGGAGAATTTTGGCCACATTGTCGGGTTACCGAACGTTTTGGTCATCAATAAGATGCTTGTACAGAGATGGGGAAGGGGAAAGATGTGGTCGAACGATTACGAATGCACGGCCGGGGCCTTTTAACGCAGCCTTGAATGTGGGCATTGGGCAAAGAATTCCTGGACCTTTTCGTTTCGCTGGATTCACTCACATTGGTTCACTGCTCCCACCACTCTGAGTGTTGGGTTTTCATCTTGTCTAACACTGGTGGTGGTGTGCTTGGGCCTACTAACCTCGCTAGTCAAGCAAACGCAGGAGTGCCTGCGGTTCTGCCAAGGTATCATTCAACAGATTGGAGGTCAGAGTCAGTGTCTCGCATACACCGAGTTTCCCAGTTGACTTGTCATGTTGTCTCTGCAAAGTTGTTCAGCATGCCGCTTGGCGACTCAACGCCATACAGTCGAGACCTGCACTCCGACAGCCACTCGACGCTAGGCCGGCCACTTGTTGGCGGCCGAAGTATCTCATCTTGTGCGTGTTCCTGCCCACGCGAGATCGGACAATTTTCCCGTTCGACCTCGTTCCCACGCCAGTCTCACACCGACACGAGTGAAGTGTTTGGCCAGACGAGGACGACCCTGACAACCCCGCCCCGGCTCCTTGCATCCATCCCGAAGGCCAGCCAAGATACCGACATTATGTCGGTCTGATCGCCGCGACAGCAACTAGGCTCAACTTCCAGGGCGCCGCGGCCCGGATTGCAGCCGTAGTCATGTGGACCCGGCGGGCATGAGTCGGTGCAACAGTCAGAAGCAAAGTGCAGGTAGGGTCGCCTTCAACACGAGGGCATTCCAACACTGCGATGCTGTCATTGGCATGTACTTCGTACTGCAAGCGTACGGAGTGGTGCAGGTATACTGCAGGCGAGTCCATTCTGTTACGGAGCCCCCTCAACTCATTCAGCATGTCACATGGGCAGTCACAGGCCCTTGCACAAACTAGCTGTCCGGGGTGGAGGAGTGGGGGAAGCTTCTCGCAATCTAAATCGTCCGTTTGTGCAACCCAGAGGTTCCCTTTGGATTCCCTCCCTTCGGATCCCTTGGCTGCTCCTGGTTCCCCATCTGAACAAGCGGGGTGGGGAGACCTCTCCGGCAGCAAACCCGGCCCCTGCTCAGCCTACTATGGCCCGACAAGGCAAAGATGGCAAACTGCCGGAACTGAGCTAGGGTAGACTGTCTCAAAACAACAACCTCCCTTGGCCAGGGGTGGGTGTCCCACGACCGAAGCTACCACTACGTAGTACATACAGTACGTACTACGCAGTCGAAAGGCCATCTCTGTCAAGAAATCAAAGTCGATGTCTCCATCCTGTCTACACTGCGGAACAAGCCGTCAACTACTTGAATCCCCGCCTCAAGGCCCCCACAAGTCCATGCAACACACCGCTGCTGGCATGGCAGCCCGAGGACCGCACCCGCAGGCAAGCGCAATCAAAGTGGGAGTGCATCGTGATGTGGTTACAGTTGCGGTGTCACTGCACCACACCTACCTGGGGCCTGAGACACTGAGTGGGTTGACAGAGATGCAATACCAAAGGCTCGCTTGGCCGTGTGGCCACACGAGATCCCAGTTTTGTGCGAAATCTCTGCGTATCCAGCACATGTGCGCGATTTACAGGCTGCATATCGTTGCAAGAAAAAATTGTATGATTGTCACTTGAGCAGCTCCTGCAGTAGGATAATCTGATTCATCATTCGACATTCATGGGGAGGGGGGGAGGCCTTCTCTGTAGCTGAGACGCAGCAACCCTCTTCAACCGCCGATCCGCACCTACTACTGCTGGCTAGACTGCGCCGCTCGATTGTTACGGCGCTTCCTGAGGGCGCGGACCTGACTCCCAATTTTAACATTGCCATTGGGCGGGGAAGTAAAAGATTCCGGCAAAGTGAGGTCTCTCTTTCAAGTCCGAGGAGGAATTCTGAGAGAAATCACAGTCTTCCTGTCGAGTTAAGAAACTAGTCAGCAACAGCGTACAGCCGTCCGTACCAGTTGGGCGCAGATGCGATGGCCACGCCAGCTCCTAGTCATTGGATTTGAGAATGGGACAGCGGTTACTAGCTTGCTGCTTTGCTGGCATGGCACAGCCATCGATTTAGTGTGACTGGGGGTTACATTGTCGATGGTCCGCCACATGGCAATGGTCTACCTAGCTAATTACTCCGTAGTGGCACATTCAATAATGAGACAGAATGGAGCTTTGGCGAGACCACCAACAAGAAAAAAGAAAAAAGAAAAAGAAAAAGAAAAAAAATTAAAGGGGGTACGGAGGGAGATGGAAAAAGGGGGAGGGATGTTGGGAAGTGTCAAAGTGAGTATGAAAACTAAGATGAAAAGTTCAACCTGACACCTGACCCATTCGACTACATTGTACAGTTGATATGAAGATATCACAGGGCTTATTCTACCATCGATTTCACAAGCACATGATAACGACAAAGCAAACTCGATTCATGGTTTTTTGGGGGTAGAACCTTACGCCAAATGCGCGGCTTGACTTGGGACCCGCCTCATTGAGCGCAGAAATCAGCTGTCCCACGCCGCCGGGACCCCGGTTCGGCAATCAACAAATGCCAGAGGCTAACGAATAACGCAAGACTGCCCAGAACTATGCACCTGTAACCATTTCTCTAGCTGGCTCCAACGAGTGCCAATGCCTCGAGGTTCCGGGGTTTGATGGAACACTCAAAGTGCTGGGGATGGCTAAAAGTTTGTCGATGCCCCCTTGTCAGCAAATGATGCCGTCATCTCACAATAAGCATGGGGAGTATGGGGATAAGGGAGGGGCAAAGGAGGAGGGGCTATGGGGAGGGGAGTACAGAGCACCATGCGCGTGGTACTACGTAGAGGGAGGTTATGGGCGCGGTTTGTAATAAATCCAAGGTACGTAGTAAGAGTGAGGGTGTCGAGTTTGAAGTGATGCCAACGTACCAGGTGCCACCATTGGTGAAGGAGACTCGCGGCTCGATAAGGTTGCCGGCATCATCTCGCTTCTTGCGGAATTGGAGCGTGGCCAGCATCGTGGACACCATGATCCAGACGCTATTGTCAGCCAGAAAGCGACCGACGCAGGCACTGAAAAGGGCGTATGTTGATTAGCACGAGAACGATGAGCGTCCAGATCTACACGACGTCCTCCAACCTGAAGGGCTGAGCCTCAAGCCTCCAGCTAACAGGGGAGCACGATGAAGGCGATTCCCATAACGCCTACAAGCTCCATGCGAATTTGGGGCGCTACGTACCGTCGTCCAAACCCAAAATTCCCAACGGGGAATGGCTCGCCCGGTCCACCGTTTGCCAACGGCTCATACCTGTCGGGGTTGAAGTCGTGGGGCGAGTGGTAGATGCGCTCATCGTGCGCGATGGCATGGGCGTTGGCGTACACCACGGTCCTAGAGGTTATCAGACTCGTCCACAGCATGTAGGAGCGGCAACATGCGAAGATTCGTACCCTGCGGACACCGACAAGTGAGTCACGACAGCACAAGGAACTTGTCATATTCTTCAACTTACCTTGAGGAATAAACATGCCTTGGTATACGTCATCCCGGAGCGATTTGTGAGGGATCCCTGGTGTTCGTCACCCGCGTCAGTATGCACCACCCACCCATGAAAGGATCCGCAAGGGTTGGGACTTGCAAACGGGAGGCTTACCTAGCGGCGCCAAGGGTGACCATCTGCAGAGACACAATCGTCAATAAGTCCATATTTCGATCTCGGGGCTAAATATTTCAAACATTGCCTAGCCGACGTACCGGTACACCTCTTGCACGATGTGTTCAATGTATGGCAGGGAGCCCCGGTCCGAGAACTCCGGAAGCCTGTCGGGCCCGACGACCAAATCGAGTTGGTGCCGGGCTTTTTCTTGAATTTCCGGATGAAGCACCATGTTCAGAATGAAAATTACACAGGTCGCCCAAGTCTGGAAGTTTGCGATTGAGCAATCAAATTCAAGTACAATCTCTCCGATGTCACTCACTGTGTCGGCCCCTGCAATGAAGACGGCTCCTGCCGCGCCCTTGATGTCCTCGAGTGACCACTCTTGTTTGTTTCCAAGCGCTTCGTTGGACTTGTACTGGTTTAGCAATTGGTGTGCTAACGAGGTATTGTTGTCCATGTTCTCCTGGTCCGCCGCCGTTAGTATTTCTTTCACGCCTTCACCAACTTTGCAACGTTGTCGGGACGCAAACACGGGATTGGGGAAATATGTACGATGGAGGAGGACGAGCGGTCACTCACATGTTCTTTCTGTGCAACGTCAAAAGGGACATCATGAAGTTTCTGGATGGCCCATCGCCACTGTCGTGCAAATCGAAGAGGCCAGTCCCGGATAAGCCAGTCTGGTAGGTGGCGGGCTGCGGCAGTCAGGATCGATTCCGGACTGATCTCTCTCCCCCTCTTCACTGCGCTGGGGTGGGAAAGAAACGGGCTCTCACCTAGGGGCACCAAGTCGACGATGCTGTTGGCTGGAGCACCGCCATTCCCAGTGGCGTACATGGCGTCGTTGGCAATCTGGATATACGGGTCGTCATCATGTGGGACCTCTGTCCCGTAGCTCACCTGAAGGACAATGGCCACGGCAAGTCGGCGAAGCGACGTTTCCCAGGCGTCAGGCCGTCGCAATATATTTCGGACTGTTTTGCGCGCCTCGGTCATCTGCAGATTGTGCCACTTTCTAACATTTGTGTTGCTAAACGAAGTCTGAAGTAGCTTCCGATGCATCTGCCATCGCTTGCCAAATGGGAGGAAGGTCAGGGTCATACCCCAACCCATGCTATCAGGCCCATACGTGTGAACTGCTTGTAATCCGGGGCAAAGAGAAGTTGAAGTGCAAGAGACTTACACTTCCAGGAGGGTAAATTTAGGGCGATCACAGAAGTTGGCGCCTTTCCGCTCAAGCACATCTTTGGCTGCTTCAGCGCTGTTCAGGACGACGATAGAGCGACCAAGCGATCTAACATGGATAATATCCGAGTCTTTGTTTCCGTTTGGGTTAGAAATTCTCGGTACATACTCAGTGACGCGGGAGAACGAGACGTGACAACATACTGTATTCCTTTGACCACCTCGCATAGGCTGCTGCAGTGTTATCTTTGGGTATGACGCGGGCATGACCCAGCAAGAACTCCCCAGGTGGTCCAGGGGGGAGGGGAAGTGTAGGTTTTGATCGCCAATGGACTACGGCAACCATGGCAATCAAGGAGATTGTGGCCAGTTCGAGGAGAACTTTGGAAAAGATGAGCTCCATGGCGGCTAAGCTGGAAGGGAACAGAGAGAATTTGGTGTTAAGGAGTTGGGAGGGTTTAAGAAATGGATAGAAGGCTGGGCCGGATGCAAAGTGAAGAGAGGTTCGGTCTCCATGCAGAAGCCTGAAATACGAGGGATGCCGCTCCAGTTGAATGGATTGGAGGAGTAGAGACGGCTGGATTGGATTGGGTCGAAATTTGTGAGTGATCGAGCACTCAGCTTGGGGATGGCTTCGTTGGACTGGGCAATGGACTGGGTTGGACCGTCCTCCTGACTAGTGTAGCGGCACGCTCGCTCCTTGGTACCTTCCTCACTAATTGCCTACATGCTGTACTTTAGGGCTGCATACAACAGCACGCGATTCATGATGTAGGCAGGAGCCGCCAAGATAGGTACCTCGCCTTCTGGAGGGAGGGTAGTGCAAAGCAACTTCCCACCAGCCAACTTGCTCGAGGGCTCGGACTTCCATTTGGGTTGAGTTGCGGCTCCGTTGCGCACCGACTTCGGGCTTGTCTCACGCGTTCGAGGGGATCAAGTTACAAGTCACAGACTCACAGCTACAAGTCCAGCTCCAGCGGCAGCTCTAGTCTATGATACGTGTCTCCCAGCTTGGATAGACAGACAGAAAAACTCCGCGAAAGGGGAGGGTCTATGACATGACCAGTATTATGGCGCTGCCGGCACTGCTGGCTTGGCGGAGGTTGAGAGGCACGATGATTGAGGATGGGGTCAGCCAAAATGGGCCAGCCCGAGTCTGCATCAACAAATATCCATCTGCGGCACCAGTTGGGGGCCATATGAGGAGTCGAGGACCCTTAGAGGACCACTTGGTGTATCTTTGTTTGCATTGGGGTGATTTCGGGCCCAGGTTGCTAAGCATGCATGATGGAGTCTTCATGAAGGAGACCATAGGGCGTTCAAAGCCTGTCTGAAGGGCGCGTCTAGGTAGGTACCTAGGTGCAGGGCGATTTTCGGCCAAGGAATTCCGCGCAAGGTGGAGAACCAGGAACCTGTTTGGCCAATCCGATGGGGTTTGTGCTCCGTCATGTCTCGTCGGTCGGTCATCGAGCAGACGGAACGGCGGGGGTAAAAAAAAAACCTAGAGTTGCCCGCGGTGAGTTACTCGCGATGATGCGCAAGGAAAATCCGGAACACAGAGGATACGCACGAGGGGAGCAGCCGCTAGGGAAGCAGGGTTAAAGTGCAGTTGCCGCGTTAGGCTGAGCTGGCGCCACATGTTTTCTTTTTCTGCATCGTCGCCCTGCGTCCTGTCTCTTAGGGACCTGGGCTGTGCCAAAGAGCGGGACTTGTTGACGGCCTCTTTTCTACTGCGGTGAGGCTAGATGCTGTTAATGATAGAGACGAATGCGGGATGAAGTCCTTGAGACCAAATTTGCGAGATAGAGACCTTGAGCCCAAAATGTGGGATGGAGGAGGAGATACAAAATGTGGGCGAAGTGTTGTTCCAATGCGCAAAAGCCGGGACCTGACACGGACGACGACGGTTCATTACCCGACCCGAGTCCCGACTCGCACGCCGCCTCCGCCTTCGTAATTAGTGCATGTCCGGTAGCTCGACCACTAACATGCGGCGTGCGTTGGGGCCGGTGCGCTGGGACCGGCGTACCCAGGCGGCGTACGGATACTTCGTGCGGCCAAAGCCACATCATAATTAGGTAGGTAGGTAGGTAGGCAGCGCACAGGTATGTTGGGAAGATGGAAAATGTGATAGATGCCATGGTGACCTCGGCGTTCAGACAAGAGCCCAAAGCTCCCCAGACGGTCAAAGATAGTGGGAGACTAAAATCATGACAACCCAAAACCTTGACAGACTTGACGGAGCAAGTGGCACTCCAAACATGTCATGGCCCTCGCCATTCGACCGGTTCCCACGTCCACGTGGCAGCCAAGTTATGAAAAGGGGACAGCGAGGGAGAACTACCTACGTAACGCAATGTGACCCCCATGTCACAAGAACAGCAAAGTCCTGACGGTCTGGTCTCAAAGACGACCCCCTCGCTAATCCTTCCTCTTCCCAATTTGATAATGTAGTAGGGTAGGTACCCTACCTTTGTAGTATGTACGTAGTACAGCATAATTATCAGGAAGCGACCTTCTCCCGAATGCTTCTAGAATACAACCCCCCCTTCTCATATCGGTCCCATTGCGACTCTTCCCCCACGTGCCGACTACTTTCTGTGTGATGCTACCTACCGTGCGTTGGTCGGTACCTACTATGCATACGTACATTACTTGTGGTTCCAGTGGACCGCAACACACCCCGTCTATCCGCGTCTACATCCTCGTCACTCCTTTCTTTTTCCCTTCCAGCTGAGTGATCTACCGCAGAAACTAGCAATAGACAGGGCTGGAGCACCTCAACAAGGAAAGCAAAAAGTGAGACAGATTTCATCAGCTCATATGGATAGAACCCAAAATGACGAATCATATTGGGCGGACTTCTCGGACTTGATGGATGTAAGCGAAGTGGCGCAGAGAAAAGACGCGGGGCGAGAGGAGAGACAAGAAAAAGGGAAAAGGGAAAGAAGGATCTGCAGGAGCTAGCAGGATCTCATGAATCGATCGTCCTTGGCAGGTTTGTCAGTGATACATCGCATGCCCACCCGCTCGTGCAGCACATGGCAGGCCCTTTTGGCAGCGTGGCAGCGTGGCAGCATGGCAGTGTGACAACGGGGCACCACGACAGCATCCATAGACAACCTAGAAAACGGGAACTTGCAACTACTGCGGAATCAGTAGTAGCTTGGAAGCACAAGGGTCCCGTCAAACTCCTATCATACACCAGATTCTATTTGTTAGTGCACACCTCTGCCGCTACTCGGCAAATTTGACGGGCTGACATTCATCCCTCTGATCCCTCAAGCGACGAAGTCTAGACCCACCACCCAATTGTCCTAGTACAGCCATGTGGTCTCCCGCCAAGAGCCATGTCAAGCCTATTTTCCCAGTGTCAACCTTGTCTAGCATCGGTCTAACCCCGGAAAGCAATGGTCCAGCCCGTTCAGAGAATTAATTTTGTAGCTTCGCGTGCGGTAATCAAGTTGAGGACTGAGTTACCTATTTTGCGGGGCTTCCCTTCATCGAGACGACGATGCCCCGCCGCACTAAACCCACCCGACCCGACGCGGCCACTCTCCCCACCCCTTCACCGCACTTAAGGCAACTCAACCTCACGGCCTCACTTCGATCCTCAAGGCCACAGATTCGACCCAAAGCAAACCAAGGCCTCGGATTTCGAGTCGCAGTCTCAGCACAAGCTTTTCACCCTGTGTCGCCTTGCGTCATCACACACATCACCCTTAACGCTACTCCCAATTGGCTCATCTCCGCTCGCCGTCTTTCGTGTCCACTCTCTGCCACAGTGCCACCAGTTCGTGTGGACGTGACTCGTGAGTGTCTCATCCAAAAGTCTCCAAGCCTCAGCTCAGCTTTGGAACTCCTTGGCTTTAGAAAACCTCAGCCTTGGAAACTCTCAGCCCGTGGGAACCCTCACCTTTGAACTCAACCCGTCTTGATCCCCCCGTCATTCATCTATCATCTATCACATCAGCCCACACCATGGACTCCTCAGCTCTCCCGCGAATCACCATCCTAGGATCCCTCAACATGGACCTCGTCTCCTATGTCCCCCACCATCCCCTTCCTGGCGAGACCCTTACCTCCAACTACTTCACCACCTCCCCGGGCGGCAAGGGCGCCAACCAGGCCGTCGCCTGCGGCAAGCTCTCTCGCGCCTCTGACTTATCCCACCCATCAGCCACCGTCTCCATGATCGGCGCTATCGGTGCGGACCCTTATGGGACTCTGCTACTCGATAGCTTGCGGTCCTACGGTGTCTCCGTGGACGCTGTTGCTGTACGCAAAGACCACAAGACGGGTCTCGCCATCATCGTTGTCGACGAGCCATCCGGTCAGAACCGTATCATTCTCTCTCCAGAGGCAAACCACTCCCTCCGCCCCCAGGACTTTGAGACGTTGCCTGATCCTCGACCCGATCTGCTCATCATGCAGCTTGAGATCCCCTTTGACACAGTTATGCAGTCACTCAAGGCAGCGAAGGCGGCCGGCGTTCCCGTTCTTCTGAACCCAGCCCCCGCTCAGGAGCTCCCCCAAGAGGCATATGACGGGCTCGCCCACCTTGTGGTCAATGAGACCGAGGCCGCTATCCTTGCAGGTTGCTCCGAGTCCGATCTAGACGATATCGCGGGCCTGGTCCGAGTGGGCAAGGTCTTTCTGGAGCGCGGCGTCGAGAATATCATCATCACCCTCGGTGGCCGCGGTGTGTACTATGCCAGCAAGGCTGGTAAGAGCGAGCTGCTCCCGGCTACCAAGACCTCGGTCGTCGACACCACTGCTGCTGGTGACACCTTCGTTGGTTCTTATGCCCTCGCCGTCGTAGCGGCCAAGGGTGGTGCCTTTGACATCGACGCCGCCATCAAGGCCGCCAACAAGGCCGCTGCCATCACTGTCGCGCGGAAGGGCGCTCAGATCTCCATCCCCTGGAGGGATGAACTAGAGTAGACATACCAGTACATAGTATACAAAAGAAATTTCAAAAACTCGATTCTGCAAGGACAACTACACCCCTGCCTCTACCTCTACCTCTACCTCTACCTCTACCTCTGCCCTTAGAACCACGCTCCCCATCCCCAGCGACCCGCATCCTTCCTGGCCTTGGCTGGTGCGGCTGGTGTTTCTGGTCCCTCCCTCACTTGCCCGTTTCTGCTAGTCTCCTGATCCCGAGCCGCCATTGATAGATCGGTTCTCACTGGCAACAAGCCCCTCAGAGTCTCGGCCCCGAGCGAACGCCTCTTCCACAGCCCGCTGCCTAAGCTCCCCTGACGCTCCGCAACTGAGAGTGCACGAGACTGAGTTCTCGGTCCGACGTCTGTGGATAAAGGGCCAGGACTGTGTAACCCCGTTCCGCGAGTTGAATGCCTTTGGTTGAGCAACCCCTGATCTATACTCGGGGATGAGCCCCGCGATGAGGCCACCGCGGCAGCCCCTGGCGTCGCTGGTCTAGTGTCTATCATGGAGCCCGCCACCTGGGATTCGCGAGCTCCAGTAATAGTACTTTTCTGAAGACTCGCACGTCTCAGTGGCACAGCTGGTGCCGTCTAAGCGGAAGATGCCAGCATGGCAATCCCCTCTGCATCATCCCCGTCCACGTCCAGTTGGGACCAAGCCGGCTGTGCCATTGAGTGCGCAAACATGCTTGGGGTGCACTCATGATTTCCCATCTGTTGTATCATCACTTTGGCCTTCTCAACGCCCCAGTGTCGCCCAATGAGCGGGAATAGGGACTCCGCTCCTCGCAACGGGGGAGGAGACCATGGCGAGAGCATGTTGTGAATCTTCACAGATGCAGTAGCGACTGTGTCGACTCTGCTCTGGACGCTGGAAACGCCACCACCAAGGCGGGTCACGTCTCTCAAGGTGGGAAACGCCGAGTGGCGATATGATACTCGAATGTGTGCATACCCTATTTGTGAGTCTCCCAGCTCCGCTGCGAGGTCCTCCATCAAATCCGCCGAGTTTTGTCGGTTATGTCCACTCGATGATTTTCGTACTGGCGTTGCTTTCTTAACTTCTATTTGGATTTGTGCTAGAATAAGGATGCTCGATCCAGCGTGAAGAAAACTACCTGCGTATCAGCACCTGAAATCGAGCCAGCAAGATACCAGCATGCTTACCTTGGGAGAGTCTGTTCTCGCAAAACCTGGAGAATTGATGAGCTTCCAGTTGGCAACACTTCAACGCTAAGGTCGTCAAGGCTCCCAAATTCAAACCCCCCCCCTTAGAACGTCGTCAGCAACCCCTGCTTCAAACCACTAGTTATGTCCTCACTCTATGCATACCTCGAGAGTGAATTGGCAGCTCTATGCAAAAATCTGGCCGGCTCTGTGCCTTCGGGTCTGCCCCACCGCTTAGAATTGGCGAGAGTCGACCCGTGATTTCGATCGCTGTCCACCAAGTGTGTCGTCCGGCCGCGAGAGCGGCCACCTCTGACGTGACCTCAACATGAGGGGTCAAGACATATGCATGATCTGGCCGCCATGGTGGGTTTAGTCCAGTCATTTCAGTCTTCGGTCCAGGCTCCGTCGTTTGACTTTGCTTAACCGACCATGGCAGAGAGGAATCCGTAGATGCGTCTCGCAAGTTGGATAGGGGGGGACGCGCCTTGGCAGCTCGACGAATGCCGTAACTAGCTGAAAACGTGGCAGCAGGTAAAGAACCACACTAAAAATCCTTCTTATCAACCTGACTTACGGCATCAATGCGTCCTCGTCGTGTCTTTCTCACTGTTAGTGCACCAGATTGCCCCAGATCCAGCTCACGAGGGAGGCTCCCATCCCAGGCCCCGCGCTTGGCCTCCTGCGAGGGGTAAGGATGGTCACTTCTCCTTCCTTGTAAATGACAAGGTTTGGCATCTAGGATGCGGTTCTCTTTACCCGCTGCTGAGTGAACATCACTAGGCCTTCGACGCTTTACCCTCATGGGCGTATGACCCTCCTCTTGAGTATCCGTCTCAGCCTTAGCGCTGTGATCGGTTGACTCACTCATGCAGCTGATGACGTCGTATTGATTGTGACGGATTGCCTTCTTGGGTATCCGCAGAGGGCTCGGTTTGTCACATATCATATGTTGTCCGTTGACGTGGAGCTCTGTAAGGGGTGGTACACAGGCGGTGGGAGCCATATTGTTGTTCGGTTGTCGATCACGATCCATCGAGCCAGTTTCAGCGGAATTCGACTTTTTGCGTAATATTCTGTTTAACACACGCTAGATTGATACACTGAGGGCCTTGACTCTTCGAGCTTGGTATTCGGCAAAGTGGCTTGAGGGAAACTTAAGTTGCGTGGTGGAGTCAAAACCCAAGAAACATGCGCAAGAACCCGCGACAGTGATTTGATACTCCTTAGGGCGAACACATAATCTGATACGAGTAGATAAAAAGGCGCAACGGGCGTCATTTAGTCATCATTTCTGGTCAGAATCGTTGATGATGTGTGTCACCGTGAGCACGTCGGTTGGTTATGAGAAACAAAGCGTGACGAATGATTGAAGAAAGAAGTTTGAAATACTATTTATGACAAATCAGGACTCTAATGGGTATCAGCATCAACCTTGACGTTGAGCAAGAGCCTTCAATAACAAGCTGGAAGGCAAGGTAGGTAGGTAAGTTGTTTGGCTTTGTGCATGGAGTGTAACTCAAGACCACCCTCTAGGGTAGTCGTACCTGCACAAGTAGGCAAAATGAAAGTCCAAGGAAGGATCTCTCCGTCATCCAGAACACCAATGATGCGGAGCTGATACGAGTTTAAGTCATGTTGCACTCCCAAGGGTACGCCTGAGGTTTTCCTTCACCGAATCAACGTCGTTGTCCTCCATCGCTAAAAACCGTATCTTAAGCTGGTTAGCGAGAGTGTGGCAGCTTGGTGGTCATTACTTACCAAATCATCAGGTGTCGTAGTGGCACCATAGAGAACAGGTTCTGAAAGACTGGCGGCAATGCCTTTCTTGACCCTGTCTTCCCAAACACCATCCCAATTCCACTCGCCGGGATGTCGGACAGCTTCAGCTGGCTGTGCTAACTTGGCTGAGCCTGGGGAACTCTCGTCACCTTGCGCAGTATCTCCACCCTGTCCTTGAGAATCATCTGCCGGAGGTAAATCGTCTGCCAGCTTTCCTGCTGCCCGTCGATGGGTTCGCCAAGCATGCCAGGCGCCTGGGTTGCCTGCCGCGGTCAGTGGTACGGAGTCGAGCAATTCTTCATCGTCAAAAGCGCCTCGGATGTATCGTAAGATCCCGTATGCAGAGGTTCCCTTCTTGTTGGTTTGCATGTAGAGCGGTGCCTCTCCTCCGGGAGTAGCCCTCGACGCTGGTGAGCTCAAGTTGCCAGAAGTACCTTGTAGAGGGACCGGGCTTGCCAGTGAGTGATTGGAAGTTTGCTTAGAGTCCCTGACACTGCGTCTCCCTCGTCCAAACCAATCCGGGAAGCCATGGCGTAGGCTGAAACCGCCAGGGGGCAGCCGTTCCTGATCAGACGCACTCACGGTGCCGCTCTCCTGTATGTCGGTTGTGTACATATATGTCGTTAATGGCGTAATAAGGGGATGGAACATATCGGAAGAGAATGTGACGAGGGGCGGAAGTTGGGGATATGAGTCGGGAAAGGATATTTGAAATCGCAGGACAGCGGGAGCATAAGGGCCTAATGTTATAGTCAGTATTACGTGGTGAAAGTCTACTACTGCGCTCACCGTTTCGAACGAAAAGAACGCCGGACCAGAGAGTAGGATCCCCTGGGGTCAAACTGACAAACATTCCCTCAGGGCAAGCCTGCTTCAACCCGGTGCTGGACTCCCATTAGTCTCGACTCGAGGGAGCGGGGAGGGGTCGAGTAAAGGGATCATTGTACGGACAACTCAGATAGTAGTTGCTGCCTGCGCAGCGATGGCAGGGCCCCCATCTTTATGGAAGCCATACTGCTTCACTAGAGTCGCTACGCGAGCGAGGATTGCAATCTTTTGGTACGAAGCGTCCGGGACAGTTAGCGATGGTGTTGTGCATTGGACAGCTGCTGCACGGTTGGGCGGTGTAAGGAGGCGGTCTACGATTCTGCCGGACAGAAGCCAAGGATGCCAAGGCCGATGGCGGGGTTGCTATGGTGGGGTTACACAATGCGCGACGACAAGACGTCTGGCGAGACGAAGAGCTTCAAAGGTCGCAGGCCGTTGCAAAATATCTTCAAGTAGATGGATACTGGCCAGCAGCCCTCTATGTTCACAAGTATATGTTATCTCGTTGTCGTGACTGCCCCCTTGCGCGATTCCTCACAGTGCTTGTAAACCTGAATCTCTGGTGTAGTCATTATCATTAGTGCCCGAGGCGCTGCTCGATCTTGGCCTTCTCCTGGGCTTTCAGCTGCGCCACATCCTCTCTCGTAGCGTTGTAGGAAGCCGTCACCTGGTTGAAGGGATTATCGGGGTGCTTTTCGAACTCCTTTCTGATCCTTTGTTTACGCTGGTCCAGTCGCAGGCCGACACCGCTGCCATCCTGCTTCATTTCCTGAAGGCGGCGTTCCTCGTATTTCGCGTACGCCGCGGGGAATCGTCTCTCAGGATGCTTGTCGATCTTATCGTCACTGGAGCCGGCTGTCAATGACAGAGCATCCAGTGCGTTGTCGATGCCAGAGGCGCTGAGGGTAGTGGGCTTGTCATCCAACTGGGCGAGATCAAGGCCGCGCGACTTCTTGACCGGCGCTTTGGACTTCTTGGGGGCTTTTCCGGGAGTGTTGGCCTCATCCTCGGCCATGAGGGCGTCCTTTTCAGCCTTCTTCCTGGCAGCTTCGGCCTTCTTGGCCGCTTCGGCCTCCCTTGTGCGTCATGTCAGCTCTGCATAATACGTCATGTTCCACTGCGTCGCGTGCTCACTTCTTTGCGTTGTTTTTGGATCCCTTGGACCACTTGTCGTCCTCGGCAGCGGCTTCACGAGCGCTCTCGGCGGCGGCTTTTTGAGCCGCAGCATCCGCCTTGCGAGCGTTGCCAGCAACCTTCTTGCTATTTTCGCCCTTCTTGCCGGCCATTGCGAATATCTGGGCTGCCTGTGTGGCTGATCAGAGAAAACGAGTCGAGTTGCCTCAATGGACTTGTCGGTTCACTTTCGAGTTGGGGCTAGCGACTTTGGTGGTGTTGCTTGATGCGGTCTCTTGGTCCAAGATTCGGCATGTCCCCTGGCAAAGAATATCGCTTAATTGAGGCTGATGCCTGGCACTTCTTTGGGACTGACCGGCCCGGACAGTGCGTTGAATGGTCGATCACTTGCGCGAACACTGTGTGTAAGCCTTCAGCACCTACCCTGTAACTTGATGGACGCAAGGCACATCGGGGTTATTTGGCAACGTCATCTGAGGCCTGCTTGGTTACACGAAATTATCACCAATATATCCTGCTGAACGCTTCACGGGCAAGGCACTCGGTTAGTCGTCGCATCGAATACGAGGCGACCTGAGACCAACAGGCAACCCTTGTGACAGGGCTGGGAATGATGACTTTCACAGAGCAATTTACGGCCTCACGCATCAATAGTCGTCACCAGGGTCCAGGCCTCACTAATTCTTGGTGTATGCTGTATTCCCTGTTTGGTACACTTGACAACCCTTTCGCAGCCGTGTGTCACACGAGGGGCTGGGTTCCACGCCGTCGGAGTTCTTATGTGAGCGCCGAATTGCTCGGGTCCTTCGCCCACTTATGTATGGTGCGCTGAACTTGGTACCCTCATCGTCACTCTGGTGTCATTGCTCATGCGGCTGGTGTTCTGAGTCAGATTTGATCGATTTTGGACCTTGTGCCTTGGACAGGCAACACCACGGCCCGTATCACAACCAATTCTTTCGAGATGTCTAGGCACACGCTTCCATCGCAAGGATTTGACATGGGCCCAGCTCATCGCAGGCCTCATTCGGACCGGGGGGAACCCGATTGTAAGACGTAGTAGCCTTGTTCGGGGTTTCCGCGCTGCTCCCATGCACTTCCCGATCCATTGGGCGGGGACTGCTGTCGGTATCTTAGCTAGCCTGCTGATTACGCACCGAAATCGCGGCACGGGACAGGGCGCAAACTAATTTGGTGTCTCAAGTCCACTGTGTGTACATCGGGCTGGCGGGGATCTATCCAGGAAACCATGGTACCATGCCATGAGCTGCTCCCAGGATCTCTCGTGGACCATGGTAGTGATAACCCCCGCATTCTTGGAGGGGGTCGCCGTTAGGGAAGATCAATGGATCGATGAATCAATGCATCGCACTCGGGGCTCGTTCGATGAAGAGGGGGACGCGGGGGGCCGCCTGACCTCCACTGGCAACAGATGGCACAGCACAACGCGTTGTAACCATACTTGAATATGGCCTGGCCCAGAGAACTGGAAGAGGGTGTCGGTGTGAGAGATACACCAGTGCCCATCAGAGAGGTCACTTTTGGTACCACTAAGCTGGTTCACTGGGTGATAGAACATGGCCCACATGCAGGACGGATCCAGGGTCAGAATATCGGATGAGGCGGCTGGCATTACAGCCGTCCCACTCCGAGCTCTACATCGTTGTTCCCGATGAAGAGCTCACAAGCATCGGTACCAATGATGCCTACGATCCCCAACATGGTCTGGGGTATAATCCGTATTGTGGTAATCTGAATGCCAATGGATGCAACACCCATTGGACAGCTCTAAGTCCGAGGTGAGATTACCAAAAGTGCCAATGAATTATTAGAAATCAAGATGCACCACTGCCACTCGATGTCCCCTGCCGTATGCCTCTCCATGACATGAGACCATCATTGAGGTTCCTGGCGTTAGGGGTTGGCGAAACATCCCCAGCCTTGGAAGTGCTTGCCGAGGGCAAACGCCGCTCCACTGCTGACCCCCTCGCTTCGAGGTGTTGTTGCTGTTTTTGTCATCAAGCACTCTGCCAAGGTTACCTCATCGCACGATGGCGTCCATATCATCAGAAGCGGCAGGTGATATGGGGCGAAGAGCTGAACGACCGAGGCCGCGAGGTGTACTACGCGAGGTGAGCTGTGCCTCTCCACGCCATCACGTCGTATCTGTCGGTCACCAACGCTACAATCTTGATCATGCAGGACGCAGAGGCAACAAGACGTTTGTTTCCTCACCGTTGAGATGGCCAACCAATGAAAGAAGGGTTGTGACAAAAAAGGAGCCTTGCATCGCTTACGGTTGCATTGGTTGACCCTCTCGTCGGTTCCGCGCGGGGATAAGACTTCAGAAGCATATCCGGCTAGGTCAGTGCTACTATGTGTAGTAGTGGCGTCGGAGGTGGAGGGGAAGTTGGTCAAGCAGGAAGAGTTCAACAGCGGATGTAGATACGCGGTCTGGATGGTCGCCTCGTCTGAGGAGTCTGCGACGGAAAAAGGACGGGCAAGCCAATTGGATGTCGTGAAACAGAAGGAGTTGCGGGCGCGTCTAAAATCGCATGTTGGGGTCTCTTGTGTTACGTCGCTCAAGGCAAGGAGGATGCCTTGACGCGTGATGACCTATTTGGATCGCGTGCATCCGCTAACCACCAAGTCAGCGCCATATGCCGCCTTGGGTGGATGAAGTTGGAAATGCGTGATGCAGTGGCGCTCTGGCTGCTGCTGGTCAATCCTTCAGGAATTTTCATACATCAAAGCGTTATCCTGCTGTGAAGGTCACAGAGACCAAGTCTGTTGGTCACCTGTGTGATGGGTTCAGTTCGACAGGGTTCAGGACTCAGCTCAGCCCTTCCCAAGGCGCCCAAAGCGCCCGGGGGGGTAGTCCCGCACTGGATGGTCGGCCAAAGAGCTGCAGCGCCCCTGCTATCACCGATCAGCCCAACGTCCAGGACCAGATGTGACAGGTCACTGTGTGTCCGAACTCAATGTCGCAAACGGGAGGGGATGTGGTTATTGTGCGGTTTGAGAGCCAGCCACGATCATGATGACATGTCCTAATCGTAACCGTGCCATGCCGGACACGCCGCTGAGCGGTTGCGCGCGTTGCGTGGGACAATTAGAAGTCCGAGCGGTGGCAAACGGGGTGTTCCTCGCTGGGACGGGGGTACTGATGCTGGGTTCATGTCTTGATGTATTCTTAGTCATTGAGGATCGACAGCACGAAACAGACAAGCAGGGCTGCGTCTCTTAGAAACATCTTGCCTAGGTCGTCGGAGGTGAGATGCGGGATGCAGGATGCGGGATACGGCGAGCTTCGATTCTCGGTAAGTCCTTCTTGAGGTCAGCGAAGCTGAGTCGACCGAAAACGGACATCGGGGGTGTTCGCATGTTGCAGGGCCCCGGACGAAAACAAGGCTGCAGAGAGGCGAGTTTGGGGCCGATCAAGTGCCTGGATTCGTTGACGTGGCGTGCGGCCCCCTTTAGGGAGAACAGGCGCGACAAGACCCGGTGATCTGGATCAGCCCTTGTCTTGGAGATGCCAGATCAAGATGCAGGAAGGGTAAAGCCTCAAAGGCAAAACTGCAGAGTCGCAAAGGCAAAGCCGAAAAGCGCCTAAGGCGTCGAAACATCTACTATGTAAAGTCAAAAGGCCCCAAGAGCTAGAGGCCCCTCGCATCTCAGCTATTCGGCCCGTGCTGTCCAGCTGGTCTCACAGTTGTGTGATCGTAGAGCAACGTCATGGTGATGGAAGGGACTGGTCATCTGTGACTGCGGAACCGAGCTGCTGCGGGCGGCGCTGTGCGAAGAAGGGTGTATGGGAAAACCTTGGCCCGGGTTCCTAAACGCGGGATTGATCGAGACTGAGCCGTAAGTGCGCGAGAGTGTGAAAGTGTGATGGAGTGAATGAGGCAACAGTTGCGTGTGTGTGTTGCATGTTTGAGTAGGCAGGTAAACTACTCCTACTATGTAAGGTATGTAAGCTTGGGCTTGAGTGCGTGCGTCAGAACACTGAGGAAGTCGCCTCAGTCGCGCTTGTTGTCGCGGATGTTCCAATTCGTCCGGATCGGCCAGGCACGATTCCCCGTGATGGAAAATTGCTGCGAATCACGGGATGCTACCCGCCCCTGCATGGATGAGCTCAGCTACGAGTGCGTGTTGTGTACGTTCGCAGTACGTCTCTATGGTACATAACTTCCTTACCTTACGTAGTACCTACAAAGCCCACCGGAGTGAGGCCAGCTTCGGACTGCTCCAGCGCAAGAGCACCGGCTCGTGACAGAGTGGCAATCCATAGCTTCGTTAGTCCAACGCCCCCCCCTTTTACACCCTTGCTCACAATCCGTCACCCTCCCCACCACTTTCCAAATCTCCACTTTCCAGACTCCACCTTCCATGGCTTCTCCACCCTCGGCCATCCCTGCCCCTTTTTTCGAAACCTTCGAGAATCCAAGAATAACTGGGGCGACCGGCGGTCAGTCTGACTACCCCTGCCTGGTCCTCCAACTCATTACAGAACTTCTCCAGAGAAATACGCCCGCTCGCGGGGCTGCTGGGCCTCCTCAGCTCGCTCACCAGCCCGTCCCAGCCGCCATCCCCAGCCCACGACTCGGCCCAAGGGCTTGAGAGACCACTCTAGGGCCCACGAACACAGGGAACCCACGACACCCGGATTAATTTACCTACTGCCTACGTACATGTACGGGGTAGAATGGGCGACGGGCGACGCCGAACGCTTGCGGGGCCATGGCAATCAACACGAGATGATGGATGGGTCCTCTCATTTTGCCATTCTGCACAGTAATCAAGACCTCGCGTGGGATGTGGCTGTTGATCGACATTGTCATTGGCATGACATCAGGTGAGAGGCGAGTCGGTGTATCGAGAGAGACTCGGTAGGCAGAAATGCACTGTCAAAGACTCCAAGGCCCGCATGTTAGCAGGCAGCCGCCCCGCCATCGGCTTTGAACGTGAGCTGAGACAGACTTGATGCTGTCATCCCAACCCCATGTCGCTGTCTCTCTTGGCGACCTTTGTGCTTAATTCGGAATTTGCACGTGTACGAATAGCATCTGTCGGGAACATACGTGCAGGTCTGAAACGTCGAACTGAGTGTTTTCTCTTCCTGTAGTAAGGCCCTCTCTTGATGAGTTGACCACTCGGATTGAACTCTCCTGGTACCCGGACAATTATTCCTTTTTTCGATATTCCCTGCCATGCTTGATTGCTTTTGACAAGCGGAGGCCCAGTCACTTATCCGCGGTTTTCCACATCCGGAGCCCATACCAGCGGGACGCATAAGATCAACCCAGCCCACCGGGACGCTCGCCCGCTGCCCCTTTTCCCCTGGGCCTATCCCCCGAGGCGATCGCTCACCCACTCGGCTCTTCCCCTCAGGTGGGGCGCCATGCGACGGGTTCCCAGACTGGTAGTCTCCTCGTACTACGGAGTAGCACAAGACCTAAAAGGTACCGGCACGCACTACAGCATTCGCTAGGGCCGGAAACCAGGGAGACGGTATCCGGAGCCCCGGCAGGGGTCAAAGGTGAGAGGCGCAAAAGGCTATTGGACGAACCCAAGCGCCCGTTCCCTGCGATGACGACAATGGGGTTTGTAGGCTTGGTCGTCACGGCTTACGCGACACTTGGGTTTCCAGGCGCCGTCGTCGGCTGGCGGTGAGCCTCGCTGACCTGTGGCCATTTTGGGGGCCTGTCGTCGACCTTGAGTTGGCAGCATCGCATAATGCAGCACCGTTGACGTCTTGGGCTTCACCGATGGGTTAGGCACTGCACATTGAGCTGGCTAGGTAGATCTGGCGCGGCGGTGGCAAGCGCCTCGGTGCGTCCACGTCGTCGGGATTCAGGCGAGTCTGGACAAAGTACCCGCTGCACGACATGCGTACATATATATCTATATATATGGATGCCGGAAACTACCACTAAAAGTAAACTTACATGTATTGCGTATGTACGTGACACTGCATCACCAAACATCGACTTACAGAGGGCGTAGGACACATCCGTACAATCCGTGCAATAATTCCTGAACTACTGCCGTAGATGACATGATAGCAAGCCACAAGCTGGCAACAGAAGCAGGGCTACGGAGTTGACCAAAGCCCAGGACCTAGGAAGCATTCTTGGATGCGCGTGGAGCCCTCGGGTGCTCTGGATAAGGATCGGATAGCGAGGGCCGACTCCTTGCGGTCTGGGACAGTTGTTGCGCCTCGTACGGACCCAATCCCCGGGCGCGTATCCCCTAGGCCGGCATTGCTAAATTGATGATGTACCGAGAGCGTTCGTGCGGCATATGCGCACATACTGCGTAGGTAAGTAGGCCAGGTCTGCAGTATGGAGACTACTTGCGGCAAGGGGCGATGATCAGTTGTTGGGTTGCCGCCGACATCCATGAGTTGTTGTTGTTGGAAATAGAGCGGCTATCAGCCAGCAGGACCAACATGACTCCGCGTAGCCTCCGCGTGAGGTGTGTGAACTCCAGCAACAGGCTCAAGTCCTGGCAAGTCCTGGCCTTGCACTTGATTAGTTTGCATCTGTGGAGTCGGCAGCCCTTCCGGCGGCACTCCTGTCGTTGGGGGCTGACGGCCCAGCGGGTTGGGTGCGGGTGGGCCTCTCCCAGGACCGCTAGCCACTGAGTCAGGGATGCCCTGGAGACCCGCGTGGGTCTATTCGTGATGCCCAATTTCCCGGTTTGGAGTCCTGGCTTGAAACCACCACCGCCAGAAAAAAAAAAAACCACCCCCATCACCGCCAGTCTCAGCTCTGAGCTCAGTGCAGTAGGCTGCGTGGGCGCCAGATGGTGGCTGGCACCACCGGCTCCACGTGCCCGGGGCCAGGCGAAGGGTCCGGTCGGTAGGGCATGGGCAGGGAGGGCATGGCAGGCATGGCGGTGACAATGTCTCGGGTTCCTGGTGACGAGGACGTTTTCGCTCTGCCCTCCACTCCCTTGGGTCCCTTCACACCCTTCCATTGTCAAACCCCCTCCCATGGATCCTTTCATTATTGGTAGGCTAGTCACTGGTCACTTGCCTCTGCTTTCCCCTTGCTCACCTCCAAGAACCGCCCCGCGATGGAGCCTGTCGTTGTGAACCCGGGTATGTGGCTCCTTGTTGACCGAGCCCGGCACTCCGCGGGGACTCCATCTTCCGTGACGTCCCACGGGTGCACTACTATGGAATGGGCATATACTACGTGGGGAGAAGTCTGGTGTCACTTGGAAGAAGCCATTTGGCGCACAATAGGTCCGGGCAAGCTTTGACAAGATGCACGTCAAATCTACACCGATTCTTCAACATGGTGCGTTGCGTACACGTAAGAATGCGTAATGGGAGAACAGGCACTGGCGGGTTGACCCTCATCATCGAACCTGCACACTCGATCCAAAAGATGGGCTTTGCCTGCCGGCAAGTCTCGATGGAGTTACCATCAAGGAACCCCGTCACGCATCTCTGGGGTCAGTGGCCCCGCCAAGCTCGGTGAGCGAGCCATTGCGCCTGGAATCCATGGAGTGCCTCGATGCGAGAAGCTCACTAGAGGATCCAGGCTTGGGGCAACCTTGGCTGTCATCGGCCAAGATGCGAATCTCGGCTCAGATAAGATTTTTTCGGCCGACTGATATGTGAGAGGTTACATCCAGGCTGAGATCAAACCCGTCTCTATTCAATCCGCACCGCCTCATGCACTTGTAGCATGCACGAGGGACCTAGTAGGCCCACCGGCCAATGCCTTGCGGCCTTGTATTGTACTACGTGGATGTTGGAACCAATTCTCCGAGAGGCGGTATAAAAGTGCATCAAAACGTCCTACAGGAACCCGAGTGTGTGCTGTGGAACATGCCAGCGATACGATGGGGGTGGCTGTGGTGCTACGGCGGTGTTGGCAATACCATCACCAGTCGAATCCCGAATGACTCTTCGTTGCATTATAGTTATCTGCTGGCCATGCACATCGTAATCTCCCTTGTCGAAAAAAAAAGCCATGTCTACCTAACTAGGCAGAGATGGCATTACTTGCTGCAGGGCGCAAAGTGGTTCGCAGGAGGGTCGGGTGAGTACAAAAGAAAATTCACAAGGTGAGGGCCACACCACATACGGAGGCAGGCTCCGGCGTCGGCTTGCATGGCATCCAACCACTGCACAAGTCAGAGCACAAAGAGGCAAAGAGAGGTGGAGAGGCAGTGAGATGGAGACAGATGAAAGAGATGACAAGGCAATAACGAGGAAACTACTACGCTCTCCTATCGGATGCCTTGGGACCGCACGGATAACCTCATGCTTGTAGGTAGGCACCCAGGACAAGTAGTTACTTTGGGAGGTAAGTTACCAGGTTGCTGAAAGGCTCTGCCCAGATCTACGTCACCGTACGTTGCTCCACCAAGGTGAACTGGACGGGTGATGGCTCGTGGCCATGCGTCCTGGCATCTGGTGGTTTCGCCGTTGTGTGGTTTAACGAGAATGCCTCCAGTCTCGAGCATCCGCTGGTCAAGACGATTGGAGGAGGGCGACCCATCCGGAACCGTCGACTTCCTGTTGGTCCAAGACTGCGCTGAGGTGACCCCCAAGGACGTTTCCGTGTGACCAAGAAGCTGCCGCCAGAACCGTTATTCAGTATTCACCGCCTCCTCGCCAACATGATTTTTGTCAGCAGAAATGGGTAAGCCAGAGCCCGCCTCATTGTCGATAATCAACATTTGCCCTGGTCTGGTTGTCACATCGTAACCTCGTCGCTTTGCCATGCCAGCCCATGCTAATGCTGGCAACCGCATGCATACATTCTCACTGTGTACGGGCACACACACACACGTTCACGCGCTCACAAGCTCACTCGTTTTCACGCACACACACACACACACACACACACACACACACACACATAGATATACACACACTCACACACAGGAGGCAAGGACATAGTAGACACGCCCCTCCTTTCGTCCATCCGTGGGAGTTAATGCTACTCCCCGCGGTTGCGGGCCTAGTCAAGAGGCCAAGTGTGGGCTGGATCTCGTCTTGGTGCACCGAGGGAGAGGTCGCGAGTACGAAGTAGAAGGAGCCTTGTTTCGTGAGCCACGCGACGGAAGGCCGGGGTAGAGGCCTAGCGTCTCGTGGACTCAACATAGCGCGCCCAATAATTAAGCTCGAACCTGGCCGTCAGTCGATGGCTTTTTTTTTTTTTTTTTCCCTCCCTTCGCTGGCTGGGTCGGTGTTGGTAGCTTTTCGTTGGCGTCCGCGGCGTTGCTGGTATCGCTGGTTTCGCTCGGGACACCTCCCCGTCCGCCGTCCGCCTCGTTCCAACCGGCGAGGGTACGCACCCCTGCTCGCCTCTCGGGCCCCCCATGCGAGTCTCACACCCTCCCTGAATGAGTACTTGCGAAGTACTTTCGGTACATCCAGTACACACTTACAGTACATTGGCACCGTAACTCACACACCGAACATCGTAGCAGGTGGGCGTCAGCGACCCGGAGCCCCATATGCCATCCCACACGGACACCCCATTGTTAGCTGAAGGACCCTCCTCAAGAGTCAAGACAAGTCACAGAAGACCCGGAGAACTCTCAGACACTTCCAGGCGGTCGGTCCCAGCCTGCTGTTCTATCCTGGCCCGTCTTTTTCTAACCCCAGCCTGTCTGTTCAGTCCCAGTCCCAGTCCCAGCAACCTACCTAACCTAGTCGACCCGACCGATGGACCTTGCCAGCTGCACGCCTGCTAGCGTGTCGTCCTTCACGGTGCAAGGCCAGTCCGCCCTGTCAACCAGGGTCCCGCCTGCAGGATGGCGTTCCGGCGCTCTTCCAGACGCCCCACCGCCGAGTTGTACGTAGTACTGGCCGTGGTAGTGTCATGCTGCCCCGAGAGTTGGAGCCGTTCGCCGCTCGCCGTATTGCCTTTTGTTGGACAGGAGATTTGCTCTCCCATCTTGTCCTGTCCTCATGTCACCGCCCGTTCTAATCTTGGGTCTAATTTGCTCCAAGACGGCATGGCCAAAGCCCACCTGTACCCCAGCTCCATAGGGGGGTGGCATTACATGCTTTCCAACGCACCTACGCACCTACACACCTACACACCTACGTACGTAGCAGCAGTAATTATTGCCCTCTCTTACACAGACCACACACTCCTGGAGGCTCCATGCTTTCGCTCCCGCCTCTCTCCCTCTCCCTTATAAGTGTATCCACTCCCCGTCGTGAATCTTCTCTTTCCCTTCCGTGATCCTTCTACTCCCATTATTAGCCTCTTGTCTTCCTTCACCACTGTGCTCCCCCTGATACCCCTTCCATTCTTCGTTGTTGCTCACCGGCTTGATTTTACTCGGCGCATCACCCCAACTCACAACCAGCCCTCCATCACCGCGCCCACCACCTTCGCCGACATCATCTCTACGATACACCTCGTTTGCATATATTATCGCCCTTCGGACCAATTCGAATCCTTCACAAATCGCCTGTGCTACACGGGCCCGTCTCTGAACCGGCCCCCTCTCACCAACTGGCCTTTACACAAAGAGGCCGTATCAGACCATCGGTGCTGTCACCAGGCCGAGTCCAGTAGCAAACATGGGGAGGAGTCGTCGCATTGGAGCGGCCAACCGCAGCGATGGTGGCCGAAGCGCTCCCCCGTTTCCGGCGAAGCAGATGTTTGTACTCGGTATGATATCATCCCTCGCACAACGGGAACTCACAGCTGACTGGTGTAGCCTGCTGCCGGATATGTGAACCAATTGCGTTCATGTCCATTTTCCCCTACATTTATTACATGATTGAAGACTTCAACATTACCGATGACACCAACAAGATCTCCGTTTACGCTGGCATGGTTACCTCCGCATTCACCCTGGCCGAATTCTCGACGGGAGTCCTCTGGGGACGACTAAGTGACAAAATTGGACGGAAACCTGTGCTTCTGACTGGCCTGCTCGGTACTGCCCTGAGCGTTCTTGCTTTCGGCTTCGCTCCCAACTTGCCCGTGGCCCTGTTTGCCCGTGCTCTGGGAGGCCTTCTCAATGGGTATGGCGCAATTCCTCTGCAAGGTTTGTATGAACGTGAGACTGACTGGCGGTGTCCAGAAACATTGGAGTTTTGCAGACGACCGTGGCCGAGCTCGTAACGGTCAAGGAACAACAACGTAAGTTTTTGCTCGTCATCCGAAAATTCATGCAGGACTGACAGGCAACAGCGCGTGCTTACACTATCATGCCAATGGTGTGGTGTATTGGGTAAGTCGCGGAAATCTGATTGGCATGGCATTTTTGCTGACCGAAATGCGCAGATCTATCATTGGCCCCATGATCGGAGGAGCTCTGGCACGACCCTGCATCAGTTACCCCGAGATCTTCGCCCGTGGAACGATCTGGGACAAGTACCCCTACCTTCTTCCCAACCTTTTCAGCGCCGCCACCGTCTTCGTCGGAGTCATCATTGGCCTGCTCTTCCTCGATGAGACTCACGCGGATAAGAAGTCTCAGCGAGATCGTGGGCGTGAGGTCGGCAACTACATCGTCCGACTATTCGGTGGATATGCCAAGTGCAATGGACGAAACCGAGGCCCCGAGAAGCAGGCTCTTCTGGACGGCGAGCGACGGATTGGATACATGAGCACCGGACCTTCGCGTGCGACATCGACGAATCCGGATGACGACGAAGTGCTCCCCGCCTACCAGAGCCAGGAAAATTCTCCCCGGCTCGCTCCGCAAGCCGATACAATGTCCCTCGAAAGTGCGCCGCTCGAGCCGGCAGCACCTGTGGTCGAGCAGCAGCGCGAACAGAAGATCTTCACCAAGCCCGTCATCATGAATATCATATCATACGGCATTTTGGCTTTGTAAGTATACCCCTGGTTCCATTGGCTCTTGGCGCCTGGCTAATGCGTGCTCCTAGCCACACCATGACTTTTGATCAGCTGTTTCCCGTCTTCCTCAGCACCTCTCGACCAGAGCACCCGATCTTGGAATTGCCCTTCAGGTTTACTGACGGATTTGGTCTTGAGACGAAGACGATTGGTTTCATCATGTCTGTGCAGGGCGTCTACTCCCTGTTTTCCAACTACCTGATTGTTCCGCCCGTCACCCGACGACTGGGCTCACTTCGATTGTTCCGAATGCTTGCCTTCTCATACTTTGCGCTGTACATCGTCACGCCCTACCTGGTACTGCTCCCCGAGACGATGAGGATGCCGGCCATCTATCTTCTCGTCATCTGGAAGTGCACGTTCGCCACCATGGCGTACCCAAGCAATGCGATTCTTCTGGCTAACTCGGCCCCTTCGAAGCAAGTCCTCGGTACCATCAACGGCATTGCTGCGTCGACTGCAAGCCTGTGCCGAGCGCTGGGCCCGACGCTGTCCGGCCTCCTGTACTCCCTGGGTCTGCAGACTGGATATTCCGGGCTCGCTTGGTGGTTCAGTGGGCTCATTACTATCGCGGGCGCCTACCTGAGCTCTCAAATCACCGAGGGTGGAGGCTACCATGACGTGGTGGTGCTGGAGGAGGAGGACCCGCTCCTGGACGAGGGTCTCTTTACGGACTACGACGGCGACGACGACGACAGGGTCTAAAGGAACAAACCGGGCGTACCGCATTTTTCCGGCGTTAGAGCGTTTCGAGTTGCAACGCGACGAAACGACAAATTCGATTCTATGCGACAATTCTTTTTTGGCATGGGGCAGGAAAGAGATAGGGACCGCTTATGTCGATAATACCCCCTTAAAAACGACAGCGACGAGGCATTGGGATCGGCGTTTACCTAAAGACGGGGTTTTGCTTGGGATTATTTTTGTAATAGACTTATGGTTTTCTTGGACGACGACGACAGAGGGGAGAAGACTTGGAAAGTTACCCCCGGCAAGGTTTGGCAACAAACGAGTTGAGTGGGTGGCCGTGGGACAGTTGAAACTTCCATGATGGAATACAATCTTGCAAACATGCACCATGTTTTGGCATGACACGACCCGTGGCAGTAGAGCAGTGGGCTAAGCTGAGAAGGAGGAGGTCGTTGTGGAATGTGTGACGGCTTCCGGCCCACGGGTTTTTGGATTGTTCTTCTTTTTGGTTTATCACGAAGAAGAATAGGAACAGAAACAAGGAAGAAGTTGATGAACGATCAGGATACGATGGAGTCTGGCTACCTCGCGGGACCGAGACTGGCGCTGTAAAGGCCTGGTACAAATACTGTAAGGGAGAGCAGGAAGTGAAAGGAAACCTACCTAATTGGCAACCAATTGACATCCGAAATTCTTTACAAACAATCAAGTACACAAGTACAGTGCACTCGCAATCAATGAATAGCTTTGCGGGTGGTGGAAGCCGGAAGCCATGTAGACCTGGGCATTGAAGGAATACGATCTTCGGAGTAGAGACGCGGAGATGTGGAGAAGTGGAAAGCGCGGAGACTCGAGACCATCGATCCGGCTCTGACGGATAGCAGAGCCCCTGATGCAGTATCCTACTACGTAGTACATAATACAGTAAGCAAAAGAGCCTGCTGTAGAGAAGAACTAGCCTAGAAAGCCTCGAAATTTTTGGACAGCTATGCATCCATGCCTAGCAATGATGTTGGGCGGCAAATGGCGGCGGGCTGGGATGTCCAGGCTCTGAAGGAGACTCGGGCTGGCGGCGTATTCATCTCGATGGGGAGCTCTCTCCGGGTCGCCTGAGAGGCCCCGAGCACGGACGCAGAGGTCGAATAGCACTGCAAGTTCCGGGTCCGGGCTCAGGTTGGTCTTGTTGAGGGCCGGTTAAGGACAAGGAGCCAAGGAGCCAAGGAGCATGTGTTGATAGGTGCAGACAGGCAGACGTGTAAGCGTGGGCACATGGGCCGTGTCGGTAAACGGAAAAGTTAGTAGATGCATGCGAAAGAAGAAAAAAATATTTTCGTTCTAGAGGGAAAAAGAGCCGAATACTATTACGCAGTGCAGTGCATACTGCACAGACTGCATTCGCGCGGTCACAAAGCACAATGATCCCTGGGAGGCGGTGCCGAATCGGCTCCTGGGGATGTGCTGGTATGCACGATGCGGGGCGACGCTGCTGCGGCTTCGTACATGCCTCTTGTTAGTGCCGCCGCAGTGCTTGGAGCGGTGCTGCGGGTTTAGGGATTTGGTGTTTGGGCCCGGGACTGGTTCTCTGACTCGAGTTCAGAATGGAGACTGTTCGACTGTGGAACCATCAGGACTGGGGGACACTTTTTAGACAATGCAGGGAGAGAGAGGATGCAGTGATGCAGCAACACAGCATTTGGGGGGGTGGGTTTGTGGGTTAAGTGGGGGGGTCAACACCCTGGTCACTCTGGAGGCTCGTCTGGACACCTCAAAGTATTTTTTTACTTTTATTAGTTGCCAGGACCCTTCTCTCCTCCAATTCTCTTTGCCCGTTAAGGGAATGGCTGGTCTGGGGGACCTCGAAGGGACTGTCTGACGTGGAGGAGGCGCATGGTTTGTTTCCTCACTTCTCTTTCTCTTTATTGAGTGAGAGAAGAGGGATCTGAAGAGGGATCTGAAGAGGAGACGAAAATTTGGATGTGGCGCTCAACCCACTCAACCTCGTCGACGTGGCAGGCGGCGCGGCTCACCGTCAAAAGGGATTATGTCTGTTGTCACTGACGAAAGAACAAGCCACGCCAGGCGTGCTAGGGCCCCCGTCGTTGAGTCATCTGCTTGCATCGATTCTCCAGAGCCGGTCGTCGATCGCGTCAGGTACTTGGTTGTCTTGTTCTCCGTCTGCCTGTCATACGAATACGGTGCCCTGGCATGTCTGTTCGGATGTCGTCGACGAGGCTCCCAGGGATTCAAGGGGGGCGCGTGCTTGCGTGACGGGCCACGGCCCCGCTTCATTGTGCTTTTGATGTGTGTGTATTTGCCGGGCTCTGTAGGGCTCTTTTCCTCCATTCTCCATACGACCTCGTAAGTTACGACCTGACGCTCCTCGTGCAGCTCGAGCACATCGAGGTGTGTCAAGCGTGCCTGCAGCCGGATTCGACGAGGACAGGCAGATGCCGAAACGGACTCTGACGTTGGAGGATGGGGGGCTAGAGATGCCTATAGCAGGCAGGATCCGTGGGAGGACACGCGTGAATAACGACATTGGAGACCGGAGTGGGAGAAAGCTGACTGATGACAGGGTTGTGAGGTGAGGTAACGGAGATCGAGGCTGAGAGAGGCGCTGTGCCACAACTGTACGATCCTGTACAACACCCGCGATGGTGTCCCATTCTCCCTGCGTTTACCTATGTACTAGCCGGGGGTGAGGGGACGGTTTTCCACCTCCGATTGCCACCCAATTCGTCAAGAACCGTTGGCCATCGTCGTAAGATTCCTCATTGGGGAGTGGCACGGGGTAACGGGCTTACAAAGAGGAGGAGGGCACATGATGGTCGAAGGGAGGCTTGCTTTTTATCTTGATTTGCGTGCTTCAGTGGCACGAAGGTGGGGGGAGGGCAGCCGCAGCCGCAGCAAGCAGCACCAAGGAAGGCTCTTCGAAATGCCGACAGCGGATTGGAAGGGCAAACAAAACTTGACCGGGGATCCCCCTCCCTGAACCGCAGAGCCAAGGTTGATTATCCCGGCCATTGGTTGTGAACTGTTTACAGATTTATGAAGATGGAAGATTTTCGTTCCGCGGGGAGAAACAACGACGACGAAACCCGACATCGAGTAAAGCCAACAAACGTTGAGATAGATGTAATGACAGGGACGTCGCACAGTGTGATGAAGAGGAGGAGGCAACTCATAGATGTTTCTCTTGCTCCTGCGCGAGGGGACGTCGAATAGAGAGCGCTTGATGTCTATGAGCTCCGCCGGTCCGTATCATCATCATATCATATCGCACAATTGGGGGAACCAGAGAGTCGGGTTGCTTGCTTATCTCCATTCTGCCAATTGATGGCACACATCCCGCATCCACATCTAGTCTATCACGCCTATCACGTCGGTCCATACAACTCCCGCTATCCGCCATCCGCCATCCGCCATCCGTCATCCAGCCGCAACCCACCACCACCCACGGACGTTATCCATTCAAGGACGAGTCTAGTAGGTATTGGCTATCCGCCCGCGCTCTAGCAAATCAATTCAGCAATCAGTTGCTCGATTCAATTGACAACAGCCATCAGATTCTCTGTCCCGGGAGGCGGCTACCCACTCACAGGCACCAACTGACGAACAGCTCGACAGCCACCAACTGAACCAGCGCCGAGTAGCCAAGACAGCAGTCGGGACTCCGTCGATAATTGCACATCATCATATCGCGCCCGGCATGCGCTCTCTTCGCTCTTTCGGTTCCCTGATTCCCCCCCAACGACCGGATCTGGCTGGATCTGGGCAACCGGGCGCACAGGACCCTTCCCCTCCCCCTCCACCTCCCCCCAATCTTTTGGGGAACCCCCCGGACTGGACTTGTACTTGTAGTGACGGATAAAATGATTGCTTTGCGTAACCAGAAGCGTGCCTCGTGCTCTCTGTATCTGCCTGTCTCTCACTCACCTTGCCTGCCCTTGCGTCGCCCTCTCCACCCCGTCTGTTCCCCCATGCTCCTCTTTCAGGATCAAAGTCCCCTTCTGCCTCACCCACTTGACTTGTCCAATTGCCCCAGACCCTTGCTCCCGGACTGTGACACTGCGACCCTCCAAGAAAGAAAAAAAAACTCCCGGTTGCGACTGTGCCCAATTTTCCCCGGTTCATGAGAACGTGACTGGGTCGCTGTCCCGTCGTCCAATTCTTCTCCTCGGCTGGCCGTCGCCCGTTGCCCGTACCTAATCCGTTAACTCCATCGCCGTCCAGTGCAATTGACTTCGGCCGCCGCCTCCGTCGCCCATCGCCGCCGCCTCCGCCGCAAACCAACCCGGGCCACGCGCTCAATCGGTCGAGCTTTGACTCCATCGCCCTCCGGCCTTGAGCCGGCTACATGCCTGCAACTGCTACTCGCTGTTCCCTTGCTGCTCCTTTGCCGTTCCCTGCTTGCTCCTTCCTTGCTTCATGCTGTTGACGCCTGCCACCGCTGCTGCCGCACGTTGTTTTGGGGCATAGGGGTGCGTCAATCGAGATCCACGATAGGGTTTTCCCCGCAGCGAGCCACCGACAGAAGCCATTGAAGAGAACAGTAGACGTCCCAAAGGACCTACGAGCGTGAAACTCGCGGGATTGCTGCGTGACTACTATACCTAAGGTATCTTGCCTACGGATATTGTACCTAAGGTACCCACCTACCTTTCCTATAGCAGTATTTTGCTTGCCTCACTGCTTGCTTGCTTGCTTGCTTGTTTGCTTGTTCCCGATCCTCATCCCCCATCCCCTTCCCCATCCCAGCCACCCTTCCTCCTCCAACAAACATCCGCCTCACACCCGCTCCCATCCCGCCCAATCCCGTCCAATCCAATTCGAATCCGTTCCGTCTGCCGTCTGCCGTCTGCCGTCGCTGCCTCGCCTCGCCTCGGCTCCTGATACCCTTGCTCTCCCGCCCTCTAGTAACCCGGCGCTCACCTCTCTCGCTTCGCAAAGGTCTGACCTCCGACTCACTGACCCGTCCGTCCGCCACCCGCCCGTCCGCCACGCCTCCATCACCCGGGCCCGTGTCACTTACCATCCCATCGCTGTCGCTGTCGCCCGACCTCCGTCGCCCGGCGGGCCGTCATCATGCCTGCGCGTGGCCCTCCCTCGCCGAGCACGCAACCCGCCAAGCGACAAAGACAGTCCTCCTTCGACGATGGCTCCCCGCGCAACGGCCAGCCGAGCCCCCTCGACAACCAACCTGACGGCGCCTCCTCCACAGCTACCTCGATAGCTGCCTCCAAGGCTGGCCAGAGCAGTAACTTTCGCAACGTCAGCGCCTGCAATCGCTGTCGCCTGCGCAAGAACCGATGCGACCAGAAGCTTCCTAGCTGCGCCAGTTGCGCCAAGGCCGGCGTCGCCTGTGTCGGCTACGATCCCATAACCAAGAAAGAAATCCCACGCAGGTATGAGCAAGAGCAAGAGTCGCGCTGCCGCCCCGAGCACTGCGCCAGATGCCTTGGTGGTGTGCTCGGCGACGATCCGTGGTGAGCTGTGAGTTGTTCATCCCGATGCTAATCCAGCGCGCAGTTATGTCTTCTATCTCGAGACCCGAGTTGAGCAGCTTGAGAACCTGTTATCCTCCAACAACATCCCCTTTCCTCCCGCCGAAAACCTTGAAACATGCTCTCGCCCCGGGACCGATACCGCCAGCATAAACTCCACCGGCGACACGGGTTACTTGGGCGGTCAGTCCGAGGTTGGCGATCGGGGTATGGTGAGACCCCAGAGCCAGGCAGTTGAGTCGCTCAAGCCAAAGAAGGCTGGCCAGGGTCCCGGTTTCCTCAACATCGTCAGCCCCTCAAAGCCTCGATCTCTGGCATCGGCCTCCGGTGTGTCCTTTGCGAGGGTCGTCTTCGCTGCTGTGCAGTATTCCGTCACCGGCCAGACAGGTGCGAGTGATCGCCCAGGCTCGCGCCAGCCCACTGGGAATGGAACGTCCCTTCGCGATTCGTTTTTTGGCCTCCACACACGTCCGACTATAAAGCCGGCGACCTTCCCAAGCAAAGACGTTGGTTTACGGTTGGTGAGGCTCTATTTCGAGCATTCCAACCCCCAGATCCCGATTCTGCACCGAGGCGAGTTCATGCAGACTTTTGAGCGGGTCTATGCAACGCAGGACCCGGCCCGCGGCTCGCGAGAGCTCTATTTGCTCAACATGGTATTCGCTATCGGTTGCGGTGTCATCGTCGGTGAACCGGTGAAAACGGAATCGTCGGGTGATTCGTCTAGTGTGAGCATCGACCAAGCGCGGAACAGCGCGCCAGAGGAATATCATGCCAGCGCGATAGTTCACCTAGAATCATGTCTTAGCAACAGTGGTGGAGGACTTGAAGTATTGCAGGCGGTTCTCCTGCTTGCCAACTTCGCCTTGCTGCGCCCTGTCCCGCCCGGTCTTTGGTATGTCTTGATGGAATGCGCCTTCGAGGGGAGTTGACTTACTGACTGGCCCGATCCAGGTACATCATCGGTGTTGCCGTGCGCTTAGCCGTCGACCTTGGACTGCATTATGAGGATGAAAGAGATATGGATGGCGGGATACCTGATTCATCCGAAGCTGATGGGCCGGAAGCAGCTGCCGCAGCTGGGTTGCGGGAGAACGGTTTTCAGAGTCGCGGACGACGGCTGTGGATTCGTGACATGAAACGGCGTCTCTGGTGGTGCACGTACTCGCTAGATCGTCTGGTGAGCACATGCGTTGGCCGACCGTTTGGTATTAGCGATCAGGTCATCACAACCGAGTTTCCCTCTTCGTTGGACGACGACTACATCACGCCAACGGGGTTCATGGATCCACCCGTCGACCAGGTTCAGCCAAGCTACAAGCATGTCGCGCACCATTACTTCCGCCTACGGTTGCTGCAGTCGGAAATCCTCCAGGTGTTGCAGTACAACCAGACGCAGATCGTCAAGGCCGGGATCCAGAGCAAAGGCACGCATATCCATCTTCCCTCGCCCTTCCTCGTCCAGTTCGACTCCTTCAGATCCTGGCGCATCGATATTGACAAGCGCCTGTACCTATGGAAGACAACGGCACCATCAAGGCAGGAGACGGGGGTCATGTTCTCGACCGAGTTTCTTGAGCTCAACTATTGGCAGGCCATTATCATGCTATATCGCCAGAGCCTCAGCGTCCCTGCCATGTTCGAAGGCGAATACAACACGTCGACCGAGGTCAACAGCCCGACTTCTTTCCAGGCTGAGCTTCGAGAAGACGAGGACCGGATCTATCTCAAGGTTGCCGAGGCCGGGCAAAAGATCCTTCGACTCTACCGACAACTTCACCTTAGCGGCCTTGTCAGCTACACCTACCTCTCCACCCATCACCTGTTCATGGCGGGCATTTCGTACCTCTATGCCATCTGGCACTCCCCCATTGTGCGAAGTCGCTTGGTGAGCCCCCCTTTTATTATTTAGCAACTGGCTGTCTTGCTTGCAAACTAACAATGGCTTCAGACGATGGATGAGGTGGACTTTACCATCCTAGCTGCCAAGTCGGTACTGAGCGACATGATAGACAAGTGCCCACCCGCAGAAACATGCCGAGATGCCTTCGATAGAACCGCCAAGGCGACCATCAAGATGGCCAGCTCCACGGGTGGATTTGGCGTGCCCGCGAATCAGTCACGGAGACCGCGCCGAGAGCCATCGATATGGAACACCACCCCAGACTCGTCCAAGGGCTCAGCACAGACACGCCAACGACACCAGAACTCTGATCATGCATCGTATCAGTTCGACCTGTCGGTTTCGGACTCACTCTCATCGCCTACCTTGTCTACTGCAGGTGACGTTACCGCGCAGCCCTCGCCTCCTGTCCCAAGGACTGCGGATGGATACATGATGAAGCCACGGAGCCATGGGGGCCCCAGCCCATCGGATATGGGTATCAATCAGGATGGATCCCCAGTCGACTCTTCTGTGGTCCCATCGCCGCCTGTCGCACGCCGCGTGACGTCTCAACCCTCCACCACAGGCAGCTCGTATACTGGTCAACAGCAGCAACAGCAGCAGCAGTTCAGTGGTCCAGGCTCGGTGGAATATCCGGACGCACAGACGATAGAATTCCTCCAGAGCCTAGGGGCTACGTCCAACGGGGACTTTGGAAACCTAGATCAACCCCAGGTGGATCTTGGGTTCGGCATGAACTGGGAGGGTCTTCATCACGATGGGATAGAAGGGCAGCAGATCAACCCCTTTGACACATTCTTCTTCGGCGGCCAGCAGGGCAGCAACGGCTCTGGGCCAAACAATGAAGGCATGGGCATGTAAGTGATGTGGTGTATTGGATATTTTTCTTGTTCTGAACCTGCTGGTACCGGCCGGCACGAGACTTGTTAGCTTGTTTGTGTTATTGCCCCTTTGCTATCAAGCGAAGCGCGTAGGTGGTATTGTCTCATTTTCTGGGTCTGACTTCAGTTTGGTTGGATACCTGCATTGGGGCAGAGGACCATGTTCCCTCACCTCAAGATCCGCAAAAAAAAAGTTGGTATTAGAGAGATTGGAGGTCACTGTCGAATTTTCTCGGGTGTTGGATGCATTGTCGGTCATGGTTGACGAAGGATTTCACTGCGCAAAAAACAAAACAAAAGAACATGAAAACAGGCCTGTTGACTGTAGATATCTGGCGAGGCATGGATCTTTTGTCTTCTTTTTTGTTTTCGTATATAGGCTAATGATGATGATGCCGTTTGTCTATTGACGCGGGATGCGAGTAGCAGCATCTTGTAACAACCACTCACCGGCTCCTATCTCTTACCCGCCTTTGGGTTCCCTATATTCTTATTGACAAACTTGTTCAGAGCCTATTATTTCAATTGTTACAGTGCCAATTATCCCACAACTTTATCGTTGTCTCTTGATTCTACCACTTCCCTTTTGATTCGTAAGATCATAAAATTTGGCTTGTAGCCAAAACTGACTGATCCACCCGTATTATTTGGGTTCTTCGAGCTCGAGCCCAATGCCCAATATCATAATTCATCACAAATTGCTACGCCATGCCATGCCAAACACAAGAAATTCCCGATGCCCTCCTCATGACGAACCATGTTTCAGTACCGTCGGCTCGCCCGACGTGGCGGCGAGTCCCTCCGTGAATAGTACTGCTCCGGGTCGGCGCCGTCTCGGTAGCTATCGCGGCGATACCCTCGCTCGGGGCTATAGCGTCGGCTTTGACGACGGGGTGGCGTGTGCTCCTCCTCAACGACGATCTCGTCGAGCGACGACAGGGCCGACACCTCGGAGGCCTGGACGGCGCGAGGCGGCACGGTAGACTCGGGGGACGGCGTGCGCGGCGGGTCGACGACGACGGGCCCGGGCCGGCGGTGCGAGCGCGTGCGGACCTGGACTGTTTCGGTGCGGGATCGGGCCCGGCGCGACGAGGCTGAGGGCGCGCTGCGGCGTTTCTTGTCGCGGCGGGAGCGGAAGCTGAGGGCACTGCGGGACTCGTAGGTCGAAGCCCCCACGGTAGAAGTCCCGAGTGTAGATGTTCCGAGCGTAGAGGTGCCAATCGTCGACGTACCCATGGTCGACGGCGCGCCCACTGTGCTCGAGCGGCCGCGGATAGGGATCAGGACGGGTCCGCCGTGAAGGATGGCGTAGATGATGTACAGCAGCAACAGGAAGCCGGCGACGGAGCCCAGCACTATGCCTACGACGACGCCTGGGCTCGGTGAGCTGTTGAGGCTGCCGTATGTCGACGGGATCGGGACAAAGGACGAGCTCGAGTCGTCTGCGCGGGCCACGAGAGACACGGCGTCGGCGACGGACCGCAGCGTTTTAGATGGAGGTAGGGGGATGGCCGGCATCGCGATTCGATTCGATTCGATACGATTCGATAGCCGTCGGTTGCGTGGGTTGAGTAGTGTCCGAGGGGTTTGGGTGCCGTCCTGATGGATTCTCCTGGCGTGGTCGTTTCACTGGTTATATCCTCTCGTCGCATGCATCACCAACCCTCAACACTCAAAGCAGGCTCCCAAGCAACGACAATGAGCGACAGACTGGCAGGTTAGATGTGCGAGAAGGCAAAATGAGGAGGAGGAGGAGGAGGAGGAGGAAAGAATTAGGCGCAGTTTAGAAGCGTCCACGACTGAAGACGAAAATGAGTGGTTGCGGCATCTCCCGCCAACAGCGCAGCACAGGGCGTCGCTTGTCCGAGCACAAACTCCTCCCAGCCACTCGATTTCCAGCCACGGCGTAGTCTATGGGCCCGCTTCACCAGCCATCGCATTCGGCGGCAGCGGCATCCAATTTATCCACACAAAATAGAAATAAATATTTCTAACATCCAAGTTATTTTCGGCCATGTCGGCGCTGATTCGTTTGTCCTGGGCCACCCAAAGTATGCCGTAGTCTTGCATATCCCGTCCCCCGAACCCGGCACCGTTACCTTCGCCGCTTCGGTCCGGTCCGAGTGGGGCTTCCACCTCGACTGGTCCCGAGTCCACCGGCCGCCAATCAACAACCTACTACCAAATAAGTACTCACGCACAGGGCCAGCCTTCAACCACAAACGCAAGATACAAAGATGCAACAAGTCATTCATATACGCAAGAGTGTCATCATTGATTTCTTACGGTGGAATTATCTCCACCTTTGAAAAAAGAGGCCCTTCTAACCACAACACCCACCACATTTATTGTGGTCAACATGTCCTTGATCTACTCCACCTGTATCCGTGAACCAAACTGTAATAAAAGTACATAAGTCATCCAGAAGGCTCGTTGTTGCCAAAAATCCAGCAAGGCGCTCTCGTCCAGTCCAATGGTATATATGATACAAGAATTTTGTTCGTAAATGAGAAACCCATAAATGACACCCAAATTCACTTTTCTCGCGTTCTAATCCAACGCCCCTCTCGACAAAGAAAATCTGCGTCAGGCGTTTGCTGTCACTCGTTACATATACAGAGAAATTAGAAAGAAAAAAGAAAAGCGGCAAGACCTATATCATGCCAGCCGTCCTCTGCGGAATTGGCGGCAACGCACAGGTGGGTGGAGGAGCTGGCGGCGGGCCATCACTCAATTGAGGCATGCTTCGGCGGCCGACCAGGGAAGCTTTTACATTTGCGTCTGCCCTTAGTTGCGGATTGCTGGCGGATGTGGGAATTGGGGGGAGAGGTGCCGACGGCGGAGGTGGTGGTTCAGGGAGTGATTCGGGCGCCAGAGGAGCAGGTAAATCTGTCGATATGCTGTACCGGGAAGAATGTTCCGAGAGCACCGACTGCATGCTCGCTCGTTTTCTCGAGCGAGTTCTGACAGAAGCGTCGCTGCGTACGTTGGCGTGCAGGTCAAGAGAAGAGCGACATCGAGGTTGCTGCTCTTCAAGCCCGGGGAGTGATGGACGAGAACGACTTCTCCAAACGGGTACAGTTCCAATCGGAGCTGTGAAGTTGCGTTGTGTCGTTATGGAGTGGTCGGATTTCTGCCAGGGCCGCATTGCCGAGAGCCTTCGGGAGCTAATTGGGCGATTGACTTCAACTCGCGACTCGTCAAGGGGCATCAAGCTTAATCTGTGTGGAGGTAGGTTGTAGACGATAGGGGTATAGGTTCGAGGTCTATCTTGATCTTCATTCATTGGTGAAGTTTGAGTCTCCTCTCCATGACGTGTGGCAGGTCGCACATGAATCGGCTCCATCGGTGACGGCTGGTCAGCTACCATAGAAAGGGGTCGGGCGATAGCAAGTGTAGTCGGTGGCGGCTTCCGAGATGTCAAGCGTGAAAAGCTTTCCGCCTCTCGAATAACGGGTTGAGTAGGCATACTCAACACCTCCTGGCTTCTCATATAAGAAAATCGCCTATTCGACGATTTGGGTACACTGAAGTTAGGTGTCACCGATGCCCTTGAGGAATGAGATGGCATCGAATCGGGCATCGGGCCGGTACTATACGTGGATTGTGGTCGAAGGTTCAATGGTCCCCCTCTGAGGTCAACGAAAGGGGCCATGACTTGCATCGACTGTCGTCGATCTGAGATCGCGGCGGCATTCGGTCTCGGCCTTGCCTCCAATTGAGGGCTCACTTCATATTGAGGTTTCTCGTCAAAGTGTGCAGGGAATGTGTCAACGGTCGGTGAGGGTTCGGGAGACGAGGAACCTGCTGAGGTCACAATCGTTCTCTGGCCGGACGAGATGAAGGAGAGACGGTTCGAGCTATCTCGCAGATTATCCAGTTGTCTGCCGTCATGAGATACGAAGCTGTTGGTGGTAGAAACGTCGTCCAGAGATTGGTCGATGACAGTATCACGGTCGGTGACAGTCGTCGCTGAATCATCATTGTCCAGAGACTCCTGCCATGCAAAATTCTGGGGAAGAATACGGGAGAGGCGCTCGGGGTCTCGAACAACCAGAGTTCGCTGACTGGGCTGCTCTCTCAGTTGTGACGCTTCATCTTCAGCCTTGGGCTTCCCCGTCTCAGTGAGTGTCTTCTTGCCTCCGAGAATCTCAATTTCACGGCGCAGGGCGACGAGCCAGCCTTCCATATCTTCGGCAGTTTCAAAGACCATGAGAAAATTGTGTGCCTGGCGCCGTTCGGCGACTCGGAAAGTCATACGGGAAAAGAGGGATCGAGAATCCGGTGTTGCTGTACCACCAGACTCCATTAGAGACGAGACTTGGATCACCCAGTGACGACCGGGAATTACATCGCTGACAAAGGCCGCCGAGTTCTTCCCCAGGTGAAGGATTTTCTCTGGCAGTCGGTCAAATGGTCCATCTGCGGCGTACTGAAGTAGATATCCAGATGTAGCGAGAACGTAAATCTTATTCGTCCACTCGAACCCAGGCAGTGAGCCAGGGGCGTTGCGGCGATGTTTTTTCTTAGACTTGAGCATCTCGGGGTGCTGTTGTTCAATCGGTTCAATGGGATTCTCCCCATTTGCATTGGCTCTCCGCTCATGCATACGCAGAATTACTTCCGTTGGTAGAGAGGCGGCGGGGAGGGTCATGTGCTTGATGGCCTGAGGAAACGCCTTGAACAAAGGCGGAGGGCTCCAGATCGCCAGAGGTCCTCGGGCTGGCTTCGCAGGTCCCGTGACCCTGACCGGAGGAGGACCTGGCGGAGAATTTTCGAACATGGTGGATAAGATTCTCGGGCTATGTGGTGTAGTAGGCGTGTGATCAGAAGTGGTTGTTGATTGATCATGGGTCCAATTATTCATGTCAACAGTGGATGCGCGACTAGAGCCGGACTTGGGAATGTCAAGGGGCGAAAGAGGCGCCGATTCTCTGGTTGCCTTTGACCGGCTAAAGATGCTCCTCAGTCCCAATCTTGATTCTCGTCGATTCACCTTATCCGGGCGCAGTGGTATGCGATTCTCCTCGGCGGCCATGATGTCAAGATCCGGTGGACGGGTCCTCCGCAACGGGCCATGTTGACTTTGGAGAGCCTCGAAGGTGCTACCCTGGGTCATGACTGAGTTTCGGTTCGGCATAATGGCGGAATCGGTTCAAGACCGGTAGTGTGCGAGGAGGGCGGGAGACGAGGGTGATGGAGGAGGCCCCGAGGGGACGGCCAGGCGATTAACGTCGAGGCAAGTATTCGACTTGAGAAAATAGATGCATGAGTTGGTGTTGACTTAGTTAGAGGCGAGGTGATTTAATGAGATCAAGTAGTGATGTCAGTATTGGCGGGTCGATTGATGCGTGCTGGGCAAGTTGGCTTCGGTTTAGTGACGTTGGTCGACTGGTCGCGGCGATTGCGATCGTAGTGAAGGGTAACGAGACAATGTTGTGGGAAAGATTGGAATGTGGACTCCAACGTTTATTCTGGGGAAGAGGACTTGTGTCAATAAAATAAAAAAAAAGGCTCGGCGTGGGCAGGAGTATCGATTCGTTAGACAGCCTGGATAGGGTTTTCTTACCAGCAAAGCAAAGTACAAAGTAATGAATGGACTCGAGCGTTGGTAAAGTATATACGCTTGGATCGAGGCAAGAGGGAAAGAGTCAAGAAGAAACACACGAGACAGGAGGCTGGACCAAGCGAATGGGAAGCCGGCATACGCGACGGAGAAGGGAGGAGAGAGAAGAGCAACGCAGGCGCGAGAAGGCGGTTGTAGTGTGGTGATGTCTGGAAGAGTGGAGGAGGATGGGTCGACAGCGATCGAAGTTCTATGTAAGGGATGGCCACCAGCGCGGTTGAGCAAGCCGCTGAGCGGACATGTACCAGTCGCTCGCCCAGTTCAAAATAACATGCAACCACAGATGCAGGTACGAAGCCCTCGAGCACCCACTCCAGCCCACTCCAGCCCACTCCAGCCCACATCACGCCCACAAGACCAGTCGAGCGCCTCCGGGTTACAGGGGGTTGTAGGCCAAGGCAAGCCCGCCTTTGGGGGGGAAACCTAGAAAGCCGAGTGCGCTAGGATCCAGCCATGGCGCTCCATGACTCCATCAAAAAGCCCCGTTTTGAGTCTCTTGACAAGGTGGGCCCCTGTCTGAACACCCAACGGTTGCGACCAGGGTGGTTAAACCAGCCCAGTCCGTGAATGACGAGCCGTGGCACCTTGACTTTCTCAAGCCACCAGTGGCCTCTCTCTGCTCAGCAACTCTATCCAGAGCGAGCACATGTCTGGGTATGGATACTCAACACACCACAACAAAGCCGACTCGGTCCAAGGTGCCTTGAATTGGTGGTGGCGGTCCTCCTGGTAGTGTTGAGTCGGATCCTCAACATCAACCCAAGTCCTCTCCGACCTACACGACGCGCCCAAGAATCCAGGGCCGTGTTTGCCCATCCCGGACTACTCCGCTCGCTATCTACCTGGCCTCCATCGTGACCGCCCAAGAGCCGTGGTGACCGTGGCCGGGCCCAGTTGCTTGGAAACATACGGGGCGGCGCAGCCCAGGCTCCCTGTCCAAGGCATGGGAGGTTGGCATGGCTCAAAATATGTCGCCTGTCTCTGGAGACCCAAGTTGAGATCATTGCCTATAATACTCAGAAAAGTTCATTTGCTCGTATAAGCCCCCAGTGGACGCGCAACGGAAAAGAGGAGCCTGTCGGCGGAGATACGTAGAACGACTTGGCAGTCCCTATTGGCTGGTTGCGGAAGCTCCACCAAGACAAAGCAAAGAAGTGAAGAGAAACATTCGCCAGCTGGGTAATTAGTCGCCCTGGCCAGCTTACAGCGCGAGAAACGACTGAGCGTGTTGCACCGACATCGAACTGGCCTCATGGAAACTGGCGGGCCAGGGTAGGACGCTAACAGACCAGGGCCGAGCGGGTGTTTGGGCTGCAAAAACCCAGGAAGATCTGGCCTGTGAGAGGCCGAGTCAGCCTCTGGCCGTCGCAGACAACCGGAAGAGGAGTAGGCCGGCCAGCCCCTGCAGTGAGGCCCTGATGACCTTGTTCCCTCCCGAACCCTAACCAGCGGCGGCAGGATTTCCACGTCCGCAGGACCACGGCATCTATTTTGTGACAGGTGACTGGTGGTTGTTCCGGCGGCGTTGCTGTTAGTGATTGAGGTGTGGTTCTCCCTCGTCACTTGTCGCTCATCACTCATCACTCGATCGTCACACTTTTCAATTCCTCGGCCTAGTCACATGCCCCCCTCTCTTCCAAACTCCCTCTCTTTGCGCTCGGTTCACCATCCATCTCTCTGTGTCGAAATGGCCCCTTTTCTATCTCAAATAAATGCTGCACGGTGTTCAGTCACTTCTTCGTCATTCTGTACACCTGTGCCCCCTTCGACAGCCATTCCATCACGGCCAGACCAGTGTCTCGCGACGGGAACCAGGGGCCCCCCACCCGTCTAGTTTCGACCGACGTGGGCTTCCGTGGGCTTCCCGGCCAAACCAAAACCCCAACCCTTGCCCTCGTTTCCTCCCATCTTGGCCTGTCTGGCTCTCTTCTTGTCACCAACACGGTGGAGAGCTCCCCAGCTAGTGCCCCGGGGAGCGAGGGCCTGAGCCGCTCCCTCGCTGGCAGGCTGTCGTTTTGGTTTCGCGATCGGCGCGCAATCAATCACAATATGCTGGGGGGCTCTCTATCCATGGGATTGTCAAAAGAGAACCCTTGTACAGCTTACCATTCCAAATTCCCCTGACTGTTCGACCCGAGGAACCCAAGATGCTGGCGTTTCTGCCACCAGGGTCGAGCAGACGCCAACATCAGGATCCATCAAAGTCGGGACTCGACGATTCTCACTCTCTAACTTGTGTACGGAGTAGCACACTACATATGTACGCGAAGGAACCTCGAGATTGCGCCTCAGAGCACGACCCACGTCCCCCAGCTTCCCGATTCGATTGTGTCTGCTCACCGGGTGTCCCAGCTCCACAGCAGACATGCACTTATGCACTCGCACATGAGAGGAAGTCCTCAGTTGCTAGGATGACTCCTGTCTTGCGTCATAACAAACATCGCCATCAACAAAATAATACACACCGCTAACCAGGCACACTGGACTCTTAATGGAAATCATATAGGCCTCACGCTTGCCATAGCTGATAGTGTGGACATCCATGGCGCCCAAAGATGCAATTTCCATCGATTCTGCGTGCCCAATAAGATATTCCACGTCCGGGTCTGCTTCTGTCGTTCAGAGCACCCTCGATTTCACCAATAAGCAGAACTTGCACTCGCCAACCCTCGTCCTGTTGCACAGCAGCCAACACTCACACAAGCCTTGCCACGCCATGGCTTACACTATCCGTGCAGAGTAAAGTGCAGCGTGCTTGCCACAGACATAGTGGTACACTGCCTCCATGTGTGGTTCCGCTCCAACCACCCAGCCCATTCTAAGACACCCAGCCCATCATCGTTGCTTTTGCGAAGTTTCATCTCCCATGACCGTCGTCGCCAGCATCGGGGTCATTAATTGTAGATGGCTGGTCTCGCTGCTTTAACCAGTCCGGGCCTCGTTTACGGATTCTTCTATCTTGCAAGGTTTAATCAATTGCCGACATCAACACTGCGCTGGCTTGTGCGGATGCTGTACTTTGTCCTTAGGACGGCACCCAAGGCACTAGTCGCGGATTAGCAACTTCTCTCTGCCCTCACCCGGTAGTCAGCGGGGACTTACGTAGGTAGCTGGTCTTGGAAATGTCCCTCGACGGCAGATGCAGATAGCCCGGCCCTGTTCCTGCAGTAGCCGCCTCAGCTAGGCTCGGATTTGTCTGGCTCCAGTATCACCCGCTTTATGTAGGTACAGTACTGCCACGGAACTGAGACACCATGATTCTGTAGCGGATTGGACTGAACCAGCCAGCAACTCCTCACGCCCACCAATGTCCTTTGCTACGTACCGTGGTCAAAGGGAGCTCCTACTGACTCCTGATGGCTGAGACTTGAAAATCGTACTCTCAAGGGCGCTCGGGGTGCCCACGACGACAAACCCAAGCCTAGTGCGTTGAGTGGACATGTCGCTGCATCCAGACCCATTTGGACATGAACAAGGACCCAAGCAACCTTTTTCCTCCTGTCTCCTTTCTAGTGGAGCACGACGAGAGAGCTTGCGAGGCCTGTATGACGCCCGGTTTTTTCGTCAACCTGGGATCAGTCGTATTATTTACAGCACCCTTCCCTAGGAAGTGCCGAGTGAGGCGAGTACTAATTATGTAGTAGACTAACAGACCCCCTGGCATCAGGTTTTCGACAGGCGGACGGTCCCAAGCCGGCCAATTCTGATCGGACGGCAATACCACCTCACTCGTCAGATCTCTCCAAGTCTTCCGGGGCCGACTGCGGGACTAGCGTCCTGACCACAAGCACACAAGCAATTGGAATTACCAGTGTGTACGGAGTAGTCCACATAGAATGGCTTCGGTTCGCACGTTCTTTGCTTTTGCAACATGCTAGTTCTCCCGGCGTGAAGTCCGGCAGTGACCAAGGCCCAGAGGAAACAATGGCCCCCACGTTACCCAACAGATCAGACATTTTGGGCGGCATGGGGAGCGTGCAAGCTCGCTTTGGCCAGCTGTTCCCTGGGGACGGCTGGAGCATTGGGTTGATGAGTTGTCCTCGCCCTTGGGACGAGGTGAAACCACCAAAAGGAACGAGGACACACCTCGTCTGTGGGAGGGTCCACAGGGGACTTCAGGACCCTCATGACCCTCTTCTGTGCTCTTCTCATCTCCACCTCTCCAACCCAGTTCATTCTCTGATTCCCTGCTGATCGGAAGCAGAAGAAAGGGCTTGGGCATGGGCCAACCTCGGCCTCCACCACGGCCCACGGGCGCGGAGCATGCCCGTAACGTTATCCCGCTGGTTGGTCTGGGCGTTGAAGGATCTCTCTGTGGCAAATCAGAGCCTCGTGGAATGGCCTGTTCTGCCCGAGGCGTCGGATGCTGGTGTTTCAGGAATCCAGCACTTCCCCAGAAGCCCAGGCCGCGCTCGAGGCCCCGAGTCCGTGTCGTCCCTGCTCAGCCGTCTGAGGTTGCGCTCTCGCCACTCGTGGGTGTCTCCTCGCTCCATTGGAGCAAGGAGGATGGCGTGCTGGAACACCTTGGTCAGGACGCTCTGGCACGATCAGGGCACTGAGAGCACAGATGCGTCGATGCTCTGTCCGAAAACCCGTTGAGACGGTGTTTCGCAACTTGGCTCGGACGACGCTTGCGATTAATTGCTCTGACACGCCCGGGCCTGGGGCGAGTTCATCTCAACTCTGACTTGCAGCCGCCCTACGTAGCCTTCGGAGCGGCTCCCCTAACGCTGGTCATCTTTATCGAATAGCTATATGCCCGTCATCGCCCGGCGGCGGAAGGCAAAATTTATATTAAGCCCAGCCTGGCTGTTGGGGAAAGGACAATGTTCCCTGGTCGTGTTAGTCTCAAACCCAACATCCCTTCCATCGAGGTGTGGCTGTTGTCAGCCATGACTAATGATGCCGGATCCTGAGTCTACGCAAAACATGGCTACGGTTCACCTCATTGCCTTGCTGGACCTCGGGAAAAGGCTGTCGTTAACCCGGCAAATTGAATGGTGGAATATATGTGCAATGATCCAGTGACCGATGATCGATGTAGGGAGTTGCGTCAGAAGCCGGCATCGAGTGTCCAAAAAATGACAGGTAGGTTCTGCACCTGGGCCGTTCGGTGGCACAACCCGGATCCCAGGATGCAAGACATCAAATCATACGCAACAAGCACGCATCAAATCTAGATGACCTAAGTACCTTGCCCAGTTGCAAACCCTCTATTGAAAGATCAGTGGTACGAGCACGTGCTAGATATCCGATTCAACAAGGCATAAGTTCTATTTCATGGTGGCATTCTCGCTGCGCCACTGGTCGCGTTCAGAGGCCACTGAGTTTAGCGGGTGCTCCGGGTGTTGTCAGTCACCAACGTCACGAGCCTCGCTCAGCGCCACAAGAAGTCCGCAATCGACAGATGGTTCCTTGTGATCACCGAAAACACTCCATTTCGAGGCATCATTCATCGCCGTCCTCGATATGACGATATCCTACCTCGCTTGTTCTACCCTAGGCATTCATAGTACCTAAAGCCAGTGGCGCCTCGCCTCGCAGCTCTGCAGCCTTTTTTATCTCAGCACCTCTGGCATCCACTACCCCTCTACAGCGCAGCTTAGGTTGGTGCATCAGCAACCACTCCGCAACCCCTCCATTCAACCTCTAAAGCCAACTACCAACCTACCTAGACATCAGGCAACAACAACAAAACACCGGCCCAGAGGCTGATCACGACGCTTAACTTATTCCTATTCAGCTTCGGCCTCTCTACCTGCTACTTTCTCAACGACTGAGCTCTTCCAGAACATCACAGTATACAGCCACATCCGCATCCGCACGATGGCTACCAACGGTGACGCATCTGCGAACCCCCGCAGCGATTCGCCAACGAGGTCCCCTCGATCGGCCTCGATATCCTTGCAAGCTGCTGCAACCATGAACGCAGGGCTCCAGCACGAACCCACACGCAGTTAGCATCCCGAACAGTCGTCTTCATCCCGTCATCCTCTTAACTGTGGATAGGATCCTCCAGCACCTCTCTTTCGCGAAACCGTTCCTCCCCACACACCGACCGCCGACGATCCGCTGTCCTCATGAACCTCCAGCTCAACGATCCTGCCGTGCCGGCCCCTGGCGAGATGGTCCACGAGCCGTCCTCATATCGGGCTTCCAGTCCGCAGCCCCTCTCTGGATCCCCATCGCTAGCAGACCCCCACCATCACCGGGCACCGAGTCTAGGCGAGCTTCACCAGGAACTTGAAGCGGAACAGGAAGCACACGTCGTATGTTTGCCAGGATCGGATATGCGAAGCATACGTATGTCTAACGATCTGTAGAACCGTCTCCTTCACATGATTCGACAGCAGCAACTCGAACTGCAACGGCTGCAGTCTGGTCAGCCGCTGAGCCAGAATTCGGCTGTTGACGACGCCATCTCCGAAAGATCGGGACATGGAACCCCCCACGCATCCAGCTCCCATATCAACATTCCATCCGTGCCGTCTGGTGGCTCTTTCCCTCGCTCTGCCAGCTCTCGTCACCCCCGAAGTTCTTTTGACATGGCTCGCGCTGACCTCCAACGACGGTCTAGAACGCCTAGCCGTGGAGCGTCTCCGAGAATGCGCTCGACTTCCATTGGCGGTGATAGCGGCGAATGGGCTCTTGGAGGCCGCGATGAGAGCGCATTCTACCAAGCGGAGACGCAGATGTTGACTCGTGAGAACCAAATGTTGCGGGTGCGAGTGCGAGAGCTAGAAAAGCAGTTATCCGATGCTTCCCTTGGCTCTCCAGCTACTCATGAGCCGCCTCATCATTCTCATCTGACAAGGTCGTCGACGGTGGGAGACAAGGAGGGGAGGACTCCTGCCACGGAAGCACCGAAAGATGCCTAATGTTTCCAGTGACGGGCTTGCTATGTTAAAATTTCACTGTGTTACGATCCAGTCACAAATACGTTTTTCTTTTCACGGAGTCGGGGATTGGTGAAATGTGGGGAATCAGTAAAGCTAACCTGCCTTCGATAAAACATATGCGGCGTTCGGGAATGGATCAGGAGTGCAAGAGTGGAGTGAAATATCTGCCTGTGACTCCGCGAGGTTGGCATCATCATCACGTTGGTCACCTTGGAGTTGAGCCTTTAAGGTGTCCCAGTTATCACCGTGTGTTTCTTGAGATGTGTGTGTGCACGTCGAAGCTAGCTTATTTACTCCAGTAATCTACTCGACATACCAAGAAATCAACAATTGCTCGAATCATTCAATTCTTAGTACCTGTGCACCCACTTTTCTTGTCGTTGGGAGCAGTCTGGCTACCTAAGTAGATATGCTGCATCACGCCGGGTGAATGTTGAAGTGCTCCGCCTACCCTGAACTTCCCGTCTCCCAACATCACTGCCATCATGATCTCCTGACAGCTAAAAAGAAAGGGACCAACGCGCTTGCGTAGCATGCAGAAGCTCAATTTCAGCTGGACGACGGCTATAAAGGGTGATTTCAATCATGTGGTAAGTCCGATGGCCTAACACCCCCCGAACCTACCTTGGCTGCTCGACCGCCTCTAGCTAATCTTGTCCGTGTCGTGTCATGACAGTGTCGTTTCGTTGTGGCAAGCAACATACCTCCTCAACCACCTCACAACTATCGACCGATGGATATAATAACACCTTTACAAGATCATCGGCGGCGGCGCAGTCAGGGTTTCTATTGCCCGGCAACTCTCTCGGCGTGACAAGGCCTCAACTCTCTTGACCGAGCGACACAACGCTGTCGGCACCGAGACGAGCTCCCGCAACAGCGAGGTCATCCACGCGGGCATCTACTACGGGCTAGGCAGCCTGAAGATGCGGCTTTGCGCCCACGGCAAGAACCTGCTGTATGACTTTTGCGACAAGTACGGCGTAGGCTTCCGCAGCACGGGCAAGGGGATCGTCGCCCAAAACGACGCCCAGTGTGAGGCCTTCGACAAGATCCACGCTATGTGCAAGGACGAGATCGGTGTGCCGATACGGTGGATTGGAGAGGAGGAGATTGAGCGAGATGGCGAAGGCGTGCATGCTATTGCGGCGCTGGATAGCCCGACGACGGGTATCATCGACTCTCACGGCTTGATGTTGCGTCTGTTGGGCCTCTTCGAGGTCGCAGGCGGCGTGACGGCGCTCAACTCGCCCGTCGTCGGCATCAAGCCCCTCGGAGTTACACCCGGGAGCCCAGGGTGGGAAGTTCAGATCAAGGACGTGGCAATGGGTTAGACATCCGCCATCACAGCTGAGACGCTCATTAACGCCGCCGGCCTTGGTGCCGTCGACGTACACGACATGATCGTGCCCGCCGCGCAGCACAAGCGGCTGTACTACGCCAAGGGCAACTACTTCTCGTACGGCACCGCGCACCCTCGTGTGACCCGCCTCATCTACCCGGCCCCGGAGCCAGGCGCCGCGGATTTGGGCACGCACCTGACGCTGGACCTTGGCGGACGCCTCCGCTTCGGCCCAGACGTCGAGTGGGTCGACCGCCCCGATGACTTTGCGGTGAACGCCTCTCGGCTTCCTCAGGCCGTCGGTGAGATCACAAAATACCTGCCTAGCGTGGACGAAACGTTTCTGGTGCCCGACTATGCCGGCATACGGCCCAAGCTACCTGACCGTGGAGCGGTGCTCAAGAGGAAGAGTTTCAACGACTTCATCATCCGCGAGGAAGACGGATACGGAGGCTGGGTAAATCTATTAGGCATTGAGAGCCCCGGCTTGACTAGCTCGCTGGCCATCGCAGAAGAGGCCGAGGAGCTCATGTACGGTACTGCGCAGTTACAAACACATAATAGGTCAAGGTCCCAATGCACACTCAAAAATATATATAAATGCAAACATACTACAATGAATGGGTAGCCAGCCTGTGAGTGAGAGAAAGAAGAAACGCCCTTTGCGAGATGTCCGGTGTGCTCGAGGTATCTCGTGTTTCCATGCAAAACGTCCCAAGTGCCATTCGTAGCTCATCAGTTTTGTGTCAAATCATATCAAACGCCACCGAACGCCTGCCAATGAGAAGTCTCACCCTAAGACCCTAATGTCATTTTTCACCGCATCGAAATACTCGGACACATTTTCCGGCTCTGGACGTTGATGTGGAGTTCATATATGCCGTTCTGAGCGCCGACGAAGCTGGGATGGAGTTAGCAATTCAATCGGACGACTTTGTGTGACAAGAGAACCTACAGGACGCGTCCATCTTCGCTCCAGGCCAGACCCGCAGTGTTATCCGGCGAGGGAGGCACCTCAAAGACTCCGTGGTCATTCGCTAGGGTTCCACGGAGAGCACTCTCTTCCCACCGCGTGACGACCTGATTGACTAACGGCACTAAGATAGCAGAATCATCTTGATCTCGATCATTTGCCCGCTCTCTGGCCTGCAGGATCTCGAGCACAGTGAGATAAGACGTATCCTGCCTTTGCCGCTGCTCTCGCAACATTGCGACGGTTTCGCCAAGATTTTCCATCCAACGCTCTGGTCGGGAAGCTTCATTAGCCTCGGCGGCATCCCGTAAGAGCTGTCGCGTAGTGCGGGCACGATCTTGTGCGCGGTAGGACCCAAGGAGATCTCCCATGGTAACGCGACCAATGCTACTGCTTCTCCGATCGATCACTCTCTGAGTGTTTTCGTTCACAGTTGTGCGCTCAGTGGTGGTTCGGCGAGCTCTTTCAGCCCAGATCGCAGGTGCTGTCCTCTCCGCTGTGCTCCTTAAACTTTCTCGTTCTCGCCGCCGTCGATCTCTCTGGATGGCTTCAAGAACCAGAGTCTCGTTGGCTGTCAGCGGAATATTGAGATCATTGACGGCATCCACGTCACGAGGGCGGCTATCAGATGAGCTGGTGTTGTTGCCAGAAGCCGAAGACGATGTATTGCTAGTGTTGGCCGCGTCGCCAGTATTGCTCGTCCGGTCTCGGCGGCCTTCCAAAAGCCGGGGATCAATGGTATTTCGGTCAAGAATGCTAATGTGCTCAAAACTGGGATCATCTATGTTGATGATCTGACGGACGATGAAGTTGCTTCGCATGTCGGTAATGCCTACAATGCCCCGGTCTTCCGTCCACGCAAGAATGTCGAAGGGACCTGGACAGAACGCCATATCTCGGACGGCGCCCGGCCCACTCTGGGGCCGCGAGGATTGGAACGTGGTGACGAGGGGATCGGCATCTGGATCAGAAAGAAGAGCTGCGTTAAAGATGGAGATGGTGCCATGTTGAGTGCCGACCGCTAGGTAGGCGCCTGAGCTCGAGAAGCATGCGGCGAAGCTGCCTCGGCTGTCGGATCTGTCATCCTTTTTCTGACTTTTGAGAAGGATCCTTTGGATCTGCTCCCATTGGTACTTTTTGGCATCACCCGACTGTGTCGATTGTGACTCTGGAATTGTCTTGATCCGCTGGTGAACATACAGGTAGGGGTCGTCGAGGACTGAAATTAGGAGCCGGCCATCAGGCGATATGATGGCACGATTCACGAAGTCGGGGTAGGTGACGCTATCGAATGGTTCTGCTCGGTCCTTGACGTCGAAGTCTTTGAGACTGACGAGAGTCACCGTTCGATCATTGTTGGCGAGGATTGCCATAGGTTCGGTGTATGCGGTGTCCCAAGCTGACAATGACGTCGGGGGGAACCAGAGGCTAATGCAGTTCACTCGGTCTTTGGCAAGCTTCATACTCTTGGCGATCAGACTCTTGTTGGACCGCCGAGCACGAGAGAGGAAGGTGAAGATGGAGTCGTCACGGGACGAGTCGAGTCCGAGTCCGAGGCGGTCGGAGTCTGCATCGGGGGCGAGGCTTTGGTCATTGAGGTCGTTTTGATCGGTTTGGTCGCTTCGGTCGTTTCGATCGTTTTCCTCGTTCAGTTCAATGGCTACAAAATCGCCGTTCTCGCTCCCGCAGCAGAGCCAACCCTTCTCGGCGACTAGGCATCGTGGCGCAAATGTCAGGAGCTTGATTGTTTCGCACTCGCGGGTGGTCGTGTTGAGGCGCTGCACATGGTTACTGCCGGTGCCTCCAGGAAAGTAGACAATGTTGTCCTTCTCGGCGCTGACCAATGCCCGGAGTTGCCAATGCCTGTAGGGGTGTTAGCGATGCTGGTGTCGCAGAAAATGCTTGCAGATAGCGACAGCGAAGGTGACATACTGCGAACGAACCGGGATGCGGTAGTGTTTTCGAGCCCGCTGAGAGACGAGGAACTCGGTAGGATGGATGCTGTTGAGCACCACAATTAGCATCAGGATCAGGCTGTGAGCGCAAGCTGCGGGTCGCCTCAGCGCTGGTGGTAGATGATATGACGTACTCGCCCTCGTCCTTCACGGCCATAGTTCTCGACAGTCGAAACCACCGTCTGTAGCCGGTTCGACGGGTCGAGAGGGTGATATGCCACCCGGCGAATGGAGGATGTCGTGACACCAAGCAGCAGACCAAATGTTACTTCTTGTAGGTGGTGCCGAGGGGCGGTCGAGTCCAAGTTGGCAAGCTGGTCGGGCGAAAGTCGAGCGGGCGAGTGATCGTGGGCCTGAAGAGCAAGAGATTCGAGAGGATCGAGAGGATCGAGGGGAAGCGATGATGCAGCAGTGATGATCTTGGCGATGGAGCGCCTGCGGTGACTCGCTGTGGCGTTTGTTTGGACGGACTGAATGACGTTCTCGCGTGATGGATGGGTTGACTCGAGGCTGGCCTGTGTTGGAGGAGATTGGATGACTTAGGTCAAGCGGCGGTTCAACCTGCTAGAGGCAAGCCTAAGCCGACAGGACGTGTTTGCGGGTCGGCGTTGTACCACCAAGCATATGCATATGGAAGCTGTGCTCAAACAATATTTAACAATGTGAAATCTCGAGGAGCTGCGTTCGCAACTTAAATGGTCTAGACCTTTTGGTGCACTGCGTTTGATTCCATCAACAATGCTGTCTGTTTTTAGTAGCTTGAGAGGGTCTGTTAGGTACTTACCTCCTAAGCTACGGTAGCTACCCACCTCTTGCTTGGTGGCGCTCGTGGGTCAGTGTCCCACCACCTGCATGTCCCAGAGCCAGAGCAGACGAACATCGCCACAGGCATCGGTTAGATGCCTCGCCAAGCTTGAATCGCTCATCTTTAAAATACCTTTCCTCCCAAATCGCAGGGGATCGTGTCTGCCGCACTCATTGTTAAGACGAAAGCTAACGGATTTTTTTACTGCTACGGTAGTTGGCATTGTGGTCTTCCGCCTCTCCTACCTTTGGAGGTAATAAATACTGTACCTTACACCAACCCCAGCCAGCTACCACCATTCTACTCCGTAGATACGCCTTGCACACCTACACCTTGCGAAAGCCTTTTCACCGCCTAGATGAGGGCAAACAAACCTCGGTGCTGTAAATTGTAGCCCATGTTGGTTTCCACATACATCTGGCACGCACATCCTGGAAGCGACTATCCAAGTGTTAGGGATCACACACTATTTGTTCTTTATATGCCTGGACGGAGCTCTCTTCAACTGCGAATCTGATCTAAATTGATATCTAAAACGAGCGAAATCCTTTCCTGGCCTCAATCCCTGACTAATAATCCAATGTGCCTCCATGTTACCTGATCTGTCTCATTTCATCCTAGAACACATTGCTGGTGATATTGCAAGAGGCCAACCTTCCCTTGACCTTTCCTATGAAACCCAATATGATATACAGATTCAGGCAGTTTCAAACGTGTGCTCGCCCCACCCATACACCCTCTTCAATCGTTGTGCAAACATCAGGACCAAGTATCCTTCGATACAGGATTTATGTGGCCGATGTAAAGTTAGTGACTTCTTCACAATGTCGCGGTCGGGGGGGTAGGAAAGTGTAGATCGATCCAAATTTGGGCAGGACTGAGAAGCCCAAATCAACCATAGCTGCTACAAATTCTGGCCAATGTACTGAGCCTCGGGCTTGAGACTTCTCGAACAGTGTCGAGAAAACTTTGGCAGTTGATGATCCAACCTCGAAGGTTTGCGATGGCGGAGTAGTTTTGTCCTCCACAGGCGATGTCAGCTCTGGTGCGATTTCGTAGGCGGACGAGTGCGATGGTCGGGTCTTCTCCTTTTGTCCCCGTTGCTCCACTTGCTTCTGCGGCGATTGGGGAATTGATCGGAGAAGAGGTGCCAGCTCGTTTTCGCTGTTCTGCTTCTGCTCAAGTTTAGCCAGTTCTCGCTGGTACTGTGCTTCGAGGTTGGAGAAGCAGTCGTCGACCAAGTCCTGGTACAAGAACCCCATTTTTGTGCCAGTCTTCTGGATAACAACGGCGTCCAACTCGCGTAAGGCGCCTTTAGCCATGCGAGGGTCCATGAGATTCTTGATTGGAACTGCAAAATCGCGGAGGTCAATCTCCTTTCTGACCAGACCTAACTCGCGTTCTAATTCCTGTAGTCGACAGGAAAAGAAATGCCCCTTCCTGCGTGTGGGAGAAGGTAGGGAGATTGCTGAGGATAGATCCTGGAAGAACACGATGATGACAGCTAGATTAGACAGTGCATATGCTTCACTCTCGTGTAACTTCTCACGTTCTCTGGGGTGCGACTCGTGGAGCTCACTCAATTTCTTGATCCAGGGCACGGCTTTGACCGCATTCGCCTCGGGCTGACAGAGACGTAGCATGTAATGAAGCTGAGGGTTGCTCCTAGTCAACTCTTCCGGCTTGCGTATCATAGTGACTCGCGCATTGCCAACCTTGTGGTATTTGTCTTCGATCCGCCTGAACCATTTCCGGCCTGTGCCTGTCTGGATAAACCGTTCGAGGAGGTACTGGGCACGGTCATATTCTAAATGACAAGTGTTTGATATCTCTTGAAGCACCAGCAGTGAAGCTAGGGGTTCCAGACATTGTCGTCAACGCTCACAGTCAACAAGAATCCCTCGAAGAGTATCTCAGTTTCCTCACGCTCGAACCGGAAGCGCTTTCTGTTTGTGTGAATGGTTGGTTCTTTACTCGGCCAGAGCTCGCCCCTGATGAGAAAGGGCGCCAATACAGTCTCCTCAGCGACAAATATATCAGCGGTGCTGTCTTCGATGCAATGCACGGTGCGATCAAAGATGCTGCCATATGGAAGTATATCGAACGCCTTCTTGAGTTCCTCGATAGTACAACCGAGGATAAAGTTCGTCGGGCAATTATTCTTGAAGAGAGAGCTTGGAAAGCGCAGCTTTCGCTGCCTTGTCTACACTTCGAGGCTTTTCTGCTGTATGTATAGGCTCTGCTCCGTATGCCAAGATGTCGTCGACCAGAACGTTGAGGCGCTGCAACATGGTGGATTGTCTCCGCAAGACCAATTCCCTAGTCGCTTGAGGAAGGAATTCGCGGAACGTTGGGTTTGATCTGTGTGCAACTAAACCCCGAGCGAGCTCGACCGGGAGGTTGACATTGATAGTGTATTGGTCTTCTGTAAAAAATGTGTGGCTACAGTCCTCGAAATTCTGGGTAAAGCGGACACCTCTGTTGACCATCAGGCCGTTAATGAAACTAAAATCCCCAGGTGTGTCATCAATGCCATGATGAAACTGATGATGGATGGTTGTCATGGCACGGAATTTGAAAGATTCAAGAGAAAGTCGGGTTGGCCTGACACGTCGCGTACATTGAGCTCTGGGGAGAAGGCGACCATACCCTTGAAGGATCGATCTTTAGCATGCGCCAGCACGATCCCATCCCTTGCACCGGCTTTTAGGCATATTGTCCTTTGACTCTTGTCAAACGATCGCCATAGAGCCGCAACTCTGGTACCATGTGTTTTATATTTTCGTGCAAGGTCTTCTTGCAGGTCTAATGCTAGAGGCCTGTCTGGGATGATCATGCTGGGTGGTAGAATGTTCTACCATCTGAATGCTCAGTTTAAGAGATGACCGAGAGGTAGATGCACCAAAGCCAGATGAAAAGAGTTCAAGTAGTTTGATGAGATGTGAGGAAGGAGACAGACCCAGAACGACACCAGTCGAAGATAAAGAAGGGAAAAGAGGGATATGTGCATTGAATATACTGAGAAAGCAGTCTGTGGTTGTTTTTATTGGGCCTTCTGGTAGTGCCTCGCTGCTGTGTAACATGTGCGAGTTTTTGCTTTGTTTTGACTCTCTGATAGGCTAGAGCACTGCATAATTATTGGTACCCGGAGAGGGAGACAACGTGACCATGCATTAATGTCTCATCAAGAGTAAATGGCTTGCATGTAGTGTCCTTGGTGTTGCATCCTCCGACGCCAGACCTAGCGAAGGCTGGTTTCTTCTAATTGTCCAGTACAATACTTGGAAGAATGCGTTACTGATAAGACTATTTAGTACACCGACAGGGAAGACCATGATTTGTATGAGTTGATCTTATTTATTTTTTGCCCGATGTATACCGATGGAAGCGAATTTGGGCAGAGATGACCTTCACTATCGTTGTGATGGTGAATGATGAGATTATCCTGAGTTAGTGATTCTGAGGCTGGACTCTGGGGAGCCTGGGATTGAACGTGGAAATAAGTTACGGATGTTATAATGCAATTGCAAATGCATCACCTGATATTTGACAGGGGCCACATCCGACATCGAGTGCACTGAACAGACCATCAACAGCTAGAGAGCGGTTGCAAGAGGCCCATGAAGAGTATGGATGTCGTCTAAGCTGAAGATAGAGTTGGTTCTGGTTCTCAAGCAACCACTCTACATAGTATACTTCTTCCCTGGTACATCAGGTTGAGCTTGGTGATGGCTCTACTAGAGAGAAATGTTTAACACAAACTCGCCGAGTAGGAAATAACTCGCATATCGATAAATAGTCGGCCTTCACGATGAAATAGTCTTGAGTTACACGTCTCAAGAAAGGCCCCGATAGTAGGGAATACGGATGGTTTCCCGATCCAGAGCCCCAGCCGTAGGCCCGCAGGGCAGTAGCTCCCCCACACTCAACTGCCTGCTGGGACCAAACTCTCGCTCTGGAACGCCACTTCGACTCTCGAGGCTTCGAGCTACTGACTCACGTGTGGCGGCCCCTCCCATATCCTCGGGAAGGTGCTCCGGGGGGAATAACCATGGCCCGAAAAAAAATTGAGCCGCCGCTCAGTTCTGTCGACTTCCCTCTTTTTCTGTGACGGTGAACGGACTAAATTTTCATCACACCCATCTCTCCTACCATTTAAACCCACCCAACACCCCTCCTCCAGCATTCATCCTTTTTCCTTACTGCTGTTTTATACCCCATATCCATAATCATGTTGGCTTCACGCTTGTCAAGAGCTGTAAGTTGCCAATGCCTCCCTGCGCATCCCAAGCGCCTACTGACTTTTGAATTCCAGCTTCCCCGAGCTTCCCCCATCATCGCTCGATCGGCTGCATTTGCCCGGGCTCCCCTCCCCTCAAAGTTCGCTCGCTATGAGTCGACTGCCAGCGAGGGCAAGGTCACCGGCGCCGTGATCGGTATCGATCTTGGTACCACCAACTCTGCTGTTGCCATCATGGAGGGCAAGGTTCCTCGCATTATCGAGAACTCCGAGGGTAAGTTTTTTACTCGCATCAATTCGCTCATTGCGCCTGGCTGACATTGCCACCTGTAGGCGCCCGAACCACCCCTTCCGTCGTCGCCTTTGCCGAGGATGGCGAGCGTCTCGTCGGTGTCGCTGCCAAGCGCCAGGCCGTCGTCAACCCTGAGAACACCCTCTTCGCCACCAAGCGATTAATAGGACGAAAGTTCAGCGATGCTGAGGTGCAGCGTGACATCAAGGAGGTGCCCTACAAGATTGTCCAGCACACCAACGGTGATGCCTGGGTCTCTGCCCGTGGCCAGAACTACTCCCCCTCCCAGATCGGTGGCTTCGTCCTGAACAAGATGAAGGAGACTGCCGAGGCCTACCTCTCCAAGCCCATTAAGAACGCCGTCGTCACTGTCCCCGCCTACTTCAACGACTCTCAGCGACAGAGTACCAAGGATGCCGGTCAGATCTCTGGCCTCAACGTCCTCCGTGTCGTCAACGAGCCTACTGCCGCTGCCCTGGCCTACGGTCTTGAGAAGGAGGCCGACCGAATTGTTGCCGTCTATGATCTTGGTGGTGGTACCTTCGATATCTCCATTCTGGAGATCCAGAACGGTGTTTTCGAGGTCAAGTCCACCAACGGTGACACCCACCTGGGTGGCGAGGATTTCGATATCCACCTGGTCCGCCACATGGTTGCAGATTTCAAAAAGACCAACAACATTGATCTGTCTGGTGACCGCATGGCTATTCAGCGTATCCGTGAGGCTGCTGAGAAGGCTAAGATTGAGCTTTCTTCGTCTCTCCAGACCGATATCAACCTGCCTTTCATCACTGCCGATGCCTCTGGCCCCAAGCACATCAACATGAAGCTTAGCCGAGCTCAGCTCGAGAAGATGGTTGATCCCCTCATCTCCCGCACCATCGAGCCGGTCCGCAAGGCCTTGAAGGATGCCGGCCTCCAGGCCAAGGAAATCCAAGAGGTTATTCTCGTGGGTGGCATGACCCGCATGCCTAAGGTCGCTGAGTCCGTCAAGGGTATCTTCGGCCGTGACCCCGCCAAGTCCGTCAACCCTGATGAGGCTGTTGCCATGGGTGCTGCCATTCAGGGTGCCGTTCTTTCCGGCGAGGTCAAGGATCTTCTCCTCCTCGACGTTACTCCTCTTTCCCTCGGTATTGAGACACTTGGAGGTGTCTTCACCCGTCTCATCAACCGCAACACCACCATCCCCACCAAGAAGTCCCAGGTGTTCTCCACTGCGGCCGATTTCCAGACCGCTGTCGAGATCAAGGTCTACCAGGGTGAGCGTGAGCTCGTCAAGGACAACAAGCTCCTCGGAAACTTCCAGCTTGTTGGCATCCCCCCTGCCCATCGTGGTGTTCCCCAGGTTGAGGTCACCTTCGACATCGACGCTGACTCCATTGTCCACGTTCACGCCAAGGACAAGTCCACCGATAAGGACCAGTCCATCACCATTGCTTCCGGCTCTGGTCTATCTGACAACGAGATCCAGCAGATGGTTGAGGACTCTGAGAAGTACGCCGAGACCGACAAGGAGCGCAAGGCTGCTATTGAGGCTGCCAACCGTGCCGATAGCGTCCTGAACGATACTGAGCGTGCCCTTAACGAGTACGCTGACAAGCTCGATAAGACCGAGGCCGACAGCATCAAGGAGAAGATTGCTTCTCTCCGCGAATTTGTTGCCAAGAACCTGTCTGGCGAGGGCACTGCCACGGCCGCCGAGATCAAGGAGAAGACCGACGACCTCCAGGTTGCCAGCCTTAACCTCTTCGACAAGATGCACAAGGCCCGCGCCTCCAGCGGTGAGCAGACCTCCAGTGAGCAACCTCAGGAGGAGAAGAAGGATGAGACCAAACCTTAAGGGACTTGACTTCTCCGAAATGTTAAAATTATGTATTCCAATATCGACGAGCGAGAGGTGCGCGGCATAGAACCCTTTGCGTCTCCATGTATTCGATTGTATTCATATACCGCGACGGCCGCACCGGGGCGCTTAGTTTTTCACCCATGTCTTCATGGTGGCGTTGGAGCTTCAAAATTTACGAAGTCTTTGGTTAGGACTTGGGGTCGGATTGGTATTGTAACATGAGCATGCCTATGATAGGTAGACGATAATAAATCTCCCCCCTCAAAAAAGTTTCCCATCAAAAGACCCCGTGTTGTCCGCCTTGTAAATATTCCAACCTGTTACACGCGCATGCCATTATTATCTCTCTCAATCGCATTACTGAATGGGATGGCCGATGGAAAGAGATAGAATGATCAATGTGCCTGCCTTGGACAACTCTCCCCTCACACTGCATTTGTAGACTGACATCAGATGGTGTGACAAGAGAAGGAAAACATTAGGAACGCCTGGGGTCATGACATCCATGCCCACGCGGTATTCAGCCGGTTGACTCCATGCCAATGAATCGTCTTGGCCTTTTTCGCACCATTTTTGTCCTCGCCATCCCCAAGCGGGTCGCCGCCATTGAGTTCCATCATTGACTGCGAGCATTTGAGACGGGTCGCATGCGGGGGCGGCATCTGGAAGGTATCGTACAGCGAGCCTCGCGCGCGCGTGCTCTGGGCGTCGCATAGAGGCATGCGCTCGCCGGTCGCCGCACGCTCGCTGAATAGTAGTTGTCTCGTCTCAATCTCAGCCTCAGAGGTGAGCGATACGGGGCGGAGGGGTTTCTTTGAGTCAGGGCCTTCGTCGGGTGCGGCCGCCGGATTCTGGGCGTCCAAAACGAAGCCGTCGCGCTGAGCGAGGTGGCCCTGCAGAAGCTGCCAGAGGATGGAGATGAAGATGGAGACGAGGACGAGGATGAGGCCCATGGCGGCAATGGTTGCGGGTGCGGGGTGACCGAACTCTGGCCATGCCCACGATGGAGGCTGCTGGCGCAGGTGCTGTAGCCCAGGCATCGCAACCGCCGGCATGGTGGCACGAATTGGGAGCTCTCAATACATGAGGCGGGAGAGGATTGTAGTGACAGAATTGTTGGGTAGACCAGTCATGGCGGGCGGGTGTGGGAAGCCAGTATCATTGCACAAGTAGGAAGGGTATGATACATGATGTGCTACGTAGTAAACACCGACGATGTCACCTTAGCCGATATTGTTGGCCCGGAGAGCCTGGCAGTAGGGCAAATTGGTGATTGGAATGGACTTTTCATCGAGGGATACCCGCCGCCTGGGTAACCATGCTCGAGGAGCGGACATGAGGGCGCGCTAGGAGGCCCAAGACACGTCTCGAGGGAGGGGCAGGATTAGACAGGAACGCAAATTCGTCGAACGTGACTGGATGCTGAGAAACAGCCGTGGCCTAGAAGTGCCCCGTGTGGAATATATTGACTAAGACCTCCCGAAACCGAACCATCCCCTCCTGGTTGGCTGCTCTGGAGCTGCAGGCTCTGAACCTGCGCCCTCCTGCGTCACGGCAGGCCGGGGCTCGGCGACAGCTTTGCCCGGGTATTCAATGTAGTTCCATGCAACGTCTAAGAAGATGGGCTTTATCGGGATCAGAGCCATCTTGGGGGGATACTCGACAATATTGGTTAGATCGACGCCGTTGATCGGGTACTCGAGAAGAGTCTCAATCAGCGGCCTCTTGATGTCGTCTTCCGCATCTTCCTGCTTCTCCTTTTGCAGTTCGTCGATGTGAACGATAGCACGATAACGCTGAAGCTCACCGTCGAGTAGAGTGCGGAGAAATTCAATAGCCTCTGGAGCGACACTGAGATCCAAAGGACCCTTGGCCGATGAGTCTGCAGACTTCGGCACACTGGATAGTGACTCCTCAGCGAGTCCAAAGGCGCGATGGATCAAGCCTAAAGCGTTCGCGGAATTGCCAACGATTGCGTGAGATCGAGCGATTGAAAGAGCCCTACAGTTGTTAGTTTCAGGACTGTTAAGATAAGTTGGAAGATGACTCACTTGAGAGCTTCAAAATACTTGACAAAGGAGTCGATTTGGCCCGCAAGCTCCTGGTCATTAGCCACGCCAGGTAGCTCCTTGATGGACTCGATGCTCTGCAAAATACCGTTGTACAGAGCGACCTTCTCTTTGAGCTTGGCAAGCTTCTTGCCACTTGTAAGTGTCTTTGCCTCATCGGCGGGTTCTTCACCCGCCTTGGCCTTTCTTCTCCTGGGCTGGGTGTACTCTTCAGTAGCTCCGTCGACATTCCCAATCAGAACACGATTGCGGCCAATTCTCCAGCTAATCATCTCGAAGTTGACTGCAGTGCGCGTGATCTGTAAGCTTTGCATTCGAGGGTCACCTTGCTCAATTCCCTCTGCCCTCATCTCATCAATTGCCTGTTTGGTAGCGTCGACAGCGTCCTGAGTCGCCGACAGAATCTCATCGTAGGCGGTGGCCAGGTCCTGGGGCTGCCTGTCTTTGGAATCCGCGAGGTTGCTCGTAAGTCGTTCCTTTTCGGCAAGTACGGAGCTCCATGCAACCGCAATCTGGGCATCCTCGATGGTGACCTGACGGGACCGCCAAGCCAACGTCTTTGGCGTACCTTCAGCTCCAGATGATGTCTTTTCCGAGTCAGCATCAACCTGCTTCAGGATATTGGCATCAATTTGGTTGATCTCCTGAACTAGGGTCGCATCTGACTGGGGAAACGCTCGCTGAGCGATGACAGAAATAGGGACTGTTCGAGGCGTATTCAATTGATAGGCAGCGTAACGAATCGAAGGATCAATAGTCTCGGAAAGTAGGTCCTTGAAGATATCGCCCTTGGTGGTTGCCGCCAACGCGCTATAGATAATCCGTGCGGTGGCATAGCTTCGCAAACTAGGCTCCCAGCTCTGCTTTTCAAACAGCATAGAACCTCGAATCAGTGCGGCATAAGCCTTGGCCTCGAGGATATCTGTTGGGGTGGCTCCCGAGATGTCAGACTGGATGAGGGCGTCCACGAGGTCGTCGGCGGTGCGGGCTGCCTTGGTCAAGCGGGAGATAATGTGGGATCGAGCTCGACCCACGATGCCCTTCTTTTCAGCAGATCGAGTGGACTTGATGCTCATGGCCTGGGCCCAAGCGCGTTCGCCGGTGAGGAGAAGTAGATGGACATATCTAGACGGAGCATTAGCCTGGTGTAGGATGCAGAACACAAATTGCCTACCCATGGTTCTCGGCAACAGCCTCTGGTGTGAGCTTGCCCTGGGAACGGAACTTTCCACGGTTCTTAGTAGCTATTCCCAATTTCCTGCGAGTGTTTAGTAGTCGCTTGGATAGCGATGCATGGTAGGCGGCATGGTCGCCATAGAGGAGAGCCTTGTCGCGGCCTTCGACAATGAAGTTGGTGATGTCCATGATGAGTGGCCTGGGCGACCTGCCGCTAGTTTGATGGGTGTGAATATCACGGATAGAAGGGCCTAAGCTAGTAATAGCTGTATCGTGGGTTCGTTGTCGGTGGCTGACGTTGACAGTGCCCGGCGCGAAAGCTGGACCAAGACACACAAGACTTGACGTGGAGGTTTGGCTTGGTGGGGAGTTGAATGGATGCTGAGATGGAGGCGGGGCACGAAATCTGAAGTGTGGGAAAATGCCACAGTGGAGCTGTGTACTGTCTTGGACCTCCTGTGCCTCCCGTAGGTCTGTACCACACCCTGCTTTTCGCTTTCCACTCAAGGACACAAGATCAAACTTATGTAAGCTGGACAAACATTTGGGCCGTTGGTGACGTGTGGACAACGAACGAGTCGGATGCGATAGGCAACTTGGAATTACCTGAGTAAGTTACCATAAAATCGAATAATCTGGCATTAAGCTATGTACTCTGCATGGACAAACTTCAAGGAGACTTTACTGTGGTCGCGCATTCATAGATCAAGATGCGATTAGGGCACTGCAGTAACTGATGAAAGACGCTACTGTAACTGGTAAAATCGATAACGAAATTCAAGATCATGTAGGGCCTAGAGGCCCGGCAACACCGTAGATGCTACGCATGTTTGCTGGTCGTCACCGTCACACGCAGTAATTGCTGTAAAAGATAACGTGAGGCAGCTGTACACTACGTAGTGGAATGCTCACAAGATTGCAGCTACCGATGCCTGGATTTATGCCTGGATTTATGTCTCGATTGAAGCCTTGACTGTTGCTTCGATTGATGACCCCTGGATCCCTTCCACCCGTACTAGCTAAATCTCAGGCCATCCTTGGGTTGAAAAAAAGGCGCTCGAATGCTTCAACCCATCTGCCCACACAAGCCTTTGCCCCCCCGCTGATCAGCCCTCTTTGCAAGAGCCCCACTCTAGGTGCGCCGCCGATGCAGGTCTCGGGCCTTGTCAAGCCCATATCTCATCCGTTTTTTGCTAGTTGCTAGCACAACAAACAACAACTCAGTGCAAACGCGAAGCCATTGAAATACGTTTAACGCCAAATCGAAGCTCTCAAAAGCCAAGGAGGCTCTTCTGGTCGACATTGAGTTCACAATTTACAGTCGTCGGTAAGCACCCTTGTAGGCTTGTAGCTTAGGTTGTAGGCGCCTCGTTGTCGCATTGGGCAACCTTTCCGCTAGTGGACACTAAATTCTGCGGTGCAAGTGACACGCTCACGTGCTCGACTCCCGCGGGGGAAAGCCTGCATGCCTGCATGACCTCTGCCTGCAGCCAGAAGTATCTGTTTGCTTCGTCTGCGAGCTGGACATAGCCGCGTTCTTGATCTTGACTTCGTCCCGATTCCTTCACAGCGATTCTCACCACGGATCTTGAGGCCGTTGCCTTTCTGTCTTTTCAGTTTTGGAGTCTCTAACTAAAGGCTCGCATTTCCCGTTGCCCGCTTCCCGTTTCCCATTCCCCGTTTCCTCTTCTACGTACTCCCTCCAACAAAGTGCGTGCTCTAAGCCGCTCCGCCACTTCCCACCTCTCCGATAACGACCCGCTTATCGCGGTCTGTTGCCTTCAACATCGCTGCACACCGAGCGACTGCCCACGGGCTTGCAACCTTCACTCGTTACAAGAGCCTCGCCCCCGCGCCCGCTATTCACATATCGGTCTATATATAAACTTGCAGAATCTGTGATGTGAACGAAACGTCTTCTCCTCCTCAGCTGCGAAGCGCATCGTTCGACCTGCTCTCTGCACGCTACTGCTGGCCGCCGACGGCCTCTTCAGAGATGGCTACAAATGGTACGGCATCCCTCTCCCACATGTACTCTAGGGCCCGTATGCTCGCGCAAGCCATGGCCGACATCTTGGATTATTCTAGCCCCCACCAGCTGATCATGTTACTCACTGTCATTTTCTAGGCCACACATCTCGAACTGCAAATGCGGTTCCGTCATGGAACCCGGCTGCGTTGCTCCAGCCAAATCGCCGAACCCCGACCACTCCAGACCCAACCAACCCCGCGTCGCAACAGTTCTCCTCGTCCCACAACTCCCCTAGACTTCATCAGAACACAAGCGCGAATGATTCAGTAGTTTTCCAATTCTCAAACCCAAACGACATACCCTCCGCCGGCCCTTCGAGTCGAGCATCCACACCGAGTAGTGCCTATGGTGGTGGCGCAAACGGCATGGGAGGCTGGATAGAACGCATGAATAACGTTCAACATCGCTCCACCATTCCCCAGGCCAAGCGGCGCAAGGTTGAAGACCGGGATGGTCCTCAGGATGGCAATAACGGTGCACCCCGGAATGGGAGCGGCGGCATCCTAGGCGAATATGTTAAGGACAGGCGCATGGAAGCCAACGGATCAAGTGCTTCACAAGCCTTGACCGTCGACCTGACTGATGGTATGGCAAATCCCCATGTTCATCCACCATCTCGTCGTAACTAACTTTCACTAGGCAACGATGATGAAGTTGTCATCGTACAAGATCCTCGTGATGAGGAAGTTTGCTTCGGCATGATCAAGGCGTCTTTGAACTGTGTACGGGTTCCTTCCCCAAAGCCAGGAATGAAGAGTCTCTGGGGGCCGGGCTATCAGCCGGGGATCAAAGTAGTGCTCAAGCGGCAGGTGGGTGAAACGTCTCTGAAAATCCAAGCCTACGATCACACCCGAGAGATTATTGGCCTTGTGGAAAGTACAAATGCTCGTGCTGTGGCTCCCCTGCTCGACTCCAACATCCGACTGAGGACTGAGTGTCGCATCCCGCCTCAACCCAAGAGGCCCGGCGAAGAGCCTGGTCAGCCAACTTCTCGGTCTTATTCTCTTGACATCGTCATGTATGGCCCCGTCAAGTTCGCTCGAAACGTGGGTGCCCATTTGAGCAAATACAACCAGAAGCTTCTAGCGCCCTACCTGGTTCAAAAAGGCATTCGGGTTCAGAATCCTCACGTCCTAGAGTACCGCCCCCCTGCACCAAAAACTTATGCCACCGAAGGACAAGCATCCAGCTCGACATACTCCGCCAATCGTACGGTTGAAGAGATTCGCTCCGAAGTTATGGGCGTGTTCGATTCTCTTACACGAAGCGATGATCTTCCAGAATTAGACCCTGATACAAGCATCACGACGCCTTTGCTCAAGCATCAGCGACAGGGCTTGTATTTTATGATGACAAGAGAAAAGCCTCGAGAGCTTCAAATCCATGAGAAAAACATGGTGTCATTCTGGCAAACAAAGCTCGGCCCTGCTGGCCAGAAGCTCTTTTTCAATGTCATCACTAGCCAAACCCAGGCGATTCCACCAGCAGAAACCCGTGGCGGGATCCTTGGTGATATGATGGGTCTCGGAAAGACCTTGAGCATCCTCTCTCTGATCACCACTACAACTGAAGATGCACTCCAGTGGGAGCAGCTAGCACCGGTGCAGCCAGAAGTGCCGGAAATGAAGCCATCGAGACACGATGTGTTGGTTCCTCAGTCAAGTCTCAATCTTACGCCACTGGTCCGCAACGTAAAATCCACGTTGCTTGTCTGTCCTCTCAGTACAGTTACGAACTGGGAAGAGCAGATTAAGCAACACGTTCGCCCTGGCGCTCTGAGCTTCCACATCTACCACGGAGCAAACCGCATCAAGGATCCTGCGAAACTTGCTACTTTTGACCTCGTCATCACTACTTATGGCTCTGTTTCCAACGAACTTAGCTCACGTCGAAAGGGCAAGGATGGTCTGTATCCTCTAGAGCAGATGGGTTGGTTCAGAATTGTACTTGACGAGGCACATATGATCCGTGAGCATTCAACTCTACAATTCAAGGCTATATGTCGCCTGCAAGCAAACAGACGCTGGGCTGTTACAGGCACGCCAGTTCAGAATCGATTGGATGACTTAGCAGCACTTCTAGCGTTCCTCCGATTGCACCCATTTCACGACCGAGGAAAGTTCCTTCGATACATTGTGGAACCTTTCAAGGCTTGCGATCCCGAGATCGTACCGAAGCTGCGTGTTCTCGTGGACACCATCACACTTCGCCGCCTGAAGGACAAGATCAACTTGCCCCCTCGAGAGGACCTCGTTGTGAGGCTTGATTTTAGTCCTGACGAGCGTACTATCTACGACATGTTTGCAAAGAATGCACAGGACCGTGTTAAGGTGCTTGCTGGCGCGCATAACGAAAAGGCTCTCGGCGGAAACACATATATCCACATTTTGAAGGCTATCTTACGTCTGAGACTACTTTGCGCTCACGGAAAGGATTTGCTGAACGATGCCGATCTTGAAGCCCTTCAAGGCATGTCTGCAGAGATGGCTATCGACATTGATGACGACGATGACGATGATGACAAGCCATCTCTTTCGGATCAGAAAGCCCATGAGATGTTTACCTTGATGCAGGAGACTAACAACGACGCCTGTATTGAATGCAGCAGGAAAATTGGCTCAATTGAGAGTTCCAACATTGAGGTCGAGGGGCAAGACGACACTCTCGGTTTCATGACACCATGCTTCCACGTCATATGCCGATCCTGTATTAAGACGTACAAGGAGCGGGTGAGACAAACGCTGAACCCGGAAGATACCTCATCTGGATACTGTCCTGTCTGCAACGTCTACGTTAAACACGCTTTCGTGCAACTTCATCGACGGGAAGTAGACGCCGAGCATGACGGTCCTGCCAAAGCCAAATCTAGACACCCTGGAAAGAAGCTCGACAAATACGATGGACCACACACCAAGACACGGGCTCTGATCGAAGATCTGTTGAAGTCGAAGGAAGCAAGCGAGGCAAACCCATCGGAACCGCCTTTCAAGTCTGTTGTCTTTTCTGGCTGGACTTCTCATCTAGATCTTATTGAGCTTGCTCTCAATGCTGCCGGCATTACCTTCACGAGACTAGACGGCAGTATGAGCCGCACGTCGCGTACTGCCGCCATGGATAAGTTCCGGGAAGACGATCGTGTCCATGTCATTCTAGTCTCGATCATGGCAGGTGGACTAGGTCTCAACCTAACATCAGGAAACAGCGTTTATGTCATGGAGCCGCAGTACAACCCGGCGGCTGAGGCGCAAGCTGTCGACCGTGTACACCGACTGGGCCAAAAACGACCTGTGCGAACGGTCCGGTATATTATGCGCGACAGTTTCGAAGAAAAGATGCTGGAGCTTCAGGAGAAGAAGAAGAAGCTAGCGAGTCTCAGTATGGATGGTCAAAACAAGGCCCTGGACAAGGCGGAGGCGGCCAGGCAAAAGCTAATGGATCTGCGGAGTCTTTTCAAATAAGTGACGAAGATACCCGGCTTATACGGCGACTGGGGGACACTTTGTCCGAGCAGGGGCAGGCGTATTGGAGATGGTTCATTTCGTCAGGTTTTCTTTATTTCCTTCTCTTTATCTGCAGCTAGCCAGAGCCGATTTAGGGCCTCACCTATCATTCTGGTGGCACACATTTACCACGGATCCTGGTTCGTATTGCATTAACCCGAACTTACACCTAGCTCTCACGAGAAGTTTTTTTTTTTTTGGGGGGGGGGGGGGGGTGGGAGGCAGAGACTTTGTTTTTGTGGCATAGCACAGGCATAACATGAGCGACGAGCATAACCGATACCACGGTTGAGGCAAACAGATACAGCTCCATCTTACATCACCGTCTGCCGATGGGCTATCGGCTTGCATGAGGACACCGTGCAATTGTGAGGGATTGGGAGGGTGGCCTAATCTGAATGCAACAGAGCGTAGAGTGAAAGCGGGCGCGGTTGTGATGGTTTTGTTAATCAAGTCGGTGGTATCTAATTCTCACAGTAGCCCCATTCTAATTCACCACAACGCCATCGTACTTTTTGAAGCCCTCGACTAGCAAATATTGCGTCACTATATAAACGCCAGGCCTGTATAGCTAGAAATGTCCTTTCAGATGGCATCCTCTTCAGTACGTAGGCCTGCATACTCGGTCCCTTGGTTCGCGGTGCTCAGACGTGCACATAAGCTCAGTAGGACAACTGTCTCGGTGGCTGCATAGTGGTTGAGGGCGTCGAGCAAGATCTGCAGGTGGCGGCTAAAACTGCCCTCTAAGCTGCGGATAGTCTCGAACAGGCCTTCGATACGGGCATCGGCGTCGGCTCCGGGGGCGGACGCGGTCGAGGCATCGTGGTTTGCAGAGGTGGAAGAGCGCTGGGCAGCCTTTGTCATCTGGAAGCGCTTCCATTGGTCGGCTGTCATGGTCGGGGGTTTGTTGAAGCCGGAAAGGTCGGGGTCGGACTTCTCGAGCTCGCGGGTGAGGCGGTTGGTGTAAGCCGCAAAGATGGTGCATGTTTGGATGAGTTTGGAGTGGATCTAGGATAAGGCGGTTAGAGAGTCAGGGAAATCAAGGGAGTTGGTTCTTAGAGACATACCCTCAGCAACTTGCTGTTGGTGAGCATGCACTCCTTGAGACAGGTATCCAGGAAGTCGACATGGTCCTGCATCAGCTCATCCACAGTTCGATTGACGCCCCTGGAGCCTGTCGAACCCGCATTGCCCTCCTCCGTCTTGAGGCGCGACATGAACTTGGTCCAATTGGGTTCGATGACCTCGGAGGTGCAGAAGTACAGCAATTGCTGGACAAAGACGAGCATGCGAGCTCGCAGGGTCCAGACGCGGCGCTTCCAGACCTCGAGGTTGCGAACGGAGCCCTTGTGGCCCCAGCTGATGCCGCGCGTTTGCGTCTGCCAGGTGGCTGAGAGCTGAGACTCAACGTACCGCAGGGAGAGAAGAAAGCGGAAGAGGGCCTGGTAACGCCAGATGGTCTTGCGGCCGATGACAAGGGAGACGGGGAAGGGCACCGAGTAGTCGAGCTGTAGGGACGTGAAGCCGATGGCGTTCTTGTCCTTTTCGGTCGGCTCGTTGGTCAGGGGTTGGAGGGCCTCGCCTTGCTCGATACCAGTGATATTAACAACGCGCTGCAAGGAACGGATCAGGGGAGTCTCATTCTTCTCAACCTTGACGTCATCTTTGAAGGGGTCCATAGAGACGATGCTGCCGGGCTGCCGGAGAACCAAGTCTAGCAGTGACTGCAGCTTGCCGGTGTTAACGGCCTTGACGGGTTTGCGCAATTCCGAGGCACCCAGCTCGAGGAAGTAGGAGAAGTAGTCTGATGGGTCAAGGAAGAAGTAGTGCTTGAGGGAGCGCAGGCGCGCAGGTAGGGCATGCGTGGTTAGAAGGAGTTGCATCAAGGACTCATTTGCGTGGGCGTAGGCATTGTTGACGTTTTCGAGGAAGCGGCTGTCATCAAACGACATCGGCACGTCCTTGACAACCTTGCTGACGTCGACACCGCCGCATTCGCGGACCACATTGAGGTACTTGCCGGCTAGTAGGACCTTGTCCTTGACGCCTTCGAGTTGCGGCGGGACATGTTGGTCGAGGATGGTGTATCTTCGCTCCCAGTACTCGTCTGTATAGTCCTGCTCGAGTCTCTCGCGACGAATACTCTTTTGCTCCTTGATCAAGAACTCTGCATGGGGGTCGTGAATCCCGCCGTGATGGAGCCACTCGTTGAGCATAACCATGTACGGCTTGCTGGCATCTCGTAGCAGAGATGTGAGAAGTGCTCGAGCTGCAGGGTCGCCTGACATGGACTCGAGCCGTTTCGTGACCAGGCCAAGAACGACACCACCCTTGCAGATCTTCTTGCCTGTCATGTTGCCGGGCATGATTTCGCCTCCGTCTTGCAAGTTCTTGATGATTTTATCATAATCGTCTTCATCATCCTCCTCCTCTTCCTCGGGCCAGTCGTCTAGCAAAGCGTTCTTTTTGAGCAGTTCATGTGCGAGCGAATACAATTGTAGCATCATTTGGCTCGTCGACATCGTGTGAATGTTGAGAACATGCACTGTGAATGTTTCGCTCGTCAGGAACTGCGTCTCGAGCTGTGCAATCATGACTAGATAGTCCTGTAGAAATTTGCGTATTGATGCGCAGAGGGCATGGTTAACAGCTCCAAACTCCTCGCGGCTCTGGACATCCACAAAGGCCTCGAGAGCGGAGTAATACGTCGCCATCTTCAACATCGACTGAGTTAGATCCTGCAAGCTAGGGTCGAGGCCGGGCAGGATCCTGAAAGCCGGACCGGATAACCTGTCTCTCTCCTCGTTTGGGTTGTATCCCTTGGCAAATCGAATGTACTGGCCTTCATATCCCATAAAGACAAAGAGGAGGTCTTCTACAATCGCGGCTTCTTGGAGCTCTAGGCTCAGCTCGCCTAGCGGTTTTGGTTGCGGGGCCTGCGGTACCGTCGAAGCAAGGGGAGGAATCGATATTCGGGAGGCCAAAGGGGCGGTCGTATGAGGTATTAGTGTGACTTCGGGATTCCATGGGGCTTTGTACAGGGTTAGTCGTCGCCTCAATTATCCTGACGGCCAAGTTGGGACGCTTTGAACGACATCACGGGATGGCATACCTTGCGGAGTCTCGGTCCTGGCCTTCAGTTCGGGGGTCTTGTGTCTGGGTGCGTCCGGTGCAGCCCTCGTCTCCGAGGGAGCGTTCCGACGATGCGCCCTCTCCGGGCTCGTGGTCCTTGGTATCACTCGCTCCACATGCGCCTCATAGGTGCGCTCCGTGACCCTCCTCTCCTCGAAGCGGCGCTCCTCGACATTCCTGCTACTGCTCCGCGGGTTTCCCGACGCCGTACGCTTGTGCATACCTGGGAACGCGCCGGGACGAGGCGAGGGGCCTTTGCTGGAGTCGGAACGTTCGCTCTTGAAGCTGTTGCTCGCATGGGTGGCAGAGACGCGGGGCCGCTCGTCGCCCTGGCCGTTGGCTCGGGACGATGCTCGTGGTGCGCCGGATGCCATTTTGGCGGGCTACATCTGAGAAAGGGCCTATCGAAGTCCCAGCGCTGTGAATATCGATATCGGATCGAAGAGGCTTGGATTGTGGCGGGGAAAGGAAGGATTGCGGGATGTTGAAACGAAGTTGGTATAAGTGTGTGCCCAATCGCGCTTTGGACGTTGACGTGGGCTGTGTCGCGTCGGCATAAATTGAGGGGACTGGCTGCTTGTTTGCTTGTCAAGTATGCTGTAATAGTCTATCTAGCCCGCCATTTCTGCAAGAGAGAGAAGAAAAATCATCGATGCTTCGGCTTTGCATACTTTGAGAAACGAATTCAACGAAACATCGTTTATATCGCCTATTAATTCCAATCCATTCAGAAGTTGCACGATTACTTGACATCAGCTATGTGAGATGAAGTCCTCGGGAAACAAGGGCATTCGCAACTGACCCAAACAGGCTAAACTCTGTGCGCTGGCAGGCCCTGTAAAACACAAGTGTGGCGGTGAAATCAACTGCCATGTGTGGCACGGACCAATGGGAGAGGTTACACACCCCAGAGAGTACCTGAAAGTTTCCCAAGTTACAGGGGCTACCTCCCACTGGGCTGTGGCGCTTCCAGGGCACTGGCAACTTGATAGCGAACTTTGATGGCGGGGCCTCACCTGTACCTAGTCTAGTAGTGGAGCTCTAGCACAGCTCTCAGTTGGGTTCGGTGTGCGCGCGGCTGCGGCTACGTAGGCGGAGTGCTTGCCTAGCAGCTCCAAACACCAACTCGACTTCCACTCCACCAAAGCTCGCCGGTCGCCTTTCTTCAGCCGTCACATTCGCAACCCGCTCCAGCTCCGTCCACGCTCAATCCGCCATCTCACGTCCTCTCCCACGACTACTCGTCCTCGTCGCCGCCTCACAGCCTCTTCTCCCCGCCCGAGCGCATCTATCTTTAGACCAACACCGCCAAGATGTTCATGGCAAGATCGGAATACGGCATGTTCAATCCCCTCCCTCCCCCGCCATCGACTGCTCCTAGTTCTCTCCTAGATTCCTCAGCTGCCTCATATCTCGCTACTCATACCTCGCATCCCACTAACCTCTTACCCGTCGCTACAGACCGGGGAATCAACACCTTCTCCCCCGAAGGCCGTCTCTTCCAGGTCGAATACTCCCTCGAGGCCATCAAGCTCGGTTCTACGGCTATCGGTGTCGCCACCTCGGAGGGTGTTATCCTCGGAGTCGAGAAGCGTGTCACCTCGACACTCCTTGAGACGTCCTCAGTCGAGAAGATTGTTGAGATCGACCGTCACATCGGCTGTGCCATGTCCGGCCTCCAGGCCGACGCCCGTTCTATGGTCGAGCACGCCCGCGTCGAGTGCCAGAGCCACGCCTTCAACTACAACGAGAACCTCCGCGTCGAGAGCTGTACCCAGGCTATCTGCGACCTTGCCCTACGCTTCGGCGAGGGTGCCGACGGCGAAGAGACCATCATGAGTCGTCCCTTCGGTGTCGCCCTGCTCATTGCTGGCTTCGACGAGGACGGCCCGCAGCTCTTCCATGCCGAGCCTAGCGGCACCTTCTACCGCTACGACGCCAAAGCTATCGGCTCTGGCTCAGAGGGCGCCCAGGCTGAGCTCCAGAATGAGTACCACAAGGTCGGTTATTAAAATACTCCTCCCTCTCAGACACCGATTGACAAGCGGGGCGGTTAGTCCTTGACCCTCGTCGACGCAGAGACACTAGTCCTCAAGACACTGAAGCAGGTCATGGAGGAGAAGCTAGACTCCAAGAATGTGCAGCTGGCGAGTGTGACCAAGGAAAAAGGCTTCAGAATATACACTGATGAGGAGATGGCCACGGTTGTGGAGCGGCTGCCAGCGAACTGAGCGAAATGAGGGTAATCAATGGCGAAATAGAGAAACGTCTTTCGAGCTTTTAAGATCAGAGCCCAACTGCTTGCTAGGGAGACATACACGCCAGATGTTGTACCCAAGAGGACTCGCAATTATGTATCATTAATGTAAGGGTACTAACAGTGATGGTACCGGACATCTAAACCTCCCCCTCGCACACAGTCTCCGATTCATTCCCCGCTCTTCCCATCACAAGGTCTTGGGACCGATTATGATACTTTATGCACCCAGAATTCATTATAGGCTCATCAATCATCATCATCCCCAATCGGCTTCTCTCCTTCCTTTGGCGACACCAACATGTCATCTTTGAGCTCCAAGAATTGAAGATCCTGTTCTACCCCAAGTAGTCCCAATGCGTATGAAGCCCGTTCGGACTTGGCCAGCACTAGACGCCGTTCCTCGCCGGGCCCTTGCTCTAATTCTCGAATTTTCCGGTCGATACGTCGAGGATTGTTCCAGACAGAAATCGGCACGCCAACTTCCTCCACTTGGACGTAGGGCGGGCCACGGCCCATATTGGCAGCCTTAATCCAAGCTGACTCGCAGCCGTCAGCGATCTGTCGTGCAGACTGCCAACCCGTGAGGCGGGCTATGTCACGTAGCCGACGTACGACCCACTGGCGTTGAGCATCGTCTCGATACTAAAGCAATGTTAGTTAAACGGTCCGACGGGAGGGACAGCAAGAAATGAGAGTGACATACCTCGATGGCTGCCACAAAAAGGCAGAAGCAGCTCTCAATGAAAGCTGCGCTGACAAGGGTGCTAATCTCAGTCATGTGGGTGCAATCTTCGGACATACCCGCAGCTATCTGTCCAAGCATTTTCGAGAAACCGTTCGTCTGTTTAGCTGCCATCCCGGCCGCCTGCATTGCCGCCGGAGCCATCGACGGGTGAGTCCGATACAAGTGAATCATGCCCATGTAAAAGTTCATCCAGATTCCGGCAATGGAAAAAGTTCTATACTGTAACGTCATCCCAAACGGCGACTGCCTTCGGTCCGAAAACTGGGGGTGGAGCGGCTGAAACTCTGGCCCCAGGCTTCTCTCAAAGGCTTCAAAACCCTCCTTGATAGACTCCCATTGCTGGACGGCTATGTGAAAGCTAATGTCGGGGTCTTGGTCGTCGGTACCTTCACTCTGGGGAGAGGAATCGCGCGGGGGCGAAAACCCCATTGGGACCGTGAAGTTACCGGTTGTAGGCATGATCCCAACAAACGGAGGTGGAGATGGTGCTCCTGGGGGACCAGGTTTGTTTTGGCTTGCCCTTCGTTTTCGAGACACGTCCCTGGAGGAGAAATCTGCGAGTCGTCCAAGCAAGAGCATGAGATGGTCATATGTTCCATATCTTGTAATAAAAAAGTCAGCTTCAAACTCAATTCGAGCGGTGCGAAGGACGTTCTTACACGGCATCCAGTACAGAAATAGGGGCCCGAGGTGGACATTGAGTCCAGAATTCGTATTCCATGCTTCGGGAATATGTTAGCTTTGACTAGACTCCCACAGACCGAACTTACAATAGCTTAGTACCACCCAGCATACTCTGATATACATCCATCTTGCAGTACCACCAGAACAAGTCCCGCAAATTTTCGTATTGTTCGATGTCCTTATCTGTGACGAGGTGGCTCGCCGGGTCAAGGGGTTGGTCCTCGGCCAAGCAGTAATCCTCAGCGGCAATTTGATGTCCGGACAATTTCTGCAAAAGCTCATAGTCTAGGTCAAACAGTTTGCTTTGGGGAGTCGCGTTATATCCAGGAAAGAAGGAATTTATCTGCTTCTGATCTTCGTTATCCTTTCTTCTCTGGGTGAGGCGCTTGATTGGCAAGCATTTCCGTGACATGTCTTTCAGGGGTATCTCGCGGAGCAGGATCCTAGCGCCAAAGAGGTGGTTACACCATTTGGTGTGGTCCGACGACCAGACCTCGAAGTATGCAAGCAGAAGGGTGGCCGCGAGCGTGGGAGGTTGCGTCCGCCTCAACGGTTTATTGACATTCTTGGCTATTCTGCGAATCGCCAGGTGGTAGTGCTTCATAGCTGCAGTGGCTGGAATCTTTTGCAGCTTGGCAATTTGCAGACTGGCCAGGGCAAGAATGGCATGAAGCAGCGCAGGGTGATTGAAAGCGATAATTGGAAACGTGTCTAGAGAATAAGTCAGCTCGGTATCTGCTTTAGCATAGCTGCACACTCACAACTCCAGAGATTATTGGCTCTCTTGGGAGTCGAATCGTAGGTGTCTTCTTGGTCGAATGGATGTCGTTCGTACAGCGACATACTCGGGCCCGTAACCTGAATGAAATGCATGAATATAGCCAATATCCTAGCATCTTTGAGTTCTGATATCTGGGCAGAAGCCGTATATTCGGAGAGAACGTTGCATTTGGCGAATGTGGAAAAGGCCCGAACCTGGGTACCTTGCGTATCCCATGTACCGTTGAACTGCTTGACTATCGGACCTAGAACCACTCTAGGATCCTGCGTCTCATCATCTGATTCGCCCATTTCGGCATCTTCGTCCAGTGAGTCGTCGTCCAAAAACTGCCCGTGGATTACATCAAAAGGCTCGTCTCGATCTTCATTCGTCCTATCGGTCATCGTTGGCCGTCTCCCAGTTGAATAGGCATCACCGACCGGCCCATCAGCAGTGGCAACGAGTTGTTGGGAGCGGTTATCATGTTCAAATTTAACATATCCGGCTGTGGTCTGAGTGGAGGTTTGAGTGTTGCGTTGCGGATATGGAGGCTGAATCGGTTGACCTGGGTTGAAATCATACGCTGCTGGCCCGGGCTGTCCGTGAGCAAAGTGTCCATAGGGCACACTCTCGTGCCCTGAATGTCCTTGGTAGCCAAAGGAGGGGGGCTTAGGGGCAATGATAGGCAAGGGTCCTTGAGACGAATTTTTGGCCTGCATCTGGCTGACTAGATGTGAGGTTCCAGGAGGGTACATGGCCGGCCCAAACGGACCACCCTGGATGGCACCCATTGGGTCCTTGAAAACTACGCGCTGACTGTAGCCCTCGCATTGCCGCTTGGATTTGATGCAATTGTTGCATGTCGGCCTGCCTTCGTCGCATTTGATGCGCCTCCTGCGACAAGCTTTGGGCAGAGTTAGTTAGCAATGCTGTCATGAGAACACGGGTCTTGTGAATTGCTTACTTAAACATCCCGTTTTTGTCCGCTTTCTAATATTAGCCCTCTTGCGGTTCGGGTCGTCCCTTCCGTCATCGTCCTGCTGCGAAGAGGCCGGAGGAGGCTGTTGAGATGTCGTAGCCGTGGACACCACACCAGAAGCTTGGTCCATGGCGGCAGTGTGGGAGAAGTGCGAGCCGTAACTAGCACGGGTCGATGGGTACCAATTAATTCACACAGACCTGTATCCAATTGGCAGATTTACATGATGCTCGCTGATGCGCTGGCTGAGTCGAGACAACAAGCTACGAAACCGAGGCCAGGGCAGAGTTTCGGCGCCCACGGGAAGTAAGGTGGAGCAGAAACAACGCCTGAGGAAAGGGATGGAAATAAATGTGAGTCTCTGACTAGTCGGGAGCAACAGAGTGCAAAAGCGTGCGAGACCGTGCGAGAGCGACAAGGACAGGCACGCGCAAAAGGCGTGGGACGAGGAGAAAGCCGAGACAAGAAGGCGACGAGTGACAAAACAAAAGGAGAGAGGGGGGAGAGGTAAATGACACGGGTGCCAGGATGAGGGGAGAAGGCACAGAGAATGTCTTGGCTCCAGAAACGCGGAGGGCGGATTATATGCGGGAGGCGGAGAGGAGCGAGGCACCAGCGGCCAAAATGGGTTTGTCTATAAGGAAGCTTCCTGGGGGAAGTGAAACATGGTTGTGTAACTCGACGGTCGGCGGTTTACCAATCCAGTTCGGGGACCGGCGGGCGCCAGCGGAGCAAGAGGAGAATCAAGGGTGGAGGACGGCAGGTCTTTTGCAGGTCTTTTTGCAGAGGTCTTTGCAAGTCTTTGAATGCCTGTGTGTGTGCCTTGTCTCTGTGCTTGTGGTCCGTGTCTAGGCTCTTGTCTCTTGTCTCTCTAAGTCTCAACGGAGAGCGGGTCGAAGCCCCGAGCGGTTGGTGCAATTGTTGCGCTATGCAGCGCAGGGGGGCCTGGGAAAGTGGTAAGGAAGAGTGGAAGACCGGTAGGCATGCAGGGAGAGCCAAGGGAAGAAAGGCAGTTAGGTGAGTGACCTCGCCGGCTGTGAGGTGACTCTGAATCGAGAGCTTGCGGGCGAGCGAGTGAAAGTGAAGGTGGGAGCGTCAAGGCCGAGGCGCAAGACTGCCGCTAGCGGGATAATACTAGACGGAGGGGGCGTATTCTAGATTGGATGGTCAAGGAAGGGTTTACACTGTGGGGCATTGGCAATGGTGGCAATTGGCAGCAAGAGGCCCGATGTCCGTTATGGAACGCCTTGCACACTGCAACAGGTGCAGAAACAGTGGGATGGGGTGCAGAGCACTTGTGTCGGTAGTGTGATCCAAGGTAGCTAAGCTTGCTAAGGTACTATAGCTAGCTCTAATGTAGGTAAGGCAGCTAAGGTGAGGGTCGGAGGATGGGTGGGGGAGTGGAGTTGACGAGAGTTGGGAGTTGGAGGGGTAGGAGAAGCAATATGCACGAGAAATGGCAGTCGGTCCGGTGAATTGCGGCTCACGATGTTGCCGGTCGACACCCAGGGATGCAGCGGTGTGAAGAAGAAGAGGAGGGGAGAATGTGCGGGGGTAGAGAGAAAAGAACAGAAGCAGCAGCTCCAGCTCTAGCGTAGATAAGCCAGAATGGGAGAAAAGAAAAGGAACAGGCGGAGGAGTGGGAGGAGGAGCAGGATGAGACACAACCAGAGGCAGACACACAAGTCAACACACGACAAGCAAGACACACAAAAGAAAGCAAAAGACGCCGCGAGATCAGATCAAAGGCATTGGATGTGAGGCAACGGCACCACTGCGGGCAAGAGGAATGCAGAGATGGTGGGTATCACCAAAAACCACAGCCGGACAAGGGTCAGGGCGAGGAGGGATAGCTTGAGTGGGTGACATGGCTCATGGCTGGTGGCTGGCTGCTGTTTCTTCTGCCTCTGCCAGATCGAGAGGGGAAACAGGGACAGGCCGAGGCCGAGGCCAATAGCAATGGCAATGGCAATGACAGGGTGGACTTGGACTTGGGACTTGGACTAGGGACAAGGGGCCAGGAAGCCAATGCAATTCATCTGTGGTGGGGTCAAAACATCGCAGCATCTTTTGTAGAAAGGGACATATCGTCCGCGTAATTTTGCATCCACACGGCTTCCCAGATAACAGCGACACACAGACGGTGTAGTTCAAAAAGGCCGTTACGTGGAACCGAGGCCCAGTAAGTGAAGGGTCAGTCTATCAGCAGGTACCTAGGTACTTACCCAATTACCTAACGTAGGTACCTGCGAGACTACAACATGGACTTGTCAATCATAATGGACGCCAAGTGGATGTGTCCGGAGTACGGTACATAGCAGCCCGTTGGGGGAAAATAAAATACAGCGCACCATGCACGTATGCAGTTCAACTGGTCCGTCCGGAGCACAGTACGCATGTGTCGAGCCAAGCCCCCATTGATGTCACCACCAACCCAACCCGCCTTAGCATGTCCGGCAGACAGGTCCTACCCAACGTGGGAGTGGGTTCCTACCCCCTTCGTAGGCTGGAGGCCTGTAACAACTAATGGACGAGCCCCAACAAGACCCCAGTCCAGCTACTCCAGTCTGGCAAGTTGCAGTACGAACCTGCATGCACATCGACAGACTGGAATCACTGGATGGATCATGGACCGTTGGCGAGTTGGTTAGATGGGTCCAGATGGTAGATTGCAGATGGTTGGCATGCCGTGCCGTGTTACCGTTTTTTACATCCACTCGATCCCTTACCCTCATTCGTCGGCCGAGTGCCTCGCACCCTTTTACTCACATGCTCCCGCCTCTCGTCAAGAGCGGTCCTGATCCTATTCCTGGACAGCACCAGGCGGTGTCGAGGTCTCACACACGGACATGTCTCCCTCTCCCCTCCTGCCCGTTCCTCATTCTTACGTGGCTCTACGTACATAGTACATACGTCGTAGTGCACCTCAATATCCATCCCCGTCTCCATCTCCATGTCCAAGCCTTAATAATGCCTCCTCTCACTCACTAGCGCATCACACGGCTACTTTTATTGTCTAGTGCCACCAGCGTGTAAGTTACAGCCCTACAGGCAAGGTTCCCAGTGGCTGGTAGCTGGTGAACCGCCGGCGTCAGGTCTCGCAACCACCAACACTCAGACAGCGAGGCGAGGTGGATGAACCTAGAGTGCTTGCTCGGCCAGTGCGTCCGTCTCATTAACCTTATCCCCGCTCGACTGGTCCTCGACAGGGTCAAGGCCTAGCCGCCTTCCGTCCATCCACGCATGTGCGCACGCACACACACACACACACACACACACACACATGAAGATGATCTTCAAGCCTCTGGACAACGTGCTGCAGCCACCGTCTTGCAAGGCGCAGCAGGTGCCCCCTCCCCAACCCCGATTTGATAATTATACATCAGGATTTTTACAGCAATGGGACCCTGAAACTCGATATCGACTAGTCCTCAAGGCCAGCATCCCCTGCAATATCCGTCTTGCTGACTACGTACTCCGTATTAATTACGTGCCAACCTACAGATGTACGTACAGTGGTTGATAATTAAGTTCTGCGAGCTAATTAGTAGCCGGCCAAGCGAGGTCCTAAAGTCTACTAAGTAGAGCACGTCGGTAATATTTGCCTGCTGCCCAACATCCGGTAGTACCTTTGGTTAAATTAGCACCTATGCCGGTAGGTAGTAGTGCTCTCTAACGACCAGAGCCGGCTTCCTCGGAGGCTTTTCGGACTGGGCCCCCCGAACGGTTCCAGGCTTGCCAAAACCTTATTCGCAACCTCGTCTCCGTGCAACCCGAAACGCGGCGGGAATCTGGGCGAAAAATGCCCACCAAAGCAAGTATCCCAAGCACCTCCACAATCGCTGTCACCATCGCCAGTGCATACCATGCCCCATACCCCCATGCCTCATGGCCGTTGGTTATCTTTGCTTTTGTCGGGTGCTCCTCGTATCCAACTATCCCCAACAAGGCCGAGTCTTGCGTCTCCCTGCACCAGCCACAATCTCGAGGCTCGCACAACCTGTCCATTTCGGCACCTTGCCAGTGCACTGCAGCCAACACCCAGTATCACCCCCCATGCCCAAACCCATTCCTATGCCCACAAGCACCTATCATATTCGAGATACTCCCCACCACGTACCGGCTTGGTTGCTCAGAGGCAGTCGATGCAGCTCATAAATCAGGCCGCCGTCTAACACAAACACTGCACAAGGTCGCACGCACTTCGTCTCGCGCCCATCCCTAGGTCCCTTTGACCGCATGCCATGTCTCTCGCCACGGTACGAGAACCAGCGTTACTGCCCTTGTCCGACCATCTCATTTAGACCAGCATCTCCTCCATAGTCGGATCTCTGCCTCATCGCCAGCTGTGGAAGGGTAGCCCGTCTATCCAGCTCGTCCCGAGGCCCTTTCACCCTAAGCACCTTCCCCCCAGACAGCAGCCATCATGTTGTGGACATGCAGTTTGCTTCTCAGATGTCGTTTTCTCTGTTGCGGGAGTCACGCTTCCATTCTCACCCGCCCCATCCCTGGGCGTCTGGCCACATCCCTAGGCGACAGTTTGAGGGGGGGTCTAAGACCTTCTCAAGAGTCACCAGGCTAGGCAAATCAATGTCTGATTCGCCCCTGTTCATACCGGATTGAGGAGTATCTAATCGGTGCCGTGACATAATGACGGCGCTGGGAGGCCTGCGACAACAAGACTAGCGTCCATCACTCTCGCCGTTCCACAAGTACGAGTCATCAATGTCAGCCCAGAATAGCAAAAGCGAGGTAAGGAGTCACAACATTCAGCTGGTCCAGCAGGGGCGTAGACGTTCTACATAGTAGTTAATGGACGGACACCATGTCTGCTACCGAGTCGACCAGGTAACCTATTCGGCTCGTAGTCCGGAGCGACTTGTATGTTGTTATCTCTATAACAGCCACAATATTCGCCAACACGGCCAAGTCTCCAACGAGAGCCAACGCTCCCAAAAACCCTACTAAATAAGCAATCATTTCTGCGCGGTAACCTCCATGACTAGCTCCTCAGTGTCTAAACATGCTTTAGAGTTGCACCTTGTGATCGACGCCCAGTCCGCGGCTGTTCGTGGGAAACCATCCCATTACACGAGATCGTACATCTAGCCAAGCTACTAACAATCTAATTACGGGTTCACATTTGTCACGATCTACAATGATGCGCTCCCTGGTTAACTCCTGTAACCTGCTCTAGACTACCTACACGAACGTAGTAACATATCATCTCACCAACTCTCAATAGTTATCCTTCACAACGCTGCCTGATAGGCATCTACTCTGCATCTCGTTTCGACGCCAACTGTGCGTGAGCACCCTGCAACTACCCGCAGCCGCAAATAACGTATACTCAGAAACGCGGATCGGGCGATGTTGTTGATGCGAGACGGTGTGACGACTTCCGAACCTCTAGCCAATCTTTGAGTGTTGACCTGTTCAGAACCCATCACTCTCTTGAGGCCAAGCCGGCCTCGAGCATGAGCAAGTGTCATTTGACTCACACTTTTCTCACATCTTTTCCCGCAGTCATCTCTCACTCGAGGTAGATAGCTCGTTGGACAAGGCGCCCAGCTTCGTCAACCTACGCATCACCTATGTCCCAGTGTCGCGGCTGCGGCCCCGGGAACGGCCTCTCTCGTTGCCGACGGGTAGTTGCGTACATTCCCGGCTCGCAGCCTATGAGAGGTTTTCCGGGGCAAATTCGTACAATCTCGGATGCATGGCGAGGTCCAGTGCCACAGCCACCGAGTTGGGGGGGGGGGCCATCACCGTAGCAGGTCGTTGCCGACGCAAGCGGTCAACCCCGACATGTTCCGCGAGAGCAATGACGAAAGTTCATCGTCAAGATTGAGACTCAAGTGTAACAAGTACTTTCTACGAAAAGTCACCGATGAAAACCAGGCCACTTCCAAATACAAGGCTTTTACAGACATCTCGCTCACGTCGAAGAATCTTATCCGACCATATAACGGTTCCAACTTAGTTTCCATAAAGCCCTTCACCTTTTTCGAGTTTCCCGATACTAACGTCAAATTTTCACGAGGAATGGAGATAATACTCGTTTTTGCCTCTTATCCTCGGCGGATGTTCGATGGTTCTATAAATCCCCAAACCACGACCAGACCTACCACGACAGGCAATCTAACAAGCCCCTACTTGAACGCAGCCCCTCCAACAATCTAGAATCATAAATCAAACAAATCTCGCGAACTATTCAGCCCGTTTTCGTTCTTCAATTGACATCATCATCACAATAAAGAGGACGAAGTATCTGACCGCTTGAGAGTTGAGATCACTTGTCTAGGTGTGCCTATGTAGGTAGACTAACAATCGTGGGCTTCACTTATCAGGCGGCCTCATTGCATAACATTTATTCAACCTGAACTCGTATATTTGATGATCAAAGTCTCACAGCGACTTATTTGACGTAACTCATTCAGTCTAGAATGTTATGTACATGTCATGATGTTGGAGACTCAGTGGTCACTCACGTCTGAAGTCATGGCCAATTAGGCACGTGCACGGGCCACCTCGCCGCCCGATTGCCTTTCCTGAACCAGGTGTAAAAAAATCAGTTGAAGAAAAGTCACCATCACTCACTACAGCAACCATAGCACATTGACAAGCAACCTCAAACGCAAGCTCGTCAAAATGTTCGCTGTGCCAGGATGGTCCGTCTCAGCAGACACGCTCAAGTCAGAGACGCAGTCTGCTGGAAACAGCGCTCCCGGCACAAAAACCAGGAAACGCAAGCGAGCAAACGCCGCCGGCGGTGCTGCTGCTGCTCTCGAAGATGTCACAGCTTCAACAGTCGCCGACCTGTGGGAATCCGTCATTGAGGGCAAGAAGAGCGATGCCCCAAAGCCTGATCAGCCTGTCAAGCGGCAGAAGAAAGGATCCAAGGAGAAGGTGAAAACCAGCGATTCCAAGGATGAGAGCAACGAAAAGAAGACTGAAAAGGAGGGTGACAAAGAGGGTGAGATGCAGCCCAAGCAAAAAAAGGCCAAGAAGAACAAGAATCAAAAGAAGAATGCTACAGGCGACGGTGAAGTCGTCGCCGCACCAGAGTCAACCTCCAACGCAAAGTCCGAGGCCATCACCAAAGTCGTCGCACCTCCCGCGCCCAAACTCACCCCCCTCCAAGCGTCCATGAGAGAGAAGCTCATCTCGGCGCGGTTCCGGCATCTCAACGAGACGCTGTACACGCGTCCCTCCGAGGAGTCCTACAACCTCTTCGACGAGTCTCCCGAGATGTTCGACGAGTACCACGAGGGCTTCCGACGTCAGGTCAAGGTCTGGCCCGAAAACCCCGTCGACAGCTTCCTCAAGGACATCCGTGGCCGTGGCCGCGCCCGTCCCCCGGGCAAGCAGCGGCCCGGCGTGCCTCCGCTGACGCTCGCCAAGACCATACTGCCTCGGACAAGCCAGGAGTGCACCATCGCCGACCTGGGATGCGGCGACGCCCGTCTCGCCGAAGCTCTGCAGGCCGATGGCAAGAAGCTCCGCGTCACTGTCAAGAGCTTCGATCTCCAGAGCCCGAGCCCCCTCGTCACCAAGGCCGACATCGCCAACCTTCCCCTCCCCGATGGTTCCATCAACGTGGCCGTCTTCTGTCTCGCCCTGATGGGCACCAACTGGGTCGACTTCATCGAGGAGGCCTACCGCATCCTACACTGGAAGGGAGAGCTCTGGGTCGCCGAGATCAAGAGCCGCTTCGGTCCCATCCGCAAAAAGAACGCCCCAGTCACCCACAGCGTTGGAAATCGCAAAAAGGTCCAGAAGGGCAAGGGCAAGGGCACCGATGATGGTGCCAACGATGAGGACCTCTCCGTCGAGGTAGACGGCATGGAGGACCGCCGCCGCGAGACAGATGTCTCCGCTTTTGTCGAGGTGCTCAAGTCCCGCGGCTTCGTGCTTCATGGCGACCGAGAGGCGATCGATCTGTCCAACAAGATGTTTGTCAAGATGCACTTCATCAAGGGTGCGCAGCCGACTAAGGGCAAGGGCGTGAAGGCACAGGAGCCTCCCCGAGGGAAGAGACCCATCATCCGCAAGATCGATCACATGGACGAGCTGCCGGAGGTGAACGAGGCCGCCGTCCTTAAGCCCTGTGTCTACAAAATCCGATAGGGGAATAGGTTTCTGAGCTGGATCTGTGTTTGTTTCCCGCAGCGACGAATACCCGCATCGAACACGGTCATGTCTTGTTTCATTGTTTCTGATCGAGGCGTCTCCGAAAATCATTTCTTGCGAGCAAAGTAGAAAAAGCCAAATGTAATCTCTCCGCATAAAAGCGGCCTGAGTCATCCTCTCTATCCACCTAGTCGCATTGAGCTGTCCAAGGCCCGCATCTAATTATCATCCGTCTCACGCCAAGCTCTGAACTTCCGTCCTTGTCCTCTTACCTAGTACCCCGTCATGCTAGTCGTAATGTCCTTCAAATATTCCAGATCATGAAAAGAAGATAAGACTAGCGGCCACATCAGGGTCTCCATCTGCAGCCTGTAGCGCCTGAATTGCCTGTTCTCTAGTGGCTCCCATAGCCACGAGGTTGTCGACAGCTTCGGGCGAGACATTGGCCCTTGGAGCCGACGGTTGAGTGAGTGGGGGGTTGGGGTTTGGTGCGGGTGTGTGCGCCAGCGGCGGTGCTGCTGGAGGCTGTTGCTGTGGGGTTTCTGGCGGTATCACAGCTCCTGAACGCTGGCCGATACTCGTTCCTGATGGGCCAGGTAGAGTAGGCTCCTCTGTATCGGCCTCCTCTTCCCTAGGGATCTCAGCCTCTCCTAGGAACGGGACTTCCACGCCCTGAATGATAAGCTTGTCTTTAGCCAAGTCGATGGAGGCCTGATATCTCTTGAGCATGTCCAAGCCAAGAAGCAAGTCGACAGACTTGCCCTCCATCACTGTAAAGCTGCAAGGCAAGAAGAGGTTTCCAATCTTGATCTGCGCGGAGTGGACGCGTCCGATGATAGTTGCGGTTCCTACGCCACGAGCTACACCGGCGAATCGTGTATCAACCAGCCGCATGATGCCGCATGCCTCGGCACAAGCAGGCGACATGATTGTAGCCTGGGCGCCAGAATCAACCAGCGCCTTAACTTTGTGGCCATTGACTTCCACGTTCACGTAGAGCATATGAACTCTGCCAAACACTGGCGGGAAGTCAGCAATTGCATGATAACAAGTAGTAAGGCCCCTCTAGCATACCTTCCGGATTGTGTTCCATCGCGTTTTGCAGGTTCTCCATGACTCGTTCCTGGCGGATCATCTCTTCAATCTTCTTCTGGTTGTCGATATTGAAAGGATCATCGTTGAGTCTCTCTATCTCCCTTTGTCGTTCTAGGCGCTCTCTGTTTTCACGGTCTTGGCTGTCGTGGAATATCTGGGCGAATCGGGCTGGGTTCTCAACGGCGGAAGCCAGATCGGGATGTTGTCTCTGGAGCTGTTGCCTCAATGCGGGATCTCCAAGGACCTGCAGGCGAATGAGCTCAGGATCTTGTTCGTTGTTAGCCCGCCTTCGAGGCTGCTGGGGACGAGGCGTCTGGTCGGGAACGCCAGTGCTGCCTCGCATGTCGCGAACATGCAAAGCCAGCATTTCTCCGTCGGTTATTTGCAGCTGCTCCATGGTCTTGGAATCGTCCGAAATGAGGCGGCCATTGTGATAGATATGTTGTGAGGTCGGGGGGACGGTGGATTCGGCGTGGATGGACTCGCGGAGAGTGGCCATTGTCATGTCAGGGAAGATCTCAAGGGTTAGCAGGCTGTCCTGCTCCCCAGCCTGGGGGTTGAAAATGTTGAGTGTGATGCGCCTAGTTTCCAATGACGGGTCAGCGTTCTAAGCGAAGGGTGGCGTTGTGGGAGCTGTTTGAAGAGCTTACATTTTGTGCAGGTCCACGAGCTCGCACTGCTCAGTTTGTTACCAGGAAGTGCTGAGATGGGTCACGATCGATTCAGGAGGAAGAATCGAGGGGGCAAGTGGCTGGGTCGCAGTCGACGTTGTGGTGAAGACAAACCCGGAAAACTTGTGGTCACCAAGTTTGTGTTGGCTCAGCAGACGGGCAATATTGAAGTATGGCAGACAGCTTAACAGCTTGACAGGTAACTACAACTCTGCAGTAGTAAGCGAAACTCAAGCTCACTTGTCCGCTTGCTTGGCTGCCCGGGGGGTTGGTAAGGAGTAGTATTCGAGTATCTAGAAGAAAACAGGGAGGAAGGGCAAGGCGAAGATTCGGAGGAGGGGAAGAGGAGAAGAGGAAGGAGACGGGAGACGGGAGGGAGCAAAGTCGGAGCCAGCGGCGGAGTGGGGGAGGTCTGAGTCGTGACACAGATCTTGGAGTTGCTGGCTTGAGGATGGATGGAGTTTGAATGGATTCGAGGTCAAAGCGACCTGTGGATGGCGGGCGGGCTGGTAGGCTGGGTTGAACTAGTACCGGGCGGGGAGAGGCACATGGAGCTTAGCTGGGGAACCTTGGAAGCTGAAGGGAGCGCTGTTCATGTTTACAGTGGGCGACTTTTGCGGGACACTCTACCCAAAAATTAGTGGGATGTTAGTACCCAGGTACCTACTACGTAGGTAGGGAGGGGAGGCCAGAGGGGCGCTGGAGGGGCAAATTTGGCCTCGAGCTTGGTGGGCCTCGGTGGGCAGCCGCGGCGGTGACGACACGCAGCGGCGGCAGCGCCCAGCGTCTACCCGCCAATCACCTCCCCGCTGCCTAGACGGGGACCCTCAGTGCGTTTCCCGGGGAGAAGTTGCCTGGAAGGTTTGGAGCTTCAGTGAGTCGCCTGGTTATTGGCGGTGGCTCAACTCGAGGCCGCTACGGGCCGCCCGCTATTAGCCTCCCATCCTATTTACCTCCTTACCAACCAACCAAGGCACCTAACTCCCTAATTACCACCTAGTAGCATTTCCTCCACGCAGCACCCGACATAGAATGAAGTCTTTACACGTACGTATGCAGGTAGAAAAGGCAGCGATCTGCCCCAGCTTGCCTTTCATCCATCGTGAGCCTCGGCACTAATCATGACTGCTCGTCACTTGATGTGGCCAAAGTCTGACCCACGCAAACAGCCACCAAATAACCATCACATCTCTTTTCGGTTTGTTTGGCGGCCAGTTGCCTGTTCGTCTGTCAGCTGCCTCCCTATTTGCTTTGCTTACTTTTTTTGCTTCTCGGTTCTCCCCGGCCTTCACAGTTGGAGCTGAGATGTGATGTCGTCATGTCATTCGACCGACCGCCTCCGCCCATCGAAAACGACCGAAACTCATCGACCCGACTCCCTGTGGCGGTTTTTTTTTTTGGACACCAACGGCGGGCGTCGACGAGGCACCAACCATGATGACGAATTACCACTAGTAAAGCATGCTGGAGGCCAAGAGTATCTCTCCCTTTGCTGACTGATGGTAGGCAAAGCCGTCGATCTGTTCCACGACAGTCACTCACGTATCCTTCCCCAACACATGGTGCAGCTCTGGCTGGTATGATTTCTCGAGTCGAGATTGGTTCCCACCTCTGCCTAAACCAGTCTCGATGCACTCATGTGCGTGTAAACGAGATGCAGGCGCCCAAAAATTGCAAATCACATACGCATCGATGCCCAGACATGCATCCAGTGCCGGTCTAGATGCACGGCTGTTGGCGACTTGGAGTTGAGCCTGCCCTGAGATCGCCACGGATACTGCCGCTCCAGGGAGAGGTCTGGCCCAAGGCCGTATGAGAACCAATTATACACCGGCTATTGCGACAGGGAGCCAAGGCGAGATGCAGGATGATCTCCTCTGCAGCACCTTGACCCTTGTTTGGTGATGAGGTTGACTCTGCAGAATTGCTGTTTCCCCGATACCTGCAGTGACTGCAGCTGAGCCGAACCGAGATTCCCAAACGGCCCCTACCCGCAAAAACAATAACAATACATTTGCGTCGACAGTAGTGAAGTGTTCACAGAAAACAACTAGCAGGGTTACCTGGATGTCAAGACTTGCCTTCAGTGGTACCGAGATCTCTAAACTAGGACGGAAGCCGTTCCGATACCTTAGGGTATGTATCTAGCTACATTTTGCCTGCAGGGTATGCGCAGGGGCGCTCGACTTCATCTGCAGGAGGTTTGTAGTTGAGTCATTATCTTACCATGTGAGCCGTGTCTTGGGAAGGTTGGATTTTAAGAGGCGTCGATGAGTGGACCTGTGCGGCCAATTTAATCCTTGTCGTTGTTGTGCCCTCTGCCATGGGCATGGCTACAGCGAGGTACTTCGCAAAGCGCTACGTGAGGCACCTACATGCCATAAAGCTTGATTCTCCCACATATCGACTTGCTCTGCTGTCCAGATCAGAAGCCAACGCCGGTGATGGCCCCAGGGCAGCAAATTGCAACCGACTGAGTCCGTCCATCCGTCTCATCGTCTCTCCCTCCCTATGTTTCTCAGTCACGCGACCAGCTCAAAACCCGACCTCCCGCTACTACCTACCTACCTACCTACCTAGGCAAGCGGGGGACAGAAAACATGGCACACCAAGTGTCGGCTTCACCCTCACCAAGCAATATCGAATTTTAAAAAGAGAATAAAAATCCTAATAAATAAAGAAATCAAATCGGATACCATTAGTATAATTTTATCCAATTTTTATGGAGCTATGTTAGACTAATTCAGTCTTATAGTAGGGGGGGATGTAGCTATTACAATGTTAAGCAGGCTTTTGGTGTGCCATGTTTACTGTCCCCGGCTTGCTAGGTACCTCCCGAGATGCCCACCGACGCTGAGTTAAGGTCAAGGTATTTACGAGGTAAGAATACCGCAAGTGTGACGCTTCGGTCGCCAACTCAGGCAAGCGGGCAAAACGACAGGTGCAACGCTGAATGAAAGTGGCGACAGCGTTATTCTCCAACGTCCTAATGGAGTCATTCACCGAGATACGTGTCAGTCCACTGTGGCTCGAAGGCCCCGGCAAAGGTTGTTGACCCAGACAAACGCTCCGGCTTTCAAACGCATCTAAGTATCATGGTAGGTATTGTACCTACCTACCCAGTAGTACTCATCACCGCTTCGCCACACATCAATCATCTCAAACCGCGTTGTGAATGTTGTCTTTTTACCTACCCCCACCAACCCACCAACCCACCAACCCACCACGCAACCGACTTATTCCCATCCCGCTCCCGATCCCTTGTACCTATTCCCCATCCCCTAACACATAATTCCCCAGTCCCGAATATCTATTCTCCATCCCCTAACATCCCCCATTTCCCCATTCTCCAGGCCTCGGAAGCCTGGCGTAGGCACGGTCCCCCCTTAAAATACCGTTGTAGTCCCACCGCCCCATCTCGGCGCCGTCTTCATCGTCCGATCTCCCGGGTCCGTGGGTCCACTTGGCACGAGAGCTGGCAGTTGGCGTCCAACGCCTCTACCTATCCCGTGACCTTCTTCGTGAGCCAACTCTTGTGATTCACTGATTCACTGACTCAACACCTCATCTCGGTGACAAAACACTACACGATCTTGTTACTCAACCTGAGACGATACGTTTCCTCTTATCTGCCAACGAGCTGGAACCTGAAAGGGTGCTGCCGTTTGTCTCGCCACATCGTCATCAACGGTCATCAAACCACCAATTGGCCCAGTCAGGGGTACTTATTTCCTCACGGGTCGAAGGCGGAAACCACTGCCCAATCCCAACTGCTTGAACCACAAGAAGCCCTTGTCTGCAGCCTGTTGCATACAGAGATCCCGACCTACCAACTGCATTAGCGGCTTCGTGTCTGCAAGGGTGCCATTTCATGATCCAAGGGAAACCTGGAGTAGCTGTGAGCTTACCTGACGACACTCGGCGCCACCCCAACTCCTCAAGCCAGCATGAATCCGAAAAACGAATTTGCGACCGCCGCCCGGGATATGATCTTCTCTGATGGGGGTCCTTCCCAGAGGGATGAAGGCCAAGACGGCGATGCTATCGATGACGACGGCGATGCTGATGAGGAGATGGTCATGGCCAAGAGAAATTTCACCCAGTTGAGAATCCAAAAACGAAACTCAGAGGCGGGTCTCATGAAGAAAGTCATCCCTTTTCATTGGGCTCCGATGCTCTCACCCCTGACTGAGAATGATATCGAGACCTGTGTGACGCTCGAGAACGCTGCTTTGTCTGACCCAACTCATCGTGCAAGCAGAGAAAATGTATGTCGGCTCTATGCCCCTTACCTCTTGCCCATGTTTCCTTGATGGTCTGGTAACACAAACTTCTTTCTACAAACTAACGCATCCTTCCTAGATCGAGTACCGCATCCGGAAGTCTGGGGGCGTGTGCTATGGCTTGTTCAACACTTACAGACCCGGTGAGGCAAAAGACTGGCGGATTGCGACAATGGACCTCAGTCGACCAGTCGAATCTGGACGTACCGATCATGCCAAGCATGTTATGTTCGCTCACATTCTTGCGACGATTGGTAAACATCCAGTCATCACGGACGCCGATATGGAATTCCCCGAAAATTGGAGGGATCCCGTTGCCTCCAAGGGCTCACCTCTCGGTCATCAATCGTCGGGAAGAACCGTGTGTCTCCATTCATGTGCTGTGTGTCCTGAGGTTCAAGGTGTCGGCATCGGTAAGACAGCTATGAAGGCTTACCTCCAACTCATGAATGAATCCGGGATGGCAGATCGGGTTGCTTTGATCTGCAAGCCAGTGAGTCCAAATCTGATATAAACCGGGATTCCGTCCCCTTTCTGACAAGCATAGTACTCGGTCCAGTTTTATAAGTGCTTTGGCTTCAGAGATCTTGGCCTCAGCACGGAGGCCCTCGCTGGCCAAGGGTGGCACGCCATGGCAAGTATATTTCACATCTGTTCAACGGCAGCTCAGACACTAACCATCTTGCAGGTCCTCGACCTAGTTGGGCCACGACCAAAGATCAAAGAAGAGCCGACCAGAGTGAAGCGAACTTAGCCCCGTGATGAGACTTGCCTCTCAGACACAGGCCACTTCCTGAACCCTCTCCAACTGCCAAAGTCCCAGTCGTTGATTGCAGAATCAGGCTCATCCGCTAGCTCTCGTGTTGCAACGACTCCCCAGGGTTCTTGAGACACCCGAAACATCTCTTTATAGTCGCATAGCTGGTCTAGAAGAATTCACCTGTGATTTCTCGGCTCTCCTCGTACTTGAAATTTCTCATCTTTGGATGAACACAGTCAGAATGCAACATCCAGTCCGTAGAAGTGAACCATCACACTTCGCATGTGCTATCTTCTAGGAAACCGGGTCTACCATGGTACAATCCCAAATAGCAGACAATGCTACGCTAAGCAGGGCCAGGTTCTTGCGTCACATCCATGAAGACTGACAAAGCTGTCGGTCCAATAATCAATTTAGTGCGAAAAGGGTTGTGGTGATGAAGATGGCCCAATTAAGATATACTACTAGTCAGAGCCTTTGAGAAGGTCGAGGGCACGATAAAGGCAGCGGGCTGCCGCCTTGGACTTTGCGCACCATATTCCCGCTTCAAAAGAAGCTCATTGATATCTTCAGCGAGTCTCATTCCTTTCTTTTGCATGTTTCCTCCGATCTTTCATTGATCCTTCCAAGGTCTGCTTTTTGGACTTCCGGTGGGGAGTAAAAATAGTGTGTGCATGTGCTAATTGTACTGTGCGGAAAACTCCAGAAAGTAGGCGCTGCTAACGAAGGGTCGGGGTCATTCACAAGCCTTTTGGCAAAAAAATTTTGTCCACCAGTGACTGTCGAAAAATGGGGGTCGCACGCGATGGTAGAGTAAGTTGTTGCTTTATCTAAGTATCTAGATCTATGGTGTGCAATGGTTTCTGCCACCCCTCGAGAACTCAATTTTCACCCCCGCCGAACCCCACCAACAAAACACATCCATCCCAGACCTACCTTACCTAAGGAACGCAACTTCGGCACGACGACGGGACTGCAAACTTGATTCACTTACCACCTGGAATCCCTTAATTGCGGCTCCAGTTACCTAGCAACCTCAGCTCAACAAAGGTGAGATACAACTGACGCTGACAACGATGTTTTCTCCACATTCTAACCCGTCCAAGATCAAGCACGTCCCCTGTCTTACTGCCGACTTGTACCCCCAAGAACTTCATCTGGACTACAATATCTCCCGCAATGTCTTCTCAGCTCGCCCCCTACAAGCAGGAGTTCCTGCAATCCGCCATCTCTGGCGGCGTCCTCAAGTTCGGCAGCTTCGAGCTCAAGTCCAAGCGTATTTCCCCTTACTTCTTCAACGCGGGTCTCTTCCATACTACACGCTTGGCTGGCGCAATTGCCACGGCATTCGCCCAGGCCGTCGTCGAAGCCAGGAAGGCTGGCTTGGAGTTTGATATCATCTTTGGTCCCGCCTACAAGGGCATCCCTATCGCTGCCACAATTGCCGTCGAGCTCGGCAGGCTAGCGCCCGAAACCCTCGATACCGTCTCTTACTCTTTCGATCGCAAGGAAGCCAAGGACCACGGCGAGGGCGGCAACATTGTTGGTGCACCTCTCAAGGGAAAGCGGGTGCTAATTGTCGACGACGTGATCACTGCTGGTACTGCCAAACGAGAGGCCATCGACAAGATCCGCAAAGAGGGTGGCATTGTCGTTGGCATCGCCGTTGCCCTGGATCGGATGGAGAAGCTTCCTGCTGCTGACGACTCCAAGCCCGGACCCAGTGCCATTGGTGAGCTTCGAAAGGAGTATGGCATTCCCATCTTCGCCATCTTGACCCTAGATGATATCATCGAGGGCATGAAGAGCTTTGCCTCAGCGGAGGACATCCAGAAAACTGAAGAGTACCGCCAGAAGTACAAGGCCACCGACTAGACAAACAAATTTGAATAGACTATATGTTATTGCGACAACACCTTTCGCACCATATGGCAGAAATTGCGATGCATTCGCCCTGCCCTTAAGCCCCCTTGCTAGCCTCCATTTAAAGCTCTAGTTATCCCAGTCCTAAGTTACCTACGCTCTGACTCATAATGTAACGGCAACTCCGTTACAATCAACCTTGCGGCGACTACCTGGTTTTATAGCTCACCACGCTTCTAGCCACCAGTTTCATTAGCAACTACTTCTCACGGCCTGATTCAACGCCTGCTTCGTCAATAACTACGGCACTATCCATGGCTTGGCTAAGGTAAACTTGTTGACCGCTTCAGTTCTCATTAGTGCTTGACATCTTGAGAGCCTTGTCGCCGCTGGCTCCTTGCAGTCTCAGCTAGGGCCCCAACCTCAATGCGATCGGCCTCCCCTCTGTGGAACTTTAGAGATCATTGTACTGATAGAGTCATTTTAACATACATATTATAAATTTAATGCTGTTATTATTCCTATTCTTTTTTTTCTTTTACTACTTAACCTTTAGGCCTCCCTCCGGGTGAATGCAACTGAAATCGGATATCTTCAATTATGACGTTTTATAATCTACGTTGGTTCACTAGATGGTTTCTTTATCTGAATTTTCTTCTCTAATTGAGTAATACATGGCTCTTAACATTTTCTCGCTCTACAATGGGCTTAACTGGTGTGCGCACTGTTTTTCTTCCTCCCAAGGGTTCTGGACGGACATCTCCCTCGACAAGCCCAAGCGCAGAGTGACAAAAGTCACTCTGGTCACTTTACCACGAACGGGCTTATCGATAAGCAGACCCCCGCCACGACTCCACCCACGTCTTTGGAAAAAAAAATTGACCGCCCAACTGAATTTGCCATCTCGACTCGTCTCGCTCCGTCTCGAGAAGCCGTCCGCCGTGCAGAAACATCCATCGCCAGATCGCCCACCATGAAGACGACCTGGAAGGATATCCCCCCCGTTCCCACTCAACAGGAGTTCCTGGACATCGTGCTGAGCAGGACCCAGCGCAAACTGCCCACTCAGATCCGCGCTGGCTTCCAAATCAGCCGTATTCGAGGTTCGCATTGCCCCAGCCTCCGGCATACTACTTCCCCGACAGCTTCGCCCTCGCTTTCCCGTCGCTAACACTTCTCTCGCAGCCTTCTACACTCGAAAGGTCAAGTTCACCCAAGAGACTTTCTCGGAGAAGTTTGGCGCCATCCTCGAGAGCTTTCCTCGACTGCAGGACATCCACCCTTTCCACAAGGACCTGCTCAACACCCTCTACGATGCCGACCACTTCAGAATCGCCCTCGGCCAGATGTCGACGGCCAAGCACCTGATCGAGACTATCTCCAGAGATTACGTCCGCCTGCTTAAGTACGGACAGTCGTTGTACCAGTGCAAGCAGCTCAAGCGTGCTGCCCTCGGTCGCATGGCCACCCTCATCAAGCGCCTCAAGGACCCATTGATGTACCTCGACCAGGTCCGTCAACATTTGGGCCGTCTTCCCTCGATTGACCCCAACACTCGAACTCTGGTCATCTGCGGCTACCCCAACGTTGGAAAGTCCAGCTTCCTGCGCAGCGTTACCCGCGCCGACGTCGATGTCCAACCCTACGCCTTTACCACCAAGAGCTTGTTCGTCGGTCACTTCGACTACAAATACCTGCGATTCCAGGCCATTGATACTCCTGGAATTCTTGATCACCCTCTTGAGGAGATGAATACCATCGAGATGCAGAGGTATGTCGATCAACACAAGCCACTATCGCCACCGTACTAACAGCATACAGCATCACTGCCATTGCCCACTTGAGATCCGCCATCATGTATTTTATGGATCTTTCCGAGCAGTGTGGCTACACCGTCACTTCCCAGATGGCACTTTTCAAGAGCATCAAGCCCCTTTTCGCTAACAAGCTCGTCTTCGTCGTTATCAACAAGATCGACGTCACCCGAGTGGAGGACTTGGAGCCCGAGCTGCAAGCGGAGCTCCAGAGCCTCCTCAAGCCCGGCGAGGTCGAGTTGCTTCAGCTCTCTTGCAACACCCAGGAGGGTGTACAGGAAGTCAAGAACGCCGCTTGCGAGCGCTTGATTGCCGAGCGAGTAAACCAGAAGTTGAAGGCTGGAACCAACACTAGTGGAGATATCGGCGGCAGACTGGCCGACGTCATGTCTCGAATCCACGTTGCTCAGCCCATGGGCGGCAAGAAGCTGGAGACTTTCATCCCCGAGGGTATCAAGGACCGCAAGAAGTACGACAAGAACGACCCCGAACGCCGAAGAACTGCTCGGGATATCCAGGACGAGAACGGCGGCGCTGGTGTTTACAATGTTGACTTGCGTGATGACTATCTCCTCGCCAACCCTGAGTGGAAGTACGACAAGGTCCCTGAGATCTTCGAGGGCAAGAACGTATATGACTTCGTCGATCCCGATATCGAGGCCAAATTGCAGGCTCTTGAAGAGGAGGAGGAAAAGCTCGAGGCTGAAGGATTCTACGACTCAGACGAGGAGATTGAGGATGATGAAGAGGCTGAGGTCATGCGCAAGGCGGAGATCATCCGCGAGAAGCAGCAGCTGATCCGCAATGAGGCTCGCATGAAGAAGAGACTCAAGAATCAGGCCATCATTCCCCGCAAGAGCATGAGAAAGCCCCTCTCCGAGTTCGAGGACGCCCTCGACTCGCTCGGTGTCGACACCACCGAGATTGCCGAGCGCGCCCGCTCCAAGTCTCGCCCCCGCGGCCGCTCGCTCTCTCGCAGTCGCCTGGGCACCGAAGATCCCGATGCCATGGATGTTGATAGCCGCAGCGGTACTCCTCGCGACCGTCTTCGCTCCAAGAGCCGTGCCCGCTCCATGAGCCGCCTCCCTGCCACCAACCGTCTCCAAGACGGTGTCCAGGACGAAGGAACCCGAACCAAGGCCGAGCGCATCGCCAAGCTCAACCAGAAGCGCATGAACCGCATGGCCCGACAGGGAGAGGGAGATCGACACACCACCGCCTCGCTCATCAAGCATCTGGTAAGTTCTATTCGTTCCGTGCCCATAAAAAGCAGACTGCTAACATCCAACCCTCCAGGTTGCCGGAAAGCGTGGCATGGGCAAGACATCCCGACGATGAGAGAAAAAAAAGTACATCTTGCTTCCTTTCCCCCTTCCAGCTTGTCTTTGTCTTTTTGCATGCCATGGTCGTAGGTCGTGGGTTGCTCGGGAGTTCGGGGCGTATGGGATGGTTTGTTCCGCAGGGGAGCGAGACTCGCCAAAAGTATTTTACTCTGCAAGTGGGTTTCTTGCGATGACCCCCAGGTCGGCTAGATAGATATTTACGGCACCCCCTGCTAACACCCTGAAAAGGGGGGGGTTGCCTGGGACGTTTTATATCATGATCATGAGATGTCAGTCAGTACCAAAATTCATTCATCTTCCAAGGAAATGTATCTCAGTCAGTCGATTGACCACTCTCATCACTTTCTATCCAATAACATGATCCAAAGGGGAAGCGTATATCAAAGATGTATATTTCATCACTATGCGTAGCATTTACAGAATAGGACCTCGCCTTGCCGTATGGATTACTATGCAATGTCAAGGATACGGTAAAGCAGGTCGTCGTTTACACACTGAAACAAGACGCACGAGATTCGTCCTAACGCACTTTCACATGCATCGCCAGTATTGATCGAGCATTTATTGGTCACCTGCGACCTGGATACCGTCCCTCAAACCCTCAACTACAAGCTCCTCGCCTGCGCAACGGCGGTAGATGTCCTTGACGTCGTCGGTAGTGGTCTCGAAGTGGCTGGTAGCATCGTAGCTCTTGGAAATGTAGATGTTGTCGTTGGAGCCGTCCTCGAGTGGCTCGGAGATGGGGATGGGAGGGCCCTTTATGAGAGTAGTCACATCAGTCTCTTGTTCGATCACATCAAGTAGGTTCAGAGGGCGTACCATAAACTGCTCCTCGATCTTGCCGAGGCGCTCCAGACCAGGCTGAAGCTCGAGGTGGTGGTTGGCCGAGGTCTCGGCGATGGTCGAGACGATGGCGATCCAATAGCCCTTGGGGCAAACATTGTGGGCGGATGAGACGCAAGCGATGTAGATATCTGGAACATGTCAGATTTAGCACGTTGGGACAAGAAAAATGGAAATGGGCGATCTTACCGTTCTTGCGGCCGACCTGGGACTGAGGAATGATGAGCTGAGAGGAGTCGCTGTCGTTGGTACCAGCGAGAGGGTGCGTCAAGATGCAGATGGCGCGGACGACGTGACCGACAACCTTTGTCTTTCCGGCAAAATAGGAGGGGTCACCAAGAATCATCTTTGCCTTAGTCTCAAACTTCATCTCCTCAACGCCAGTCATGGTAGCCTTAATTCCAACGGCCTTGGAACCCTCGTACAGGATTTCATCGACATTGGTGTTGAGCATGTAGGTGCCACCATAGATGGCAGACAGGCGGGCGAAGCCCTGGGGGAGCTCGCCAAGACCATACAGAGGGTAGATGTAGGGGGACTTGCCGTACCGGGCGACAGAGTTACCATAGAGGCGGATGCGCTCGATGGCCTCCGGGGCCTGGCCCTTGGCACCGATGTGCTCATCAGTGAGGTAGAGAGCCATTGCATGGCCAATGAAGTCGCGGGTGGAGGTCTCGAGACCGAATTTGTCGTAGACGTCTTTCAAAGCCACGGTGTTCATGTCAAGGCCTAGATAGTTGGCGTGGTCGTCAGCCCCTGGTCTCCCAAAAGAGGTTCTTCGGCCCCTCCCTCTTCGCGGTTCTATCAACTTGGGGGAAACAAACCCTTGTGCGTGGCGGGGTCCTTGGGGTCAAAGGTGCCAACCCACTCAATGAAGGACTTCATGCGACGCTTCTCAAAGATGCCCATGAGGGGGGACTTGAGAGCCTCGCCGGCATCCGATGGGACCTTTGCAACGGTAGCCTTGGGGCTGGCGCCCTGTTGGACATAGCTGCCCGCAACCTGCTTGAATTCGAGGTATCGGGTGACATCGGTGGAGACGAGGATGTTGGTCAGCTCGCCTGAGGACATGAGGAATTTGGGAACGAGATCGATGTTCCAGTCGTTGAGGCGGCCATACTTCTTCCAGGGCTCCTCACCCTGGTTGTAGTTGCCATACTTCTTGAAGAGCTATTATTGTTTTCGTTTGTTAGAAAGCTGTCGGTCCATGGGGCTTGGTTCGGAACAGGGAGTGGGGGGGTTGCTTGCATACCGCCTCGAGGTTCACGGAAGCAGCCTCGCTAGAGCAGGGATCAGTTTGGTATTCATGGAGCACCGAGAGAAGCCACCCAGTGATGCTAGAGTTGGATTTGAACTCACCCGCCATAGTGATCGTTGCGGTCGATGTGGAGGACCTTCTTGCCCTTGACGCTCAGAACACTGGATGCACTGTCAGCGGACCGACCCAAGCAGCATTGACACCGACGGCAGCACTGATTGCGGGCACTGGCATCATACAGCCAGCGCGGCTTCGGGGCATCGTAACATGGTGATATAGTACAGAGGGGTAGCTAGAAGCTCTCACATACCCGGACAGAATACACTCGGTCAATCCTGCAGCGCGTTAGCAAAAAAAAAAGAAAGGAAATCAGGAGCTCCCTTGTCTTGCGATCTAGGCCCTGCGGGAGCAAGCTCAAGGTGCGGGGGTCTCAAGGACAAGACAACAGACAAAAGGATAGGAGAACGCACCAGTGCCCAGCACGATGACGTCGTATTCCTTTGCAATCTCATCCATGATGGGCGACAGTTGGAGGCGGGATAATGCAGGCGAGGAGGATGGAAGGGTGTGGGCGGAGGTGGTTTATTATGTTGGGAGGAAGGCGGTATGAGAAACCGACGTGGACGAAGCTCAAGCGGCGGGGTTGGTTGGATGGGAAGTGGATGGTATGGGAGTTAGAGCAGGAGGGGGGTCATCAGTGGGTGGAGACAGTTCGGTCTTTGGCGACTCGCCAGGCTTTGGCGACTCGACTATTAGTTGCTCGTCTAACGTACTAATCCCGCCTCTCAATCTCTTTGGTATAGGCCTCCTGATCATGTTTGTTTTCGCTTGAACAGAGCAGTCATGTATCTTCGTTCTCGTTATCAATAAAAGAACACCAAGCCTGTGTCTGCAACGGTGGTTTGATACACCCAAATCCATGTTACTAGGCGCTTCATGCACCTGATTTGCATCATGCAGCCAGTTGTATTCGTGCGGGAGAACAGTTATCTCAGCCTCCCTGCTCCTCAATCCTAGCCGGCTCCAGCGCCCCCGGCCACCAGGCTCTTAGCTCGACGACAAAGGCGGTGAATATAATTACAACCATTTCCTTGTTCCATTTCCCTGAGATTTACAGGGGCTTCTGAGAGCCCGAATCAAATGACCTTCGTCATGTTACCTACCCTATACCAAAGTCATCCCTTAACTCGGTTTCTTCCCCTCATGCACCATCCACAGCCGTCGCACGGCATGTATTGACATGCTGCAATAATCGCACCGCACCGTTACGTATGCTCTTATGTTATTGTGTCCATCCAAACGCACACTTACATTGCATTCATGTATTTTATATTTTCCAGATGCACATAGTGATGCAACGTTTGAGTGTACCTGATCAGATAGCCCAGGTTCCCATCCAGCCATGGCACGCGACCACACTGTAAACAGTGTCTAGGCTGCCATAATCCTGATTTATCGAGTTGCCTCCTTGTCTTTCTTGGAATTCTCACCTCCCAGTACGGCAGTGTCAACTGGGGTAGCGCTTTTAGCGTCTCCCTCAGCTTCTGCTGCGATCTCACCCTCCGCCTTTGACCAATCCGCGCCCGCATATTCGTCTTCATACGCAGATGGAGTGTACACTTGTCCCTCGCCTCCTTCCAGGTTGATCTCTGGGTCAGACATAGCAACCTGGATGGCGTCCTGCCATGTGTACATCCTCTCCGTCAGGGCGTGCTTGATGGCTCGCTGGGTTTTCATAACCTACGACGCATTCAAATCAGCTTGACAATCTTACGACACACAAGATGCCCCCCCCCAGAGTGAGATAGTACCTGCTCATCTCGCGCATCAATTTCTCGCTCGCCGAATCCCAACTTGGTTCGAGCAAGTTCCGCTCGCGATGTTGAGAGCATGTTTCTCTCACGGCAGCACACCCACCACAGCGCGTGCAGGTCCTCCCATGACTTCTTTCGTAGCTCCTCGACAGTCCAGGCCCGGCCATGCTCTTCTGTCTCTTTGGGGGTGGCCAGCAGTATGCCCGGTGCCGGAAAGAAGGCCCATAGGCCGTGGTTCTTGTCTGTTGTCACCTGCGGCTTGAAGTCGCGCGGCTTCGGCAGCGGCACATCCGACATGGACAAGTGCTCGCGAGGTCCCGATCCATACAAGCTACTGACGCCGCGGGACTTGTTGCTGTCCTTCGTCTTGCGTTTGCATTGCGGTGCGGTCGTGGAGAAGTGTAAGGCGATTCGAGGTGTAGTGGTGGCAGTCTGGGAGATCAGAGATGGCCTAGCATGAGAGCATGCCTTGAGTAGTCGACCGGCAGACGGCCGCAGCGCATTGGAGCCCGCCATTGTTATAGAACTGCTCGTCGTCGAATTGGTCGTTTCGATATGGCATCACCAACTACCTAGTTACCAAAAAATCGGTAGCTCTGTGGTGGCTGAGTCATCAAGCAAAACAATCACGTGCTATACTGGCCTTGGAAATCGGTCAGCCAATCCACTTAGTCCTCCTACCAGCAGCCCCGAATGTTCACCAAGCTGCTTTGTATGGATCCAGAGGACCACATCTCCATCTTCCTCATGGTGAGTGGGACCCGGATCTGGAGGTCTTGATGGAGGCGCACTTGCAGCACGGATGGCTGCTGGTACAATCTACATTGGGGTGATGCGGGGACACACTCCGTATGGACGGCCCATCCCCATCTCCATCGCCAAACATCTAGAACGGAAATATTCAGGGTCCTTTTCCAGTGCCTGACTAAAAGCACGGAGCGGATCCATCGCTTGGGAGCCCAGAAAAAAACAGAGGTTTATTCTCCATCCTATTCTCCACGTTTCGAGGCGAACCGCACCGTGAATTGGTTAATGTCGTCGTCACTACCTACCTAAGTAGGGAGGTCGCAGGACAATGACCATTTCGTCGTTTGTGGTAACTCCTCATCACCACATACTCATATAGTATATTGATCCTCACTTCATAGGTGACAGGGCCGTGGTTAGGTGCAGCTTTCAAGTTCAATACGAAACACTGCGTCTTGATGTTCCATAATATGCCATAGGACGACCGTTGAGCTTCTTCATGAATCTCCCTCGAACCAAACATAATTAATCGTACCAACTCGAGTTAAGAAATGAGCATAAGCCACGCACGCGACCCTCGCTCCCGGGTAGGACAGCCCACCAGTAGTCGCTTTTGTCGTCGCATCCCGCATCCTGCAACTTGCTCATTCATCCATCCCGTTTCATTCGGGCGCATCATACGTGTACATGTTTCCACGATTCCAAGAGACTCCCAAGGGTCTTGAGGATCAACTTCGGACTTACTCTCGATTTCATACCAGGTAGCACTTCGTACCCTGACTCCGAGAACCTACATAGATGATACCTAGGCTCGCTCGTATCCTAGCCAGCAGCTACAGAAGCCTGGGGAGGTGTGTAGAATTTAGCCGGCGCAGGACACCCATCCATCCATGCATCCCTAATGCCTCCGACCATGGGTTCCTCGACCAGGGCGATGTCACCTATTGCGTCTCGACGGCGTGGGGGCGCACGCCTCCCTGTCAACAGCATCCATCTCCTCAGCCAGTGTTGAACCATGCAGGTCCGAACAGTTCGGTGATAGCACCCATGTCCGCACAAATAGCGCGCATCTCGGCACACAACTAGGGTGTGGTTTCCCATATTGTAATTTTCGAGAGACACTTGACGAATGTCGGTCACAATTTCAACAATCTCTTGCACTGGATGGACGCCCGACATCGCATCACCGCAACGGCTCGGTGCCGAGGGCACCCGATCGCGCATAACAGGCATGAACGCATGTAGGGAGAATAGTGAGGGGCTGTTTGTGGCTTACACTGGTGCTGGACTTACCGCGACTTACCGCGAGACATATTTGCCACATCAAGTCAAGTGAGACGGGAGCATCTTAGACCAGAGAAGGGAGAGATCTCGCCCAACAACAAAAAAGCAAATGCACGCCAGCCGTTGACTGAGACATACCAAGGCGCCAGGCTGCCAGGCCGCCAGACCGCCAGGAATGGTACTTCGTAACGGACAAAAGGAAAGGTTCCTCACCCCTTCGCTCGCTTTTTCTTGGCAACAGCTTGTCTTGTTCGTGTCCTGACACAGTGGAAGCTCGAGACTGGTTACCATGACAGCTAGCGGCGAGTCTTCCTGTCATGGGCGAAATGCCACTGGTCCAGCAAGTAAAACAAACCTAAAGTCACTGTGAAGGTGTATCTCGCACGCCCCGGACTGACGAGGCGCGAGATGTTCGAGTTGAGCAAGGGCCTCCCACATCCCGTCCACGCCTTTCAAAGGCACAACTAAGTCTCACGGGTGGCGCGAGGTTCGTCGTCATTATCACCAGCTCACTACATTCTCCCGGCTGAAATTTCCTTCCACGATTAGCAGAAAGCATCGCATCGCAGCCGATAGGTCACCACGTGGTACATCCAAGACTGTCGCCAAAGAACCTGGATGCTGGTGGAGACAGCTTGGTGAAACAGACACGGTGGGCGAACCAAAAAATCTGCGCCTCTCTGGCAAGGTTTCCGCACTAGAGCTGAGAGGGAGGTACTTTGGACGAGCATGACGAGATCAAGGGAAGGCTGGGCGTTCGTGACGTACATCATAATCACTACTGGGACGTGTGTGGTGGTCGGCAAGGGTGGTGGATGGTTGGCTCTGCTGAAATAAGCATTACCCGATTAGCTTGGGGTCGCGCACACCGTCGAGAGCGCTCTGTCTTCGCCGAAACTGGTTGGGAGGAGCGGTGCGGCTTGGAACTCTGCGATGAAATTCCGCACTTCCACAGCCCAGCCGAGAGACGCAGGCGTGTGGCAGGTCAATCTCTTGGTAGATTTGGTGGCTCGTTGCTAGTTTGCTGTGTGGACAAATAAGGCGCGGGCGATGCATGCTTCGACCTACGTCGGTATCAGGGAGTTTGAAAAGCCCGAGGCTAATGAAATATGACTCGCGCAGGCGGTGCCGACATGCAAGCGATGCGCTGATTTTGTGATCGGGTGCGAATGGTAGCCCAACACTCCCAGAGGCTTCGTGTGCAAGATGAACTTGATGCCGGGGCGGCGAGGAACCGACAAGCAGCGAAACTGGCGTGGGGAATCCTGGATGAAGCTATCACCAGCACTTTTGTTGCCATGTTGGACAATATTGTGCATTCGAACAACGATTGTGGCTCCCGACGGGGCCGGCGCTGCTTGAGAGCGGGAGGGACCCAGCAGGAGCTTGGAGCCTCAACCAGTTCCGTCCGGCACCACCCAGCGGCAGTTTTTTTTCTCCTCTCTCCACCCTGGCCCGCTTCTCCAACGATTGCCGGACATGGCCTTTTTTTATTCCCTATTATGTGCGTGTGGATGCCACCTGGAGTCGACAAAACCTCCGGACATGGATGGAACTGGGTGCGTCGTTTCCCACCTTTCCAAAAGGCTGCCCCTCCCTCCCTCGCTGGGAGTTGTACGCAAACGAACGTGGTATTCCGTTATGTGCAAGAGCTTAGATCGACACTCGAACTGTACGTTTTACTTACCCAACTAGCACCTCGTAATTCCGATATCCCTGCCGTTGTCGTCAGCCACTGGTTGGCATCGGAACTCCCGATGGAGCAGTTCCGACCGTCGGCGCAGGGATCTGCCACGAGGGTGTGTCCGACGCGCACTTATCAGCTGATGGTGCAAGCATCATCCTTTCACTCCTCAACAAGTACGGAGTATGTAGTACCTGCAACCAGACAAGCCATGACCATATGGGCAAGTTGCCGGCGGCATTCGCGCCGCCACCCTGGCCTTGCCGGCTATAGTTCCCAATTTGTCCATCCTAGCTTGACTATTCCATTTGTCAGCGGAATTGCTCTCCCTGGTTGTTAGAGACTCGACATGTCGGATGTGTAGTCACGAACTGATTGATTGATTGACTCGTGTCAAGAGTGGTTAAGGCATAAATGTCTTCGTCTGGCTTAATGGCAATTGTGCACCAACGACAACGAGAGGCAGAGGCGGGGTGAACCGAGTGTGGAAGGGGGAGAGGGTATTTCGAGTCGGTGAAGTCTCGGGAAAATGTCGCCAGTACCTAGGCCGGTATTTAGTGATTGTGCGGAATAGTTTGGCACCTCAGGCCATGACGCAAGCGCAATGGCACGACTGCGGCCGCACGAGTTGGCAATGTTGGCGAGGCGTTGGTTGCTGCGCTGCCCTTGCGACTCTCATTGTGGTTGTTGAGGTTGTGAATTTAGAATTGACGAGATTGATAACAACGACTAGGTATGTATCCGCATTTTTGGCAGCTCTTGTGTCCCACGCTCTTGATGGTGACAATGTCCCACAACATTCGTGCCCTAGCGGAGAGGACCCAGATGGCGGCGCCACAAAGGCAGGGGTTGGGGATCTCGTTAGTTTCCACCCATCGTTGGCTGGCGTGAAGCCATGAGGGAGAAAAAAAAAATGTCGTAGCGCCTGGATTAGCAGCTAGTTGTTAGGCTGTTTCTCGGGAATGACACCTGTCTCGGTGTTTCCCGCCACCACGTATCAAGGACGGTCGCTGACGTACTGGCTGAGCCTGCGGGTGTGGTCCGAGTTGAGAAGAGGAAAAAGAAAAAAATTGAAATGCGTTTCCCGCGGTCCGAGAGCAGCTTTCGGGTAAAGACATCTGGCACAGAACCCTGGAAAGCGTCGTGGCTGCGAGCAAGAGCGCAGTTGCGGTTGCGAGACGTTGAAAGTGGTGACAGGTGAGCGTCAGCGGCTCAACAGCGACAGCCTCTCCAAATGCGCCTCTTCCCAGATGCGACTCCACTCCAGGGCTTCTGGAGCCATCATCGAAGCTTTCCTTGCCTCGTCGTCGCTCTCAAGCACCTGCACTGGGCGGGAGGGTGAGGGGTTCCTAGGGGCATAGGCTCCACCAAGATCTGCCTTGGTGGGCACAACCGAGGTGTTTTCGGGAGCCATTGGACGGCCCCATTACGGTCCCAGGTCCGATGTGAGATGAAGGGACGACCCTGGCTGGCGCAGGCAAGTCAGCAAGCCATTGCCAGCCAGCAAGCCAGCGCGCCTCGTGTCAAACCCATCCGAGTGTGCATTTGCGTTTCAGAGGATGCGCAGGATGGCGCTGCTACCATTATCATATGCACGGCTCCGAACAGGAGCAGCTGATGACGGGAATGGCTTTTGCTTCCGCAGATCGAAGGTCCTCAATTAAAATTGTTGGGCTAAGGTTGCCTGAGCGGCAATATTGCTTTTTGCCCTGAGTCCAGCGAAAGCAAACGAAAGCCATTCACAGAAAGTTGCAGACGGGACATAGTCGTACCGAGCAGCGCGTCGTTCCTTGGCGCGCTATTGGATGGTGAGAATAATAATGACGCTCCTCCAGGGCAAGAGTCCCCGGAGTGTGCCACACTGGGAGTTTGGGGGTCTTGCGAGGAGGATTGGAGGGATGCCGAGGCTTGCGAGCACCGGGGCCAGTTGTAAATCCGAACCAGGTCAGTCTCACGACTGGTGAGCGCGGTAATCAGTCACGAAGCTACGAAGTAGGTAACCAGGGACATGCTGGATATTCGCTTGACTCGTGGATCCTGCACATCATCTTGAGATCCTGGCGGACTCGAGTCACGAGCCGTGCGCCAGCCCGTGGGTGAACATAGCGCTCGGGGGGGTGGGCAAAAGGGCAAAAGGGCAAAAGGGCAAAAGGGCAAATGGCCTGCCCAGGTCACGATGCCAGTACGTTTTACGTACGTACGGCCAAAAGGCGGCGCATCGTAGTGCCTAGTCGAGTGCAGGCCAGACCTTGGTTGCTACAGACGCGCCAAGGGTTTTCGCCTGAAATCGGCGTGGGATTATGTGATTAAACCGCTCTGCCAGACGACCAGGCGCGTCTTGTTTGTGAGGTGTCATGCCATGGCATGCCGAAAACAAGCTAGTACTACTTTGAGAGATCACGGGCACTGAGAAGATTGAAGTTTGAAGCTTGAAGCTTGAAGCTTGCGAGCCAAGGTTTAGCCGCTCATGAAGAAGCCACCACCACGATGTATCACGGTTGGCCACCAACTAAGAAGGCGAGTAGGGCAACACATAAAAAGTAAGTCAAGGAGCTGAACTTTGAACAACCCCACTTGAATGAGTTAGATATGATACGATATAGATTGTGCGGTTCAGATTGGAGCATCTGGTAGGCTCTGACCTGAGACAATCAGTCTTGCTATCCTACTTTCGTAGATAGAGACCGCGCGTTGGCGATGTCCATATTCTATGGCCTTCTGGTCATCGTCCTTGGACAGTAGCGTCGACACTAGTGTGATTGTATTCAAGTCGCTCTCAATCTCAAGCAAGGAGGAAAAAAAAATCGAAATGAGAAGGGCTGCATGAGCGTGTCGATATCCCGGCGCGAACTCGGCGTCCCGAGTCGTGTATGAGGTAATGCGGTGAGAGGACTTGGTTTGGCGCGAAGCATCTTTGGTGCAGGAAGCCAGACCGGCAACGATACCGGGAATCGGCCGGAGAGCGCGCACCGCCCGGAAAAACAACGACATCGATTGGAGGGAGGGCACAGCGACGAGGTAGGGAGTACTTCGGCCTTCTGTGCGAATCGATGAGCAAACGCGTGCTGGCCTTGTGTACCCGTTACTAGCCCAGCCTCGCCCAACCTCCATCAATACATTTGCCCCTCTTCTTCCGAGACCAACCGACAGTCTGAACGTTTGTGGTGTCTTCCTCACCCCCTTGTGCATGACCCTGGTTTTGTGCAGAGCGATGCTCTGGCCTCATTCGGGATGGCGCGAGACGAGGCAGCATCACGAGCATCGGTGCAAGTGCCGCCTTATCCCTGACACACAGCAGACATTGGATACAACCTGACACTGAGAGCACTGTTGATGCGGCGAAGCTGACCATGTTGGGAGAAATGACGCTTGTCGACGAGGGTGCTCGCACGTATGCCTGGTACACTCCTCCAACCACCAGCCTCCAACGTCGAGTCGTCTTCTCCAACCACCCGCGATGAACACACGCCACCCCCCATTGCCGGGCGGTGTCGGACGGAGATACCGCTGCCGATACCGATGCCGCGCAGTGCCTTCAGTGCTTGGTTTGGATTACAGCACATTATCCTTCTTGGCTGGTACCTGAGCAGACTGGTTGCATATCCAGTCGACGCCTCCCACATTCTGAAGATCGTCGAAATGCGCTCGATCGGCCGGCGCTACGAACATAGTAAGCGACGCGGCCTAGAAAGTAACGAGATTGACGAGAATGATGAGACAAAGTTTCTAGGGGCGTCATGCCAGCAGCCTGAACAAAGACGTGCTAAAACTCACACTCGGTTCCAGTGGATGAAGGGCAGATGGCGGTCGGTCTCCTCAATACGTGCTCTTGCAGTTTGTGTACCGACATGCCGGCGACGATTCGGGCCAGGGGTGGGTACTGTTGGGATACCTGGGACCGCAGTTGGGGGTGACGCCTAGGTATTCCGCCTGTTCCCTTAGGCCCCAATTCTTGCGGCTTAGAGCGGCAATGGCATATGCACTAGTGATGAAATTTGTCGAGTCCGATTGATTTGACCGTATTCTCAAGCGTCTGAAGTGGTTAGGCTTGGGCGTGGCAGTACTGCAGGCGTGTCGAGAGCCAGCGACTGGCAAAAATTGCCCGAAAAAAAAAAAAAAAAAACCCCCCCCAAAAAACCGACCCTGCTGCAAACAGCTGGCAGCCAAGTGTCGAGGTGTGTTCCCTGCTGGCCAAGTCACTGGTACATCCGACAGTGCGTTCGCAGTGCTTGCTCGGCCGGCGTCTCTGGCCTCTCACTGGCAGACAGGCAGGTAGGTCGCTTCTCTGGCGCGCGTTCTCTCTTTCGCTCTTTCGGCCTGCTCTTCTTCTCTCTTCTTCTTCGGTCTCCCATTTCTCCCCTCCCCCAAAATTTCCTTTTTCTCCCTTCACCAACGTCTGCCGCTCGCAAACCGCCGTGAGATCGAATTTCATCATCGTCCGCGTTGACAGTCCCCTGTTGCGTCTTTCCCGCCTGCCATAGCTTTGGATTTGCGCGTCTGGCGCCTCGGCCCCATCCAACACGCCCTCACGGCCTCACCCACGCCTACAATCCACAACCACGACCCACGACCCACGACCCACGACCCACGACAGGCGACCCCCTCTGGTCTATTTTTTTTTCTCCTCCAACTCCAGATCCCAGCCCCAGCAGCCTATCCCATCTTGCCCTGACCTCCCTCTGGTTCCCTGGCGGCCCACTTCCCATCCCAAGCAATTATCCACTTGCTCCCACTGCCCTCTGCCCACTCACTCACAGCGTGTGTGTGTGTGTGCGTGCCAGGCCAGCCAAGTAGCCAGGTCACCAACCCAGGCATCTCAACGGTTCCGCTCTGTTGCTGTTGCTGTCGCTGCCGCTCCTTCCATTGTCCTTTATTCCTGGATCCCCGTTTGCTTCTGCCACTGTCGCCATCGACGCCAGGTCGCCTCTGGACTCGCCGGGTCATTGGACATTCCTCACCACGCTAAAATCGCCTACAACGGACATCTACCGCGACCGCTGTTACCTCGTTACCTCACCTCACCTCTTCCTCACTCACTCGCGGTCGATACCCACCCACCGCATCCACTCCCACGCGGACCCACCTTTTCTTTTTCCCTCGTCTCGCACCTCTACCTTTTCTCCCTTCACACCCTCTCCACCCACGCCACCCACCCTTCTCAACCCACCCTTCCGACCTGCTGCCCTGACAGCCTCCGCCGAAAAAAAATAAAAAGGTTCGAGACCCAGTTCTCCACACTGCACCCTTCCCCAAACACCACCTCGAGAGGGACCTGCCACGAGCCTCATCCACCTTTTGGGAACCTCGTCTGCGGAGCTTTGCAAGTTGCACTGTGCTGAGCCTGACTGATCACTGACCGCTTGCTTGTCTCGCCGCCTCGCAAACTTGGGATCTTCTTCTCGTCGCCAATCTGACTTGATCTTGTCAGCAACTCCGCCGCCAAACTCAGCTTTCTTCTCGGATTCTGTCGCGGTTCCTTCACCACCGTCACACCCAGCGCGTGTCTTCCGAGAGTAGCATGGACGGACAGTATCCCCCCAATGGTGTAAACACGACTTCATCTGGTCAGACTTATCCTTCGCCCACCGCCATCGCACCTAACCAGCTGCAAACCGGCTCTCCCCTGCCTCAAACTCTTCCGCCGTTGCAACCTCCCGCCTCAGCAATGCAGCCTCTCTACGGTAGCCACCCGCACACGCCGCGGACCCCAGGCACGCCCAACACACCTGGCTCGAACAACCTCCCCAGCTACCAGCAGACGTCGCAGCCCGGAGGACGCGGTGGGATCTACTCAATGCCCCAGAGCCAGTACCCTCCTCCTCAGGCATATGGCACATCCGGCGCCATGATGCCCCAGGCGACGACTACCGCGTCGCACCCGCAGCCCATTGCACCCGCGCCCGTCGGCGGTAGGGGGCCTCCTGTGTTGCGCCCGATGCCGCCTGGCGGCATCATGTCCCAACCCGGCGTCTCTTCGCCCTACGGACCTGGCTCGATGATGCAGCCCAACTCGGTTCTTCAGCACGAGGGTGAGCAGCCTACTCACGTTGTTGGCTCGCAGGGCCGACGCGGTATCCTGCCCAGTGCCCCTGGCCGACCTGCCGCCCCTGCCGCTGGTACTGGCGGCACCAAGAACACGGTGATTCCTGTCAAGGACGCCGATGGAAAGTTTCCTTGCCCCCATTGCACAAAGACCTACCTCCACGCAAAGCATTTGAAGCGCCACCTTCTGCGACGTAAGTATACGCGTGCCTCATTTGTCCGTCATTCGGCTAACGCAGATTTTTCACTTTGCCACAGACACCGGCGACCGCCCCTACATGTGTGTGCTTTGCCGCGATACGTTTTCTCGAAGTGATATCCTGAAGCGTCACTTCCAAAAGTGCTCCATTCGTCGTGGAAACCCCACCGGAGCGAGCCACTTGTCCCACCCTCAAGCTCATGTCAAGAAGAATGCCCAGGCCCAGAAGGCTGCTGGTCTTGGTCACGAGGGCGACCTGAACCATCTTAACGGTCTTAGTAACATTCAAGGAGACAACATGGTTCACCCCTTTGGCATGGTTCCCGTCCAAGACGGCATGAACAACATGGCTGGAGACCAGAATCATTTGTCGCGATCTAGCTCGATTGGACGCCTCGACAACGGTAACAATGCCGACAGGCGCCAGATGCCTGTCATGGGTGCCTCGCAGCCCTACGGCGCCGACGTCTCGAGCTCTATGCAGCAGCAGCAGCTCCCTGGCTACAGCATGCCCCCAGGTCAGAACGGAATGCCCATGTATGGCAATTCAAACCAAAACCAACAATCTGGCCTTGATTGGTCTCAGATGTTCCAGGCTGGTGCGCATCAAACCTACGTCAACACTTCTTTCATTCCTAATCTTGGACAGACGCAGATCGCAACCAAAACCGAGCCTAATGCCGAGCCCGGAGCGGCTGGCCCCAGACCCAGCGACCCCCTGATTTCGAATTGGGGGATGCCATCCCATCTCCAAAATCCATACAACCAACTCTCCGATCAGATTCTTAACTTCTTTTACCCTCCTAATCAGGCGATTGACCCCCAAAGCGCGGGGATGAACCTCTACTTCACACCCGACAATATCAAAGATTTCCTGGACAAGTACACTCATTTTCACATCCACGTCCCCATAATTCATGTCGCTACTTTCAAGATCATGGATGCGTACACCGGCTTACTTGCAGGCATGTGTTGTATCGGTGCTTGCTACTCTGACCGCGTTACGCCATCTAATGTCCGCGAAATGATGGATTTCCTGTGCGTTGCGCTTCAGCGCGACTGTCAGGTGTTCAAGCCTGACCTGCAGACCTCTCAGCTATGTGTCGCATCTCGCAGCGATGTTGAGGAACTCCAAGCGGTCATGTTTTTGTGCATTCTTTTGATCTGGAACGGTACTCCCCAACAACGGGACCGGGCCCGCCAGATTCATCCCTTGCTCGCGTCCTGCGCGCGGAAGTTCAACCTGTTTCACTCTTCAGATGACTTTTCGATGACTGAACTCGTCCGGGATTTCGACTGGGAATCGTGGATCGACAATGAACGACGCAACCGCTCCATGTTTGGCATTTTCCTCTGTGACACTGCGATGGGGCTGTATTTCAATGCGCATCCTCTTTTTGACGTGTTTGAAATGCACTTACCCCTTCCTGCAGACGACGCGGCTTGGGATGCCAACTCGGCAGAGGACTGTGCCTCCGCGCTAGGCCTCAGAGGCCCAGATGCTGCTCGTGAGAAAAACGCACATGGCACTCAACGGGTGAAACAGCCAGAGATGGATTGGGCAATCAAGGCGCTTCTTCATTCCTCAATCCAGATCCAACCCGGAAGTACCAACCTCTACGGCAAGTTCATTTTGATCCATGGCATACTGGCTTTGATCAGAAGGACGCAGTTGGAGGGCGCGGCACAATTTTCAAACTACGGAACCCCGCCTCCAAGTGATTGGATGACGCCGGCAGGAGTCCACGGCAGGGGTTCTCCCATGAATGGGGCATCCCATAAATCTGATCCGCAGAGCCTCCAAGCACTCAACTTCGCGCTAGACAAGTTCAAATCGAATTGGGATGTGGATATGTCTTCACAATTTCCACCAACAATACCCGCGCCAAACAATCCTCGGCGACATGGGTTCTCACGGGATGGAATTCACTTCTACTGGTTGGCAAAGTACATGCTTCAACATACTCGTACCGCCGAGCTTCAAATGCCTTCTGACGCACGTTTTATGCAAGTCATCCAGCTCTTGAAGTCGGTTAGGGCCTGGGTTATGTCGGACGGAGCATCGAGAGGGGAAGAGTTAGGATCAATCGGAGAGATTGATGAGCACTTTGGGGCTATGGATTTAACACTTGAGATGGCAAAGATGTTCACACCGCTCCCGCAGGTGGTAGTGGATGACGCTGGGACGGGGTCTGTCAAAACGGCTGGCATACCTTGATTCTCAAAAGCAAACTGGTGGAGGAGGGGCTGCATTCAGAGGCGTTGCATTTGATTTTGTTTTCTGACTCACGACATTCGATCGACTCCGATTCGAATTCGTTGTCATGCATCCATGGTCGGTATTTATTGCATTTTCGTCCGAGTATTAGACGGGGGGAGGAGTTGTCGTTACATTACTAGACATTAGAGAGGGGGGTTGGTCGTACGACTTCATGGCTTGGGCTGGTTAATGATGTTTGCTCCAATGCACCGTTCTTTCGTTAGTGAGACTCTTGGTGAACAGAATGCTAGAAGGCTGGTGTTTTGACTGTAAAGCAGCTTCTACCTGTAATGAATACAAGTATGAAGCTGACAACAGACTACCTACACGTTGCTGGCAGATTCAGTAACGTAAACGCTCCTTTGCACGATGTATTGAGTCTATTAGCCGCCTCCAGAAGTAGGTGAACTCGGCCACCGCATGCTTGTCATTTGACTCAAAAGCAAGTTGGGTTTGGTTCGCGGAAGGACGCTCCCTTCAACGAAACTTCTCCGTCCCGATTTGAAGCATAATCTCAACGTTCCTGACTTTTGTCGTTCTCCACGACCGTAATCTTGGGCGTGTACTGGTTCAACTTGGCCTTATCCTCCTCAGACGCTGGATATTCCTCCTCAACACGGTCAGAGAGGTACAGGCCAGCTCCTCCCCAGGCGAGGATTGCGACGCCGACTCCAGCGCGAGTCTTGGGAGGAAGATTCTTGAAGGCTCTGTAAAGTGGGGGGAAAGGCATGTGAGTGAAACGAGTATTGATTGAGCATAGCACCACGCGGAGTTTGTAACTCACGTGAACATGGCTCCTCTGGTCTAGGCTGGAGACTGACAGGTTTGTAGAGGTCGAGTGTCGTGTGAATGGATGGGTCGGACGTGAGAGGGAGCAATCAGCCTCGTGAAATTTCAGAATGGCGCTAGTACAACGGTGGGGGTCTTCGCATCAACGACCCCTCAGTTGAGCGACTTCTCCGCAACAACTTCACCAAACGTCAGCGAGAACCCGCTCGCAAAGCTGACCTTTCCCTTAGCATCCAAACCCATGGAGACACTAGGGCTACCTGGTCTCAACGTCGTTCGGCGCTCCGCTCTGGAGCTGTTGCCCGTCGAGCTGATAGTGATCATTGCGATGATGCTCGACTTGGTCGATTTTCAAAACCTCCGCCTTTCGTCCAAATCCATAGCCCAGACTGTCCGTCGACTGCTTGCTCTGGAAGAATTCGTTGGCTTGCCTTTCAGACCAGATGCACAGCGACTTGCAGATCTGTCCCGAGAACCACTCTTGGCGAGTCGAATACGAAGTGTCAACTTCAGCTTTGCACGTATGAACCATGACAGTGTCAAGACCCGCAAAATCTATCAGTGGGGTCCGGACGATGCGAGAACTCGACGTTTATCAAGGCTATGGAAATATTACCTTGCCACTCAAGTCTCCAGTGCTGACAACCCGCATGTGGATATTGGCATCCTTTCGACGGCCTTTCGGCGGCTTGTCAACCTTGACACCATCTGTCTGTCGTGGTCCCAGTGTCCATGGAAGGATGAAGAGATCAGGAAATGGTTTGATGACGAGGCATCAGTCATGGTGGCCCGGGACGAACCTCTCAACGTCCAGAGCGCCATCTTGGACCTTTTGACGAAACACAAAATGCCACTGAAAAGCCTGACAATCGACCCCCTGAAGTACCAGGGCCAATTGCTGCCTTCTATCCACGATCCCCAGTGTCATATCAGCTTTGGATCAATCACACAACTACGGCTAGGGCTAGTTGTAGAGGGGCGTGACCAAAAGAAACTCGAAGAGTTTATCATGCTGATGCCTCTTCTTCGCGAGCTTCGGCTACACTCGTTTCTCGGTCGTTGGATCCCACCAGACCACCGGCTCCTTCCAAACGCCCCCCTTAAGTTTTTAGAGCATATCGACCTCGCTCATATTTCCCTGGACCTCGATGACTTGGACTCCTTTTTGGAATCGCGCAGTACACTAAAGCATGTCAGCCTCAAGTCCATGCAGGGAGAGGGTTTCAGTAAATTGTCCTGGGAGCAATTCTTTAAGTCGATGAGCCAACGGAGATCCTTGGACCGCGTGAACATCTGTGGGAATTTCTTCAAGCTAGATGAGCAACAGCAGGCGAAGTTCACCACCATATCTGACAGACTCAACCCTCGGCGAGACTTGTCATTCAGGGTAAACGGTGCGAAGCTCGAGAAGTATATCTTGGAAGGTGGTGAATGCCCGCCTATTACGTGGGCACAGTATCGTCGATGAGAAGAGTGTCACTGAGAGTATTGCTTCTCATATGTGTAAGGTTTATGTAGTTCATTATGCGAATATAACGCCCAGATACCTGCATGAACAAGGGTCAATGGTATGGTCCGACTTCCAACATTATTGCAGAAATGACGACAACACATGTCAATCCAACAGCCAACTCAAAACCAACTCAGAGCGTCGTATCTTAAGCATGGCGAACAAGCCAGAAAATAGTAAAACAGGATAACGACGTGGCAAACGGATGATGTGATGGATAAATGGCTGTGTTGCGACAGCGATCTCCGCCTATGTAAAAAGCAGGTTTATCGAATGGTACGTCATCGTCCTTATCACGGCTGCGTGTATAAAGCAAAGAGCTGACATTGAGCAGGTCTACACAATATCAACACTGCTGATTTAAGCTTCTTTTATTTTTTTTCCCCACCATTATTTCAAAAGACACAAGTCGGAATAGACACGTTAAGGCAGACTGGTACAATCGACACCATCTGAATAAAACTGTTGAAATTCGAAATCCAAGCTATTCCCCACCCCCTCAGTTGTCAAAATGGACCCCACACTGGCATCGATTTTGGCGACCCTAGTCATCCTGGCGACTTTCGCTGCTGGCGGCTATTGGTCTTACCAGAATGGCTACCTTGACCCTTACATCAATTCTATCGGGTGAGTTCGCGATGCGGTGCCAACTTAGCTGACATAGAAGCAAAGAGTGGCAAAAGCAAAGAGATTGGCTCCCTTGGTGTGCTGCGAACGCGCCAACCATGAGATGAATGCTGAGACAGTCATGACATAGGGCTTACATGGCGAAAGCCAAGGCGGAGGCTGCACTAAAGGAAGTCCAGGGGAAAGAAGGATTGAAAGCGATGGGAGAAAAGACAAACGGTAAACAGCGACTTTGCCTCCCGGGCTACGGGGAAGACTACATGACGAGAGAACACGATGGCTGATTTGTCATTTGAACAGACGTGACACAGAACGTCGTAGGATCTGTCGGAGGCGGACTCGACCTTGGCGATGGGGTTGGGGATCTGAAGCACCGATTCTAGACTTGACGAAGGCCGCTTTGCTAGCCTTTGCGCTAGACTTGAGATTTGAGATGGTAGCACTCTTGTGACATTGTTGTCCTAAAAAAAGCATGGCGTGCATTCATTCCACGACCGCTCGGACAATTCTCGTTTGCCACGCAGACGCGGCTTACTCGGGATGTGCTGAACAGGAAGCGATGAACTAGAGGGCTGATGTCTTGCGGCAGCTTTGGCCTGGAAAGGTGTGCTTGGCATGAAATAGATCATTCGTCGCTTTTGGAGGGATGGGCAGGAGGCGTGAGACATTGGGTGTACTAATGGACATGAAGTTGAGAAAATGAGACGAGTTATTAAGTGGCACATCGGTACAGATTAGTTCCGGGAGGGATGACTAAAATGGAAGAACGACAGACGAGACATGGGGATTTGCTTTTGGTGTTTTAGCTCTCGGTCTCAGTGTCAGTGCGCGTGCGACTGTGACAAGTGTGATTGTGACACGTGAGGGAGAAGAGGGCTGGATGGGCGTATCTGGATACAAAGCAACCAACCAACAAACAATCCTCTCAAGGACTATCAGGACTTAAGCAACCCCGGTGTAGAAGAATTAGGCTAAGGGAAATGAGTGTAACTCACCTCAGGTAGTATCTGCACCAGCAAGATGCAAGAAGGACAGTTCCTACCATGTAACTCAAGAAAATGAGTACGGTTCACCAACCAAGGGGCATGCCAGAGAGTGCAGGAAAGTAATAAACCAGCTGTGAGGAGCGTTGGAGATGACCTCCTTTGACTGACAGGGCGGCAATGAGCGGAAGACGCCAGAGCGGACGACGGGGGTCCTTAGATCTTGCGGGAACTAGCGTCATCCCTGTTTGGAGGGCATTCCTGATTGGGGCTCAGTTGGAATGATGGGGAGATTTAGTATGTAGGGAGAAGGAAGTTGCGCTGGATGGCGTGTGCTCCTTTACGGAAATACGTAGTACGAATAGCTGCGGTGCACTTCCGTTTATACGGCGTATGAAGACTCAGGAGAGGCGAGAAAGCTCAAAGACGAGAAACTCGGGGCCGGATGGGATATCACCGACAGTGGAAACGGGATATGCACGTCGAGCTGCAAGCACCATACCTGCAGCATGCAGGGAGAGCGGAGCAATTAATTATACATAAAATGATACTGCAGGATGAGATGAGACGAACCTGAGAGGATTCTACACCGTACTTGTTCCCCCTCCTACCGAGACAGAGGCGATTAGTGACAGCAGAAGCATGCACCGCCCATGCGAGTCGTACATACGTTCTACGTAGGAATAGCTAGGATGTTGCTTCGGCCTCCCGCGCCGGAAATACAGGGAGTCGAAAACAAGAATAACAACGACTGCAACAACAACAGCAACAAGGTCATGGCAAGGACAAGGGCCTTGATCAACGTATTGCTTACCTCTGGTTTAACACATCATTTACGAAGTATCCATCCGTCTTGCTGGGTTGTGCACTGGCCCTGCAAAAAAAAAAAAGAAAAAAAAAAGGACCCAGCAATCCCCAATCAATCCACCACGAGTGGCTCATTTGCTGTGCCTGGGGAGGGAATTCATTACAACACAAAGGAATTTTACGTTTGTTAGTATATTTTCTTTGTGCTATTTTGGTGTGCCTACTTGTCTGACTGCCTCATCGGCGTATGTTTTTACCCCTGAAATAGATAACTGGAATGCAAACGAAGGGGGAAAAAGAGACAACAATAGGACACGAGCGTAGTAATCAGAGACTTCTCGGAATGAACCAAAGTAGCCACACTGACGAGCGTCCTTTCACAATTTCCTCCTCTTCGCAGAAGAGGTGACCCAAGGGAACTCCACCAATATCAGTGGCTTGAACCCTTGGCGACATGTGGCAATGGGGCTTTTGGGTTCCGCCCGACCTTTGGGATGGGATCCCCTGCTTTGACTCGCGCGGGTCGTGGCATTCATGAAGCCTGCACCACATATGTCCGTAGAGCCAAGGGGAGGTGAAAGAGGCGAAAGAGGCGAAAGAGATCGACACACGCCTTCTCTAGTTCTAGTCGTGGTGCTAGTCAGTTGTATCATCATCACCAGCCATACCACCTTTTACTCGTTCTAGATGTCTTTTGGAGTTCGTCGCGGAAGGGATAGCGGTTGAATCAGGGCATCTTGAGTCAGGTCTTATTGCCCATCAGCGCCTAGAGGTGTGCAACACTGGTGAATAGACTTCAACGCCTAAAGCAAGACGCCCACCGAAACTGCAGCGTCGGGTTGTTTCCATATTGGGATTGACTCCCCTTCGTCGTGACAAAACGTCTTTTCCACAGTTCCTGGTATGGAACTGTAAACGACTCGCAACCTAGAACGTCTTGGTTCTCATTGGAGAAAACAGGCACCTGAAGTTATGGCGCTAGGAGATACATCCGCAGGTCCGCTCAGGGAACTGTTTCGCCTCTTCCCCTGAGATTGCATTCCAGGTCTACCGTAGAGGAATAGTCTGTTAGTTTTCTTTTTTCCCTTCCTTTCTTTCAGTCCCTTGTCGGCGCTGCATTGGCAGCAAATTTTGAGCCTGCGCGCGTGCATAGAGCGAGCAGAGGCTCTTGCACCGACGGTTCATCTTGTGGGCGCCGGTTCCGTCGTTGAGCAAAAAAGAGACAAAACACACATAACGTCCGTATGTAGATTACTGGGTCAGTCAGTGGGGAGACACAAGGATATTACAAGATCAGTTTGCGTGCCTCGAAGAAAGTGGAAATGGCAGAGTGAAACGTGGGAATTAGAGAGGATCGAGGGATACGGGTATTCGTAGTGAGAAGTTTGCCATGTCCGTAGTACAGGAAACGATCTTCGTCCTTGGTCCGTTCCTTGGTCTGTTAGGTTTTTCTTTTGCTTGCATCATCCTTTTCGTGGAAGCTTTCTGTTGTTCCTTTTTCTTGCTTTCTTTTTCCTGACCTCTACAGTCGACCCGGCCTCAGTTGGTTCGTCTTGTCATCGTTGGTCAGTTAGCCTGACGGCCTTTGGTAAGGAAATCCTAGGTAATTGACACAGGGCAGGATGGTGATGCCTCTTGCTTGTCTCTTATTCCTTTCTTATTTCCTGCCTTCCCTTCTTCCTCTCTCCTGCCATTCATCCCAGGAAGCACATTCATTCCCCTTGTCGAGTTTCAGCGCCCTTAAGCCTGGATACGTGCTGGCATGCGGTGCGCGGTACTCTGTTCAGTACCTACCTCATTACTAGACTAGCTACGCACGCAGGACATACCCTCGACGCAGTACGCGCGCACTGCCACCCACAACGGACTGCATTGCAACCCCCCGCCAGAGCTGCCAACCCTCTTGCACAGTGGCGCCTACCCAAATCCAGCGGACCACCGCACCCCCCTGCGATCGCTGCAAGTCCGTGGCCCCACGCCCATGCTCTTTGCGTCTGAACATACTGGAGTAGGCGCAATTCATGATGGAGACTGGGCCTATTGCGACTGCGACTGCGACGACGGCCTCATCAGCCCGAGGACCGTCCAGACGATGGCGCTCGAGCATCATCGGCATGAGCTCGAGTGATTTGACAAGTGTATGGGTCAGAAATACACGCAATAGCGCACGAAACTCCACGCACAGCGTTACTCCACCTGTGACAACATCGTCGCCATTCTCCGAAAACCCAAAAGCTTCGGGGTCAGCGTCGTCGGTATGCCATATCTTTTCCATTGCCATCCCTCTCCACTCTCCACTGCCCCTAGAAGAACTTCAGAGCACAATGACCTACCTAGGTGCCTTACCTATCGTCCCTACCTAGCGCCCTGGGGCAAGGCCTGGCCCTGTCCACTCCTCCATCTGAGTGCAATCACATCCCTCCTTGGTAGCTTTCGTCTGTGCCTGGCCTGAGCCTACCCACCCACCCACCACGGTTTTGTGCGTGCGTGCGTGCGTGACCATGCCGAACCATCCTGCGTACAGAACTGCGTACGCCTCCCTCACGCCCTTAGGCTCTTGCGCGGTGCTTTGCTAGCTGCCTTGGTAGGGGTGGCTTGACCCGAGCCCGATCGTCCTCTCCTCCCCCTCTCCACAATACTTCTTCATCCACACTTGCTTTTCCACTTGCTCCCGTCCATTCCCTTGTTCTCAAGGTCCTCGCTCCATCTATGGCTTGCTCAATGGCCCACGTCACCGTTGCTGACACTTTCAACCGTTGCCACTACTAGCAGCACCAGCAACAACCTCATCAATCTCCTCATCCTCATTCTTCCTCTTCTCCCTTGCCATCGCCCCTGATCTCGATCTCAACCTCGCCTTCGAACTCGAGCTTGGCCAGTCCATCTCATGCCAGTGCGAGCGCCAGCCACAGCACAAACGCCAGCGCCCAACTCAACGTCCGAGGCCACTACGCCAACGGCACCGGCCGCGACCGTCACGGCCTTTACCTCTGCCACTCCCAGGGATTCCGGGCCCCAGCGCGCACCAACTCAACTCGCAGTAGTAGCTTGAAGCCTGCCCTCCCGTTGTCGCCTCCATCCGACTCCAACACCAACGCCGTTGCTTCCGCCTCAGTTTCCACGCCAGCGCCATCCTTCAACTTTTCAACCACCACCTTCGCACCTCCCTCCCCTTGGACACCGGCGGCAACAGATTCAATCTCTACTACTGTCACAACAACTCCACCATTGCCGTCGGCATCACCGTCACCGTCATCTTCCTTTCACTCTTTGAGAGCAAGCCTCAATAGACTCAGCTACAAGAGCAACAACGACGTCAGCCTCAGCAATAGCGCATCCGCTGTCCCTGGCGCACGGAACCCCCCGTCTCTCCCCGTCCTCTCTGTCGTGCCCCCGCCTGGCCAACACAGAGGCGACGGAGAGACAAGACGGCCGACCATGCAGCGTGTTTCTGGCTTCCTCCCCTCATGGGACAAGAGGACTTCAGGCACACGCAATGGTTTGTTTGGTTGGTCTTCCAACCGACTAAGCAGTGGTCCTTCCTCTTCTTCGTCAACCAACGCGCTGACCAAGATCAATACCGCTGCCGCAAATGCCAATTCCCGGGTCAATGTCAGCGGGCGCATACACCGTGAAGCATTTTGGCCGGCGACGCTTGACGGAGAATGCGACAAGGCCGCCCGCATACTAAAGTCCTTTTCTAGTAAGTCTTTGTTTGTCTACCGCCGTAGTTGTTGCTGACGCCGTCTCCAGCCGATGGATACCTTGCCCCAATGGACGACATTGACGACCTACCTCCCCAAGAAGAGCCCCAAACACCAATTCACACGACGAAAAAAATTCCCCGGCGCATTATCCAGAATGCCGCTGGAATCGCAATCTTTACTTGTATGCGCAGCGGTCTGTGGATGACAGGCTCAGGCGGTTCTGGCATTCTAATCGCCCGAAAATCCGACGGTACTTGGTCACCACCATCTGGTATCATGCTACACACACCCACCCTCAGTTTCATCATTGGCGTCGACATTTACGACTGTGTCCTCGTAGTCAACAATCTCGCTGCTCTTGAGTCGATCACCAAGCCGCGAGTAACACTCGGAGAGGATGTCGGCTTGACCAGCGGCCCTTTGGTTTCGCTCGATTCGGACGAGTCGCACATCCGTTGGAAAGATCTGGGCAATACTGTTCTCACCTATATGAAGGCGCGCGGCCAATCTCAGTCTGTGAATTTGAACGGCTGTATCCTGGCTGAACGAGGCAACGAAAATGAACGCTTCTACTCCAGCACCGTGTCGCAAATGGATATCCTAGCTGGAAATGTGTCACGACATGTCGAGGAGACCAGGCCCCTATTCGAGGTGATTAAGATGGCCGAGGGAAGGACCGACTACGACTCTGCCGTCATCGACAAGATTGCTATCGAGCCTGCACCAGGTGATGCTATGATTGCGACTCCAAAATCTTCAACGCCTGTCTCACCCCGCAACGCGTTTGGCATTCCCAACCTCGATGATCCAGATCCATACGGAGTATTGGCTCTTGAGATGGCTGGCCTAGAAATTAGAGAGGCTGGATCTCGGTTACGGCCGACCAGTAGCCAATTCGATTTCAACCCCGTCCCAACCAGCCCAGCTTTCTCCAAGTTCAACAGACAGAGTATGGATACCTATGCAACTAAGAGTAACCGCGGGAGCTTCATGTCGGCACGGACGGTCAAGAGCCAGATGACAGACGCGGGGACACAAACCGACGTCGGGACCACTCCCGAGACATCGCCAAGTCCCGGCCGAAGCGAGGACGGCTACGGCCGATCCTCCCCGACACAAATTCCCGAGGTGACAGAAGAGGAGGAGGAAGTGGATTACACAAAGGTCGACATGACGCCGCTGAGGAACATTAGTGGACCTCATACCCCCGTCAGTGCAACCAGTGAGGGCAGCACTGCGGTGGAACGTGACTCTCTGAAACATGATTGGAAGAACGACACCACAAGGCATGGTACTCTGAAGGTTGATCAGGCTTCGTCCCCCGATGAGACTGATAAGGCTTCGAGCCACTACGATAATGACGACAACGATAAGACGAGTCGTGACCTGGAGAACGACGAGGATCTAGAAGACTCTGAGGATGACGAAGAGGAACCTGTGGTGTTCGAGGTGGCTGCTGTGCAACCAGCAAGGACACAGGCTGTTGCCTCACGAGTAGTTCAGGTCAAGGGCAATATGGTGACAATCCCCAAGAGGATCCCTCCTCCATTGCCTATGAGGAGCCCTGCGAGGACGTCCCGATCGAGTAAGACGGAAATCGGCGATGTCAGTCACCTGAAGAGCCCACTTCGACAGGAGTTCGGTGATGCCGAGATCAAGTCGGATGACGAATGTCAGCCCAGGGCCCAGTCTTCACCTTTTCTCAAGCCTATCGAGGTGAAGGTTGTGTCTGCCAAGGTTGAGAAGACGAAGCCTGAGTCGGTTGATCTTGATGATGACAAGTCAGACTCCGACAACGAATTCTTTCTGGCTGCAGAGAAGCCCAAGACCGATGACATCAAGCCCGTTGAAGGCACCAACAGCGATGACACCAGGGTTGAGACAGGCGTCGCTGAAACGAAGGGCACCAAAGACTTACAACAGTCTTTGAACGTACCCCAGCTTGAGCACTCCGACAGCTCGGACTCGCTCTCAAAGAAACGCTCGTCGTCCATTTATGCGGGGGCCAATGAGGACCAATGGAGTATAGACGGATCCTCGCTGACGACTCCCACTTCGGACCGACCTTTTTCAGTCATTGATGACGTTACCGAAGACGAGACTCCCCGAAGACCCGCCCAGACCGCAGAGCGAACCGAGATGCACGAAATAGAAAAAATGGGATCAAAAGAAGCAACTCCCAGCACAATCACGGTTTCCTGAGGGAAACTGTGCAAAACGAAATGACGACTTTTTATTTAATAGGGCATGGCGCTAGACTCACCCGGCGATATTTTCTAAAAGACGCCGTGGATCTCAAGAGAGAGTTGTTTTCACATTCATGTCGATACTTTGACGGCGTATGGACGGGTTCTTAGGCGTTGCTCGGGAACATTTTTTACATCTGCATACTCGGGCAGCACAAGAGCTGATATTGGCTCGGGAGCATTTGATGCGATTGATGGCACACAGTTATTGATTTACGCAATGTGATGGGATGGGGCAAAACCACGATCGTGGATGACGGGGTCCGCTCTCTGTAGCGGTTGATCTGTATAATGAGTTCTTTGTTGTCGCCAGTCTGATGCTCGTGAACAGAAGCTTCCGGCGGCGTACTACCGCTTAATGCCGTTGAATACAAGGTGGACTTGATCCATCCTAAACATGTCCGACTTACCATCCTTGAGTTCTTATTATCATGCCATCTCATTGCATCCCCATAATTTGAGCTTTACGTATATTCAGTCATCCCAGCAAACATCGTTGCTCGGATCGACGTGGAACATGTGTAGTATTCCCCCTCGTCACCGGGATGTGGCCCACTATCATAGAATCGCTGAGACCGCATTGGGGTTAGAGTATCAGGCCATCTACCAGTTATGAGTATACGAGATATGAGATTCTTTTAGTATCCAACATGATAGAAACTTGGTGATATTGGTAGTATTATATCTTCGTGGAAAAGCTCACTCGCTGTGCCAATCTGAATCTGGGTCATTCTCACTATCACCCACCAAGAAATCATCCAGAAATACTCCTAGCCGATCATCGTCTAAGGCACTCTCACTAGAACTATGCGAACCACCTTCCTCATCCAAGAAAACATTCAAGACTTCCAGATCCCTGCCGTCGGTATTGTGCAAGCGGCCCGACCTCCGAGTAGGCTTTCTTTGACGCCTTCGAGACGGAGGATGTGGTTGATTGTGCCTTTGTTTAGCTGACATATCTGGTCGCGGTGATGCTGGAGCGGCGTCCTTTTCCAAAAGCGCTTCTTTCGCTTCTTTCGTCTGTTGTATGGCGTGGGCCTTCCTAACTTCGGTCTTCCGCCGTCTCCTCGACCCGTTTGTCGCCCTCGCACCCCTCCACTGGCTCAGAACTCGCAGCGCCTCGCCTTTAATCTTTTCCCGGGCGTCATTCTTACTCATAGGTCCTCTGACAAGCTTGTCATATTGTGTATGGCAATGCCGCACGTGGGCTGCGACGGCTAATTGCGCTCTGTCTTGGACTGGCAAGGTACTGGTGCGACCGACACGTCCACTCCGCTTTTGCAGCGCCCTCTTGATGACTTTTTGTAGGGAGTCTTCTGGAATTTCCGGGAATATTCTTCGTATGGCCGTCTCAAATTCCTTCTCGTTTGCGTCATCGCGTCTTTTGACGTCGCTCTGCCGCTTGTTCTTGGTGGAGCGGTCAGCATCGTAGACCTCCTTAAGGATCCATATCGGTGCCCGAAGACCCAGAGGCTTGCCCTTTTCCGTGACGACGTAGAGCGTCTTTTTGGCATCGTGTGTCTTTCGACGGGTCTTTGCTGTCAGGAAGACATTGCCCTTCTTAAGGAATCCATACCCTTTAGGCATGGGCGTTGCGGGAGAGACAATTGGCTCCTTGGGTGCCATAGTTTTTGCCGTGAAAGGGGAACTTCTGATTCTGGAAGGGCTAATGGGATTTACGTCATATTTGTAAACCGGAAACAGTAAGTTATGTGTTATTTTCAGGTTTTTGTACTCTTTTGAGATGGCAGAGTCGGAATGTTTGAAGGATCAAGTCAGGTTGGCAATGACATGATGAACAGGTGTTTGCGAAACAATGTAGGGTGGAAGCTCGAGCCCCACCATTGGACGAGGCGAAGGGGGCGTTTGAGTAACTGCGTGTTGGGCGTTTACTGGACAGTTTTGGGAATAGATAAGTAAAAGGTGATTGGATGCGCATGTCCAGGTGGCTGGATATTTCAAAGATTTCTGGTATCGGCTGCTTTTGGAGCTTGGAAGGCTTAGTCTGCCTTTTTGATCACTGAGGCAGCGAAGTAGAGGTGGACATAGCCTAGATAGCCTGCTGTAGTGATGCCTTGACTTGACTACGTATCAACTCGTGAGTCGAACTTTGGAGCTTTCACTTAGACGCCATGGAGCTGAGTGTATACGATCAGTTAGTTGCAGAGGTTAACCATGCAGCGAGCACGATTCAGTGCCGGCTTCAAGGGAGGGATGCCTGAGCAGTGTCAGCCAGCTGCCAGCTGCCAGCGTGATTTCCGTCCCCCGCCCAGCTGCCTTGGTTCTCAGTTTCGACCTCGACAAGAATGTTTCTTGATTGCAATTCATCTGATCCATCTAGACACCATTTTTTGCTTTCCTTTACTCCCCAACAACACCCTGGCCCAATAGTCGACGACTTGGCTACTGACCATGATCGTTCAGAGGCATGAAGTGGCTCACGTGACACAGACATGGCCCACGCAAGCCACAAGAAGCCCAGCTGCCACACCAACAGCCACAGCACAGGCTTCGCGGACACCAGAATCGCGACGAGGCAGGCGCGCAGCAGCAGTCGCAGGAGCAACACCACCAGGACCACCAAGGCCAGCAAGACCTGCAACCCCAGCAACTCCGGCAACACCAACGCCTCCTCTTGACAACCGCCGAATCCGCACCGCCACACCAAAATCGCGTACGCCAAAGAAACGGTCGACGAGAAGACAGCTCTTTACCATGTCGAGCACCACGGGCAAATTCCGCGAGGAGCAGGTGCTCATCGTCTGCCCCGGCAGCTCCATGACCATGGCCCAGCTGGGATGCAGCGAGCTGACGCTTCCCACACGTCGCATGCACACGAGGATGTTCAGGGACGGCGAGCAATGGGCGCCCTTCCACCGGACGAAGCGAACGAAGCTGGTGAACGGCCAGGAGGAGGAGGAGTGGGTGGAAGATGTGGATGAGGACGAGGGCGCCGTGTACCCAATTCAAGGTATGATCCTGTTGGCCATGACGGCGATTGCGACAAACGGCAATGCGACTCGAGACTTGGCCAGAGGTCCCCACTAATTGCGCATTGTAGCCGGTCGCATTGTCAACATGGAGGCCTTCCTAGCCTTCCTCGACCACGTCCACGGCCTGTTGACGACCACATATCACAACACCCCCATCATGCTCATGGCCTCGCCTCAATGGACGCGCCCCGACTGCGAGACAATTGCGCGATACGTCTTTGAGAACACCCGCACCCCTGCTCTGTGCATAATCCACAGCGGCATCGCTACTCAGTATGGATTGAAGTGGCCCAACATGACAGTGGTGGACATTGGTTTCCAGAAGGTCGATGTGACAGCCATCCATGACGGACGTGTCGCGAACCACATGGAGGTCAGTTCCGCAAGCCAAACGGGCCAGAAAGGACGCATCAGCGGCGGAGAGGTCTTTACCCAGAACCTCGTCAAGCTACTGCAAGGAAAAGGATTCACCTATGACATGGCCGAACAGCTGAAGAAGAGCTCTATTTGTGAGGTGCTCCCATACGTTGGCACGGCACCAAACTTGATGGAGCTACCTGCGGGCACCGCTTCTCAAGCGGGTGCCGCCTCCGCTTCTGACGCGCCCGTGATTGCGATTACCGATGCGCCCATGCTCATGGATGACGGTGACAACTCCAATGGCAACGCCGAAGATGATGGTGTGTTGGATGTGGCCACCATTGTCACCACGGGTCAGACTAAAGAGTTTCTTGCCAAGAAGGAGAAGGAGAAGAACAAGCCAGGGAGGAAGGCCAAGGGCGATAAGGATGCCGATGCGGCCGCTAACAAGCCTGCCCGCTTACCAAACTCGAAGAGAACGCACAGCACTTTTTTCTTCGAGGAGGTCATTTTCGAGGATGTGCCTGTGCCTGCCAAAGAACCGGCAGGGAATGGCATCAATGGTGCCGCTGAGGGTGAGACGAAGGCCGCCGAGACCACCGCTCCTCTAGCAGGGGATGGTGTCACCCAGGAGGCTCCTAAGCCTGAGGGCGAGGTCGCGGTTACAGAGGCCAAAGAGAAGACAGAAGTCGCACCCGCGGCTACAAGCACCACCGAGACCACCGAGAGGAGGCCCAAGCGAGTCCGTCGAGACATCGAGGTCGGCCTGGAGCGGTTCAAGTTTGCGGAACGTGTCGAGATTGATCGCATCGTCAACGCCATCTACCGCACCATCCAGGGCATCGACGACATGTACATGCGCCCGGCGTGCTGGGAAAACCTCGTCTTCGTTGGCAACGGGTCACGTCTGCGTGGCCTCAAGGAGAACATTCTTCAGACTCTCAACGCTCGTCACCTCATTTCACCCTCAACGGCTACCATGTTCACCTCGGAGCTGCCCTCCAATATGGCCACTCCTACCGGTACCGGTGCGCAGACGCCTACGGGATCCTTCACTGGCGCGCCGCATCAACTGTCCTCGAGCGGCGTCAACCCGCTCTTGCAAGCCGCGACCACTGCCAGTGCGGCTGCTGGCGGCGCTAATAACACCGTCGCAACCCCTCAAGCCGGCTCTGAGGCCGGTGGCCCCGCTGCTGTTGGCCATCACTTTCACAGCCAGACGCCTACCAGCATCAAATTGGCCGCCCTGCCGACGTACCTGGCTGAGTGGACTAAGAACGGCTACGAGGAATCCATGTTCCTCGGCGCGCAGGTTGCAGCTCGGATTGCATTCTGCCTGCACTCCAATATGGACGCGCAGGCCATCGATGCGCAGAGACTCATGAGCCTGAGCAGAGTTGATTATAAGTGAGTTCCTCCTTCTTTTAGCCGCCCCTTGCTATAGAACGCCTAATTAATGACGCATAAACAGCGAGCTGGGGCCCAAGGGTATCCGCACCCACTCGATGCTCGGATGAGCGATTCTTTCTTTTTGGTTTTGGTTATGTGTTACTTTCTCTGCTTGAGACGAGGACTCGGAGTTTTCGGGCCAACGAAATGGAATGGAGACGCTCAAAAGGAAGACTCGAAGATGCTCGGTGCTAAGGGGGCGAGTACAAATCCCGAGGTCCGGGTGGACATACGAAGCTGCACATCGTGGGAGTGAGAGCTCGGCTTGCTTCAAGATACTTGCGCGGGAGAAAAGAGAGAGGGGGGAACAGGCAGGCGAATGTAATAGTATAGAAGTTACGGCTGCCTTGTGTATGATATCCCATCAATCTTGGAATGATAGGGCCAATGCCCTGTCTCTTGCACCGTCACTCGAAATGGCACGTAGGAAGGGAGCTGGAAAACAGAAAGCGGTTGTTAATTATTCAGATGGCTAATATCGTTCAACAAGTAGATGCAACATCGCTCGCGACCTTTGTTTTCTCGAATCATTAACGCCAAGCTGGTCATGCCTCAAACAGCCTACGGGCAACCCTATTGATGGAGTCGTAATGACTAAGTGAAAAGAGTTCCTGCCATCCGCGCCCTGGTGAATTACAATAGCTCTTAAGCTGTGGCGTTTCTGACTGCCGCCTCTGCGGCAGCTTTATGCCAGTTGGCCTTAACAAGGTAAATGTACTCGATCAGGGAAACACTATTGAACGTCAGCATTCTGATTTTGCATGTATGTATAATGATCACATTAGTGCAACTTACGCAATTGTCCCAAAGGTGACGCCGACCCATAGGCCCTTGAGGCGCCAGTCGAATCCAAACGCTAGAACGAGTGAGCATGGGAGCGAAATGGCGTAGTAGGCGAAGAGGTTGGCGGGCCCGCCCATGGCTTGCTTGCCAATTCCACGGAGGATGCCGCCGGCACCAGCAGCCAAGCCGTCAAAGACTTGCATGACAGCGACGATTGGGATGACAGTGGCAACGAGATCGATGACTTCGGGGTCCTTGGTGAAGAGCAGCGGGATGTAATAGCGCAGGCCGCCGTATAGGGCGAGGTTGAACATGCCAATGATGCAAGCTGCAACGAAGGCCTAGAATGTAAGGTTAGATCTGACCAGTCTTATCGAGTTATGCCGCGGGAGTGAGAAACATACTACTACACCAGTGGTCTTGGCAGCATCGACAAGGCCGGCTCCGATGAGATTGGCAATTCGAGTGGAGGCAGCAATGGACATGGGGAAAGGAATCTGGTACGAGATGGTCGTAACCGTGGCAAGCACGCTCTGAGCGGCGAGGTATTCGGCGCCGAAACGGCTGGACATGAGCGTCATAATCTCAAATGCCAACCACTCGGCCTCAACCATGATCATGCCCGGCAGAGCTAAGCGGATCATATCCCACCAGTTAGACAGGGCACGTCGGCTGAATCCTCCCCAACATTGTCGGCCATCGACAAAGCGGACGTACAGGAAGAGGAAGAAAGGGAGGAGGTTCTCAGTCACGGCCACGGCCACAGGAGCGCCCACAAAGCCCCAACCGAGGTGCCAGACGAGGAACCAACTCAGAAAGACGTTGAAGGGAGCGACAATCACGAGGACCCAGGTTGTGGCGCGGAAGAGGCCCTGAGCCTGGGTGAAGCGCTTGCCACCCTCAAATAGGATAAAGCCGGGGATGCTGAAGATCATGACACGGAGATATAGGCCAGCGAGACGGGCAGATTCGGGCTCAGGCACGATGTGATACAGTATGTTCTCAGCATAGTACCAGAGAACGGCGACGGGGACACTGAGGCAAAAGAGGAAGCATGTCATCCGCTGGAACTGCAGTCCTACGAGGTGTTTATGACCGGAGCCATAAGCCTGCGCGCAGAGTGTGTCAAGGCTGGTGGCAAGACCTTGGAAGGGGGCCAGGCAGGTGATGGCAGCCGACATGTTGGCCACTACATGTTGTCAGTTTAGACACACGGCATTGCCTCACGTACACATATCTATGATGAAGAGAGCGTTGCGGGGATGGGGTTTTCACTCACAAGAAACAGCGCCGAGTTCAATCTTGCCGATACGGCCGACGGCGAAGATACTAGTGACATTGATGGAGTACTGGAGGAGAAACGTGATGATAAGAGGTGTCGAATAGGATATGATGGTCTTCGTCTCACGCTGCCAAGTTGTGCGGATTCGTTTATCAGCAACGGCCTGCCCCCAGGTTTCATCCAATCCATCGTCGGATGAACTGGTCGAGGCATCACTGCTAGAGCCTAAAAGAGGGGATGTCTCACTTGGTGGCTGGACGACGATTGCAGGCCGCTCCTCGTCCTGAGGTTGAGGGAGTTTGGTACTGAACAAGCGGCGATAGACTCGGGAAAAGACGGTATCTTTGCGATGAGGGTGCTTGGGGGGCAAGACGTGGTTATCTCGGAGCAAGCTGCGCTCCGCCTGGCGCGATTGCTTCCTCTCAAGCGGAGTCATGGCTGGCTCATCGAAGGTCTGGGGATTGAGAACGGGGCGGGACCCGCCGTATGCGACACCACTTGCTCGACGATACATTGTAGGGCCAATGTCAAACTCAGACTCTGAGAGGTCATCGCCGGCCGTGTCTATGGCCTCATCATCTGAACACTCGGCAATATCTCTGGCTAGGAACTGTTCGGCGAGGGGGGACCCGCTCCGCCAGGACGAACCCAGCACAGAGCGATTGCCGTGAGGAGATGACGAGATGATTGCTTGAGGCTTCACCATCGTGTCGGAAGGCTGAATTCGCGGATCCAGAGAATATGTTAGGTTTGCTAGATGCGTGTTCTGTAGACGCAGGGTCTGGCAAAACTTTGAAGACGCAGACTTGGTGGCTGGGAGGCGCCTCTAACTTAAAGCACAAAATCTCTCTTGGTCAGGCGACTGGGGCATGGCAGTGGAGTCGGGAAGAGTTGCAAAAGCAGACCAACAAGCTGTCTCAATTGACTGATAAGCTGGATGAAGGATGTTTTCAACAGTCGTGACGATATCTATCGGCCGAGGCATGAGAACGACCAGGACATGGTGCTCTTTATTATGGCACGCCCGTTCGCCTCCGGCCGGGGGGCGAAGGACTAACCAAGCCAAAAGCGCGCCCTTGAGAGAAGTCTGTAGGTGGAGTTGTCGCCACCTTCGGCCCGGCGATTGAGTCACCCCTCCACTGGTTCGTCAAGAAAGGTTGACCCGCACGATAGCATGCAAGGCAAGCGTTCGTCTTAGCCGTAATAGTTAGCCAAGCTGCTAGCTCAATCATCGCCTGCCGCCAACCACATAATTGATTGGTGTAAGTGCGGGTGGACCGCGACGAATGCATGCGGGGGTGGACCGCTTGCGACAAGTTTTGAAGTTGTCCTTGCAATTGATGCCGGTAGTTGTCGCAACTAAGGTAGGTGGTAGATAGAAACTGCGGCTCTTCAACGAATCAATCTCCGATGATGCTATTGGATATTCGTCAATCTTCAATCGCCAATCGTCAATGCTCGCCCGCACAGATCTTGATCTTGGCGATTGCTGTCGTGCTCTTCTAATCCACCCATGTTCGGCCTGTCCAATCCGGCTCGTTGTGGTCCAGCGTCGCAACCCATGGCACCTCGTTGCTGCCATACTTCTGCAACGGCATGCTGTAGGGGATTCGTACGCCAATAACAGGCCTCGAATCCTCTTGATTCTGTGGTGTGACATTCGGTACATCCGTCTGGAACGTCGCGACCATTTTGGCGTTTTTCTCAAGCAGCTCTGGCCAGACCATAACTCCTATCTCCCAAGAAGCGATTCGAAACTCTCCAGTGGCGCGAGCAGCCTCCCCCCACGCCTGCTTGGACAGGTTGGCAGACGTAAGCAACGCCCAATCGGTCGAATCTTTGCTATACCTGATATAAGTCTTAACATGGGGCGCTGCGCGTTGGCGCCCGCCATCTTGAATCGTACCACTAGCCAAATCTGAGGTGTAAGCACTCGGGCAACCTTTACTCTTTGAATGCATAGCTTACTTTTGCCATCCGGAGAGTCATTCGCCCAATGATAGAAGATAGGTCGAAGATATTCGAGCTGTTTCGCCTGTTGAGAAGATTGGATCTTTGTGTGAATCGACGCCCCAGACGCATATCCGTCTAGTGACCTTCGTATTTCATCTGCCGTTGGAAAAACGACTTTGAACTTTGGCTTGGAAAGTCCCTGACCTTTGCTTTGAGATAGCGACCCAAACAGCGTCTGCTGTAGCCAATCGTCTTTTGCCCCAAGCGTCGCAATTGACGATACCTGGACTACAATCTCTGCCTCATTCGGGGATTGGCAGGGGACACAACGCAAACAGTTTCTCAAAGCAGACCAGCCCCATGCTGTCTGGGTGGCGTCATGCAGCCCATGGGTTCCAGGCACGCTAGCTATTAAAGATGCTCTGATGCTGGTGAAATCGAAGCCATCGAGTTTATCGGCCAGAGGTTTACATGTAACTTTTCGTCGGTCGTAGGACCTCAAGTAGTTTAACAAATCTGATTTGAAGCGCTCCCCGCTCCCAATAGCCTGCTGGTCTATTGGGGAAGCCAAGTTGTCCGATTTTGAGAGCTTCGGGAGCAATTGCGATTTCCAAACCGCGTTTGTCATGTTCGTCCAGTCTTTTGGTATCATATTAGCTGTGTGAATGATAACTTGCGCGGTGTCATCGTGGCGAAAGAGGATCATCATCTTTGAATGGTGGGTACCAAACATTTCTGGCATTGGGGCAATGTGAAGATGAACATTGTCAAACTCGGCAGCGGCTTGCTAAAATAGGTCAGTTAGGGCAGTGTATTCTCTGGACTATGGGTGAAATTAATGGCCTTTGAAAACGCCACGAGGACTTAGTTCCCTTACAGGATTTCTAAATTCAGTACCGGAACAACAGACCTACCTCCAAGGCAAGACGGTTCGAGTCTTCGTGTTTCCAAAAGCCGTGAACTATATGGACCTTGACGAGATGCTTGGTGTCGCTGTCGAAGGCGTTCATCAAGAAGGATATTTGATGCAGAAAGTTGAATTCCCAGCATTCCGAAATCAAGGGATCCCCAAGGAGGTCTTTCAGAGTGAGTGCGTCTCGATTCTGGTCCTCGGAGAGATCCTGAACCCACGTTAACTGCCATGGCGAACTGATGACGGGTACATTGCGGCGTTTCTTGTTGGGAGGGCTGATCGCGCGAGTGAGAGACACTGGTATAGGGGATTCCTCGTCTGGGAGCCGTCGTTTCTGAGGACGCTCCATTGTTTGCAACGACCTGTGTCTTCTCACCCAAAAAAAAATCCCTGTACGCCGCAAGAGCAGCTTTCTCGCTCATGCAAACATATGCGGCGAGAAAATGGTTATTGAATGGTGTCCTTGCGATGGTGATATGTTTAAGAGACAACTCCCTGAACCTGGGAAAGTGCGAAATGTAGGGATCACTCTTGTCTAACCGGGAGCTAAGGTTGTCTTCGGGAAGGCACTCTACATCTATGGGAGGTGTGGCTAGGGTGGAATGTCGCAGCCACTGTGGCGTTGTGGATGTGAGCATTGCGTGTCCACACCCGCGTGCTCGTGGGAACGTTCTCCTGAAGTCATCTTGTCTGCTTTCATGGCTTTTTAGCCCATTGTCTGCATTTATTCCCCCCATTTCTGTCGCCGAGACTTGCACCTGGTGTGTCCGTTCTCCGTCTTATATTACTGTTTCTCCTCGAAGCCTGTGCCGCGGTTCCGGTCTTGCCACCAGAGGTTAGCCACTACGCGCCCGCCACTCTCATCGCCAACAATCACACTTTGGTCTAGCATTCCTTCTGGTTTACCTCCAAAGACCGACCCTCCGACTCCGAAATCTGTTCCCATCTACGATAACCATATACCCTCGAGCACGCGCTTGTAATACTGCCTATCAGCCGGTTGTCGATCTGACATTATTGCGCCCACGAGGTGCAACTTGCCCAGTATGCGCCTCTCACTCCTAGGCCTCCTCACTGGCGCTGTGGTACTCTCCAGCGCACAGTTGATACCCGAGGAGGAAGACTTCAAGAAAGAGGTCACATATTACAACGACATAAAAGTGCCAGCACTCTTGGAGCTCACTCCCGCCAACTGGGAGACAGAGATCACCAAAACCAAGTATCTCTTTGTGAAGCATTTCAGGTACAACTTTGAACAGCATCCAGTGCTAGCATCATGCTAATTACTGGCCAGTCCGTACTGTCCTCACTGCATAGATTTCGCTCCTACCTTCCAGTCAATTTACGAATTCTATTATACCTCGAAGCCGAATGCCGTCGATGCTGCGGACACGACATTCCTCAAGTACTACGACTTCCGATTTGCTACTATCAACTGTGTTGCTTACTATGATTTGTGCATGGACCACGCTGTGCAATCATACCCTACAAGCATCATTTACGAAAATGGCGTTGTCTTCGAGAAGATGAGGGGTGTCAAGAACGCCACCTTTGTGAGCGCTGCCGTCGAGAAGGCTCTCGAGAAAGCTATGCCTGGCTCCCGACCCGCCACTCTCGACATCCCCGACATACACGACGAGAATGCAGCTGAGAAGAAGAAGGCCGCAAAGGCAGCTTACAGGAAGATGGAGGCTGAGAGGAAAGAAAAGGAGGCAAAGGCAGCTGCTGAAAAGGCGGCAGCCGAAAAGACAGCGACCGAGAACGTGGTAGCCGAGAACGTGGCAGCCGAGAAGCCAGCTTCCGAATCGATAGCATCCGAGATCAAGGTTCCTGGGCAGTCTCTTGATGATATCACTGAGAAGCCTGTACTCTCTGACATATCTGGAACAACTGAGGACCCCGCGAAATTGGATCTGACAGGGAAGTCAAGCAAGGACGAAACGACGGATGGGTCGAAGAAGGAAACCAGCTCCGACGGCGTTACAGGCAATGCCGCTGAAAAGACCTTTGGCGAAGACTGGAAAGTCCCTAGCACCGGCGAGCTACTGAAGAAAACTAAACCTAAGGAGCCCGCAACGATTTATAACAAGGAAGGCGTCAGTGTCCCGTTAACACCAGAATCGTTTGAGAAACTCGTCACGTCGACCCAGGACCCCTGGTTCATCAAGTTTTATGCCCCTTGGTGCTCTCACTGTAGAGCTATGGCTCCCGCATGGGAGCAGATGGCCAAGTCCGTGGCGGGAAAACTTAATGTGGGCGAGGTCAACTGCGACGTCGAGTCTCGGTTCTGCAAGGACATTGGTGCTCGTGCCTTCCCCACTATCCGCTTCTATAAGGCTGGCGAGAGCTCTGAATATAAGGGCCTCCGTGGTCTTGGTGACTTTGTTCAGTTTGCTGAGAAAGCTCTGGAGGTCGCTGGTGGTATCTTGGATGTTGACGCCGCAGCCCTTCGGGAGATGGAAAAGGAAGAGGAAGTCATTTTTGTATACTTCTACGACCATGCTACATCCACCGAGGACTTCAAGGCGCTTGAACAACTCCCACTTAACCTCATTGGACGCGCCAAGATTGTCAAGACCAACGACCCGGATCTCAACACCAGATTCAAGATCACCACCTGGCCTAGATTCCTGGTCTCTCGAGAGGGCCGCCCGACATACTACACACCTATTACTCCCGATGAGATGAGAGACGTGGACGCTTTGATCAACTGGATGAAGTCGGTCTGGCTGCCACTGGTCCCCGAGATGACTGCCACCAACGCTCGCCAAATAATGGAGCATAAGATTGTAGCTCTTGCTGTTCTCAATCGAGATGATGCTGATCGACTGAAGAATTCCATTACTGAACTGAAAACTGCCGCTAGCGACTGGATGGATCGCCAGGTCCAGGAGTTCCAGCTGGAGCGCACAAAGCTCCGAGATTCCAAGCAGATGCGAATTGAGGAGGCCGAGGAACGTGGCGACCAGCGTGGCCTCCGAAATGCCAAGGCAATTAAGATTGACATGGATTCGGCTACCCGTCAGGAAGTTGCCTTTGCTTGGGTCGATGGTGTTTTTTGGGCACGCTGGCTTCGTAAGACCTATGGTATCGATGTCAAGGATGGCGAGCGTGTCATCATCAATGAAGAAGACGTAAGTGGTGTGCAAGCACACAAACTGTCCGGAACATGCTAACAGCTTGTAGAGGAAAAGATTCTGGGACAGCACGTCCACAGGCAACCATATCATGGTCAGCCGCACCTCGATTATGGAGACACTCGACAAGATCGTTTACGGGCCCAACCCCATCCCGACCAAGTACACCATCTCTTCGTTTGAGAAGTTCTTTTTCGACATCAAGATGAGCTTTGTCGACCGTCCCCTCATATCTTGTGGCTTCGTTGTGGCCATTATTTATGGTGTCTACACCTGGCTTCGCGGCCGTGGCCGTCGAAGCCGTGGTTACCTCTTTCCCCGTGACGACTCACTGGGTCTTAAGGATGGATTATTGGGACAGAGCAACAATGCTAAGGCCGACTAAGCGCCCGTCACATTTGAAGGAAGAATCTGAATCAATGGACGGAAAGGAATGGAGAGGGTAAGATGGGTGGGGAGGTGAAACCGAAACCACAATTTCAACCCTCCCTGTCACTCACCCTTCTGAGAATGAAGAGAGAGACCTAACCACTGGCCGACTGAGAGGACAGGCCATGTGTATCGACATGCTGGAACCCTTGCGTGGCGATGATGGAGACGTATTGTTGACCGGGTAAATATGGAGTTAGGGGTTTATTGGGTTGTCTTTACCTCCGCGCCTGTATAATAGCCGTGGAAACGAACCACTTGCATAAGTCACTTTCAGTTGTTTTTGTTGTTGTCAATAACCCAAGTTCTCGAGCCAATTGAAGAGATTTCAGTATCTGGGAGCTATACATGATTTCAAGTGGATAATGGATGAGAGTCGCAAAGAGTATTCCGGGTTGAGAGGAGAGTTAAGTGGATCCACAGTGCTAATATCCGAGCACTTACGGCTATTGCGCAACCGCCACCACCAATTCGCCAGCCACGAGACTTACATCATTCGTCTCCAAATGATCACATGCCTCAATTTGTGCATCTTCGATCCTGCGCTTGCACATCATCTCGCACCCGCAACCGCATCAACTCCTTCTACTATCATGGCATCTAATCTCCATGATATCGATGACGAAGACCTCACTTTCCGCGCATGCTGCGCGCCCTTTGCGGCCCTGACGGAGCCCATCGATCTAACAGCGGCAGCCGAGTACGTAGCCACTCGCCATTGACGCTTCCTGTTCCCAGATCCCCGGATCCTCAGCGCATGCTCTCTGTATTTTTTTCGAGGAGAGAGACTAACCTGCTTGGTGCTGCTTTCGTGTAGTGAGAACAGCCCCTCCAACTGGTGGGCCTTCTTCCAGTGGCCGTTCTTTGGCCCGCTCCTTGTTGAGAATGAGAGCAGTGATGCGCGCGACCACTGCGCCAACGAGAGAAGTATGCTTCCTGTCCCAACCTCTATAACTGAGAAGTCTTATGGGTCTTGACTTATGACCTCTAAAACCCAACTCACTATACCTCGGCTTGTCTCTCTAACCTTTGCTCGCTTTATAGCCTTCCTCTCGTACCTGCGCCTCTCCATCTACATGGCAGTCGTCTCTATTGCCATCACCCTCTCCTTTCACTTGAAAAACGAGCCTTCTTCTCTCGAGCTGCGCATGGCAAAGCCGCTTGGTACTATATTCTGGGCGCTATCCGTTATGACGTTGTTTGCAGGCGTGGGTAACTACATCAGTAAGCAACTCCCTTCACAACCTGTACCCGCGACACCTACAATTCGGGGTTCGGTCTGGGTAAGGGAACCATAACCTAACGAAAATGCTAGCAACGGTCAACAAGTATAGCAGGAGAGCAGCCATCGTACAGATTGGATGGAAAACGCACGCGGTTGGTTCCCCGTCCCTCCGCTCCCTTGGGCTATCGTATTCGTCGTCACTAAGTAGCGACTAACGCAGAATCTAGATTTTGGTCATCACCGCTGCATGTATCATAGGCACTTGCATCGTGTTACTGGTTATTGCCAAGGTCCGCGACGCAAGCTCATGAGATTCATTATTTGCAATTCAATCCATTCAATAACGCTTGCGCCTGAGCCAGCAGTGTCCCTGGGGATGCAAACCTCGTAATGCAAATAGAATCTACGCTGTTCCAAACAAATTTCAGTACCCTCCAGTCCTTTAGCCCTTCTTCTTATTCGTACAGAACAAATCACGAGCAGACTTGTCAAAACGAGGCTCTTCCTCGTCCCCTTCCGCCCCTAGCTCTGGTGCTTCGCACTGGCCGACCTCCCGACGGAACAATCGTGCATGCTGATGAGCATCTTTCCGAACATCTTCCAGCGTCGCTGACTTGCCCCCCCAAGAGAGCAGCGGTAACCCGTTCAAGTCATCTACCTCCCCACCCTGTGGTAGGGTGATGAGCATATCTATTTGGGAATCCGGGTCAAATTTTAGTGTAGCCCGGTCTGCCTTGCCGTTCTCGCTGTCCTCGAGCTCGTCATCTCCCAAATACTCTTCTGGAGTGTCGCCGAGATCACTATGCGACCCCATGATGACACTGGCCGTTTCCTGACTTGGGTAGAGTGTCAAATAGCCTCGGAGGCGCGAAAGTTGTAGAGCGTATTCGAGCCAAGCCGGGTATTTTTTACTGACATCCTTTCTGGCCAGCATTGCAGGCATATCATCCCTCGAGCTCTGTGCCTCGAGGACTTGCGATACGTAGCCGTGCAACTCCACCCACTTCTCCCCGAGGAACAACGTGGCATCGCTACTCGGTGCCTGCCAGAGAAACGGGCCAGGTTTCGCTGACGACTCCTTAGGAACAGAGAATGGAGTGGTCGCGTCGAGGTGGGTGATTGGGGACTGGAAGCTGATGCCCATGATGTTGTCACTCCAATCCCCCAGGATGGATGCACGTGAGTAGAGGGTGTTGAGGAGCGTGTATTTGACGTCTGGGTGAGTAGTTAGTAGATGCGTATCCATTTCATCGGTTTTTGGAACCTTACAGTGAAAGAATTGAGGCGATACCTCGGTATGGGGCGCGAGGACAAGTACATGAGAATTGCGGGGGCGAGCTGGCCAGAATGACTCCAAAAAGCGGATGGAGCTATCTTCTTCCGTCATCTTGGACTGGGGAATGCGATGGCGCAGGGAGAGCAAATTTGCTCGAGGAAGCTCCTTGAATCCCGATGACGGCCATTTGAACTTGTCCAACATCTTTTCCAGGGGCCCCTCGATCTTAGAAGGCAACTCGATAGTGAGGTGTGGGGGAGTAACAGCACTCATGTCGGCCCGTGCAAGAGAGCCGAGAAGCCGGATGAGGTTTCCAGAACCAGTGAGGGGTGCCTGGACCAAGATATCAAAGTCTACACTGTTCCATGCTGAGAGTTGTAAGCTTGAGAGCCAAAAGCTATCGGGATTGAGCCAACTGACCTGACAGTGCCGAAGCACTAAGTTGTGTGATCCAAGCGAGCCGATTGCCTGGTTTCTCGGGGAGCTCAATGAGGGCAGATTTAGTGCCGCGGATCTGATCTCGGAAGCCACGTAGGAAGTAATCCTCTTCAGCACTGGAGGAGTCGATAATGACAGCTTGGGGGTGCATGTAATTGTTGACGAAGTCTGGAACCATGTGAGCTAGATAGTCATTGTTTAATGAGAGACTGCAGTCTTACAGAGAGCGCGAGCAGCGGCAAGTCTCATCCTAGGCTCAGTAGAGATGGCAACACTGTCTGGGCGGGCATCTACAAACGAATTAGGTAACGATCCCAGAGTCTGACTGGTGCCACGCATACCGTGCAAGTACAGTTTGCAACTGTCATCGATGCCATTGATCTTAAGCAGCTCCTTGATTGGTATTTCGCTCCTGCTGGCCAGGACGAAATGGACCAAATTCTGGTCGTGCGCTGCCATCTGACAGGCTATGGGAAGCAGAACAGAGGCGCTCCGTAAGCTGGCGGTCGCAAAGAGTACATTTCTGTTTCTGTCGATGCTCCCTCCTGTCCCGGAGATGGCACGCAACGTCTCACCAAGCTCGGGGAACTTGATGGGGCCGCTATAGGTCCTCGGCGGCGCTTCCTGTTGTCTGTGCGGGGTATTGAAGCCTGCGGATGAGCCCGGTGACGGTTTTCGGTCGCTCTGTTCGGCGGAGGAGGATTGGAGGAGTCGGTAGATGGCGAAGATGAGGAGGGCACAAAAGACGACATATGCGACCAGGCGAGCAACGGCTCGACGGCGTGGAGGGCGGGAGGCTTGCCATTGAGCGACGATTCTGGGATGGCCAGGAGCGCCGAGATCGTCGTCCTTCTTGGCCATCTCTTCGTCGCCGGGCCAGTACCTCGCCCTGGTTCTGCCTCGCGGGGGTACCATGTCGGGCGATGGTTGTGATGGAGGAGTGTCTGGTCTAGCTCGTTGGGTTCGCGAGGACGGTGGTGGGAGGTTCGCGGACAGGCAGTCACATGGCGGTCTGGGTTGAGCACTCGCAGGTGTCACGGCGGAGTCGCACTGAGAATGCGACGAAGGGAGGACTGGGCGATACTGTTTGGGAGCGTGAGCAGGATTGTGGTGGGATTACAGGTACGAAATCGTTTCTACCCGTCCACGTTTGGAGTTGGATACATGAACAGCGTGGCTCGTGAGCTACTGTGTTACAGCTTAGGAAGGCCCCCAGCGTCATAGCTCGCGGGTTTTGTGGATCCCTTGTGGCTGATGCTGCAAGTAATATGTTAGCACCTAGCTGGGATGGTTGGATGTACTCCATGAGGACATGGGACAACACATGGATTGAGACCGGTCGGCAAGAGGCCAGTGTTTAACCTTATCCAATTCAGTTTTTATCCTTCCGCGAGGAAGTTAGATCCGTGTCTCAATTGCTATTCTAAGACGAAACCTTTTCCACCCCCACGCCCTGACTACATGCCTACCTACCTACCTACTAGGTACCTAGGTAAGTAAGGTAGGTAGGCAGGAAGTGAAGGGTTCTGATTGCTGTCTTGGCTGGAGTTTGCTCGTATTTAATACCGGACTAGACTCACTGGCTCGACTATGGTCGAAAATGTGCTGAAAAAGGGAGACAACCACACAACACAATCCGGCTGGTAACCAAAAATTCTAGGAGGGTAATTACTCTACAGCCGACGATGCGCTATTGGATAGGTATGTTAATGAATTTTGTTCCAAGGCATGTTAGCGAATTTTACGGCAACAAGAGAGGAATAAACGCCCAGCAGCTGGACAGGAGCCTAAGAATTTTCTCGCAAACATTGATATGCTCCACCCTTTGGAGCAACTCGCCCAATCCGACATGTTAGAATCCTTCAAAGAGATTTTGACAGGCAAATTTCAACAACCTCCGTGCCTCGATGATCTTATAACAGTGGCCACGTGATCCGGACACTGGCAAGTTCTCCAGACAACGAACAACCCAACAAGCCACACACAAAATACACAGCGCCACACAAACCGACTCGATTTTCTCAGAGATTTTCTCACTCAAGTACACAGAGCAACAGGAATATAAAAAGTCGTCCTCATCACAACCCCGCCATGGCCAAGTGGCGCAAACCCCGTGTAAAGTCTATCAAGCCGCCGTCGGATCCCGTGCTTGCGGCGCTGCGCGAAGAAAAGATTCTCCCTGTGATCCGGGACCTCAAGAGCGCCGACCCCAAGTCTTGTGCCGCTGCTGCTGCCGCCGTCTCCAATATCATCCAAGATGAGAGGTGTCGCAAGCTGCTTCTGCGTGAGAAGATTGTGCATACCGTCCTCACCCAAACCCTGACGGATGCCGCCCTCGAGAGCCGTGCTGCTGGCTGGGGCATTCTTCAGGTCCTTGCGCAGGAGGAGGAGCCGGATTTCTGCGTTCACCTGTACAGAGTAGATGCCCTCACTGCCATCGAGTACGCAGCCAAGTCGGTAGGCGAAAAAAATCAACCCTCCATCTCACGGGCCATGCTAACCAGGAAAAAAGACCCTAGAGACGCTCCAATCCAAGGATGTCGACTTTCAGAAAAGGCCCAAGGCAGAGCAGGCGACAATACTCAGTATCGCATCGTCTCTGGTCTCCCTTCTGTCTGCGCTCGCCGAGGCCCAAGACGAAATTTTGGAGGCAATCGCCCGCAATCCTGTTATCCCGCGGCTGCTTTTCCTTCTTAGCTCCAATGAGCTCTCACATATCCCCGAGGTCGTATCACTACGAACTGACACCCTTGCTTGTCTGATGATTCTCTGCGAGGACAACCAAGAGCTTTCACAAAAGATTGTTAACTCCAAGGAATCCCGCTGCTTCGACTCTATCTTATCCCTGCGCGAGGAGCCTAGCAGCGATGGCGTGCTTGCTTGCGGTGTCCTCCACAACATCTTCACCTCAGTAGAAGGGCAGGACCTCGCTCCCGGTGTTGACGACTCGATTCTCATCCCTACTCTTTGCAAGGCCGTTGAATCGTTCCAGCTGGGCCAGGTGACCACCGACGCCACCGGCTGGTCAAACCCCATCGAATACCAGCAACTGGCTTTGGAACTCCTCGCCTCTATTGGAACAAATCTCAACAACTCCCGCGACGCTGGCGAGCCTCCTAAACCTAAGACCGAAGGTATTGAAGATGACGAGTCTATGGACGACGCCGACGTCGGTGACGCTGGATCTGACGGCGAAGGCCCCGAGGGCGAGGCTGGTGAGGAAGAAGAGGACGACGATGAGATGGACGACGAGATGGAGGCCGATATGGAGATGGTGACGGGCGCTGACGACGATGATCGAGACGACATCGACGACTTCCCCGTTCTCAAAGGCCTTATCCAAAGCGCCCTCCCTGAGCTCATCCGCATCTCCTCTCTCTACCCCGACGACGACGCTGGCATCCGTCTGCAAAGCCACGCCCTCTCCGCCCTCAACAACATCGCCTGGTCAGTTTCCCTCATCGACTTCTCTGACTCGCACAACGCCGCTATCCAGGCCGCATGGCGACCAGCCGGCTACACTCTGTGGGCCCGAGTCATCGGCGCCATCCTTTCTACCGACACGGCTGACATCACTCTTGCCACGCACATCACCAGCCTCGCTTGGGCCGTCGCCCGCTCCCTCCATACCGGTTCTACTGGACTGGGCGGCGATGAGCACCGTCGTTTCATCGCCCTCTATCGGGCCACACAGAGTAGCGAAGCCGCCCAGAACTCGGAAGACCCCTTCCAGGCCCTTGGTGTCAAATGTATCGGTGTGCTCGGCCAGCTCGCTCTTGATCCGGCCCCGACGGACCGCAACCGCGAAGTCGCAACCTTCCTCATAGCCCTCCTCGCAGGCTTGCCAAACACCCCCCCTGCCGACGCCGTCGAGGCCCTCAACCAGCTTTTCGACATCTACGGCAATGAGGACTACGCATACGACCTCGAGGTCTTCTGGAAGGACAACTTCCTCAAGCACCTCGAGGACGCCGTTCCCAAGATACGCGCCATGGTCAAGTCCATTAACAAGCAAGAACAATCTGAGTTGCGTTTGCGCGCTGATGAGGCGGCGCTGAACTTGAATCGTTTCCTGGCGTACAAGCGGAAGAACAAGCCGAAGGCATAGATAGATATTGGGAAAGCGAAGGTTTCGGAAAAGTAATGACATATGAATTCTTGTTTCTGAAGGTAGCATTTGCGCCTTACAACTCTTGGTTTTTGTGTAGTATTCTGTCTATCCCATCGTTCGTGTGAAAGTCAGGTCCGTATCTACTTATCCCATCATAACGCAAACAGGCCCAGGATCGCCAGGAAGCAACTACCATGGTTCAAACATGAGCGACAACCAATGTCGACATGACCAGCCTCAGCACCTTTCAAATACCCGATACAAACCCTTCAAGCTCGCCACTTCCAACACTCCACTCTCCATTAGAGAATTTGTTGCCACTAGCTTGGCTTTGAATGCTGGGAAGAAGATGTTTTGTATAGCATACCGGACATGCTGCCGGCGTAACCGAATCTCGTCAGGGATATCCTCAGTACGAAGACCTTCCTCATCCCCGGGCAGGGCGGGCAATGGTTCCGGAACGTACAGGGTGGCAAGCTCGCGTAGGAACGTTTCAAAACAGCCTTTTTCATCACTCCAGTCAACATGGGGTCCGAGGCGGAGGAGGAACCTCGGCAGCTTGACGAGCGGTGGAGTGTATCCCTTGACGAGGAGAGGGATGGAGACAAGCTCGCCGGCAGGTGAAATCTCCAGTGAGAAGTACTCCTGTAGCATCTCACGGCGTTCAATCAATTGACTTGACACTCGATCGACAAGGGTCTCGATGTCAAAATCCTCGTCAAGAGAACCTACGGCCTTCTTCTCCATCTCGGCCGCCATGCGGAGCATCTCTCTAAGATCCAGCGAAGGGCTGAAGCGGATGGTACCGAAATTTCCAAAGTCAGTCAACCCAATCTGGTAAAAGTACTCGAAACAGGTGTGTCCATAATCAATAAGATAGAGCTTGACGCCTCCTTGGATAGCTGCTAGCCTGCGTTGATCATCAACCACTCCAACAAATGTGTGGGCGGCAAAGATCTCTGTCAAGTCTTTTTGCATGTTCTCACGGACATCGGCTCGCAACTCTTTGACACTGCTCAGTCGACAAGGAACAGATGCTCGACTGATAGTTTCATAATCGAGGCTCTCTGGAAGCGCGGATGGCTGCTCCGAGCGGTGCGTGGATGCCGACGATTCACTAGGCCCAGCCAGAGAGAACATGGACGTAATCTTCCGCTCGGCCGTATCTGTTCGCACCAGATCGTTCGAGTTTCGACGAGGCCTCTTTGCCAAGGGAGTGGCTCGGCTTGGGGTGCCATCATTGTCGGTCCGTGGAGATGGGTCGGCAGGCTTGACACCAGGCAAGAGCGTCTGAGTCATGAATGTTCGGCTCTTGTCGACAGCAGCGAGTTTTGTTTCGATGTGCTCACATATGGCCTGAATAATTTCGTCCTCGTTGAGAAAATGAACCTCTCTTTTAGTCGGATGGACGTTGACATCTACTCGGGCGGGGTCAATCTCCAGACTTAGATAGACGAATGGGTGGCCTTGTTTCGGTAGAAAGTTTGAGTACATCTGCTCGATAGCCTTTTTAATGTGGGTAGACTCAACGCAGCGATGATTGATGAAGAGCAGAAGAGTCGTCTTCTTGACAGAATAGTTTGCATTTGTCGTATAACCTTCAGCCTTGAACCCCCAGCGGACTTCAGAGGTCTCGAACTGGAGGAGCTCATTGGCGACGCTGCTGCCGTGAATCTGGCGAATACGGTCGATAACGGTGGCCTGGGCTTGAATTGACAGGCTGGTCGAGGACTCGCCTGCCTTCTTGCAAGTGAAGCCGACTCCTTTGCAATGCACAGCATATCTACCTACCATGTCTACGATCTTGTTGAACTCGTCAGAGTAGGAGCGGAACGCCTTCCGGCGAGCACTAATATTATAGAAGAGGTCCTCGACAGTGATTTGAGTGCCGGGACGGCCAGCAACGCCCTTTGGCTCGGCAGACTGGCCCTGTTTTGTCGGTGCGAGCTTCCCATCCTGGTAGGTAGCGCGCCAGGCAAGGTCAGAGTCTTTCGTTTTGGTTGTTACAGTCAGATGTGCAATGTGGCTGATGCTTGCTAGGGCTTCGCCTCGAAATCCATATGTGGCAATGGAGGAAAGGTCTTCGAAGGTGGTAATTTTGGAGGTAGTGTGGCGCACACAGAGGATGGCCAAGTCTTCTTTCTAGGGGGTAGTCAGCCCTGCGTAAGGAGGGGCGCTATTCGAGGGCGTACCTGGATGCCACACCCATTGTCGGTGATCTGGAGGAGCTTGAGCCCACCATCCTTAGCAAGGATCTCCAGGGAGGTAGACCCCGCATCAACGGCGTTTTCTATTAGTTCCTTGAGTGCATGGACTGGAGCAACAATGATTTCACCAGCCGCTATTTTGTTGACCACGTCTGGATCCAAGGCCTATCGATGGATATGTTAGCTGAAACATGGACGTTAAAGTGCGGATGTTTGAACACGGTCGAGGCGGAGATGCTGCGGGAGCGGGTTGCCAACGCATGCTTCTTGCTTGCCTTGATTCTGCGGGCGGGGCGGGACTCTTCGGGTTCGCCGTCGGCCTTTCTCTTGATACCGCTTGTTGTGTTTGCACCAAGATGCACTTCATGGGCAACATCTATATCCATTGAATCGGACATGACGACGACAAGTCTGTTAGGGTGCTCAAACCGACTGCCTCACTCTTTGCTGTGAGCCGCGGAGCAGCGAGTGGGGTGCAAAGTGAACATGAGTCGGCGAGGCGCTTATGACTTGTCAATCTAAGCTGCACCTCGATGCGTGACGACTAGGAACAGTAATAATAAACGGGGTTATTCTCAGAAGCTTTAGTTGACCGGCTTTGACAACCGAAGATGAAGGTTCGTAGGGCTGTCGAAGCTGTGAATGGCGACCTATGGATGATGGATGATTGAACGAACCAACACAATGGGAACGAATGGGGGTAGGTGGGGCTGATGATACACGAGGCAAGCACGAAAGCACGTGACACCCAGATATGTTCTGCAGGAAGGCGGTCCGAGCGACTCCCCGGCCTTTAGCCCCTGTGTTGGTCCCAATGACCAGCCAACAGGGGAACGACTACACTTGAAGAGTGAACGCCTCCCCTCCGGTCCTTGCATGGTCTTGTTCCGCCTCATGCAAATGAGGACTGTCATAATCAATGAAGAGAGAAGAGAGAACCAGCCAGAGGGGGTCTGCGCCGCGTTGATCCAACATGTGATGAGTACGGGCTGAACGACGGCCAGCACCTAGCTTCAGCCTCACCTGAAGCCTGCGTCGCATTCGCTATTCAATCCGCATCATGTATGTCTCAAACTACCCACCATCTCTTCGCTCAAAGATTTCGACTACCCTTGAAAAATCAAATTCAATCGAACGTACCACCAGTGAACTCTGACTAAGACTTGAAGCAATCAAAGATGGCTCGTGAGTTGGAGACTGACAGGATACTGGTCCTATGACATGCCCGCCCTGGGTCCTTTCTCTGGCTTATAGTGTCTTGAAAAATTGTTCCGTTTTTTTCAAGGTGCCCCCTTGCCCGAGACTTGTTTGGAGTTGGTCTCGTCTGTCCACGCACCATCTTTCGCGGACGCAGCGGACATCAGCTGAGAGACGAGCAACAGCCGCCGTGGCGTCATTGCAACCCAAAATACTCCATGAATACAACCTGTACCATAACTCACTTTCCAGCTCCGAATCCCCCCTGTCAGTGATGATACCTATGCAACCTGCTTATTATTAGGAGGAAACAAGACCGAACTGGATATAATCGCCCTCTCGTCAACTAAATCAACCAGCAGTGTGTTACGGCTATCGCTTGACCCAATTTGGAAGCATTTGTCCACACCCCGTCTTCGGCCCCCAGACCCACTGGCACCCAGCCTTGATGCCTGCTAAGTGGCTTGCAAGTCGACAAGAATGCCTCGCGACAACAATGCAGCAACCTTTTTAGTGTACCTTTTTCGGTTTCTCGCGCCAGGCAGTCAGATTCAACCAAGGGGGCAACGGCCGCCGAGAAAAGGGGAGTGGTACTCAATGATTCAACGCAAACGCCCTGGCCTGGCGGCCTCCAAGCCGTTTAAGAGCTGGGCAACTTTTCCGGATGGGGATTTCGTACACTTCATGACGTTGCCAGCCAACTGACTTGTCACATTCAGTTTCTGGCACTTGTGTGGGGGCTTTCGGTCATACAACCCGTCGTTCTCGCGTCCTGTTCCCTTTCTGACGCCCAGATTGAGACACAGAGACTGAGAGACAAAGTGGCATTGTCGCCCCAACCAGGTTCCGAGGGACCAAGACAGCCGAGTCCTCGGCAATCTGTATTAACTGCGTCTTGTCCGGGCTTAAATCCACATTATCTCGAGTTAATCGGGACGCGCCAATGAGCTCAGCCCCTGTTCGTCCGTCCGGTGCTTGTCTGCGCCTGCACTAGGCTCTCCAATCGACACCATCTTTTCTCCATTGCAAGACATCCTGGGCGGCCAAGGACTGTCAAGGCAAGGCTCGCGCCATCTCAGCCACCGAGCTATCGGCCAACTGCATTAGAAATCTGCATCGCCTCATCCCCATGATTCTCGTAACCCAGGCTCTCTGCAGGCGCAAGTTTGTGCAGCAACGCGCCAATGCTCGCGCCGCCTGATGCCCTGCTTTCGTGTGTTAGCCCCAGGGACCATGGCCTTGCATTAGGTACAGAATCCCAGATGCCCGGCACAAGTCTCTAATTGCTGGTCCCCTGGCTTAGCGCTGGGCTTGCAGGCCGAGTATAAGAAGGGATCGATGGTGCGTCCTGGCAATATCACCCAAGACATTTACTCCCATGGATCAACAAGGTCGCAATTTACCTTCCCATACACCATCTGCCGGCTTCTCTTTGGAAAAAAGCAGGGTCACCCCCAAAGTCAAATTAAACATGCCTGGTCCTACTGCAACATCGACGTTCCCCGAACCATCCACTACTAGTAGGTAAGTGAGGCCCAGCCCATCCTTGGGATCGCCCTCTAGTGTCTCTGTTGTAAACCTTGCTAACAATTATACTAGACATGGTTCGACGATTATCCCTGATGTTGATGAAGAAGCCCAAAACAACATACGCCCCCCCCATTCAGAGCCGACCACGCCGCGCCTTACACGAAGCCGCCTTCGAGGGTTACTCGACTCAGGCCAGACTAGCCTCACGGAAGAACAGATGCTCAGCATCGACGATTCCGGTCACCGAGCCGCCGAAGATCTCCTCATTGGCGTCGGCGAATTTGTTAACGGGCCGCAACCTAGCGGTTCACCAGAACGGGGCATTACAACCCAGAACGAGACTGCGACTGAAACGCCTCCTGAGAGTGACCCATGTGAGGAAGAGCTCCAGCGTCTAGAAGACAACAGAAGACACCTAGCTGGGCGCCGGCGAAGGCACACCAATTCTCGGGCTAGACGTCGTGGTCATCCAGTCTCGACGTGGATGTCCATGAAACGCATCGTACGCGACCCACCGGAGTGAATGAGGCAAGCAGAGAAATAGATACATATACAAAAAAGGCGTATGGGGGCATGACAATGGCGCACGATATCGGTGGCGGAGTGCTTTGAGAATTGGCTAGGCGTTTCTAATTAATGGGAGGCATGGTGGATTCTGGAATACCCGGTCGGGGTTTTGCTTTCGCATTTGTTACCTGGGTTTGCGTTTGGACGGATATGGCACTTCATGGGTTGGGATAGAATGCATCTTTTACGATTCGTGGGGCGTTGATGTAGACATCGAGCCATGGGTGGACACGGTGGACAGTATGAAATTAAACCGCGATGATTTCTTCCTTCCTATCTTTTCCCTCCGCATCATAAGCCACTCCGCAAGAATGGGCAGCAGTCAATAGATTCCAAACAACAGTCTCACACCAACCCCGTCGTCGTTCCAGGTGACATCGTCGCAAGCGGATGTGAGAGAAAATTGATCAAGATGTGGAAGAATGAAGACTGCTACATGCGCTAAATTCAGGTATACAACTCATCCGTCAGACTGTTCAGACTTAAACCTTCCTTGGCAATGTCATCGACATCGACGAGGAAGTCTAGAGGCATCTCAACGAGCGTGCCTCGGATACGTCCCAGCCACTCCTTGACTTCTCGAATGCCGCCCGGGAACTCCTCTTGGACGATATGGCCGTACTCCACCTTGCCCTTGTTGGGTTCGTCTTTCTTCTCCTTCTTCGCGGACTCTTGACTAGGGATGATGAAGTGCGAGCTGAAGAACTCATCGTACGCCTTCCACGTCCTCACGCGATCGTTGGGCACAGGGTGGAAGGCGCGCGAGAAGATTTCAGTGTTGGATTGAGCTGTTCGGTTCCAGAGACTCTGGAAGTTGGACGAGAGCGGGTCGACGACGAGCCGATCCGGCGCAGAACCCCAGTCATAGTGATTTGGAGAAACATCGACAGGCGTCCAGTTCGAATCGGGGCGGTCGGGGAGCTGGTCTGGGATGAGTCCGAGGTGCTTGCGGAAGATGTACCGGCGCAGCGAGGCAGCAAAGCGCGAAACCTGGTAACGCTGACCGTCCATAACAGAGTCGACCATCGCAGGATCCTCAATGACGACAGCGATCTCCGAATCGTGATTGCCCAGTTGAGAGCGGTCGTTGAGGTTAGCAGAGCCGCAGATGACAACTCGGTCGTCGGCGATGAGAAGCTTGGTGTGGATATAAAGCTGCTCACTGACATAGGCATTGATCTCGTCCTCTGGGTTCCCGTCCCAAGTCAGGTCGGCAACTCTAGGACCGCCATCCATGTAGGCGGAACTGATTGTGTCGAGCGTGGTATCTTTCACACGAGCCGCTTCGCGTCGATATCTGTCATAATGCTCCGTGTTCTCTCTGTAGCCTCGATTGAGCGGACGGTCAATGTGGCCCTCATACTCTCTTCTCGCATCTTCGTATAACACGCCGGCTTGAGCTTCAGCCTCGGACATGGTCCTCGACGTGTTGATGCGATCAAAGGAGCGGAGATTGTAGAATCCAATATAGCGGCCAGGATCCCGAATGCCGGCCGCCTTCAGCTTCTCAAGGATGCTGCTGCGACCTCTGCTGATCGAGGCGTATTGGAACTCCATGATGGCCCTGGTGCCCAAAGCGCCCTCGCTCTTCAAGTCGCCGGCAAATGCTGGGACAGCAGGCATCAAGATGATGACCTTGAAGCGCTGGCCTTTGTTGAATGCGCGCACGATTCTGCTAACGATGGCAGCGCCGATCTGATTTTTCACACGCGTTGTGGAATCTGTAGCCGTAATGAAGAACTGGTCTGTTTAGAACGACATCCCAATGACTTTTGGAGCTACCATACCTGGTTCTCAATATAAACAAAATGTTCGGCAGCTTCGATAGCGTGGATGTAGGCATTTTGAATCGAGCGCTCAGTCGGGTGGCCAGCACTCCACTCGGAGCAACTATGAAAGTATCAGGGTTAGTTGCGAGCACAGTAGGGCGGGAGTGAATGGAATGCCTACCTTCGCACCAGCTGAATGCGTGGCGTCTCATCGTCATGCTGCCTTCGCTCATGATGCCTGTCATCCGAGTCGTGAGAGATGAAGTTGCTCAGTCGGTTGAATTGGTCAGTTAGACCGCCGATGTATTCTTCATAGCCATGCTCGTGTCTGCCTCGGTGACCTTCTGCACCTCTTGAGGTGACTTCGAGCTTTGAGTACTTTCCAGGGTTCTTCTTCTTGTACTTCTCACCGAAGATGAAGTTCCTGGAGAGTTGTCAGTGTGATGGGTTTTGCAGAGGAGCTAGGTCGGACGGCTTACCATCGGTCCACAAAGTGGTCGACGAGATTGTGAACAATCTTGCCATTCATACTCAAAGCGACATCGGACCAACCCATTCTGGAGCTCTTAGTTCGGTCAACTGTCATAAGTGTTAGCTTACCCCCACAAAGTCGCATGTAGAGCACATACGCTGATTTTTCTCCCAATCCTTGACGTCTGCAAAGTCATAAACTCTGGCGTTGTTGTAGTCTTGCCCTGGAAAGACAACGTACGAAAGCCCTCCTGGCTTGACATCGGAAATTGGATGTGAGCTAGTATCCCACCTTCCGAAGCCTTGCATTTGTGTTAGTGAGACTCCTCGAGGACGGGGCGAAAATACCTGCACATGTCCAAGCCACCCATGAATGCAAGCTTGCGGTCAATGACGAGAAGTTTCTCATGATGAGCCCAATAGAGAACAATTCCATCTCCAGTGCCGTATACAGCCTTGATTGCATCGCCTGAGGCTCGGGCAAGGTCAAACTGGGTGAGAGCCTTGAGGGATTTGCCCAGTTCTGCAGTCAAGTCGTAGCCGGTTGGAAGATGATCTGGATGTCTGAAGACTTTGACGTTGGGGTGCAGAGCCTCGAGGGCGGTCCTTGTGTGAGCGGAATCCAGAGTCAAGGCCGCCTGCACTTCTTTGTAAACGATAACATAGACCTTGACTCCACGCTCAGCAGCGGCCTTGAGCATGAGATCCAAGCGATATCTCCCGTACTTGGAAGGGGGCCGGCGCAGGTAGAGCTCGGGGCTTAGCCACCAGTCCAGAATCATGATACTCTCCTGAGCCCCTGAAGCAGAATTCACGCGTCAGATGAATGCTTCTCTTCGCTCGTGACTTTGGACACCAATCTCCGGGGACTTACTCTCAAGGGCCTCAGAGACGGCCCAGAAATATGAAGCTCCATCCACGAACCACTTGGCAGCGCCAGACACCTCTGGCGCAAAGGAGCCGAAGCGATTTGCATTCTGAGTAGATGATTGAGGTTTATTGCTCGTGGTGTCGGCTTCGGCTTCCTCCTTCTTCCCGCTGCCAAAGGCGGACTCGATCTGATCGCCCAGCCCCTCGACGTGGGCGGTGACTTTCTTGAACATAGACTCCATGATCCCTTGGAAAACAAGAACAGTTTTTGCCAGAATTTAGGAGTGTTGATGGAGTAAGAAATAATGCTGACAGGTGGTCTCGTGAAGGTGCATCATAGCTAAGAGCAACGCAATCATGCATGATGAGGGGCGCGGGTATTGCCGTAAAGCGGGGCATATCAGCTCCATGGGGAACCTTGGTAGGCAGATACATCTACAGAGCTCGTATCACGTAAATAGCTTAAAAGTGGCGATCAGGAAGCGCTACATGGATAGAGAAATTCAGCTCCTCGTACATGCCGACAAGAGAGAACCAACAGTTCGATGAACCAATACATAGGACTCACGACTGCCAAGCTCGTTACTTACACCGCAAGCTGTCTATCAAGAGGCGGTCTGTGATGTTAACGATTTGACGCGCAATGCCAATGTGGCGGAGGTGTATACAATCCAGCAACGGATGCTGGCATATGTTTCTCACTAAGGGAGAGTCATTATCCCTTATGCATCCAATAATCTATTCAAACAAAAACCAAGTCTCCACAGAGCAAGAACGAAAAGGCCACATATTTGAGAAAAGTTCCTAGGAGCTGAGCGGAAGTCTTGAGGGACGCCGGCTTAGCGGCGGGTACCGGCACGGATTGTGCGGGCTCTCTTCCGGCACTCCCGGATCGACCGGCACCTGGCCGGGTTAATCCTCCGAGGCAGTCGCGGCCTATGCGAATTTGAGGCCGTATACAGTAGAGATAAAAGGTGTAGACCTGCATTATTGAATCGTTTGATTCAGGTGGAACCCTTTTGGCTATCAAGGCTCATAACAGCGGGGGCATTTGTGGTCTTGGGACGTACTGGTCAACGGCGTCGCAGTCCGTTTCACTAATTGTATGAGGGGACGATAACGACAACGGCAGCAGCAGCAGCAGCAAACAACGAGCTCTGGTAACAGATGTTTCCCCAATACTAGAAAAAAGACACAATTACGAAAGGTTCCACCAAACGATGGCCCCATCATACAGCTGTTCTCCTTTTGGGAAAAATACAGACAAATCGCAGCGATAATTGCAGTTGATGATCGTCGTCCAGTGTAGGGTCAATATTGCACAAGGCAACATTGGGGTTGTATATCAGTAGCCCAATCGGATGTTTAAAGCCAGTACATTTATACTCTCACATGATTTCTCTTTGCCTACCCAAGCAAGGTTCATCTAATTAATCATGCCACAAGGATCACTTACACGGCGGCTCTCAGGCTCCCCCAACGAATCTCACGACTGTGGAGGAAGTCAATTCGGCATCAGGTAATCTTGTCCAATTCATTGTGTCCTCTTCATATCGCAACCGAGAAGCAATGTCTTTGCCAATCATGCAACCTTCTAGCCCCAGCTTCATCAAACTTCCTTGGTAGCCGCAGCATTTTCATTTTCCGATACCAGAACGGAGCCGAAGTCGTCGCGCAGCATACATCACCCGACATAATCGCTAACTTGAGGTAGCCCTAACAAAAATAAATTCGCTCGTCTTCATGTTACACAGGTGATGAGCAGCCTTCATCTCACCTCTCCTAGAAATATATTCACGTTGCCTTGTCAATATACGAATACGGCTTACAAGACCAGTACCTTCATTTCCGCCGTTAATATTGAACGTATGTTTTAGTATTGCCACGGTCTTCCTTTTTTTGGCAAGCAGGTCACAGTGATTGGCGGTACCATGCGAGTGTGACAAGTTTAGGAGCTACCGTAGGAAAGGATACTTCCTACTTCTTGAAAGATATCACTGCAACATCATCCTTGCTCCTTTCATGCCCACTGGTCTCTCCGCGAGGAATCGTAGAACAGCCGTGCACACCTAGGACTAGCTATTTTAAAGGTATGAGTGAGTGTTGATTGGAGATCTTCTGGAAGTATAATGGTTGTAGATGGGTCAGGATGTTGTATGTGGACAACGGCAAATTACAAGCCATGCAAATGTGATCGACATCTGAAGAGGCACGCTCGACTTGAAGCATTAAATGTGGGATTTTTACTCGCCGAGAAATGCAACTTCTCGTTCTCTCTTATCATCTACGCCTGGTTTTCTCCATATCATAGAATATGATGCTAGAGTGGCAGCACATGTTTGAGAGGCAGTATTTCTTCCTCACACATTTTCCCAAGGATCAGGAAATGATAGTAGTATTACAACAAATTCCATTCTATGACCCCCCCGGCTTGTGGTTCATATTTGTATCAATGTACGGGGGAGGGGTGTCTTCATGATCATGTATCAGTCGGGACAGAATCCGAAGGCTAGACTTGTTCGGGAGCTTGATGTCAGCTCGGGGCCCAAAATCCGGCTCTCTGGGTCTTCGCGGTCCGAAACGCGGGGACGGTCTAAATACGACTATTGCCTGTTCGGGATGAAGATGTCTATCTGAGCATCTGGGGACAATCCCGGCCGATATCAAGGAAGTCTGCCGAGGCCCTTTATCCCCTGTCCTCCTCCGGTCTTGGTGTGTCTTGATATCTCCTCAGCAGTGTGGTTGAGCGTCATTCTAGATACGGGCAGCCACTTAGACCTTTCGTAAAACATATGACGCAAGCAGTTACTTGCTTCAGATCTCCACCCAGAGGCTGATGGGGTGGAGGCAAGCCGTGACTGATCAACTCTCGACAATCTAAGCTGGACGCTTCCTTGTCGAACAGTTATCAAGACTGACCAGGGTCTGGCGAGCCTATCTTCAAGTTGGCGCAAGGCTGGGTTGGCGGGGAAGATAACAGTTCCTGACAAGCTTGGGCCCCTTCACAATGATGATGCAAATCGTCAAATGTGCACGCGAGCGAACAGTCACAGTCCACGTGGAAGATGGTGCAAGGGAACACACACCTGCCCGCCATCTCTTATCACGCTAGAGTAACCTGAGTTGCCAGATACGTGTATCGTACAGCTCAGTTCAGCGCGCACACGCCCCGTTCCCAGCTCAAAGGGGTGCTTTCTTCCTGGAAGCCTGACCTCTTGCAGGCATCTTCTGCAAACGCCCCCCCATGCAAGGCACCACTTCTTATCGTGGAACGTCTCGCACACCGACGCGGACCACATTCACTACTGCAGCTGTTTTTTTTTTTAATAACAACCACCCCGGTGGCCAATACCTCGGCGTAGCCGCGACAGTGGACACTACTAGCCTTCGGCGCTCCCCCCCGTCGGCGCTCCGTCATCGGAGCCGCAGGCTGGCCGTGTGATCGGCTTGTTCACCGTTAACCCGTCCCAAGTGGATCCGCAAGGTGTGCTTTCACCGATTTCCCGACCGTCTCTCGGCGACTATTACACCCTTTGCCGCGCTGATGAGACCCCTGGGGAAGTTTTACCCGTTTCTTCCATTCAACGGGAAGCGTGTTTACTTATCTGGGCATTTTGACACATTCAAGGAGCCACCACAGACTAAAGCCAACTCATCCGCATAACCCACATAGTCGTCGACCTTCGAAATCCCACAAACACAGGCCTCTCTATCTAGGTATTCTATCAGTCCCTATCTCCCAAACCTCCCGGGACTTCTCCTATCTCACCATTTTCTCTGCTCCGCGCGCACCGTATCCACTCGCTCGCAACCTCCCTTCAGCCGGACAAGGCCAGGGCCCTCCACCGCCACACCTCATCCGCCTCTTCTCTAGCCCGGACTTGTGTTGGGGACACGGGAGTGGACCCTCGTCCCCATAGTCCCGTTTGCGGGGGAGATTCGACACCGTGAACCTGGCCATGCGGGGGTGGGCTTACCATTGCAGCTTTCAATGTGGGGATATTGACCCCGACAAATTTTTTGCCATTTTTCTTTCGTAAGACGGCCAGGAGGGGAGAAAAATCTTGTCATGGGCAGCGCTTGGGGGTACCATCTCGTCCAGGCCTGTCCTTATGACGCAGCGCTTCGCCGCCCGCCAGCACAACCCGAGAACGCGAAGTTTCGCCGACGCTGGACACAAGTAGCAAAAACAACCGCCCACAGGGAAGCATACGGACATGGAGCATTGCGCAAAAATCCCATGATGCGTCAAGCCCCTGTCCTTTGACCTTTTCCTCTGCAAGTGAACTGCCAGAACAGGTAGGATGATTTTGGTACTTTCAAGCGAGATCGGAAGCGGTCCAATCGGGATGGCTCCACACCCGTTCATGCTTGAGCCAGGAGTGGCGCGCCAACTGACGCACATTTTAGCTGGAAAGCTGGAAAGCTGGAAAGCTGGAGCTGGAGCTACCAACAATAGAAACACACAAATCGACAAGGGAGCGAGCATCAAGATGGACAAGATAAAACCCATGCTGAGATAAGATAGATATCACATCAGGTTATGTATATTAGATAATGATATAGAGAGGATCGTCCAATACTTTTCGTAGAGACCCCGCCATAGGTAAGTGAAATGATCGTTTCCCAAACGCCAAACCGGGGTCTTGTAAGTGACCTTTCATAAGCCATACAAAACGATCCGAACACACTTCATTTATTCTGCAGATTCACGAACAACCTTGTCAACCGCCTTGGCAAAGTACTCGACATTGCCATCGTTGAGGCCGGCCATACTGATGCGACCGTTCTTGGTCATGTAGACATGAGCCTCCGACCGGAGCTTCATAACTTGGGCCTCGCTCAGGCCGGTGAAGCTAAACATGCCAATTTGATCTGTGATATGGTTCCAGGTGCCAGGAGTCTCGAGCTCCTCCAGCTTTGCGCGTAGTACTGAGCGCATTGTGATGATGCGGCCGGACATGGTGCGCAGGTTCTCCTCCCACTCCGTAAATAGCTCAGGGTCGTTGAGGACCGTGCTGACAATGCGCGCACCGTACAGAGGAGGGTTGGAGATTTCTGATCGCTGAAGGATAGCCAATTGGGAACCAATTCGGGCGATGGTTTCGGGCGCATCCTCGGCGGGAGAGGTGACGGCGTGGAAGCAGCCAGCGCGCTCGCCGTAGAGGCCGAAGTTCTTGGCGAAGCTTTGAGCGACAACGAGCTCGAAGCCCTGCTCGATGAAGTAGTGGACAGCCCAGGCATCACGAGTGAGGTCACCAGAGGCAAAGCCCTGATAGGCGCAGTCGAAGAAGGGGAAGTGGTTCTTCTCCCTCATGATGTTGGCAAGCTCGATCCACTGGTCCTGCGTTGGGTCGACGCCAGTGGGGTTGTGCGCACAGGCGTGGAGGACGAAGATGGAGTGGTCCGGGGCGTTCTGGAACGCCTCCTTCATGCCCTCAAAATCAAGGCCCTTGGTCTCCTTGTGGAAATATGGGTATAGGTCGACGGTGAGGCCGACATTCTTGAAGATCTGGTGGTGATTCGCCCAGGTAGGGTTTGACACGTAGACGGTGCGGTTGCCCTGGTAAAACTTGGCCAAGAACAGAGCGCCTAAGTGGACAGCGCCAGTGCCCGAGATTGTTTGTAGCGAGGTCGCGCGGTTCTCCTTCAGGGCGGGTGAATCGGCACCGAGAATGAGATCGGCGGCTTTTGAGGTGAAGCTGGCGATACCAGCAATAGGGGCATACTCGTGATTGAGGTCAGGGTTGTTTCGGAGAATCTCATCAGCCTGTGACGCATGCGGGGTCAGTAACGGCACAGAAAAGTTTCCAGATCACCCTGGCGGGGCAATGAGTAATTGGGCAGGGGGCGAGATGAGATGATGATAGGGCTTCGTGTAATCGGCCACATGACTCAAAAACCGCCTGACTAGGCTCGTAAAAAGCCCAGAGACAGCTTGCCGGGAGCTCCGTGCTTGCGACATCTCTAAAAGAAGAAATGCCGCCATGTGTGGGTTCGAGGGAGGGAATTGGAGGTGCGCGACGTGGGATATGCCACATGCGACATGACGCGACACGACAGACGGTAAAGGTGAGGACGGAAGTATAAGCCATACCTTGTGTACAACAGGTAGCACCCAGGGCTTTGCGTTCTCGTCTCTGTAGGCGCCAATACCCTATTAAACAGAAAAATACTGGTCAGTTTCGACGTCGTGACAGGAGTCGGGAGAGCAAGAGAGGGGCGATAAAGCTTACCAGATCGACTTTGTAGGGGCTTTCGTCGGCCCTGTACTCCCTGGCGAGGCCGAAGAGAGGATCTTCGGGGGCCTGGGGCACAAGGTCGGCAGGGAAACTTGAGGGAGCTGGAGGAGAAGACATGATGGGCTTGAGATGGCGGGCAACTTGGTTGAGACGAGAAGAAGCAGAAGCAGAAGCAGAAGAGGACGCGGTCGGTGCCATTTTATCAGTCGAGGTTGAGCTGGGGAAGGAGACTTGGGCTCTTGTACTTGCACTTGCGTTTGTACCTCTCAGACCGTGACGGGGCTTGCTGGAAGACAGTGTCATAGTGGGCTGCGGCCCTGAGGAACTGGGAGCCCGGAGGGGCGATTAGGGGGTGTGGAGGGGCCCTGGAGCGCCGTCTCCGGGGGCCTGGGTGGGGAGGGATGGAAGCCCCGGGGGGGAAGGGGGCGTGTGATATCGGGATGTACCCGAGTACCTAGGGAGGGGTGCGATGTGTCAGGTGTGTGAGGTACCGGGCAAGGTACCTGGAGGTGTGCCTCAAAGGTGTACTCGTGGATGGCAGGTGAGCAAGAGGGAGGAGCGCTGGCTGCAGTGCAAGCCTACAACAACGGTGCAGATGGTGCTGCAACGTACGCTGCAGAGGAGCTGGGGGCGGCACACTGGTCAATGGTCACTGGCTCAGCGAATGCCCTTGCAAGGCGAGCTCTGAACGCTGCGACCAGAGGTGGCAGTTGCGTAACCTGGATTCTGGCCTGATGCAATTGGCCAGGGATTGGACGAGGTTGACGCACGCGTTCGAATTGGGCGCCGTTGTCCCGGACCAGTGGAGCACTCGGGGCAAGGGGCTCCCCGAATCCAGCAGCTTTAGGAGCTCTGGCTCTGTAAGAAGTCTCTGTGAAGCGGGTTGGGCGGGGCGCTGTACTGCGTCGCGCGCGCTGTGCCTCGCTGTGATCTCGCTGAAGGGAGGCTTACAAGGTGGGCGGACAAAAGAGTCGGTGGTCCGAGGTGGACAAAGGTGGGCAAAGGTGGGCTCACCTGGCGCGGTCCTCACCGGCAACTGGGCTTGCGTGATGTCTTCTGTGACTGTCTCAGTTTTCGATGTCAGTCTTCTGTGTCAGTGCCTTGCGGGCCAGTTGTGACAGTTCCAAATAAGGCGCCAATTGCTGCTGCCCTCTCTGGAGGTACCTAAGGTACACTTGTACCTACACTAGTACTCTGAGGTGCAGCACGATGTGTGTGGAAGCCAGCCAGAGCGCCGACCAGGGCCAGGTGCCGGGGAACAGGGGACCGGGGAAGTGAAGTGTGTTTTCCTAACCCAACAGCACCAGTCAGAAGCGCTCTGGAGTCTAGAGTCGATTAAGTGATGTGTGTTGTTGTACTAGGTGTATTAGGTGAGGGTAGAGGCTGTGGAGGGGAGTGCGATAATGGATAATGGACGCGCGATGGGGACGTAGGAGACTAGGAACTGACGGGGAAACGCCTGCAACGGACCAAAGGCAATCCTGCAGTCTGAAGGCTCCTGCCTGGGGCGACAAGAGGGGGGGGATATGATGAGCAGCTCTAGGTTGCTCTGCTAGTCTGTCCGCTTCTGCTTCTTTACAGAGCCTTAGACGGTGGTGAATGGGCGTGCGGATGGTCGTACTGTACGGTTGTGCTTGAGTGGACTGCAAAGTGTCGACTGTGGGTATCGGTGTGTGGGCGGCGTGGACGTGAGCATGGGCAGGGCGTGTGTGGGCGTGCAGCAGGATGAGAGGGAATGTGATGGGCGATTCTGGAGGATTTCCAGTACGTATTGTCAGGTATCACTGACAAAACGACTGAACTTGGTCTGTTGATATCGTCTCCGTGATTGAATTTTTTCTCTTCATCACCTCAGAATTCCCTGTCCCCCGCAGATGCAGATGCGAACCCGGCTTTTATGTCCCACTCCGCGGTCTCGGCTGTCTGAGAATCGCCTTGCGAAAGAAGCTTGTGACGGGGGGACGGGGACGGAAACCTACTGCGTTATACGGGGATGATGTCGTCAGACCGAGGCTCCCGCAGCAACTCCGAGATTCGTACCTTGGCCCAAGGCAAGGTAAGTACCCAGGTAGGTAGATACGGTAGTTTGGCTACCTACCTTGGTAATCCAGCATACCATGGAAGCTTGCTGTCTGTAGCGAGCAGGCTGATGTTGTCACGCGGTCGCCAGATGGATCTGACTGGGCCAAGTGATTCATTCCAGCCAAGCATGTACCTTTGCAGGAGGCAACAAGAATGCCCAATCAGCAGGATAAGTTCAGTCGCTTTTCTTAGTATTTTTTCTCATTTTGTCTGTGTGCCTATTGCGGGCCAAATAAAATGTCACTCCTCGGCTCCGTAACTTTCTGGAAACTCCTGCGAGCATCACCTGTTTCATCTGATCTCATCTGATCTGGCAAGTTTTTGGTCTGGAAAAAAGTGCCTGATACTGAGCTGGAGCTATGGGGCATTTCCTCAGACCCCCAGCCCCAGGTAGCCCCTTCTGACCTTGTAGACTTACCCACTACGAACTAAGCAGCTAAGGCAATTAGAATGTGCCTGCTTTTCCCTGCTCCGCCTCTTCTTCCCCGTCCCCCGTCCACATCTCCATCCATCTCCAAGAAAATGCAAGCTTCCAGACCCCTTCCACATCGTTTCTCTTGGCTGCCGACGATGTGCAATCCCACACACCCTTTCCTTCACCCACATCGTCCGGCCCCGTCCTATCCCGCTTCATGCACCTCCCGGTGCCGGTGTCCAACGAGCCCCGTTGCGGTCCCGTCACGCCCGTCACGGGAAGAGCAGAAACAAGATGCTGAGATGCACGGTTGAGTAATAGTCAAAACTGGCGTCAGCGAAGGAGTTGTCACGACCGTTGCCCCTCCGACTTCGCCCGGTCCAAACATAGCATGACGCTTCCTATTTGTCGTATGATGGCCGACCGTTGCGAGGCTCATCCCCAACGCCAAACGCCCCTGAGGGCTTTCAGGGCCTTTCAGAGGCCCCGGCGCGGGACCGGTGGTCCGCATACAGTGAATGACAAGTCTTCACCTCCAGAGTACACGCCCCCCCTCCCCCTCTCAGTGCCCAGAGCCCATCGTCATGGGTTGTCTGTCGGACTATGCGCACGGCATCGCGTGTCCTCGCATGTCGAAAATATTTTTTTCGGCATTTTCCCCAGAACCGCATCTCCTTGTCATGCATAATGCCATCCCTCTGCGACTTGTTGCCCTGTCGGTTGCACGATTCCGAGCATCGACGGGTGCCCGGCTGTCTCCACATGTCAACGGCCGGGACCACGTCCTCTCTCCAGCCGACTGAGAATCCACAAGCCCACCCCCTTCACATGCTGTTTTTAGGGTACGATATGGATACATTGCACAATGTGGTCACACATTTCCCCCTCTCGCTCGACTTTGGGCCTTCCGCCCTGAGCCCACGTCGCCCTGCCCCCCCCCTCATCAAATCTCAAATCATCAGATCCCATATAACCAGGAACGCGCAAAGCCCGCTCGCTGCAAAGAAGGTGTACCGGGCCGTGCTGGGCCGTTGCGTCGCCTTCTTGAGCTCCTTGTTGCCCCCACCAACATTGGCCGCTGTTGAGACCGAGTCCGTCACTAGTTGCTCAATATGCTCCGACTGAGTAGCTAGGTTGTTGACCAGCAGCGACTGGAGTTCCGCAATCTCGAGAAGTGACTTCTCGGCAGTACTAGGTTGTCCGTAATTAGTTTCGCACTGCGCATTATGTTCCTAGGGTGGCAATCCAAGGGCCCTGAGACCCTGTGCGCAAGACAGCCCAGGGCAACCCAGGGCCGTTTGTGGCCACATGTCACGTACCTGACTTTCTCCATGCTGCTTCCGAGAAGCTTCATCATGTCCTGATTCCCTTCCTCAAACATCTGTATCTGTTCGTCTGTAAAACCCTGGTTCGAGGTCTGAGCGCCATCGGACGTAGGGATATGTCCTGCCGTCGCATGAGAGAGTCGCCGGGCAGGAGGAGGGTGCAAAAGGCCACCTGTAGACGCCGCCTCTGCCGTCGCCAGCTGACTGTTGTTCTTTTCCACCACCCGCCTCAGTCGGGTTTCCATCATGGCCTGCTGCGTCCGGCAACACAGCTCTAGCCAATGTCGCAGAAACCATAGTATCCCGTCCCGGTGAACTCCAATAACTTGCCCCTTGGCCTCAGCTGCGGCATGCTCTTCCGTCTTGCTGCTTGCAATCCCGCCGGATGCCCATGATCCCAGTGCCCCTAAGCCTCCCACGTACTTCTTTCGGAGAATGACCGATTCGGTTTCTCGTCGCAACTGCTCGGCGTCGTCGAGGGCCCGGATGCTAGAGTTCAGCTCCCGGATCATCTGTTTCGCATTGGCGTCAATCTCTTCTCGATCCCGATCCGATAGTACGCGTGACTGTCCATTTGCGGACCGGCTATGCGATTTTCGTGGTTGGGCGGTTGAAAGGTAGGCTTGTCTAACGTCTTGGAGCTCTCGGTGCAGGGTGGTGATGTGGGAGTTCTGCAATGTCAGGGTCAGCTCAGGGGTGGCGGAGAGGGGAAAGAGAGGAGAGGGGGAGCGAACGATGCGGTGTGCCTCCTTCAGAAAGCCATCTATGACATTGAGGGTGACTGGCTTTCTCGTTGTCGGCACTTGGTGTTGCCGGAGCAGGTCGTTGAATCCGATGGTGATGTCCATGGCGTCCAATCGCGTGTGTACCGGGCCGGTTGTTGGAGGGTTGCACTAGGGAAGAAAATGCCGGGAGGATCTTTCTTCTCGAGATCGACCTAAAGAATGCCGGGCACGTTGCGGCTTTATCTGCTTGTCATCGGCTCAATCTTCATGCATCTATGACGAACACCGAGGCTCTGGCCACCTTGCTGTGATGGAGTTCTGATGATTGACCAGAGGTGTTACGTCGGGGCTCCACAGTCGGCTGAGTCATCCAACCAACTCCAGGCCGGGATACCCTCCAGCATCGTGAAGAGTCCTTCATCTTCCATCATCACAACTGCAATGGTATACCTTCAACAAACATTCATCGCATACGCAACTGATCATTAATCATGTCAAACGAAAGACCTTAACTGGTGTATCCACACTTTGACGCTTCAAGTCAGGTACACACCAGATCAGAGTAGTTAACGATCCACAACCGTCACTAAGAATGGCTAGCTACTTCGAGTCGGGATGACCTCACTTCCAGTGACGCAGCCTCAATGCTCGAAACCCACGGGGATCATATTTATCAAGGACAGTTCATCGGACTCATGAATTGTCGCCGATCTGTTCGCCCGTCTCCCGGGGGTTCACCGCACCATCACCGATCGGTTCTATCCCGAGGTGGAGACCTAGGGAGTGGGTTCGTTCATGAGCCATGGTTCGTCCCTAGCAGTCTCGAAACCGGAAATAAGAGCGGAAATATGGGGTCTTCGGCAGCGAAACGGCGAAAAAGGTCGTCTTGCCGATTTCGCCATCAGTCCAGTAATTGATAAAGAATCTTGCTCCTCTTTTACTCTCTTGCTCGCTTACTGCCGTAATGGAGGAATGCGAGTCCTTCGAATCTCTTGAAAACGAACCATGCAAAATCCCAAAATAACTACCATCCAAGAAGGCCAAGATGGGAATCTCGCAGCAGATTCGAGTGAAACTCGCAGGCCAATGCCGCTTCATCGAATGCCGACTAAGCAAGACGAACCGACAACCCTCCCAGACCAATCAGTTCTTGCTGATACAGATGGCATGACGAGAATGCCAAGTGGTCCAGCTTATAGTGTCTTCTCGAAGTCAACTAGGAGATGGATCACAGCATTGGTTGTGGTTGCGAGCTTCGTCTCGCCCATGACGGCCAACATCTACTTCCCTGCCCTGAACCCAATATCTGAGGATCTGGGTGTCTCTACTTCTCTGATCAATTTGACTTTGACCACTTATATGATCTTTCAAGGGTTGTCTCCAACTATCTTCGGCGATTTAGGCGACATGGCTGGTAGACGACCTGCCTATATACTGGCCATGGTCATTTACGTATGCGCAAACGTGGGTCTAGCACTTCAAAGGAACTTTGTTGCGCTTCTGGTGCTGCGTTGCCTGCAAAGCGCTGGCAGCAGTGGGACCCTTGTCCTTGGGTTTGCCGTGGTTGCAGATATATCATCAACGGCAGAACGAGGGAAATACATGGGCTTCGTTGGGGCTGGCATCAACATCGGACCGGCTCTGGGGCCAGTGATTGGAGGCATTCTCAGCCAGTATCTGGGTTGGCCCGCTATTTTCTGGTTCTGTGCTATATTTTCCTTCTTATGGCTGATCCCTTGGGTCCTTATAGCTCCAGAAACATGTCGAAATGTTGTGGGCAATGGATCTATTGCTCCGCCGGTCTGGAACCGGTCATTGCAAGATTTATTCAACCGCCGCTGTCTTGAGACACACGAAGGAAGCACCCCAAAGAGACAGTTACGATTTCCCAACCCTCTAAAAACATTGATGATTGTTTTCGAGAAGGAAATGGCTCTGATCCTCTTCACCAATTCCATCATCTACCTCGGCTTCATTCTCGTCGCCGCGACCTTGGGCACCCTATTCAAGGAAATTTACGGGTACGACGACCTACAAGTCGGGTTATGTTATCTCCCATACGGCTTGGGCTGCTGCGGTGCAGTTTTGGCCCAAGGTTACGTCCTTGATTGGAATTATCGGCGAATTGCAAAGAAAATTAGCTTTTCAATTGACCTTCGCCGAGGAGACGATCTCTCCAGGTTCCCCATCGAAAGTGCACGGTTGCAACCAGTTTACCCCACGTTGTTGCTCGGAATCGCAACATTGATTGGATATGGGTGGGCGCTACAAGTTGAAACCTCGGTAGCAGTTCCTCTCGTTCTTGTTTTCTTGATTGGGACACTCATCCCTACCTCCTTCAGCGTTCTGAACACTCTGATAGTCGATCTCCATCCGAATTCCCCAGCAACGGCGACTTCGGCAAACAACCTGGTACGGTGTTTGATGGGAGCCGCGGCTACGGCTGTAATCGACCAAATGATCAAAGGGATGGGCCGCGGTTGGTGCTTCACATTTTTGGCGTTGTTGAATCTAGCAATGATGCCTCTACTGCGATTGATTGACAAGCGTGGACTGGAATGGAGAGCCGCCAAAGTGAAAAGAGAAGCGTTCGGGGGAGTCTAGTCTTGTCCTATCGCGATTGATGATATACGCACAGGCTTGAGGAATGGAACCGATGAACCGTGTTTGGCTGTTAAGAAATATTAAGTATTGCATTCAACTCATACCGCTACAACAGCATGCTCCAAGGGTACCCTCTGGCCCTCCCACATCAACCAATCCGATCTTGTTGTCCTATACGAGGTGTCAGCGAAAGTAAAACAACAGTCATTACTAAGTCGTAACTTACGGCAATAATCCCATGGCGTTGACTTTCCAGACACCCACACCAAGCGCAAGAATCTGCATGGCCACGTACAGAAACTTGACCTGGAGCATCTGGCCCGAGTTGTTCGCGGTCTGGAACTTCTCGAATGCCTGATTCGTGTTCACCAATCCCATCAGCGGGTTCTTGAAGGCCATGAAGACCATCATGATACTGAAAATCTGCAACGAGTTGCCAGACATGTACATCATGATGCCTGTCATAGGGAGGCCCTTGACGGGCGCCAACGCAACTTCCCAAGCTTTCTTCAACTTCAACGTGTCCATCTCTTCGGGGGTCGGAGGCTTGCGCGGTTGAGTCTTGGCATCCTTGTTGTGCTTCTAAACTAATGGTAAGCAATTCGAGTCCAAATTCGAATAGACCGAGGTGGAAAGCGTGCCTTGGAATGGGTTGCGACGGGTGAGCCATAGCCGGGAGGGTCCGCGATGCCAGGGAGCTTAGTCTTGGGGGCAGGAGGCGATTCAAGCTGCGCGACCCAGACGGGGACGCCGGACTTTGTGGAAGACATCGCAGCGACTCGAGGTGTTTTCAGGTGAAGATGCTGGGTCGTGATAGCGTCTAGTGGTCGCAATCGATCGTGTTGCTATTCGGGTTGTTGTGTGGTCGGAGGAGGCTGAGTGAGAGTCCGCAGAGCATCGACCAGCTCAGAAGCAGCAGGTGTCCATTCGTTCGTGGCTCGTGGCCCACTCCACTTCCAGTGGGTGGCGCTGCGCCCGGGCCCAGCAGTTTTTCCGCTTAATTAATTGCACTTGAGCCTGAGGTGCTCACTGCTCGGTCGGTGAGCCTTATCAATAGTTAGAATCCCCTTGTCGCAATTTGGCTTACCTCAGTTGAGCTCCCCTTTCCACACCCGAAGACGCCGAAGCCTGACGGGACGAGCAACGATTACGACGACCTTGTTCATATGTCGGCGGGAGACAAGACGAACGACCGACCGCGAAAACCAGGCCCGAATCGCGAAAACGACTGCCAACGCCCGGCGATAAGACATCCCACATCACTTCTTCAAGTGGCTTGGATCGCAGACACCTCAAGACGCACATGTGACGCCCCCCTCCTTCCACCCTCCACGGAAACCTGGTGCTGGAGACGCATCCCGTCCAATTGGGTGGGCGATCGCGACGACCAACGTGACGCTCCAGGTCCATAAGTGAGGGGTTTGCTTGGCTCGAAGTGCCGCTCGACGTGCCTATTCCGCGCCCATCGTCTGCCACTTCAGTGAGGAGATTCCCCGTTGTGAGGACGGTTCGCAGGGGTACAAGCACGACACCATGTCGAGTTCCGCCGGTGGAGGAGACTCCAAGCTGTTTGCTCGGGTAAGCATATGCTTCTTTATCGCATATCAAAGTTGCCCGACGTCACCTCCATCAACGTCCTAGCATCGTCTTCACCATCGTGCGATCTATCCTTCATTCCTCACCTCCAACCCTCACTCCATCATTCACCCTCCTCCCAGTCACCTGTACCTGGTCGCACACCCAGCGGTCCTGTACATCTTCCCCTTCCCGCTCCGATGTCTCGGTCTGTAACCCTTGGCCAAGCACTACAAACCAAGGGATGGCGGCCATGTTCATCGCATACATCCCACCCCCGCGGTATAACCTGTGGCTAAACTCTCCACAGGGCAAGGTAGCTGAGCTACGCCTCGAGCTTAACAGCGGAGGAAAGAAGGATAAGAACTACTCATCTAAGAAAATTGCGCTGAAGAAGATTGTTGCCAATATGACCATGAGCAACAATGACATGGTCGCTCTCTTCCCTGATATTATTGGCTGTATGCACATCCAAAGCTTGGAAATCAAGAAGATGTATGAAGTCAACAGAGCTGCCCGTCAGAAGTCCTCGTGCGAACTGACATGCGAATAGGTGCTTTCTGTTCCTAGTCAACTATGCAAGGATGAGACCTGAGATCGCAATCAAGGCCATCCCAGTCCTAGAGCATGTAAGTTTACCAATCTCCGTGAGAGGACAAGGCTGACATGTCCCAGGACATGGAGGACCACAACCCACTTGTACGAGCACTAGCTCTACGAACAATGTCGTACATTCATGTTCGAGAATTTGTCGAAGCCACAGTCCCGCTCGTCAAGCACATGCTGAAAGATGGGGATCCTTATGTGCGCAAGACGGCCGCCTTCTGTGTTGCCAAGCTTTATGATCATGACCGACATATGGTAGAGGCCTCGGATCTGATCGACCGACTAAACTCGTTGCTCAGGGATGATAACCCTACTGTGGTCGCCAGTGCGTTAGCGGGCTTGATGGATATTTGGGAACGAAGTGATGCTATCAAACTCACAATCGACTATAGCAACGCTTCTAAAATGGTGGCGATCCTCCCTGACTGTTCCGAGTATGTCTTCCATTCAAAATCGCGGCGTCGGCATCACTGACATGACATTAAAACAGGTGGGGTCAAACATATATCTTGGAGGCTCTGATGTCCTACGTTCCACAGGAAACAGGGGAGGCGATCCTGCTAGCTGAACGCATCTCGCCACGGCTCTCGCACTCTAACTCATCAGTCGTGCTGACTTGTATCCGTGTCATCCTCTACTTGATGAACTACATCGCCGATCAAAAGCAGATCGCTACACTTTGCAAGAAACTGTCGCCGCCACTTGTGACCCTTCTTGCCAAGGGGCCCGAGGTGCAGTATCTAGCCCTCCGCAATGCCCTCCTCATCCTTCAGCGCCGACCAGATGTCCTGAGGAACGACATCAGAGTCTTCTTTTGCAAATACAACGACCCGATCTACGTCAAGGTGACTAAGTTGGAGCTCATCTTCATGCTCGCCAACGAAGACAACATCGACGAAGTCTTGACCGAGCTGCGGGAGTACGCTACGGAAATCGATGTACACTTCGTGCGAAAGGCAGTGCGCGCCATTGGCAAGCTGGCCATTAAGATCGAGCCGGCTGCACGAAGGTGCATCAACTTGCTCCTCGAGCTTGTTGCGACCAAAGTCACGTACATTGTACAAGAAGCAACAGTCGTTATCCGAAACATTTTCCGAAAGTACCCCAACCAGTACGAATCCATCATCAGCACGCTGTGCGAGCATCTTGACTCTCTAGATGAGCCAGAAGCCAAGGCTGCCATGATCTGGGTCATTGGACAATACGCCGATCGCATTGAGAATAGTGATGCGCTGTTGGAGGATTTCCTATACTCTTTCGCTGAGGAGCCGGTTGAAGTGCAGCTTGCACTGCTCACGGCCACGGTCAAGCTGTTCATTCAACGACCAACGAAGGGACAAGAGTTAGTACCACGCGTCCTGAAGTGGGCCACGGAAGAGACGGATAACCCCGACCTTCGAGACAGGGCATACATGTACTGGAGGTTGTTGTCTACGGATATGAATGCGGCCAAGCAGATTGTCATGGGTGAGAAACCAGCTATCACTGCTGAGTCGGAGAGACTAGACACAGCGACACTGGAGGAGATGTGTCTAAACGTTGGCACGTTGGCAACTGTCTATCTGAAGCCAGTACAGACGGTCTTCAGATCAGCGCGGCCGCGAAAACTTCAGGATTCACCGGCACTCCAGAAGCGGAACCCTGTAGCTGGGGACAACCAAAAGAGCATCAGCATGTTCGGTAACGCCTCGCAGCCAACAGACATTGACCCTCGAAACAGACAACCGGTAGGTAATGAAGCCAACCTCGCGCAGGCGGTCAATGATGCCGACGAGTATTTTTCGAGTCTAGGCACGCAGCAGATGGCGTCCATGCATATCGATCAGGGAGACGACGTATTTGGAGGAGTTAATGGCGCTGGAACGGGATATGTCGTGAGCGCCCACACACCCCAGGCGGTGCTTCAGCCTGCCCAGGGCCAAGGGAGCAACGGCGATCTGCTGGTGCTGTAGATAATGATGAGGCTAGCGACGAAGCATTGCAGAATATGACCAGATTCAACGTCCATCGTAGTCAATGGTCACAGTTGGTGGTGTCCTCGAAGGTGTGCGGTCCGTCATGCCGGCGCGTGAACGTCTGACCATGTAGTATTGGTATGGGCACACAGTTTGAGGTCGGGTAACAAGACGGCACGACGCCTCGTTCGCCCTAGTTGCAACCAAACCGATCTACTAGACATTCTAGGGGGGGGATGGTTGACTTGTTTTGGAATGGTTCCAGAACTTTATCCAGCAGAGCATGGAAACCTGTGCCTGAACACCATCGTAGCGATGATGATGGAGTCCCAGGGGACAAGCAGGGAGTGTCAAGACGAGAACCATGGAGAAAACGGATATAGCTTCCGCTTGGCGAGGCAATTATTGGGGGCAAATACTGCAAACCCTTGCGCTTCAGGCCCGAGATGGTGTGCACACTGCCCCCATCCCATTGAGAGCCACTACGGAGGAGGAGTCGAGGTCAGGCCAAGCGGGCGCGTCTAGACCGACCGATTTGTCTGAGGTGATGACTGTGGCGGCTGAGGCGCACGGCTGGAGCCCCCGAACCCCGAGTTCCAGCGGAATAGGAAGGTATTTGCAGCGCTGCGGGCAGTGGATGATGGAAAGGCAGGGCCAATACTCAAGTGTGTCAAAAGTCGGTAGGGAGCCCTAGAGGTATCTTAGACCTAGTCTAGGGCCCAGTTGGGAGAGGAGGTCATAGAGGAACCGTGTGCTTGGATGCCTTCAGATCGTTTGCCTGCCCTGCTTCGCAAAGTCTTGTCAATGTTGCACAGCATCCACCTGCCTGTTATCGGGAAGAATGACTTGTTGGGCATGGGTTCATCTCCGGGTAGCCAATAGGTGGTCTTGGCATCTGGCGACATGCTCCAAGGTGTCCAAGGGCCAAATTCATTTCAACATTCTGGATAATTAGAGGCTGTCTCTCCCCGCCACCCCCCCTTAAAGTTATGGCACCGTCCAGAGGGTGAAGACGTAGTCTGCCAGTCATGATGACACAAGAAGCCGTTCACGTAAATGCTTCTCACCGCATTGTTCCTCCACCGCAAGACAAGACAAGGGCATCTAAGACAATGACCCCGTCCCGGAAGCACATTGTTGGGGAGAATGACAACAGCGAGCAGCACGGGGAGCAGAGGCAAGGACGCGGCGATGAGGGAGCCAACCGGATAGCATGGCGATATGACAGTGCAGCGGACACTGTCCAGCATAGGCCATGGGGTGGGTGGCGTTGGGCGTTCGGTCTGGATAGCGCATGCGTCTGCCCCTTCCCTGCTGAAGGCAGGATTTGTCAAGGCTTACACAGGCTCCAAAATACAGTGCGGATAGTGTTCCTAGGCGGGCGGCCCGGCCGGATGTCGTTCCCCATTGAGGATTGGATGGCATTGCCGCCTTCTCTGGGGAAGCACCAAGAAATGAGGACGAACACAGGGCAGCGGCGTCATCCTCTGGACGTTACTTCCCTGTACCGTGATCCTGCGGCCGCTCGTAGGTGTATCAAGTCCTTCGTGAGCTTGTACTCGACCGCCTCGCATGCTTGTCTCTGACTCTCTTAATATTCCATCCGCAACCACTCACCTATTGACAATCCCAAGCCATCTTGGGCTCATTGGACACCAAGGTCGGTGCCTTGGTACGCAATAACTAAAACATTTGCTGCTTATCACAATCAAGCCTCACGCGCCGTCTCAATCATTTGTTTTCTTTTTTTTTGGGTCTACAATTGCTTTTGCCCCATCCAAGCCCTGTCGTCACTGTGCTAGGGCAGCTCTGCGTCCCTGTCGCAGACTGGTACCCCCTACCAACTGCCCTACAACCCAACCCTCCGACTGTAGTCTACTGCACGACTCAGGCCAATCACTACAACATCTCAGAGGTCAGCTTTCGGACCAGCTCACCGACCGAAGAGCGAAAATAGTAGCCAAATCAACAGTACCGCGACTGCTTGTCTCGACTGTGACGACGCACTGCATCCCGCCGCTGTCCTTAGTAGACGACATCGTTGACGATCATCCACCAACTCGGCCGTCTCAGACCATCCCGCTTGTCGACTTGCGGGCCCACCCATCTTCTCGTGTCCTCTTGTCTCGTCTCCTTGTCCTTGGTTTCCCTCGGGCAAAGCTTCCAAAAACTCCACCATAAGAACCACTAGAGCCACTGGGAGCGCCCACTGGCACCGTCTTGACAAGACTCCACTGTCTCCACGGCCCAGCCGCCAGCGTACCGACCCTGCTTTGCAGCTGCTTGCGTTGCGTTGCGTTGCGTTGTGTTGCTTGCGAGCTGCGTAGCATCCATCGTCTGAGCGACTGTCTTGTCTGGCTGACAATCCTCCGGCCTTCCCCCCACCCCCGGTTTCCCGGCCCCCGGCCTACTAGGCGATCCTCCTCAAGAACTTGACGTCTTCACCCCGAGACCTGACCATCTCCAGTACCACATTCATTCAACCCCATCGACCTGCCATCCCGATCCCCGACCGTACCGTCTAGAACCTCCCCCATCGACGAATGAATTAGCCCGCTGCGCCTCTCAGCCCGTGCCTCCGTCAGTCTCGTGGTGCAGCCACCACCTGTCCACCCTCCAGCCCCTTCGTCGGCTCCTAAAATGTCGGCACCAGCGGATTCCACCCAGAGTGGTGGCAAGGCCATCCCTGATGAGCCCTCACACCTCGATCAACCCAGAGACGCTGTGCCCATGGAGAGCATGCCTCAACCGCTGTTGGAAACTGCTGCCACTGCCCACGATGCCGATAAGGCCATCACGACAAAGGATGACAGCCTGACAAAGGATGCCATCGAGCCGTCATCTTCCACCGCCGTTCCATCCACATCCGAGTCGCCCGAACAGTCCTCCGTCACCGCGCCAGTATCTCTCAAGGGCAAGGAGAAGGAGAATGCTCCTCTCCCGCCGGCGAAAGAGTCGCAAGACCCCGTCATGGCCATCGGCGCAGCCGTCGATGACATCAAATCCGTCATGCCAGGTGGTTCCGACGGCCCTGTCTGCAACATCACCCTGCTGCTCACTTCTGGCAGCCGCCATCCCTATAAGATCGATGCAAAATACCTGAGCAGGAGAAACGTAGAGATCCCGGACGAAAACGAGAGTGGACAGCCAGACCCCTTTAGCATCAGCATCTACACCCTGAAGGAACTCATCTTGCGGGAATGGCGGAGCGATTGGGAGGCGAAGCCATCCAGTCCCAGCAGCATTAGACTGATTCATTTTGGAAAATTGTTAGATGACAAGGAACAACTAAAGAGTAAGCCTCGCCACCCAGTCAAGTTCCCAAAAGTTAGATGCTAACCCCTTTATTAGAGTACCAGCTCAGTATGGAGAGCCCAAACGTGGTGCACATGAGCATCCGGCCTCAGGATCTTGATGAAGAGGAGCCAAAGACTGGCAGCAAGAACCTCGCCTCTGGTGGCGGCGATGGCCAACGCCAGCGAGGAGGCGGCTGCTGCGTGGTGCTATGAGCACCGTCTGTATTGGGATAGAAGCGATTTTTTTTGGAGCAGAACTGGGCTCGACCCTCATGCTCAAGCGTACATAACATCATGCGGCGGACTTGGTCGACTACCTTCGCACCAGCAAGCGAGCCCGATGAACACTCGGCCGGCTTGAAGCTCAGTCTACCTTCAGGCGTCGCCACACCTGATTGTCACTCTCTCTTGTCTCTGTTTTCTTGGTCTATTGTCTTACACACGGAGAAGCGAATGATGGATGGGAATGACTCGTGGGAGACGGGGATATCGGAGTCTACATCGGCGTAACCTGTATAAATGTAATTTTTGGTTTTTTTTCTCAAAGTATGCGCCCGGCATCGGCGTCGGTTGGCACTCCATAGCAGGATAGATGGCATTCACATTGCTGTACTATGCACGAGCCGTACATGTCCTGCTTTGGGAATCCATTCATGTCTGATGATTTATCAGGTTCTAAGGTGTATCGAGTTGTTATACATTAGATTCTTATTGCCCCGTTTCTTCTCGGTTGGATATCAAACGTTTACTGGATCTTGAGCTTCTTCTCCATCTCGTCGTGAACACCAGCAATGGCTCTAGTCTCATCACCAGTGTAGATATCTTCCCAGGTAATCATGTCCTCGCGGCCCTTGAGAATCTCTTCGTGGAGGCTAGGGAGGCCACCACCGAGAGCCATAGGTCGCCACTCGCCATCACGGACGATCTTGAGCTCCATGCCGCGGCGGATAGGCTCAGCGATACCAAAAGTACGTCGCAGGGTCTCCATGCGCATCGATTCCTGAGTAGCCTCCCAATTCTTGAGACGGGCCTCGAGAGGGTGGGCCGAGACGGGCGTGGAGGACTTGGCGTCGTGGGGGTTGATACCAACGCCGTGGCGAAGTGTGTCGTGAACGCCGGGCGCAGAGGGCGCGGATGAGGAGTGCGATGTGTGAGAGAAGGTTTGAGGGTTGGAGTTGGCGGGGATGATGCGCATCGACTTTGTTGACGATAGACATTAGCCATGGAAACGGGGAGGGCGGAGTGTTGCTGTCAGAGAGGGAGAGGCAGAGCTTACCATATTGGCGGCTGGGGGAAAGGATCTTGCGGGACGGGGTTTCTCAAGTTGAGATGCAAGTTGAGAAGCTTCGGGAATCTTGCGATGGGTGCGAGGGCTTTGGTTGAGGCGGTGTTTGGGTGTCGTGGTTGATGTCGATGGTGTTGCTTGCTCGAAGTTGACGAAAGCTCCAGGCTTAGGCAGTCGAACAGCCTCGTGTCGACGGGACCACCCAGCGAGGTACGTACCGCCTGATGCTCGGATCCCTGTCACGAAATGGTACGTACCTGACAGCTACCCCAGCCCAAATGTGCTTTCAAGAACATTGTTTTGTCCCAACTCCGAAGTCGGTTTTGAGTCTGAAGACTCAGCGTTCGACTCAAACATGAACTCTTGACATATCAAAAATACTAGGTACTCAATAGCCATAATGAGGTCTCTCACGTCACGTCCGCCCGTCATCCGCATCGCCAATGGCACCTTTTACCGCCGTCACCCCAACTCGGCGTCGTCGCATCCCAACCCGCCGCTCTTTAGCAACCTGACCTTCGAGCTCGCCTCGGCGTCATATGCGCCGCGCAACTGGTGCATCGTCGGACCTTCCCTCTCCGGAAAGACGACCCTGCTGCAAGCGCTGAGGGGCCGTCTGCTCTGCGAGCCAGCCTCGGCCAGGTCCTACCCGTACCTATCGACAGACGCCGTGCCAAACCGCCTAAAGGCGCCGACCACGGCGATTCAGTATGTGGGTTTCGACGCCGAGCAGGGTGCGGGGGGCCTGGCTGGGAGCGCCGGCACGTCCGCGTATCTGTCTGCACGCTACGAGTCCAGGCGAGAAATCACCGACTTTTCGCTGCGAGACTTCCTCCTGGGCAACACGGAGCTGAACCCGCTCGAGACGAATCCCGAAGATGACGGCAGCATCTCCCCTCAGTTCTTCAGCCGTATAGTCAACGATCTAAGACTAGACCACCTTCTTGAGCTCCCGGTATCCTTCCTGAGTAACGGCCAAGGCCGACGAGCTCGTATTGCCCGGGCCCTACTTACTAAACCAGAAGTGCTGCTCCTGGACGAGCCGTTCATGGGGCTCGACCCTCCCACCGTGACGGGGTTGAGCCCGTTGTTGAAGTCGCTAGCTGCGCAAGCCAGCCCTCGCTTGATTTTGAGTGCGCGACCTCAAGATCCGGTGCCCGAGTGGGTGACTCATCTGTTGTATCTGAGGTCGGACTGCCAGATCGGCTCCATGGGGCCCAAGGAGGAGGTCCTTGATGGTTTGAAGAAGTATGTCCAAGGTGTCCGGAATGGCGTGCTCGTGGAGGATCAGAAGCTACCCCTTCACTCGCTTGCCGATATTGGTCGTGTGTTGCCCACAGATGCCAAAAGCTCGAGTCAAACGGACAAGGGACAGGCCATCCACCAAAGCCTGGAGCCTGTTAACCCCAGTGCCGAACCGCTCGTGGAAATGGACGGGTGCAAAGTTCAGTACCGTGGTAAGGTTGCGCTCGGAAACTGGACGCAGCAGACTGCGGATGGCCCCAAGGGCGGTTTGATCTGGACAGTCCGACGTGGAGAGCGCTGGGGTGTCTTCGGCCCCAATGGGTCGGGCAAGACTACAATTGTGTCCCTCCTATGTTCAGATCATCCCCAGACTTACTCTCTGCCTATCAAGCTCTTCGGACGGTCCCGCCTACCCGAGCCTGGATCTGGCGACCGGCCTCTTACATTCTGGGATATCCAATCCCGTATTGGCCACTCTAGTCCCGAGGTTCACCAGCACATACCCCGCCGCCTAACTGTGCGCCAGGTCGTCGAGAATGCGTGGTCGGAAACGTTCGGTGGCGTACCCAAGCTCAACGATGCCGCGCGGGCAAGGGTTGAGGCTGCGCTCAAGTGGTTTGCGCCAGAGCTGAACCCCGAATTCTTATCCTCAACCTCTCACGAGAGCCTCGCTTGGGCAGACGAGTATCTGTTTGGTGGTCTGTCGTTCAGCGCACAGCGAGTCGCGCTGTTCATCCGGTCGATGATCAAGAGCCCCGACGTGGTGGTTCTCGATGAGGCTTTCAGTGGCATGGACGACGCGGTCCGTGACAAGTGCACGCTGTTCCTTAATCATGGAGAAGCGAAGAAATACCAAGGCGAGGCCATTGTTGAAAGCGAGGCATCTCGGACAGGGACCGTCAAGGTTCCAGGCTTGTCGGATCAACAGGCTCTCATCTGCATCGCTCACATCAAAGAGGAAGTTCCCGACTGCGTCAGGGAGTGGTTATGTCTACCGGAGGCAAACACTGGTCGTCTAGCGAGGTTTGGGAGACTCGATGGGCCATTGGGTGAAGATGAGTCGAGGTGGCGGGACGTCTGGGGTTTTTAGACAGAATGGTCCCTGAAGCTGGCTCTCACCACCATACCGTAATTTATGTTTGGATATCTAAATGGGGCATTCAGGACATGGAATACACGAGGAAAATAAACTACATCCAATTCACTGGAATATCAATCAAGTTCAAACAGGAGAATCCCAACCTCTAGCCTATCTATCGACAGCAGAAAGAAAGTCGATAATACGATAAATCTATCTCGATGGTGTAGGGTATGAATAGTTGCAACCGACCAGCATGCCAGGCTATCATCTTGGCCACTGAACCACACTAGAAATAAATGATGATAGTTTTCTGTTTCATTGATGCGGATGCCGTGATCGCCTAATTCTTGAGAAATCATGTCAACCTGTATTTCAGTTGATAGTTTATTTATCTGAGGGCTTAGATTTCCAACTACTTGTTGAAACTGCGGATTTCAGCCAGCATTGCTCAACGATAGAAATATGCTAGGAACGCCCTTTCCTCAAAGATGAACTGTAAAAGCATGGAGTTCATGCCAAAAGTGTCATTTCAACGCTTCCCACCAAAGCGTCTTAGACAGGAAGGACTGGAATCCGATGCCAGCCTCAGGTAATATTTAGGGTGGTGGGGGCTTGGGTTTCTACTGCCTTGGGTGCACTGTTCATCTTGCAATTCCTAACTCACAATTCACACCCCGCCATCTTAGTAACAACAATGCGACCACCGTCATGCCTCGCCGCCTGCCGTGGAAGACAAGCACGGATTCGGGCACTGAAAGAGGTCAACCTATGAAGCCTCAACCAGTGAAGCCTCAGAGCCCACATCTACCAGCATTGAGATCCCCCCATGCCCTCCCATCACCGGCCTCTAGATCCCGCACGCCGTTTAAGAAAGCGCAACGCGATCACGATGTTGATCCCGACGGTATGTCAACCAACGTCGCGACGCTGGTATTTCTTGCCGCTGAACATATCTTGCAGATGGAATTCGTAGCCCTTCTACGTCACCGCCCCCGGAAGTTCCGGTAGAGAGGTTTCTCTCCCATCTCTCATTTCTCCTCTGGGTCAAGTGTCTTACACATAGCTTCCAGATTCATGATTCCTGGCCCTCTGCACGATGACCGTTATCGCATGGTGGAGGATGAGTTTCTGACCGTCGCCCACCAATTCACAACCCATCTCCACCGTGCAGAGTACAACCGGCTTAAGAACCTGGCAAAGACTCAAAACGCTGCGACTATCAGGGAGATTGAGCGGCCCACTGTCGGCACCCCAACTCTGCTCACGCGACAACGACAGGATAGCGCACGTCAGATCGCAAAACAGCAAAAGCTGCTGCAGGGTGGTAGCCATGACGCCCATCCGTCGCGAATAGCCACGAGCTTACAAGGCTTGATGGAGAGTCCCAGGAAGGAGGCCAAGTGGATTTCATCCACAGCCATGGGGTCAGCCACCACCAGAGCGGCTGCAGGGTTTCAATCAAACCTATCTAGCCCGCCCAAGCCACTTGAGGCGCCGCGAAGGGTGTCATCAGTGAAGAAGCGCCGACTGCCGAGCATGGATGACGATACTACGACGGATGACAGTGGAGAGGAAGATCCAGTTACACCCACGCGTAGCTCGACAACCAAGCCTGCCCGCGTCACACAAATCTCATCGGCCACATCTCGCTCGACACCATGGTCATTAAGCACACCGAGGGCTGCGGTTGCAGTGTCAAGCCCGAGGAACAGCCACAACCTCACACCCAGTACCCATCGGCCTCGTATCGCCCCCGTGAAGCCTGGGTCAACCTGGGGAAATAACAAGTTAAGGATCGCCGATGAAACCAGTGACAAAAACGATGACGACGACGACGATGACGACCCGTTTGGCATTGCAAAGCGGAGAATACGGAGGCAACAATCCAAAGATCAGTTTCGCAAGACGGAACAGAAAGACACTTCGACGCCAAAGAAAGCTTCACTAGACAATATACCGTCCTTCATGTGAAGTGCTTACGCCTTCGCAACCATAATTACAAAGACATATTCCACATATACCTACTTGGCTACTCTACTGGCATGGAGTTTAGTCTTATAAACGGTTCGGAATCGACAGCGAACAGAGGGAATCATTTCTTTTCATTGCTAGTCTCCGGCATGTCATCTAAGAATCTTCCATTGTGAGCTCATCAAAGTCGTCCAGTAGCTCGTCCATGTTAACCTTCGGCGCGTCATCACTCCCCTCCGTCTCCGCAATGCTCATCTCCTCCAAGTCTCTCTTCTTCTTGGACTTGTACAGAGCGAGCGTGGCGCGGAGGTCATCGTCTTCCTCAACATCCCGCAAGAATTGCTCGTACTCCTGTTCCAAACGATCCTGGTCGGCCTTCTTGGGCAACAGCTCGCCCTCGTCCTTGCCCATGCGCTTGAGTTTCCAGTTCCTGTTGCGGTTCTTGCGGCGGTGGGGATAGTGCTTCTTCACAAGCACCACATCTGGGATGGTCGACGAGTATGTGTTCGACGCCTCAATGGCCTCGTACTCGCTATTGTTGAAGTTAGATCCGGCAAGGAGATATCCCATGACTGAGTCTCCCGGTTGCAAGTATCTTCCAAGGTGTGTCCTAGTAAAATAGGTCTTGTCATTGACTCCTAGGTCAGTGGCCCGAGCAACTGTAGCCTCAGAAAGCAACCACCGCCCCTTTTGCGTGTTTGTGGGCTCGATGTCCATGATGATGAACTCGACGAGCTCTTTGGTGTCCGTCAGAGACAGGAAAGGAGCACGCCAGTAGATTGGTGCGCTTATGTCGGCAGTCTGGAGTGTTTGAGGGTCCAACAAATAAACAGAAGTGCCAATCTTGTGGCACAAGACAAGAGGGTTGATGTTTCCGCACTGCTTTGCCAATCGAATGGGCATGGCAACTAGATCATCTTTACATACCGGCACCAGCTCGGCCGAGTATGTGAATTTATACGACTTTTTGGAGGTGTGAACATCCATGGAAATCAACTCTTGCGAATTCTTCACCTTGACAGGTACGACCGAGTTGAGGAAGTCGACAAATTTCTCTGCCTGATTCTTTTGCGCGAAGAAGAAATCGATACCGTCCCTGGCTTCCCTGATGTTGAGAGTGTCTTTGTGGGCACCATGCTTCAGAATAAGCTGCTCCAAGAACAAAAATGTTCGCTTGTGGAGAACTTTCTGTCGAACCTGTACCGCGGCACGCCAGACGTTGGCAGTGTATGACTTGGCGCACTCGGGGCACTGTTGATAGGCTACGACATAGACGATCTCGAAGCTTTGCTGGAGGAGCATGCCGTCCTGGACGTCATCCTGGATGGTGAGCTTCACCTTGACTCGGCGCGAATGGGGTTCAGTCCAGATGAAACTGGCGTCGACGATGCGAACTTTGTTGAGTCCTCTCAACTTCTTTAGGCAGAGGGCGAGCAGTTCGCGGGATTCGGGTGCGGCAACGATCCAGGTGTTGGGGGGCATAAGCCATCGGTCGCAGTCTCGGCAGAAGTTGAGAGTCGCTTCGCGCTGGATGCCTCCAGAAATGTCGACTGTCAGCTTTACGCAGTCGTAGCAGAGCGCGCCGGTAGCCGTGGTTCCATCGATGGGAGCGCCGCAGTTGCAGCACAGAATACTAAATGGTTTCGCGTTAGCCAGAGGGGCAGAGACGGTGCGGGGTTCATGGGTGTCAACTTACGTTGCGATGCTCTGCTGTTGGGTGCCAGGTGCGATAGACACCGGCTGGTCATCTAAATCCATCGACATGTTTCCAACGATATCTCTGGGTCTGATGCAGTGGTTTGTGTGCGTGTGTGTGTGATGTTGGATGCAAATGCATGACTCTCATTCAGTATAAGTACTGGAGAGGAAAATTATTTGCCCTGTTGCTTGATAAGCCTTGCCAGAGCTTATCGGGCGAACTTTTTTTTCGCCCCGCCGCGGGGCACGCGCATCAACCTAAATGGAGAAGGTCAATGGGGCCGACAATAGCATCTTGAACATGCCAGGAATAAGATTTGGATAAACAGACGTCTAAGTGTCCTATAAAATCAACACGAAAGAGACCGGTACCCTTGTATTTACCTTTTAGTCTCTGTACCATACTGTAATATTAACGTGAAGGCAAGGCAAACTTTGATCATGGCAGACTTTGAACAACGCTCTGGGGTCGCAACGGTCACGGCTCTTGGAATCCAACACGGTACTCTAACCATTATCTTCGCTCTCAAAATGGGAAGTGTTTATGGCCAATCTATTTTGCCTAGGAACTCGACCACTTTGGCTTTTCTCCAGACCTCGTGCGCCAGCTTTCGGCAGCCCAGGCCCCAACGCCATTTCCAATATGGACATCGCTAGCCTTGATCATGTGGCTCTCTTTGTCAATGGTGTCACATCTAATTGTTGCTTCAATACCTTCTTTGAAGTGTCCGAGTCTTCCTGAAACTTCTACGCGTTGTAAAGAAATGTGGTCGTCTAAGGTCTCGGTAGTGGTCTGAATGCTACAATGGTCCTTAGGGATCTTGCCCAGCAGGGTGATAGGCTAGGATGTAAATCACTATGGGTTCTGGGATGAGGTCATGGAGGAGTGATAACCTGGTGGGACCCTAACCTTAGACCCTTGTGTCTTCGAAGTGACAAGGATCATCAGATACTAGAGACCGATACGGATGAAATGGTTTGAGTGGGTTCAATTTCTTCCAAGAAAGTACATGAATGGTGACTCAGGGAAGTCCTAGCAAGAGTTCGAATCCTAATTCATAGTTGTATAGTTTCTGGTCACTAGGGTCTCTTCACTTTCACCACTCGGGTAGTTCATTAGCGTCAATGAAATATCCTCTACAAATGTGTGGGACAAACGGGTTGAGTCACGACGGAATTTTGTAAGTGCCCGTAGAGAAGTCTCTTTGAAGAATAGATAAGGTAGTCAGCCAGGCAAAGGCCCCGATAATCGGGTATCCGTAGCGGTGTAGCTCTTTTGTAAACTCTCAACTCCATGCTCAGTGTCCGTGAAGCATTCGCAGCAACAAGGTACTATACGCAAAATGACTCCTCCAGGTTTTGGGAATACGACGGGCTGCACTAAAAGATTTTGCTGAGGACCCGCGAGACATCGGCTGGTTGATCCCCCACCTCCTTCTTCTTCTTGGCTAGTGGGACTTGTTGGAAGGACCGCGAAGCCTGTCGCACCGGTCCCTTCTCGCCGTCGTCGGCCTTTCGCTTCTTCGCCTTGGCCTGCATGCCGTCCAGCATCTTGGCTCTCTCCACGTTCTTGACAAACTCCTTGTTCTCTCTCGTAGTCTTGCTGATCTCAGCGCGCATGCGGCTGGTCCGCTCCGCATTCTCCGCCGCAATCTGCTCCGTGAGGTTGTGCCACTTGAATCCCTTCAGGTACAGCAGGTTCCACAGGTCGTCGCGATAGTAGCTGCCCTTCTTTCCTCCAATGGTCCTAGCATTGAGCATTTCGCACACAGCTTTTGCCTCCTTTTTCTTGACAAACTCGACCCAGCCCTCCGTGTATGTCTTCTTCTTGTTGCCGCCACCGCGTACGCGACGAGCATGGGCCGTGGGGTCTTCGGGTGCTAGGAAAATGCGATTGATAGTGCCGTAGGGCTCCAATAGGGTGCGTAACTTTTGCGGCTTCATGAAAGGCGGGATTCTTGAGAGGTAGACAACTCCGGATTTCTTGATGGCCGCATCTGAGGCAACGAGGTTCTTCTTCGTCAATGGTCGTGTGACGTCTGGGAGGTCTGAGCTGGGCTTTTTCAACTTGTTCTTGGTCTTTTCGAGCTCTTTCTCTTCGGGTTCACCCTCATCGTCTGCAGTATTCTGAGTGTCGGCACCTTGCGCATCTTCACCCCCGACGCTGGCATCATTTTCGAGGTCGCTGGCCAGGTCTTCATCGTCGTCATTATCGTCGTGGTCGTAGCTAATTCTTCTTCGCTTCGCATTGCGGCCGCCCTTTGTCATGTCATCGTCCGAATTGTATCCGACATCGCTGTCATCTTCGCTGTCCGCAGCGTCAAGAAACTCGTTCCTCTTTTCAGGCGCCATTGTGAATGGTTGTGTTTTGTCAACCCAGAGGACCAATCCCCAAGCTCGCGGTTCTGAGAAAAAAAAGTGATAAGATAAGCCCGATGGGATGTGGGGCATTGGGGAGCCAAGTTCGTAGTCATGTGACATGGCTGGCATTGAGATGATGCCGTGTAAGCCAGGTATCGGAAATGTTGTAATTTTCAAGGAGGAAAACCACGGCCTCTTGGACCATTTATGTAGCATGTTACCTTCTACTGGACTCGAATCCTCGTGCGCTCAGCTGCTTCAGCTGTAGGACGTGAGCACCTGAGTCGGCCATATCCTCTGCCATCAGGGAAGAATGCTAGCTTTGGAGCAGGGGTGAACATGGCCAATAAAGCCATTGATGTGGGTGTAGGTGATCAATGTGTGCCTTTTTTAAATCTCGATGCTCATAGATAGTTTGGGAGGGCTTCTCTATAAAATTAATTTCTCTCCATAAAATATCTACTGAGGCCCGATCAGGAGTGTGAGCATGCCCTTCTTAGAACGTAATGCTTCTACCCTAGAATAATTTAAGAGCTGTGATTTCCTAGCGTATCACTCCTTGTTAAACGAGTGATTCAAGATTAAATTACGTGTTCCGGGGGGTTTTTTTTTTAAAAATTTTTTTTTTAAAAATTAAACAAATACAAGCCTTTAGTACTCGGGCTTGAGTGGCGATGCTCCAAACGCGTATATGTCACAGGGCGGCTGCACTTATCTATGATAGCGGGGTGCGGCGTCATGCGGCCGACGTCGGGTTACGTGGGGCAGTAGACCAAACTGCCTTACCCGTCTTTCTTCGTCATCGCATCTGCTCCACCCTCTGAGACAACCCATCAAGGATTTCACTCTCACATTCCCCGGTGTTGAGGATAATACATCGTCACCATGTCTACCGAAGTCATCACAACCATCTCCCCCAACACTAACGAGGCCATCATCGTCCGGAATGGCGCCTCGGCCGCTGACCTCGAGGCCCTCCCCAAGATCGCCACCGAGGCTTTCCAGAGCTTCCGTAAGACCACTTTGAAGGAGCGACAGGCAATCGTCCGCAAGTTTCTTGATGGACTGGCGGCAAAGAAAGACCAGCTCGGAGAGGAGCTTACTACGCAGATGGGACGGCCCATCAACTACACCCCCGGGGAGGTCGCTACAGCTGTCAAGCGTGGCGAGTATCTTCTCAAGATCAGCGATGAGGCTCTCAAGGACACTGATGGAGAACCTGAGAAGGGCTTCAAGCGCTTCATTAGGAAAGTCCCTGTTGGGCCAGTCCTAGTCATCTTTGCCTGGAACGTACGTATCTCCATCCCTCTTCTTTCGGAATGCCACCAACTGGGTTGACATAGTACCCTTACCTCATTCTTGTAAACTCACTCATCCCCGCCATCTTGTCCGGAAACACAGTTATCCTCAAGGGATCCCCTCAGACTCCCACCGTGGTTGAGCACGCCGCTAAGGCCTTTGCTGAAGCGGGGCTTCCCGAGGGTGTGCTACAGTTCTTCCATTCAGGTTCCCCTACTATCATGGAGACTATCGTCCGGAGCCCTCTCATTGCTCTAGTATGCTTCACTGGTTCCGTCGGCGGTGGTCTAGCGGTACAGAAGGCTGCCGCTGACCGAGTTGTCAATGTCGGCCTCGAGCTTGGTGGCAAGGATCCCGCGTACATCAGGGCTGACGTCGATATCGACTGGGCAGCGGGAGAGATTGTTGACGGAGCCGTCTTCAACTCTGGCCAGAGCTGTTGTTCTCTCGAGCGTGTGTATGTCGACGAAACGATCCACGATGCTTTCGTCGAGGCTGTTCAGAAGGTTCTGAAAGGATACAAGCTTGGAGACCCCTTTGACAAGGGCACCCACGTTGGCCCGGTCGTCTCCAAGAGATCTAAGGAGGCGATTGAGGAGCACATCAAAGATGCCCTGGATAAAGGTGCAAAGGATGTCACGCCTGAGAACGAGAGCTTCAACAACCCCCCGTTGAAGGGCAACTTTGTGAAACCCACTCTGCTGGTCAACGTCGATCACACGATGCGAGTCATGATGGAGGAGACGTTTGGCCCGGTGGTGGCGGTGCAAAAGGTCAAGAACGACGAGGAAGCCGTCAAACTGATGAACGACAGCGAGTTTGGCCTCACGGCGAGCATCTGGACCAAGGACACTGACAAGGGATACGAGCTCGCAGAGGACGTGGAGGCGGGCACCGTCTTTGTCAACCGATGCGACTACCCGAGCCCGGTACGTTCCCGCGCGACAAGCCCTCGGGTGAGACGGTGTGTACTGACCGACGATAGGACCTCGCCTGGACGGGGTGGAAGAACTCAGGCAAGGGACAGACTCTTAGCCGGTTTGGTTACGACCAATTCGTCAAGCTCAAAAGCTATCACCTCAAGGATTACCCCAAGTAGTGACTGCATTGCTGGTAACAAAGGGATGGTGTAGTTTGACATGCGGATCAGAGTAGATGAATGTAGTCACCCTAATCTTCCCTCCCACAGCACTACTCATCTTGATTCAGTGCTTGCAACTCAGCCGTCGAAGTTGCGCTTAACCGGCTTCATCTCACCAAGTGCAACGCCCAGCAACTAGCCCGTGACGAGTCACCAGTTCAAGATATCAGATATTAGTTACGTTCCGACGGCTGGACGATAACGCTATAGCCAATGGGTCTTGCAACACAAGCCTGGAGGCGTATGAGGAAGAGAGAGTGATGAACGCAGCCAGGCAGGGATGGATCGACTGGACACAGACTCATAGTCTCGCCAAGATCCGGGTCTGGGTAACCACTCGTCTGCAACATGACGGGGCTTGGATGCAGACGCCTCGAGACGCGAGGCAACGCAAGGCAATGAATGGCCGTGAAGCCCGCTCTGTCTCCCCGGATGGTCAAGATCAGCGGCTTGCGTGCCGCTCGATGGAGGCATCTGAGATGTTTTCTGAGATGTCCCTTTTGTGACACGTCCCAGTTCATTTCTCTCGCTCGTTCGCGGCCATCTGATGCTCGCGCCGCGCCCGGCCTTGGTGCAACACGCAGCCGCCAATACGTGTTCTGCGTCTCCCTCCCTGCGTCTGTAAGGACCTCTCGCGGGCGTGAGGGAGGCGTATCCGTGTGAAGTCTTGTGAATTTCGGCACTGAAAACGTGCAATTTTCCTCCTGCTTGCAATATTCAATCTCCTCATTCGCCGTCTGAGTCAACCGTGGCCCCCCTTAAGAATCTGTCGCACCGTCCGATGTCTCAGTGGGCGAGACAGCTCGCTCGCCTTGGGTTAGGCAGGGCTTGGGCAGGGCTTAGGCAGAGCCGTCCATCTGTCTCTCTGTCTCTCTGTCCGCATCCTCGGCTTCTGCGACCAGTGAGCGGTGAAAATGCGGGTGAGGAACTAGAGCTGTCTGAGAGCCTCTGGCTGTCTAACATCCCTTTGGACGGGTACTGGCCCAGCTCAACGGGAGCGGCGAAGCACATGGTGGCAGGATCGGGTGTCGCATGGTCGAGGGCGGGTGAGAATCCCAGCCCGTCCAGCCCGTCCAGCCCGTCCAGCCCGTCCAGCCCGTCCAGCCCGTCCAGCCCGTCCAGCCCGTCCAGCCCGTCCAGCTCGATCAGGGGGCCGGTTGCATACCATCCAAAGCCCAGATCAACCATCCCGCCATGCATGTATCATGCATTATGTATCATGTATCCCGAAGACATTCCCTCGCCCGCCGTCTCCTTGTGACCCAGCCAAGCCGCTTCGTGCGCTCGCCCTTTTCCGCCCCCTTTGCACACACGCGGTAGAACAGACAAAGGGGAGAAAGTAAATCGAGGGGGACCGAGACGCCTTTGTGCTCGAAGGGATCCGAAACGCTGGACCTGTATCTCTGTATGCCAGTAGGTATATATGAAGGGCGTCCGGAGCTCGCGACAGGTTGGGAGAAAGGCATTGTTGTCAGTGTGGATCTCTCACCCGTTCTCTCATTCTCACACGACTTTGGACAGCTCAACCCAGCTCAGCCCAGCTCAACCCAAGCGTTGAGGTTCCACTCCTTTGTTTCGATACCTGAACCCCCCCCCTCTTACTTCAATAGCCACCACCACGGCCACCAGCAAGAATCTGATCCTCAGTCTTTTATTCCATTTCATTCCCTTATTCCTTCTAGACGAAAGTATTTAGAACATCAGCCCCCTCTCCTTTTTTTGCATTGTCGTCATCATCAATCAATCTGCCCCAGTCACATCTGCTGGTTAACCGCCGCACTCACCGCACGTTGCCGTTTCACCACCGCCTCATACTGACCAGCTTCCGCCGCCGCCCACCTCGCCCACCTTTTGATACGGTGCCATTCTGACCTGTCGTCCTGTCGTCCTGACCGGCCGCAACTCGATTTCTCTTTTTCTTAGTCGACTTCGAATCCGTCATTTCTTAATAATTCATTTTTTTTTTCCCCTTTCTGGTTCCTCCGATAATATGAAGTCGACGCTTCTCAGAACCTCGGATCGCGATCTGCGTAGCGCTGGACGCTTGCCCGCCCCGCTGCGAGCCAAGATGCACATCTCCACCAACGTCCGCACGCTCTGCTCGAGAGTCCATACTCTGATCCGGCAGCGACGTCGCAAGGAGCAGCAGCGCTCGATGCAAATTGTATGTCTTGGCTGTTCTCTCATTCCCTCCGTCGCTTCTTCTCCCTCTCTTCATCCCTCAATATCGTCCCGAAACCTCGTACTAAACCAACCCGTGTCTTCAGTCAGCGCCCTTCAATCTCAAGCATGAACCCGTCCAGCTACCGGGCATCTCCGAAGACGAGTAAGCCAGCTCTCCCTTTCTCTCCCTCTCCTCAGCCCCCGACCCTTGAAACGAAGCCGCCTAGTTGCAGACTGCGAATAGCTGGTCTCGTACCAACAACCCGTGCATGAAAAAGTAAAGCCGTGCCAGCCCCATCCAACTCATTCAACTAACACATGTCTCTCCTTCCCACCAGGATCGCCATGCTTCGAGACCAGGCAGCAGCCAGCCGTATCGGCATCGCAGACCCCGCCCTGCCTACGCCTCTGACGCCTCGGTCGCCATACTCAACGTCCAGTGTCTTCTCGCGCCCACCGCCCATGTCGGCCCTGACAGCGCATGCGACGACGTCGACGGAGACCCTGCCTTGATCGTTGATGCGTCCAAGGGCAGTCTACTGTAAGACAGGCGGCTTAGATTCATGCAGCTGCATCAATCATAATACGGAAACGGCGAAGGCGAAGGCGAATGCACGCAGGGCTGCTTTTCATGCGTGTGCATTCGTGTTGCGCCCCGAGCGGACGCGTGTAAGATGAGATGGGGTTGGTTGAATGAAACAAGATAAACGCAGAGTCCCGAGGGGTTGGTGTCCGTGCTTCAGCGCTTCCCAGCTCGGATCATAGGGCATTTCTTTTAGTGGATTTAGCGTCAATGGGTTTTTGGAGCAGGTTGGAACTCTTTTTGGACAGCAAACATCAGACAGCAAAATTGTCGTGCCATTGGGCTGTTCTTGGTCAGGGATTTTGTTAGGGAGCGCGTACGGATTCAGTGTCACCGGATTGGCATCATACATACCCAGAGGAAAATCAAATAGATCGGGCAACTAATGGATTTTGTGAACTTGCCCCCCACCCAAGAGCAGCACGCGAGGGCATGTCTCATTCAAAGAGATTTCGAAGACATGTTGGGAACATAGACAAGACACACACACACACACACAGAGAGAGAGAGAGAGAGAGAGAGAGAGAGAAATGGAGGAAAAAAAAAGTAAAGCTTTCATTTGCCCCTCAGACCTTTTGTCGTTTGCTCCGTAGAGCCAACCGCGTTCTTCCCTTGTCCCATCCAATACTGCACTATGCATGCAAGTGGTCGTTATTGCTTCTTCCTCTCCCTCTCCCTCTCCTCTAGATCCAACCCGTGTAAACGTCCAAGCTCTCGGCTCGTGCGCCTTCCATCTCGCCCTTGACCTCCAGGAGCTTGACCTTGGTACCCTTGACCTGCGCCCACTCGGCGAGGAACGACTCGGCTCGCTGCTTCGTCTCGGCGTCGTCCTTCATGAGCACCGCCAGAGCATCGAAGCCGCCTGCGCCGGGGACCACACCTCCGTAGACGCCCTTGACACCGCTGATGGCGTCCAGAAGCTCCGTCTGGCTGTTCGGCTCGATGGGAACGTCGCTGGAGGTGCCCATCTTCTTGACTAGCTCTCGGACGGCTGCAAGCTTGGCGGGGAGCTGGTCGACGTCGCCCTGCTTCAGCGTAGAAATCAAGTCTTGATTCCGGTCCTGAAGTTGGTCCCAGAGCTGCTTAGAGCCCTCAGGGTCTTGCGCCCTCCATGCCAGGACCTTCTTGACCATGCTCACGGTCTTGCTGCCGCAGTCCACATCGCACATCCTAAGGACGACGCCTTCGGGCATCTTGACCTCCTCCTTGTCCACCTCGACGTCCCACGCCGACGCTTCTTCAATCAGCTGGACTAACGTGTCCGCGAAGCCGGGCGTGCCAGGCTCGGGGATCTTGCTCAGCGTCGAAGGCGAGAAACGCTTGTACCGACACGATCCAAACACGGCAGCCGCCACATCAAAGCCTGAGCCAACCTTGCCCTGGGCCGCACAGTGCGCCGCCTGGGCGAGGTTGTGCAGGGACCGCTTTCCCTTGTCCGATTCGATATCGAACAGCTCCCGGGGCAAGTAGTGGGTGAGGAGAGCCGCGGTCAGTGAAGTCACGAGGGCGGCAGACGACCCCAGGCCAGTCTTGTTGGCATCGCCCAGCGTCACCGGGAACTTGGCGAAGCGGCCCCTGTGAGTGTCCGCCGAGCCCGAGTGAGAGTAGTAGTCGTTGTCCGCAAGAATGATGAGGCGCACCGAGGTCATACTATGACTGGGGCGGTGTCTAGCAATGCGGTCGATGTAGGTGAGTGCATAGCTGAGCGTCGTCTCTACGAAGGGATTGGAGCTGATTTTGGATCCGCTGTAGCAAGTTGAGTGAGCAAGAGGGCCGGATGACTCGACTTATACAACGTAGACTACTGCTGTATAATCGAGGAGAATGACTTACACTTGCAATTGGGTAATCTTGATGCCGCCGCCCAACTCAGCCAAACGGTAGCCGTACCGCCACTGAGCATCATGGAACTGCGGGCTATCGACAACAATCTCGGTCAACTGGACGCCGGGCGTCGTGCGAATCTCACCCGCAATGACATTAATCCTCGCATCCAGACCAAAGACGAAGCCCGTGTGCTGCCGGTCCAGCACGAGATAGCCACCCGCAAGGAGGACTTTGCCGGGTGCCGACACGGCGATGGTGGGGTTCCGGGATGCCATGATGCCGCGGGGGAGGAGGTAACAAGGCGACGAGTTGTTTAGACCTACGTTCTAACGCTTTACAAAGGAGGCAAGGGCCGGGTCGAGAGTCGTACGGCTGGCGAGCTTGAAAGATGTACAAAGGACTCGAGGCGGTGACGCGCAATGGCAGATTCCGAGGTATGAAGTGAGCTCTTTTGCTGAGCTACAACACCGGGAAGAATCGTCGTAGCGGGGCCATCGCCAGCCTCACACAGTGCATATGCATGTCATATGTCATAATCAGCACTGTGTCTAGGTCTGTGTGTCCCCCGGCCATCCACTTGGGATGCTGCTATTCTGAGATCCCAACAAGAGAATAGAGCCCAAGAAAGCTTAGCCGCAGTTCTCATCAGCAACTCCCACCAAAGTGACAACATAGTGACAACATCCAGCTACGGCAAGTCTATGACGCCGATCCCACGCCATTGTTCGGCTACGTCCCGTCCCATCCTAGGTCTATTAGTCCTATGCGAACTATAGCAGCTTGTCTGGACTCTCTTCTCGACAAAGATTTGATTGAACGAGTTAGTGAACGAATTGTTTGAACTGTTAGCATTATGAATATATTCATTTCTTGTATGTGGTAGTACAGGCAGCAGATCCCTTCTCTGCTTTCGCCTCCCAATTGTTCCCATGTTTCCATGTTTCCTTTCTCTTGCTTCTTTCTCCCTTAGCCCTTTATGCTGCAAATATCTTGTTTTCCCATGTTTAGAGTGGTGTGTTGTCTATCAGGCAACGATCGGCCCCGAATCTTTTCATCCAGAAGCCGCCGTCATAAATGAATCCCATTTTATATCCTGAACGCCGTCCCCATCAGGGGATCGAGGGTGAGCATACCTCCCGATATCCCAATGCAACCCCGTAAGTAAAAAGAACACACATTTCCAACCAACATAACGGGGTATCAGTACATATTGCGCCACTTGAACAAAAAGAAAATAAACCAAACCGTTCAAAGAAGGACATCGAGGTGCCATCAAACACCGAGCACACTCAATCGGTGGCCTCCTGACCACCACCGAGGAGCTCAAGTACCTTGTTGACAACCGCACTGGGATATCCGCGGGTGAGCATTTCTCCAACAACACCCTTGGCCTGATCCCGCTGCTCAACAGCCAGATAGGCGCGAGTCATGGCCTCATAGGTGCTAGGCTCACGCTTCTCCCGACCCACGGCATCGTAAATCTGCTGTGCCTTCTCGATCTTCTTGTCGGCGGCCCAGCCATGAATGAGCGTGTTTGCGATGTAGGGAGTCAACTCAACACGCTGGCGTCGCATCTGTTGCAACACAGCCTCGGTGGCAGACACTTCGTGATTAGCGACCATGGCTTCGAAAAGGGCCTGGTAAAGGCTAGCGTTGACCGGAACCAGAGACTCCTTGACGATAGAATCAAACATCTTGCGAGCACCCTCCATGTCGTGCATGACACATCCCCGAGCGTGGATCAAGGAGGCGTAATGGACGGGCTCAACTCGCTGACCAGAGTTTCGAATCATGCTCAAGACTTCTTCGGCGGCATTCATGTCGACAGGCTCGAGAGTGGCATGGGTATCAACCAACAGCTTGTAGGTGTGGGCGGTCGGGGCAATGCCCTTGGCCTTCATACGCTCATAGTAAGCCAAAACCTTAGTCTTGTCTCGCTTGGTGGTCAAAAAGAATTGCATCATGCTGTTGTAAGGGGCAGGCCGGGCCTTGTAGTTAGGCATAGCCTCCATTTCGTCAAACAGCTCCTCCGCAAACTTCTCATCGCTGACCCGACAGAGGGCGTTGACAATGGTACCGTAGGTAACAGATGTAGGTTTGATGCCCAAGGCTCGCATCTCGGCAAAATAGAAGAGGCAATCATCAATGCGTCGGGCCTTGCCAAGCTTACCAATGAGCGCATTATACAGAAACGAGCTGGGGTCAACGCCCTCGGCCTTCGCACGGTGGAAGATGCGAACAGCCTCAGAGGCTTCATCAAAAGTCTTGGTCGAATCCTTGAGGGTAGTGATGTACAGGCCAAAGGTGTTGGCGGATGGAGTGGCTCCCATCTCCAACAGCTCTTGGTGGAACTGCTCGGCGCGTCCACGGTTGCCCATGGTGAGGCAGGCACCAACCATAGCGTCGAGGATGCTAGACCAACCATATCTGACAACTGCGTACTGGGGCTGGAGGGGCATATCGGTGCGAGCCATGGCGAGGATGTCGTGGCAGAGATCGATCTTACCGTCTCGGGCGGCAGCGGAAATCAGTTTAGCGTAAGTAATGTATCGAGGGTGTCGGCCGGCACGTCGCATGTTTCGGAATCGGTTAAGAGCATCGCTCAAGCGGGGACCCTTGCGGCCATGGCTACCTTCGAGATCGTCGGCAATAAGCGACGATCCCTTGAAGTCGGTGTTGTGGGCATAAGGATCAAAGGTGTCCTCGAAGCTAGAAACGGTCGGGGTTGAAAGATACGGAGATGTGGATTGCTGGTGGAAGCTGGAAACCTGAGAAGCCATCTCGCGGGGATCGGCAATGCCTCGGGTCTCCATGTACCGCGCAATGAACTCAACGCCCTCATCGATCTCTTCCAAAAGGTGAGGCCGGGCATCGGACTCGAGAGATCGGATGCGCTGGAACATCATCTCGGACTGGGCCAAGCCCTCCGCAACCTGACCGGAACCAATTAAGGCGACGGCGTACATAGCAGTGGGCTCAATGAAAGAAGCAGTGGCTCGCACCTCGGGGTTGCTTAGAACGCTCCAGTACTTGGCAGCAGCAGCAACATCACCCTCACGAACGCTCATGGCGAGAAGGGACATGGCCGGAGTGGCCAAGTCATCAAAGTAAGCTGGGATACTGGAGTAGGCGGCAACGGCAGTGCCCTTGTCATCCTTATCCGCAGAAATGATGGCGATCTGACTGAAGGCTTTGGCGCGGGCTTCAGTTTCAACAGCCTGGGCCCAGTGGAAAGCCTCCTGGTAGATACCACGGGAAATAAAGCCCTTGACAAAGCCAGTCGTGACCAAGGCGTCCTTGATGTCGGCAGCACGGACACCGTACTCACCAACAATCTTCTGGAAGAACTTCATTGCACCCTCGATTTTATCGGTGATCACGTAGGCGTTGATAACGGCGGCGTAGACTTCAGCATCCAATCGGTCGTGGAGGGTCTCCTGACCCTCATCGTTGGCAATGGCTAGATTGCGGTACTCATTGTAGCACTCGACGGCACTGATCAAATCCCCTGAAGTAGCAAAAGCAGTGATCATGGTGGGGAAGACTGCGGCAAATGGAACGATCTGATTGGCCTCCATGTGCTCAAAGAGTCGAAGCATGTCAGTAGATCGTCCGGCTTGAGCACAAGCCGAAATCAGCTGATGGTAAGTCTCGGCAGAGTACATAGCCACGTCGGTATCAACCGAGGTATCGAACAACTTGACCGCAAGATCCAGGCGATCGTCCTCACTCAGGATGGCGTGCTCAAGCTCGTGCGAAGCAAACATGAACTTTCCAGGCTCGTCCATACCACCAAAGCGCACTCGCTTATCCTCCAAAACAGATTTCAACTCGGCAACCTCAAGACACCGGGATGCCAAGAGACCAACCAGAATGTTGAAGGTGTCGGCATCAGGAGACACTCTCCTTCGGAGCATGTCGGCATAGACATCGAGAGCCTTGGAGACGATCTCAATCTTGTTGATAGGAATGTGAATCGCAGCCACAAGGAGGGCATTGTAGGCGCTTGCAATAGGTTGGACACCGGTCGCCAACATAGCCTCAAACACAGCTGGGATTTCGGCATAGCGGCCACTCTCAGATAGCTTGTGGAGGTGGTCGGCGTATGATTGAGACTGTGGATCGGCCGGAGGGGTGGCACTGCGAGCCACGCTTGCCGGAGTTCGCGATCTTTCAATCGCGGGAGATCGGGTCTGGGAGTCCAGGGCTGAGCCTGGTCGTCCAGTTGCGGTCGCATTTTCAGAGGCCTCCTGGATACTCCGCGCTTCAATCTCTTTCTCTAGGGCAGCATCAATATGGGCAAGAGCCGCCAGGTCCTCGAAGGAGAGGTTAGACTCGAGCTCAGCATCTTCAATGACGGCATGCTCTCCATCAAAACCAGAGGCTCTATCCTTGGTGAGGATGGAGGCCGCGGAAGGCTTCCATTCGAGGCTTTTGGGGAACTCAAACTGAGTCCATTCAGGTTCGACTTCACCGGCAGCCTGCTGCTGTTGCTGCTGCTGCAGAGCCTCAAAGTAATCGTCTAGACCTCCATGGTTGGGACTGGGTCGGTGCTCGGAGAGACCGGAAACGACAACTCTCTCGGTGTGGAAGGCCGAGTGCAGCTGGAGGTTGGAGAGGCGGCCGAGACGAGACTTGGTGGTCCGGCGAGTGAAGACAGGGCGGTTCTGGGAGTTGAGGACGTGGGGGTGAGCGGCGGCGACAACGGACTGGGCGTAACCGTGGGTGGTGATAGACTTTGCGAATGTTGATCCTTGACGGACGAAATTCGAGTAAAGGGAGGAGTAGATAGTGGGCATTTAGATGGCGCCTATAGCGGGAGAGGAGACTTAAGTCGCGTCTCAGTCAGCATCAGGATCTGAAGGGGAGTCAATGGATCATGTGAGGTTGTCGTGCCTCAGGACCACGAAAAGCTGGAGTCAAAATCGAATGATAATGAGATCGTAGTCGGGCTAGATTTTTTTGGGGGGAGGGGGTGAGGAAAGTGTGTGGTGAGGTGGGCCAATGGAAAGCCGTGACTTACATGGGGAAGAAAGAAGGATATCAATTGCAGGTTCATTTGACAGCGCAACAGCCGTCAAACAAACGCGCAGAGCAGATTAGAGAAAGAATGGTGAGAGGAAGAAGGAGGAATGGGAAAACGGAGGAGAAGCAGTAGAAAGAAAAACCTAGACTCGAGAAGATTCTCTGTCTGGGGTCGATTGGATAAAGTGTGTGGTTTTCCTGGGAGGAAAAGACGAGGATACGGCGTGGGGACCCAAGCTTCGGACGGGGGGAGGGCTGCTTTTTTTCTTTGCCTGAGGTGGGTACAGAGGATACGTATCTTTTTTACTCAGAGGCCCGTATGCCGGTATGTCTTGTACCCATCATGGATCCATGCGCAAGGAGGCAGCTCAGCGGTGGAGGACGTAGGGTGGAGGGTGGGAAGGATGCACCTAAGTTGTGGGGTGGAGGGCTTGGTGCCAACCGTTGGAGCTTCGTCTTGTCCGAGGCCAGAACCAAATGGACAAGGTACCAGCCCCAGGCAGAACTGCTGGAGATGGTACATCGAGTTCGAAGCACAATCCGAACCCAGCAACGGACACAATGCGCGGCTTTCGGCGCGGACTTAGTGCAATGTGAGTGTGGGTGGACTCGGAGCGGGCTGTTGTGTTAGTGGGCGTGGCTTCTGGAATGACTCAAGCCTTGTCCCTGTCCCTCCGTGTCTTTCCCTGTGACTCCCCTGTCGGCCGTCCCTCTCGGTCGCTGACGCTCACTGGCACACGGGCACACTCAGTGGCTTCCTACGTGCATACGACGTACGTAAGGTGGTATTTCCTCTGTGCACTTCGTTTTTCGCGTTCGGCAGGGGACGCTTGATCCCTCGCTCCCCGGTGAGGACGCCGCCGCGGGGGGACGCCGGAACTCCACAGGCGGGCTGTCACGGCCACGCACTCATCCACACACACACACCCACACCTTTTTCTGTCGTTTCAACCACACACGAGCAAAGAGACAAGATCCCTGGGCCATTGCCAATGGAAGAAGTCGCTGGAAGGCAGTCGCTGGAAGGCAGTCGTCTTCAGCTCCCTGTTACCGCTCTGCAGGGAACCATCCTGGCGGAACTCGCCTCTGGTCCGGGGCACTTTCTGTTCTTTTGCCCGATGCGCTATGGATCCGAAGTTCGCGGTGAGTTATCAATTCGCTCGACATATCCACCAAGTGGCTTTTTTTTTTTTCCTTTCTGCTATCCACGGGAATGCATTGGCGATGATCCATATCAACAGTAGCGGTGTCGATCACAGTGACTCTATCGCCTAAAGTTCAGTACGTAGTACAAGACCTTCAGCCATCACGCGACCCTCCAAGGTCACAACATGGCATGCGCGTTAAATGACGACAATTTTTCCAAATACACACGGCCGGACGGAACGAACTTTACGACGGTGAACGCAGCCCCAAATGGTCTCAAGACTCAAAAAGTTGCCTTGGGGCGGGTGCAATGGTGGCCAGGGCGAGAACAAACCGGTGGCGCTAGGTCATCCCTGCTGGCGCTGCACCCAATTCCCTGGTCTGGCTTCCCGTTGCTGGTGGGCCTAAGGGAGAAGCCGGAATCTTCGCCAGCCCCAAACTAACCACAGGTCCACCGCAAGCCAGCCTGTCGGGTTGCACCCAGATGACCCGAATTTACTTACTCCTACCAACCAGAAATCGAGGGTTAGCTCCAAGGGCGTAAATCACCAAGGCAATTTCTAGTGTTGTGTCTTTCTTGTGTCCTTCCTGCCGCCTGTTGATGTGTCTCTGGAGTCTCTCTCAGCTCTCCTTGCGTCCATGGAACAGTAGTGGGTCAGTGAAGCGCCCGCCTGGAAAGACAATGCTAGCTGACGCCAGCTTTCTCGGCTATTCCAGCTGTTTTTCTCGGCGTGTGAGTGGCGCACGCGAGACATCACCACATCTGCGCAGGCGTTACGAAAGTCTTGCGGCGGATATCAAACGAGGCTTGTTCCCGTGATTTCCACCTACCGGGAGCGGATGGCTTATTCGCCTACTTGCTCCGGCGTTCCAAACCCGCCCCGGCATCTCCACCGTTCAGCCATCAATGTCAAATTGTCAATTGCAACATACGTAGCCACAAAACTCAAAGGATCAGCCAGTTGTGCCCTAGGCAGTGCCTCAAACGTCAGCACCGGCCACGCTTAGCCCTGGCGCGTGGGAAGCGCAAAGTGGGCGCCGCAGGGAACCACAGGGCTGCAGTTTTCGATCCGTCACATGGACCAGGGCGACGAAAAAGTCCCGTTTTGTTGCCGGATGTCACGGAGTTGACTGCTCGCTGACATATGCCTTGTCTCTCGTCAACTCTCCGCCGCTTGTATCGTTGCGCCGAGCTCGACCGGATTTAAAACTGCATCGGCATTTTCACAGCCCCGCGCTCCGGTCCCCGTCTCGGTCATGCATAGCCGATTTGACATGCGCACAACGCACCCACTCCGTTGAACAAAAGCTGTCATGCTCGTCAATAGCGACTCGGTGATTTCCTGAAGAAGCGAATGAGTTCGGAGTACATGGACACGTCTATCATTTAAATCAATTGCAGCTTGATAGCAGACCTTTCAAGACAGTGGCGTGGCGACTAGATGCAATGTTTTTTTGTTGGTGCTGCGGTTCCTAATAATAAGACTTGTGATAACCTTGGCACACACTGCGAAGCCTGCGAACTACGAATACATAAACGAAAATATTGCATTACGGTGCATTTGCATGCCTCCATTCGCGCTTACGCGCTAGAACCGGGGATTCGAGATTCTACGGAATGGGAATGCATCGCGTCATGAGGAGCTCGGTCCTCCGATTCGCACTTGATTCTTTTGGAAATGTTCAATACCTGCGTACGGGCAATAATCCAAGTCCGGAGATCTCGATCCAATCTCTCGAGGAGTCACTGCTCTGGCGGGGACACCCGAGCTTACACGTCACTTGACAGAGGATGAACCCGGCATTCGGATCGAGGCTGACCAGGCCAGTTTCGCGGCATCTGCATTGAAGCATCCCAAATTTCTACAGGCGGTGCATCACCCAACAGCTTCAGCATGTAAATCGAGCCCTCCGAGTGTTCTTGATACAAGCACGTAGCCTGATGCAGGCAGTCTCGATACGCCGTGGTCATGAAGCCCCACATGACTCAGCTGGACGGACAAATGACAAGTGTGGAGAAGACATGGGCTGAGATAAGATAAGATAAGATATTGGTACGATAAGCAACGGAAAAAATGCCCCAAAACTTTTTCCACGATCGCATCGCATACTGAAAGCCCCACCTCACCTCAACGACCTGTGTGGCATTTGACATCATGGCGGACGATGGCATGCTTCTAAACTTCGATCTGGGCTCTGGTCCTATCAAGCCCCAAGTCAAGTTCAAAGGCGGCCGCTGGCGGGACAGGAAGCAGGCTGAGAAATCGGCAAGGCTGGCCTCCTCAGGACAAGAACGCCCCAGGCCTTCCAGAGATGAAGACGACCAGAGATCATCAAAACGCCAGAGGACCGAAAACGATGGATTCAATCGTGGCTTCGATTACAAGTCTTCCTCGAGATTTGGTTCCAGAGAAAGATCCTACGGCGGTGACGGCCCGACAGGTCAGCATCGAAACCAGGGTTCAGATCCCAAGAGGACTGGAGGTCAGGTCATCTCACGACTCTTTTCCTTCAATCCAGCTCAAAAGACCGAGCTGGATAAGGAAGAAACAACCGAATGGACTGCTCCGGAGGCAACGAATGCGCCGCTCTCCGACAGCTTTGCGTCCTTGACCATTTCCTCCCGCCTTGTGGAGGAGCTTAAGAAGTTGAACCTGGAACGCCCCACCGCCATCCAAAAGAAGGTTATCCCGCACATGCTATCAAACAGTACAGACGCTTTTGTTCAGGCTGAGACTGGTTCCGGAAAGACCTACTCTTACCTCCTACCAATCCTGCATCGCGTACTTCTCCTCAGTGAACGGGGCGGAGCCCAGGTTCACCGAGACTCTGGAGTGTTTGCCATCATCGTTTCTCCGACCCGCGAGCTCGCTAAACAGACGCATGCTGTACTTGAGCAACTCATTCGACCCTTCCCTTGGCTTGTGTCCACGGCGATCACTGGAGGAGAGTCAAAAAAGGCCGAGAAGGCACGCATTCGCAAAGGAGTCAATTTCCTTGTCGCAACCCCTGGACGACTAGCAGATCACATTGACAACACCAAAGCACTCAGTCTCAGCACTACAAGATGGCTTATTCTGGATGAAGGCGACCGCCTCATGGACCTAGGCTTTGAGGATGATCTGAAAAAGGCAATTGACGCACTCAAGAGGATTGATGTTTCGGACAAGCTTCCAGACGGAACTCCTCTCAAGTCTCTTCCTGAGCGACGAGTAACCGTTCTTTGCTCCGCCACAATGAAGATGAATGTACAGAAACTAGGCGAGATGAGTTTGGCGGATGCGACCTTCTTAGCTGCCGAGAAGGAGGCCGATGACAACCTCAAGGACGGTGATGAAAAGGCCATGAAGGCTCCTGCGCAGCTTCATCAGTCTTACACCATTACCCCAGCCAAACTCCGACTTGTCACATTAATCTCTTTCCTCAAATCTACCTTCTCCCGTCGTGGCCGTACAATGAAGGCCATTGTCTTTATATCCTGTGCCGATTCGGTAGATTTCCACTACGAACTCTTGAGGGATCCAACAAAGACTGAGGCACCTGCCTCTGGGTCGAAAGATGCGGAATCTATTTCAAAAACTGTGTCAAAATCCGCGTACATCACTTCCCCCGCCAGCCCCGAAGTTGTTCTCCACAGAATGCACGGCTCATTGTCTCAGCCAGTCCGTACCGCCACCATTCGAGCATTTTCAGAGTGCAAGTTGCCCTCGCTACTCATTACCACCGATGTGTCCTCCCGAGGTCTCGATATTCCCTCGGTTGACCTTGTCATTGAGTATGATCCCGCTTTCAGCTTCGCTGATCACATCCATCGTGTTGGTCGAACTGCTCGTGCGGGACGACCTGGCGATGCCCTGCTGTTCTTATTGCCTGGTACCGAGGAGGGCTACATTAAACTGCTAAACGCTTCAACTCCGCCGACACCTCAGCCATACGACTCGATTCTTCAAAAGGGAATGATGACGAAACTCGAGTTCCCTGTCGAAACCTCAGCCGCCATTGTCGATGGTCAGTCCTACCATGACAAGGCCGAGACACTACAACTTCACATCGAGCAACGTCTTCTCAACGAAGCCAAGAACCTGGAGCTTGCCCGCAACGGCTTCAAATCGCACATCCGAGCGTATGCCACTCACATCAAGGAAGAACGCTCCCACTTTAATATCTCCGAGCTTCATCTAGGTCACACGGCAAAGAGTTACGGTCTGAGAGAGGCGCCTGGTGGTATTGGCGCTGGCGTGGAACGGAAGACGAAGAAACGACCGTTCAAGAGTGTGGGTAGGGGCACAGGCAAGGACTCCAGCAAGAAAACGACCAGGGACGCGGGTGACGACACAGAGCAGTCCAGAAGCGAGCGGCCCCCGCGCGATATCATCAAGATGAAGAGCATGATGCTAATGAGTTCAACTGCGGATGAATTCAACATCGGTTAAAAGCGAATTATAGAGGTACTAGTCACATTTCATTTCCATAAGATCTATTGCTTTTTGGCATGTGAAGCGAGGGCGCGGTTAATGATGGGAAATATCTGCAATCCTTGTCAAGCTGAACAGATGTCATGATCAAGGCACCAAGTTATGCAAAGTATTTACTTTCCATTGTTCAGTTGCATCATAGATATGTAAGAGAAACCCCGAGAAGATGTGAATCCCATCTCGGAGGGCTGCGTGAGATGGATTAACCTTTGCCCACAACACCCCTACCCTACATAATCGCGATCATGGGTTCCAACCTGACGACATACCACAAGCACAAGGTAGCACTCTGGTAATAATACGCGCAACCCCTTCTGCGAGGACGTCATTTTAGATGTAAATGGAGGGGTTGTTGGACAAATGTTGCTCCAATGAGGTGGGTGAAGATGACTGCCAGGAATGTTAGTTGACGTCATCTTCCAAGGGACCATCCAGGGATCCCACCCCTACGTAATACGTAGAGAATACCGTCAGGTTTAAATGGCAACAATCTCCCAACATCGGGGACGAAAACCTAAACAACCCATTATCCTCAGTCACCCAACACCTCTTTGTTCACATCAAAACCAGGGCAAAGTAAACACAACAACTTCTTATCTACAATCCTCTACAACCCTCAAGACATCAACCACACAAGATGAACAACAACAACAACAAAACCGCAACCGACCAAGCCACCGGCGCGGCTAACTTCCTCACGAGCACGCTGGGCAACACTATTGGTGGTGTTGGACGTACTGTCGGCGGCATCACTGGCGCGGCTACTCGTGGCCTTGGCGACACGGTGACGAGCGTCACGGGCGATGTTGGACGACCTCTCGGCGATGGCCTAGGCAACCTCGGCACAGGTGTCGAGAACGGACTAGGCAGCGTGTCCAAGGGCGTTGAGAACGCGGGCCAGTGGAAAAAACAGTAATTTGGCGCAAGATCCCGGATGGGTCAGGAAAGAGAGGCAAGGAGATTTGTACAATATACGAAACATGAATGACGACAAGGCAAGATTGGTACCAACATAAGAACCGTAAACTTCACTGGAACTTTTTAATGCTGATGCTAAACCACCGTTCTACGTTCGTGAACCTGATGAACGTTACTGTCCTTCTGGATCGCCAAGTCCTTGTACTCAGGGGCGAGGTATTGGATCTCATTGCCAAACCCGCTGACCAGGTTATCGGGAGCTAGCCCTCGATTTCGCCACCCAAGACGCTGGAACTGGGGTTCTTTTCGGGGAGAGAGATGATACGTCAGACCTAGCTATCAACAACCGACTTATCCATATTCATCACCTGTACAGAGGCCAAGGGTACTTCGAATCGAGTTGATCGTAACTCACTACTAGCACCGACGTCAAAACATGCACTACTCTTCCTGCTTACCAACTACGATCAATGCGACAGGTGGGCAAATTAGTTCGCCAAAACTCGGAAAGAAGCCGCCGAGGTTGAGACCGTGATACTACGTCACATCTCGCCCGGAGTGCAAATACAAGACACGAATGCCAAGAGCTCCAAGGCCATCCCCAAAGCCGATAGTGTCTCCTCGCCCAAATCTACTCAACCTACAGATCTAGAGCTATGTCTTAAATAGACAGTGATGTCGTTTGGAGTCAATATTGAGTGATTCTGGTCCGAGTTCTGTTCCCTGGTCGGGATGAAAGACTCGACAAAATCTCGAGAACAGTGAACTATGGACATGCCGTATCATGACACGTACCTCCGGCCCATTCGAATCGTTCAACGACACACAGGCGCGACATGGTTCCTTGTAGAGCAAAACAGCCCAGTTCGTCAGCAGGCCAGCGCAGTGTATCGACGCGGTAGCCAATCTCTAAATATACCAAGCCAGCCATGAAATTCCCCTATCCAGACCAACACAGCCCAGAAGAGGCGAGGAAATGTAATACCGATGTCGCACTTGTCGCAGCACGCGATAGCCAACCAGTAGCTTAAATTGCTATTTCGATGCTGTTCCTTCTTCTTTCAATACTGGCCGCGTTCGGTCTCCTCTTAAGGGAGACAGATGCCGGCGGATGAAGACGATACGGAGTCATCGAGCTTACATCATCACGCAGACAGACAAGTTGCGCGATGAATACATAACTCGATGACGGAAATAAAAACAAAGAACACCACAACCCATCGGTACATCCTGATTGCTAACGGCGAACATGTTTTATGTTGGCGGGTCCTCATGGTCGTGAGGGCAACTTCGAAGACTATGGGAGCCCTCCTCCTCCGAGACTGGCCTTCGACCATAGTGGGATCTAGCGGGATGGCTTTGGGCCTTCGAGCCGATGCTCATGTTTGGGTCTTCTGCGGGTTAAAATTATCGAGGAGTCTTCGACTGTGAACAAGCGGTCGCGACGATAGGTCGTGGCTTCTTCGAACCCGCCGTTGGCGAACGACACGGTTTTGAGGTGGACTCGGCCTTTGCCAAATGGCAGTTTTCTGTCTCGTCATCTTCAACAGGGAGTCAATCGAGTTCTAGCAGGTCTTCAACCGACCCTGGCGGGTGAACAGGATAACTCGACCACGTCTGAAATGAGGGAAGGCCACATTGCCCCAAGAGGTCGATGCAAAGACTAGATCAGGGGAACCTCACAATCATCGAGGTCCACGAAACCAAACTTCCTAGGCTCTCTGCAAAACCTACACCAGGCGGCAATCCATCAAGAGTTTCCAGACGTTAATGACGACTGGTTGAGGGCGATGCGTCTGGGGTGAGGTAAACCACCGCTATTTCTCTCGCGAAGCCAGCATTCTGCCATGTCGCGTGGGGGGATCTATGCACGACTTCACTTGCTCATTGGCGCGTCTCGGCGCGAGTTCCAGTGCTCTACAGTAACGGTAATCACAACGACGAGCATGGCAACTGCATCTGAATGGCTCGCACACGCGACTACAACTGATCCAAATCATCTTCTTCGCAGCCAAGCGTAAAGCCCAGCGGTGCAATGAAAATGTGTGATAAATCAAAAATTGCGCCCCCCATGGCCCCGAAGGACAATGGAGCCTGGAATGACACCGCGATGTGCAATGCAGGCCTCCCAAGTTGAACCCCCCGATTCTTGAGCCAGGGAGTTCGGAACAAGGTAAGTATGAAGAAGAAAGGAAGAAAAAGTCCAAAAAGTTGCGGGCAGGCTGCATTTTATACCTGCAGCGGATCTGATCACGTGACTGAGTGATTGCGATTTTGAAAATTCAGTGGGGCCATAGCGGGGAACTATCATCCAAGTTGAGCCAGAAGCATAATGAAGGCCGCAGGCAGCCACGCGCCTTTACCCGTAAATTCAGGACCTCGAGTCTATGAGACAAGGAACGCACAATTGTGCAAGCGCTCCTAGCGTGCGAACGAACTGAGGCGCCTGCTGGTACTCTTCTTGCATTTAAGATGCAGGGTAGCTTCAGTGACTGGAGATAATGAGCCGTCACCATCATCGTTTGAAGACAGTAATACCTTGTCCATTTATTGTGTTGAACATCGTGCGCATAGTCCCGAATATGGGGAATAATGGAAAGGAGACTTTTGTCTAAACTTACCATTTCATGCGTGTATTTTTGTCGACTACATAAAGCAAAGGTTGATCAAGAGTGAGTGATGCTGAGATTGATACCAGGCCCCACCCAAAGCCGACTCGAGTCTTTCATATCCCCCAGTTAACTAGCAGTTGCGCTCCCCAGCCCGCCCGAGACTGAGGATCTCGCGCTAGACGTGGTCGTTTGACTTATCTCTAGGGCTTGAGCCTTTTCGAGTTTCGCAACTATCTACCATGTAGATGATTTAAGCAAGTTATGAGACTCGAGCCTGCAAAACGGACCATCTGTATCGTACTTCTCATGCTGATTCATTCAACTTCCCATGACCGAGAGGATAGGTCTCGAAAACTTGTCATGCTACCTACAATAACAAGAAGAAAAAACATCGCACCTCTGTGATAATTTACTTTACTACGTATGCTGGGTGCATGCATGGGGAATTGAAGCTCCAGCCCCAAACCAGCATTAGCGCCCGCGGGGTGCTCAGCGCGGCGAGCTAAAACGGCGGGGCGGGGCGTCACCTTTTCTACCCGTGGAAATTTCTGTCGCAAGTCTTGCAACTGCACCAACGTTCGCAACAATGGGCAAGAACTTCCGTGTGCGTACCGCACCCAATTCCACATCAATCGTGCACTCCATACTAACATACTGTTATTAGGGCAAGAACCGAAGAGGCGGCGGCGGCGGCCGTGGCGGTGGCCACTCTGGGAGAGACTATCCATCAGTTCCTAAGGAAAATGAGAAGCTGCAGCGCTTCTACGATACCCTTTTGCAGCTGCCTGATGACGAAAAGACGGCTTATTGGGATGCTATGAAGCGCGAGCTCCCCAACAGCTTCCGGTTCTGTGGTTCTAAAGGGTATGCTGCACCATGATTTCGGGGCTGGGAAAGACACACGCTTACTCGCTTGCGCCAGCCATGCGCTTAACGTCAAGAGACTCCTCAAGGACAGATATATCCCCGAAATCGTCAAGATCGAGCACCAAGATGGCAGCCCCGTCGCGCCACCTCTGGCCGTTCCTTGGTACCCCGACGAGCTTGCCTGGTGGATGACAACCCCGAAGAACGTCGTCCGCAAGTTCCCTCCCTTCGCCGCGTTCCAGAAGTTCCTGGTTTCCGAAACGAGCGTCGGAAACATCAGTCGCCAGGAAGTTGTCAGCATGATTCCTCCTATGTTGATGGATCTGCGGCCTGGTATGACGGTCTTGGACATGTGCGCAGCTCCTGGAAGCAAGGCGGCGCAGCTCCTCGAGTTGATCCATGTTGGCGAAGAGGGGAGAGTTCGCAAGACCTTGCGTGCCCTTGCACGGGAGGATGGCCTCGAACTTGGAGTGGAAACCCAAGACGAAATTGACGCGGATCTCGAAGCCGACCCAACTGACGCAGGAAGAGCCACTGGCCTGCTCATCGCCAACGATGCTGATTACAAGCGTGGCCACATGCTGGTCCACCAGCTCAAGCGACTCTCGTCCCCCAATCTTATCGTCACCAACCACGATGCCACTCAGTTTCCTTCTATCAAGCTTCCTTCCGACCCCGGTTCCAACAAGGCAAAGTACCTCAAGTTCGATCGAATCCTGGCAGACGTCCCTTGCTCCGGCGACGGAACAATCCGAAAGAATGCCAACCTCTGGAAGGACTTTCAACCAGGAAGTGCACTTGGCCTGCATGCCACACAGATCAGGATCTTGGTGCGAGCCCTTCAGCTGCTCAAGGTCGGCGGTCGCGTCGTTTTCTCGACCTGCAGCATGAACCCTGTAGAAAATGAATCCGTCATTGTGTCTGCCATCGAGCGATGCGGTGGTCCTGGCAATGTCGACATCGTTGACTGTAGCAACGAGCTGGTTGGCTTGAAGCGAAATCCCGGCATGAAATCGTGGAAGATCATGGACAAGTCTGCCAAGATCTGGAACTCTTGGAAGGAAGTTGAGGATTTTGCCAACGAGAACAATGAGGGCGTCACCCCTGGACGAGTGGTGGAGACCATGTTTCCCAGGCTTGAGGGCTCTGAGTGTGCTGATCTCCCTCTGGAGCGATGCATGCGAGTCTATCCCCACATGCAGGATACTGGTGGCTTCTTCATCACTGTACTCCAGAAGAAGAACGAGTTTAGGGCGAAGAACGAGAATGAACGCAAGCAGGCTCCTACCAAGACCAACGGTTCAGAGGCCCAGTCGACCGAAACGACTACCGAGGACGTTGCTGCTACCGAAGAGGCCCCTGTCACCGAAGAGGCTATTGCCACCGAAGAGGCTACTGCTACCGAGAAGTCTGAAGCCGAGACTACACCTGTTGTCGCCGAGATCAAAGAAGAGGATGTCGCTATGGTTGACGAAACCACCAATGGGAATAAGAGGCCTTTGGAAGACGAGAGCGATGAGCAGCCAACGAAGAAGACCAAGACAGGGTCTGAGCCCTCAACCATCGGCTCTGGTGCTGTAGCCCCTGCTGCCGAGCCCAAGCAGGGTGGCGGTAAGGTCCGACGAGGTGGCCTTGTCGAAGAACCCTTCAAATATCTCTCACCCTCACACCCTATCATCCAGAACATCAAAGAGTTCTACCACATCTCGACTCGATTCCCCGATGATCGATACATGGTTCGTAACGAGATGGGCGAGCCTGCCAAGGCAATTTACTATACTAGCGCACTCCTGCGCGATATCCTCAAGGAGAACGAGGGCAGAGGAATCAAGTTCATCCACGGAGGTGTCCGCATGTACATGAAGCAGGATGCTCCCTCTGCTGAGGTTTGCCGCTGGCGTATCCAGTCTGAGGGCATGCCGATCCTCCAAGGTTACGTTGGTGAGCCCCGCGTCATTCATCTCCGCAATAAGGAGACCTTCCACAAGCTCCTCATTGAGATGTTCCCCCGCATCTCTGGAAACGACTGGGAGCGGTTTGACGAGATTGGCGAGCGTGTCCGCGACATTGGTATGGGCTGCTGCGTCCTGCGCATCGAGCCCGACGGTACCGATCCGGACTTTAACGAGCGCATGGCCTTGCCACTGTGGAAGAGCATCCAATCGCTCAACCTCATGCTTCCTAAGGAGGACCGTGCCGCCATGCTGCTGCGTGTTTTCAACGACACCTCTCCTCTCATCAACATCAGCCTGCATAAGCAGGTGAATCAAGAGAAGGCCGCCGAGGACAAAGAGGTTAAGGTTGACGATGCGGGGACCAATGGAACAAAGGAAGTCGAAGTGAAGGGTGAAGTGGAGGAAATCGTAGAGACAAAGGTCGAAGAACAGGTTGAAGAAAAGGCCACAGAAAATGCCTGAGTAGTTTAGATGTACAAGTATTGGCTTGCCGCTGTTTCCTGGGTGTTCAGTTTGAATTAGCACAAGGTTTATAGAATCTTCACATCTACCCGGGTGATGAAAACGAATAAGATCTAGTTTGTTTGTCCCCACAGCTCCCACACTTAGCACTCGTCTCAATGATGTTGTTTTCTTCTAGATCTAAGAATAAACTGAGTTTGATTGATGCTAAATTCCTGGTTTGTGTGTGTATATATTGCAGCACCTTGAGTCGAATTCGATTTGTAAAGCACCTTGCCCTGAGTTGGGGGTGGGGAGGAGGGCAATTGAATATGAGCCGTAATTGCTTTAGATTCTGTGCGATTGCTTGGATGCAAAGGGGTGATTATCAAGTGTGAGTAATAATAGTTCAACGATGTAGTACGTTTACTGATATAATACAAGCACTTCCCAAATCGACGCTTAGTCATCGAGTAGGCCGACGGTCCAGTGGACGATTCTATCTATACCCTGGCCGTTGATAGCACTCACCGGGATGGCGGCGCAGTCCTTAACCCAAGCGTTCTTGGCCCCACTGGGATGTGGCTTCTCTCCCTTTGATATTTGGTCCAGGTAATCCTTAAGCTCGTTGAAGTTCTCTTGCGTCTCAGGCAGGTCAGCCTTGGTCGCAACTACGAACCAGGGTTTGCCAGCGATTTGGATACCGGGTAAAACAGCGGGTGCTTGCGATGCCGCATTGAAGTCATCGGACAAGTTGACAGGGCCGCCGACATCTGATGCCATATCCCAGTCGACGCGGTTGTCAACCTCGCGGTCTTGCTCCTCCTCATCCCGCATCTGGGCGTACAGACCAACCTCACGCCACAAGGCGTTGAGAGCCTCGATAGCATTTCCGGCAGCCAAATCAATAACAAAGGCGAGGACGCCCGCACGCTCAACATGGCGTAAGAAGGCGATACCAAGACCCCGATCAAGATGCGCGCCTTCGATTAGACCAGGGATGTCGGCAACGGAGAAGCGTGTGCGCGGCTCGGTATCAACAGCTTCAGGTAGGCCCATCTGGGCCGGGTAGCGGCGGTAGCTCTTGATGGTGGGGCGGCCGGAGTACTTGTCGAGGACAACTGTGCCGATATTAGGTTGTAAGGTGGTAAAGGCCCAGTTACCCACTCGGGTACGGCTGTTGGTGAGGGCGCGTAGGAGTGTACTCTTGCCAGCATTAGGTAGACCGACAAGACCCACATCAGCAAGAAGTTTGAGCTCGAGTTCAATGTTCATTGTTACCGCATCCTCGCCCTTGGTGGCAAACATAGGCCGCGGATGCTCTCGGGAAGTGAAGTGAGGATTCCCTAGGCCACCGATACCACCGGCGGCGAGGAGGATAGGGTTGGGAGTTGGGCGAGAGAGGTCCAGGTGGATCTGAGGCGGAGGTTGCTTAAAGATGCGATGCCGCTTTGGAAGGCGAGGGAAGACCGTCTCCTTCACATCGGTTTTCGACAAGCCAGGGTATAGCAGCCACTTGTGCCTCTCTGGGTCCTGGTCCTCTTCGTCCTCAACCTCTTCTTTTTCCTCCTTGAGTCTTTCCTCCTCTGTGTCTGCGATACCCTCATCTCGCATAAGCCTTTGTCTTTCCATATCCGCTAAACGCCTTTCTTGCTTAAGAAGCTTCTGTTGCGCGCGCCATATGCGCATATTTATGGCTTCGTCAGCGACGGGGTCCTCGCGGTCCAACTCGCGCACCACAGTGCCTACAGGTACAGTGATGATGATATCATCTCCTCGGGTGCCGCTCTTCGCACTTCCCTGGCCGTGCTTGCCACGGCCAGCGTGGGCGAATCGCTTTCGAGCTAGTTTGTGCAAAGAGGTCTCGCCATGGGCGGCTTGGATGTAGACATTGCCTCCATGGCCACCATCACCACCATTTGGAGGCCCTTCGGCAAGGTAGGCCTCACGCAGAAAGGAGATGCAGCCATTGCCGCCACGCCCAGCATAAAGAGTTAACTGGGCTTTGTCGGCGAAGGTCGGGGCGGCGTAGTCATCGGGGGCCGGATTCAGGCGCGACTCGGGCAGATCGTTGACAGTCGAGCTGTATCGTCTTCGGAAGCGCGCAGCAACTGCCTTCAGTGCATAGTGTTGGGAGAGTGCTGAGGGATAGAGAAATGGGAGAAGCGTGGGAGACGCATTGGGGCATCGGGGGGCCATTGCTTCTGTGGCGACAGCCCTGCTCGGGCTTAAGAAATTGAGTGGAGTTGAGTATTGATGTGCGTGCAATGGCTCATCGAGGCCACGGAACGTCTCATGTAGTAATAAGGAAGATCTCAAAATTTCATGGAGACCGGCATTGATAAGATAAGCAGTCCTTCCATCCTTAAAAAGCCCCCACCACCAGGAATATGTCCTGGAACGGAAAGAGCATCATGGGGGCAGGAATAGGCAACAACGAGTTAATTACCTAGGTATAGGTAGCGTGTGCCTGAGGTACGCACCTAAGGCGCACATCCATGGGAGTCCAGGGAATGGAGTGACGAAGGAGGCTGTAACTCGCATCTTACTTGAGGGCCGTTGCGCCGATAGTTTCTTCCTCCTTCACATCACTTTCATCATCCTCGCCCAGACACAATGGAATCCACGATGACTGCATAGGTACATCGGCTACTTGCGTAGCTACCTACTACTGCATCTATAGTACCTAATGTAGGTAGGGAGCACAGCACTCTCCCTCGTTTCCCACGCGACACCATGCTCCATTGGTCTCAACCCCTCATCAGCCGGATCCAGAGTTTCACGCCGACTGACTAGAGACGAACTTTGCTTCACCTAGGACGGCTGCCCAAGATTCACTGCCCATTGCGCGCGCTCTCTCGTTTGGCCCTTCACCATCCGTCGTCCATTAGCAGTCGATCGGGCTTCCGTTCCTCGGACATATTCGCATACTTTGCCTATCCTAGACAAATTGCATACCGTCGACCATTGACACCACCGTTCCCTGCGAGTCACCGCCCGATGTGCCAATCATGGTGTGTTTGTCCTTGCTGCCCGTTCGTCTCGCCTCATCTGTTGGCGGCTGCAGCCCGCTCAGAGCGGCCCTTAGACCGCGCATACTGCCATTCGACCAGCCTCTAGCCAGTGCTGGAGAGGGAGGTCGCTGGAAGCTGGGAGAAGGCCTGTTGATGCCAAAATGCGGTGAATCGGCTGGCCGCAGGGTTTCCCTCACACCTCCGCTGCCCCCCTCAGTTGCCATCCTCGCTGACTTGCTGGGGTTCACCCGCCATTCTTCGCTCGCCTCTATTCGCTTAAGCGGCTCCTCATCCCCTTGGGTCCTTGGGTTCTTGGATTCTTAGTTCCAGGCCCGGCCTTCTTTTTTTCCTTTGCTGGGTTCAACTGTCTAACATTCAGCTCGAATCTCCATACTTTTCCCGCTTGAATCGGTCTCCATCCCGCGGTGCTCCATCTCACCAATCCGTCTCACTTTCGCCCCAATTCCTCTTGTCCACGTCCCATCCCCCCTCCCACCTTCTCGTGCTACTACTGCTCGTTACCATCCACTACTACCAGAACAGCACCTGAGAAGCCGTATCGCCCAACGACCGTTCGGCCCCAGACGCCCCCTCCCTTGGGTCAGCTCAAGGCCATTGGGCCAGCCTGCATACGCTCCGTGGTCCCGCATTCGAGCCACGACAGAGGACGTGGACCAGCCCTCCTCATTCGATCTCTCCACATAGCTTCCCTCTGGTCCCCACGCGACTTCTTCCATCTCGCTCCTCAGATTCTCCTCCCTTCCAGCTCAAGCCCCGAGAGCTGCTGGTGCTTGCAGGATACATACTGGCCCCAGCGAAACAGCTGCTTCCTTACCTGTCTGCTGGCCTACGGCAGACATACCATACCACTTTCCCCTCTGGTCTCGTTATCTCCTTACCGCCACGTCCGAGCCAGTCTTCTACCGGCCGTGTCTTCTTTAACCAGGTCAGTTGCTCTTCGCCCTCTCCATCCCCTCCCCTCCCCGGTCCCCGTCCCCGGCCTTCGTCGTCCACACTCTTCGTCTGCTCGTCTGCCTTGCTTCTTTTTTTGCCTCATGAAATTCGTCAGCGGGGTCAGAGGGAGGTTCCCAATCGACCTTTATGTCGATGTCATGACTTGACCCCCCTGTCCAACATTTTGTGTTCTTTGTCCTCCCTTCCGCCCCTCCTCTTTTTATCCACCACCAACGTCGGACCCATGCTATCCGGCCACCCGCCATTGCTAAGATGTATACTAGAGACTACCAATTTCGAAAGCCCATCATCAGGATGGACCCCGACTGTGCGATATGCCATGCGCCGGCGACCATGGCGTGTGATTGCGAGGCTAAGCGGCTTGAGGTCGCCGTTAAACAGGCTGAAGATCGCATGATGCGGTCCATCTATAGCGACATACGGTTCGTAATCCCTTTTACCCCTATAGCCTTCCTGGCTAGAACAGTGAGTTGACCGGCTCGCAGTTCTTGGGTTCGTGCACATGCGCAAGACTACATCCTTGAATACTTCCGACTCCTCACAGAACGCCGGAAAACTGCCCATTCCGCCCACTTGGACCGTATCACCGCCCACGCTTACCACTACTATCACGCGCCACCTCATCCCAACCAGATTGCTGAGGCTCAAGCCTCTCTCAAGCGGGGTATCGACGAGGACTGGCAATCGAGCGTACAACGTTACCCCGAAGTCCTGGAATATTTCTTTGGTCTGGTGGAACTCACACTTCCGGCCGAGGACGAACCTGCAGTAAAGGCGCCACCTTTGAGCGCACTCAATGGCTATCGAAAAGCCAACCGACGGAGCGGCTCGAATGGCGCGCCCGCTACGACAGCCGTTGTCGCTCCTGTTGGATATCATGAGCCACAGGCTCTTCCGTCTCGGACACCCCCTCCTATGCCCATTCCACGTGTTGACCGTCGCACCCCTGGTCCTCGAGAAAGGCGATCAACCTATGGAGCTCCCCCCCCTCAACAACCTGGCTCGTATTATGGCCCTTATTGATGATAAAACGACCTGAGTGCCTATGAAATATCACAGATATGAATATCATATAGCAAAGATCACGAAACCTACGAGCATGACGACCATCGCATAATCAGGGCGTGGAGTATTGCCGGCATAGCGGACCGGCGTGGCATTATTTGGGGTTTACAAAGTTTGGGCTCAATATCCCCCCTTGTTTTTAGAAGCCACTCTGTCTGGCACGTTATTATTTTGGGAGTATTTGGGGTTTGCCATATTGGATTTGTACCGAAATCGTTAAGAAAATACGATCCCACCAGGGCCTAATATTCCAATTGGATCACAAGATTGCCTGCTCACTTCAATCCTGTGGTCATGATCATTGTGCGGGTGGGGGATGATCCCGGATGAGGGGCATTGGGAACCTTGAATGTCTATCTTGAGGCTAGGAGGGAGAAGGATTCGGACTAGGCTCCACTAGCTTGGCTCGGACGACATCCCCCGTCACGTATTCCTCACATGTGCAGCAATGCAGTAAGAACGCAGCTCTTGGAGCCGCCACTGGACGGCGCATGCAAGCAAGCACAAGTGCCCGACGCGAGCCCAACTGGACATGACCGCCCGGATTTTGTTGGATCATCGACGCAGACCTACGTAATAGGAGGACATGGCACGGCAGAGTATCAACGAGAGCTCCGGGCTGGGACGAGGATGTAATCAAGTGAACATCTTTTTGCGTATCTCTTCCCTTTAGGATATCGCCTAATTACAAAACAGCGTCGAGGAGCGCTTTCAGATTGGAGAGAATGAGGGGAAAACGGAGGGAGGGCGAGGACGAGGGAGGCAGCAACTAGGCGGACGACAGAAAATATCAACTAGCTAGCAGAGCCGGCCCCGCGGCGAATTTTCCTTGGGGATGCAGTCGGTTCGTTTTTTTCCTTTCGAGGTTGCCGGATGTTGTGAGGAACGGACCTGGAGCGGGCAGCAGATATGGTGAGAGAGACGGTGTGTGTGGAGAGGGGAGGTGGGAGTGGGCGGATTAGACGGAACTACAACGCCGGGATGACGAGGTCGGCGCTGTAGTGTGATCTCGTGCTGCAAGGGAGCACGTAGATTACGACTCCTGCTTCTCAGCAATCGAAGTCTCCTTAAGGTTTGAGGCAACCTCATCGACGTTCTCGCCGTTAGCCTCAGCCTTCTCGATCTCCTCGATCTGTCGCTTGGCCTCCTCAATGTTCTGCATATTCAGTTAGTCCGTTGAATTTGTCGAGAGGCATCTGTGCGGGGACTTACGCGCTTGGTCTCGGCCTCCTGGTTATTCTTCCATTGCTCGAGCTTGGCGCGGACCTTCTCGGTGACATTGGGGACGTCGAGGGCGCTCATGGGGGGATCAATGCCCATGGCAGCGCAGTCCTCTACGACAGATGGGGGGCAGTTGAAGAACTTGGAGGTGGCACCGTTGGGATTGCTCTTCTTGCCCTTCTTACCCTTCTTGGCAGCAGGGGCGTACTCCTCCTCACGATCCTTCTTGCTGACGAGCTTGGTGCCCTTTAAGCCAGCCTCGTCGACAGTTCGCTGGGCCTGAGCGCCAAGGCCAGTATCAGCCATCAGCGGACCCTTCTCAACCTTGTGGTTGGGGTCAAGGAATGCTAGCAGGCTGTTGGCACGTCGGATCTCGTCAAGGTAGGCGGGGTCGCTGGCATCAGCAAGGCGGCGCTCAGCATCAGCCTTCTTGCGCTCCTTAATGACACGCTCGTGCTCAGCCTTCTGTCTCTCGCGGTACTTCTCACGGGCCTCGCGCTCATAGGCCGAGTACGCCTTCTTCTGACCGTAATAATCATCCTTGAGCTTGCGAATGGCAGTATACTTCTCCTGCTGCTCAGCCTGGAGTTTGGAACGTTCATCACGCAGACTGGACAGGCCCTTGTAAGCTTCATCCTGCTCGGCCTTGATGGCATCAAGCTCGGCCTGGATCTTGTTGTACTGCTCAGACATGGCCTTCTGCTCGGGATCCTCCATGCTGTCCTTGATCTCCTTGATTTTGGCGCGCAGGTCGTCAATCTGCTTCTGCGAGTCCTCGAACTGGCCAAAGTTCTTGCGGACCTTGCGCAGGCTGGAGATGTCGGAGAGTGCCTTCTTCTCGTCGACCAGCTTCATGGTGCCCGAGTTGACCTGCTTGTCAAGGCTGGCAATCTGGCGATCGACATCCTCGAGGCTCTTGAAGGGAACCTTGCTCTTGGCCGTCTTCTGCTCAGCAATTCGGCTGCGGACCTGCTCGTCGAGGCGCTTGATCTGATCGAGCTTGGTGGAACGGGCGTTCTTGCCACCGGCCTGCTTCTGGCGAATCTCGTTGGCCTGGGTAATGAGGTCCTGTCGTCGCTTCTGCGTCGGGCTGGGCTGGTCCTTGTTCTTGTTGGGCATGGCAATGTCAATCTTGGCCTTGACGGCGCTCTAGAAAAGAAAGTGTTAGCTGAGATTGTCGTCCCTTGGCAGCTGATGAGGCCACGGAAAGTGGGACCTGGGCTGATGGAGATGAAGGACTGCACATATGCCGTCGGCGGCTTCACAGGGGGAGGAATTGAGGTCGTACCAAGAGGTCCATGGAAGTCTTGTGAGCCTTTTCAGCCTTGGCGAGCTCCTCCTTAAAGACATTCTCGTCGGGCTTAGTAGGGCGCGTCGTAGGGCCCTTGTCCGCCGCAGGGGCGGTGGCAGTCGCAGTCGCAGTCTCGGCCATTGCGAAGAGGGGATGCGGCGAACCGGGAGGGGAGGTTCTGGTGAGAGAGGAGACCGAAGGGACTGACGGAGCCGAGACGAACGGCTCGAGGAGATGCGGCAGACGGGGAGGAGTCGGTGAGGAGAGACGACACGTGGTAGCCGGGACGGGAGTGAAGAAGTGAAAAAAAAAGGAAGCCCCAGAGGTTCGAAAATGAAATTGAAATTCCACCACTTTCTTGTTGCCCCGTGTCTGCTTTGCGATTGTGAGCGGTTGGGGTCTGTGCGTCCCTGAACCTACCATGCCCAGCAGCTCCAACTCACCATGGCCCTGGAAGCCGCTGGAAGCTCAGTGGATGGCTCCTCTAAGTCCTTTTCTAGCCCCCTGTGGAGCACTACTCGAGGGGTCTGGATTCACTTGACAGCCCTTGTTTGACTCCCTTCCTGTTGCGTTGCACGCTGCACTGACCACTGACAGCTCAGGGGTCTTCCTTCCTCATTCGACTAGCCGGCAGCTTGCACCGAGTCTCGGACGGGGTTGGTTCGAACTTTTGAGGGTTCTGTGGCTGGTGGGCTCAAAGACTGTGGCGCAGGGCTGTGGCGCACGGTACACGATCACATGACACCCGCTTTTCTTTGACCCGCGCTCGGTGCTGGACTTTGCGGCGGCCATGCAAGGCTGAACGAAACATTTTTGAGACGGCCTAGGATTCTTTCAACTCCACGACAAACGAACCTGCCACCTTCGATCCTCGCCCACCACCACAGCAACAATGGATATCGACAACTTGCCCACCGATGCCAAGTCCAAGGAGGTAGTGAGGCTCTGGAGAGCTTGGAGGACCGTCCACGAGATGGTCGCCGACCGGGTAAGTCCTTCCTGTTCGGCAGGTCGTCATGTCGCGATGGCTTCGACAACCATGATGGCGCATCTGTCTCGCGCAATCCTCTCCATCGCGTCGCTAAACTCGACATAGGAATACGAGCTTGCTGAAGAGGAAGTTAGCATCTCCCTCGACCGCTTCCGCGACGAGTACTGCAACGCCGACGGTTCTATCAAGTAAGACTTGCATCTCTCCCATCACCAAACGTCCATCTGCGCTTTGAGAACCGAGAACAAAAATCGCTAACCACAGACTCCCACTACCGCAGCCGAGGAAAGCTCCAGTTCTCCGCGCGGCCCAGCGACTCCATGCTCAAGAAGTTCACCCCACCCGCGACGGACGCGAACCCAGACCCCGTACCCGACTGCGGTCCCATCTGGGTCGAGTTCCTCTCGGATAAGCAGTTCGGTGTCGCCCAGATCCGTCAGTTCGCCCAATACACTATCACCAACAACTACAAGACCGGTATCATGGTCACCCACGTGCCCCTATCCCCCGCCGCCCGCAAGTCGCTCGCTGGTGTCGAGAACCTCACCAAGATCGAGTGCTTCCTCGAGGACGATCTGCTCGTAAACATCACTCACCACGAACTCGTCCCTAAGCACGTGCTGCTCTCCCGCGAAGAGAAAATTGCCCTGCTGAAGCGCTACCGTCTCAAGGAGACCCAGCTGCCCAGAATCCTGCAGAAGGATCCGGTTGCCCGCTACCTCGGCCTCAAGCGTGGCCACGTTGTCAAGATTATTCGAAACAGTGAGACGGCCGGTCGCTATGCGAGTTATAGATTGTGCGTCTAGACCTCCCACTTCCCTTTTTTCAAGATTCGAAAACGATTACGAGTACGTGGTGGTGACGCGATGGGGTGTGCGCTGATGATGGGAGCTCTTGGAAGAGTTCGAGACAGGGCTTTGGTACGAGGATGGAGGCGTCGATCTGCACTTATGTTCAAAAAGCTGGCGTTCTAGGGGTTCTTACGTATATTGTGCGATGCAATAGCAGAGCCAATCAAGACTTATTCACCATGTGCCTCCCATGATATGAAATCCTCATTCACCACCTACTTAGGTAATCGAACCGTGACCCTCATGAGATGACTTGATGTGGCGAAGCTAATTGACCAATTGGGATCGCAGTCACCTTTTCATATTTCAGGCATTTTGGAATCTGGGTGAACAGGGAATTCTAAAAGATTGGCGAGACTCAAGTGATTTCTCAAAATTCCATCCTGCCGGCCACCGTGGGTGAACCTATCTTGCAATCGCATCAACCTATCCTACCTATTCATCCATCCATCATAAAACTTGGCTTACAGCCGGGGTATATGTAACTAGTTCCAACCAATGTCTCATCCCAAACCTGCCTGACGAGACACCCCAAAAAGAAAATCCCATAAGAAACAAAAAAGGCAAGGGCTGCCATCAGGCCGCGGCCATCACTTACACCGTCACTCCATCTCGCCAGACCTCGTGTCTTCATGATATCCTGTCCATGCCCCACAATCATTCGCGCCTCTGTCCGTGTGCATCATCAACCCCATGCAAAACGCCAGCCAGACGTCTAATATGTCTACAATCGAACTTGTCCCAGAAAAAGCTCCAAACCCAAAACGTCCCGGTGTCGTCATTGTACATGTTGTGGACAGTATAAATAGTTCGTTCGTTGCGGTCATGATTGCCGCATTGCTTCATTTTTGAGCCGGGGTACTTGGAAGCACCAATAAGCCGCCTGGATCCCGGAGCTCTGGCTCGGGTTTTCCGTGGGGGTTTAGTCTCAGATCTGGTTGAGACTGAGGTATAGGTTGTAGCTCGGTTCCTCCGGATCGGGACTTTGACCGCGTCTGTCTCGTGCCAAGGGGACCAAGGAAACCACCGATGTCCTGAAGCAGGGCTGTAGAACCTCGGCGGAAGCCTCCGGAGCCGGCCGTCACTGAGGGAGCGGGAGGGGAGTGGGCTGGCCCTGAGTCACCGTTAGATGAGGTATAACTCCCTGGTCGGAAGCTTCCACTACTTTCACGGGGAGGGTCCAATAGCCCACCCACGTCGAAGAACGACACTCGCCTCGGTGTGGTCATGGGTTCGCTCCTCGATAAGGTGAGAGGGTCATGAGGGAGGAGGGAGTCGTCGCTTCGTTCTGCATTGCTGCGTTGTCGCTGCGGAAATTGCCAGCGCTCGAGATCTTGGTCGAGTTTACGCGCGATCGGGGCGGGTGTAAACTGAATAGGGGCGCCATCTTCCAGATTATCAGGTTGATCGCGTAGTTCGGGATTGACAGTCATGCCAACGTCTCGCACAAGATCCTCGTCGCTACCCCAGTGGCGGTGCAAAGTCGGCCGTCGCGGGTGGAGCGACGGGTCAAAGGACTCGGCAATAGAAGCCCGACGGAATTTTTGCTTTTTCAGACCTCGATCCCGCACAAAGGAGCCGAGAACTAAGGAATTGGCTGACGCCGTCGCAAATAGAAGCTCGACTGATGCGAGAAGAGAGCGATACTGTTGTCGCCCGTCCTCCTTGATGATATTGGGTACTCGATATAGAGTCACCCCCACCACTGATAGGCTCAGAGAAAATAGCATAACGAGCTGAACCTTTCTCTTCACCGTCATGTGGCTGGTAACGATGATGGGAATTGGGAAAACGACGAGAAGCAAGTCGGTGAAAACGTTGCAAACGGCCATGGTGATGAGTTGTGCGTATCCCTGGCGACATTGGCCGCCGGGATCTGGTAAAACCTGCCAGTAGTGGCTGAAAGGTTGGCATTCGGCGAGGTCACTGATAACCACAGCGACAAATGTTGCTATGAGGATGACCCGAATGACGCGCAACGAGGTCTGCCATGAGCGCTCCCAAGTGGCACGGGTCAAACGGCGAAGGAACTCGAGAATGGTTCCTTTCAGAATCCATAAGCTAAGTTGGAAGAGTCAGCCAAAAAAAAAAAAAAAAGGGTGTGCAGATACGGGTCACCATCACACGCGGTGGATGAATTTGGAGAGGCATGTTACATACGTTGCGGCATAGAAAATCCGGCTCGCCAGTACTAGGCCACTGGCGATCTCTTTCCTACGCAATTCCGCGTGGGTAAGTTCGACGTCGTCGAAATTGGCATTGTTGGTGCCGTAGAGGAGGATAAAGTGTACGCATCCCATACGAAGGTACAAAGGAATCAATGCGAGGGCGGCGATGCGATCTTCCGTGAAGAGTCGTTCAGTTCGAATAAACCGGCCGGCGAGTCGTAGGAGGATTATCAAGGTGCAGAATGATGTTGCCCACCAGCACACAAGCAAAGTAGGTTTGTCGTATTTGAATTCGCGAAGAGTTGGGGGATCGGAGTAGAGTGTCATTGCGACAGTGATTGCGGTCCACGCTCGCCGTCCTCCGTGGAGGGCCCGACGAGCGAGGGGAAGGCGGAACGGTTTCGGCTTGGGAACCTAGTCGGAGATCACAACGAGTGTGACGCAAGCGGTTGGAGCAGAGGCAGCGGTATTCTGCCGGCGTTTGTGCCCGAGATTTGTTGAGGGTTTAGACGGGCATGGGGCAGTTGGCGGTGGCACTGGGGCGGCAGCGGTAGTGGTAGCGGCAGGTCCAGCAACGAATGCATTAAAACAGCGGCCGAGGGCGACGAGGTGACAGCATCAAAGACGCGGGAAGGCGACAGCAAATGGCCGAAATGGGCGGACGGATGGCGAAGCAGGAGCAGGAGGTCCCAACCTTAACAGTAAGTAAGTCGAAATCGAAGATTGGGACGGAGAACGGGAGACAGGATCGTTGTCGTTGTCGTCGCGAGGCGGTGGTGCATTCGCGATGCTGCGTAATCTGGTGGTGGCGAGTGGTAGCAGTGGGTTGTATTAAAAGATAAGTGCGCTGGCAACTCGCTACACTCGATCTCTGAATACTGAGCGAGGGTCCGTTCGAGTATATGACAGTCGGAGAGTGAATGAGAATAATAGGAATAAGAGTGAGTGTCAGTGACAGAGGGTGGAGGTGGACAAGGTGCGGCTTGGTCGCAAGATATTGCGGAGGGGAGGAGGGTAAGGGTGTGGGCGAATCGAGTGCGTGGGCAGAGTGTCCAAGTAGCGTCGAGTCGTCGAGTCGCACACGACAACACCCGTTGTTCATAGCCCCCAAGTCCGCAGCCCCGTTGGCCGTGGAGGGAGTGCCCGTGGAGGGTCCGAATTTTGCCATTTGACGCCCGTTTTGGGGGGCGTGTCCCAGGATGAGGATGGGCCTGGCCAGGTTTGCCAGGGCCAAGGATGGGGAAGCCAACTCCACCGGGCTGGAGGAGATGTTGGTTTAGCGCGGCTAGAAGGGGCCAAGATAGACTGGGGGGCAGAGGCGACGTTGGGCATGGGGGGCCGACTTGGTCTGTCTTGGCAGGTTGGTACTGCACTGTACGAAGTACGAGTCTAGGACGAGGGCTGCTTGGCTTAGCCTAGGCTGGTAGGCTGCTTGTTGGTGTAGTGGTGCTGGTGAGAGTAGCTAGACGGTCGATGGGAGGGACGGGAGCCACCTTGATTCGGCTGGTGCCCTGTATCCTGTGCCCTGGGTGACGGCGTGAAATCAGACCACTTGGGGCACCAAGACATGAGGTGCTCAATCTAATATAGTACAACAAAGGGTGTGCTGTTGGACGTCCGCGCCGCCTCCTCGGGGGAGACGAAGGTTATGGCTGCTAGAATCAAGCATCTGAACCATGTCTCAAATAAAGCTCCCGTGCAGAGGGACAGCCTGCATCTTCATCTTCAGGAACGCGTGTACCGCCACAGAGCCTCACTTTACCGCCTCTCCTGCTTTGATCTCAGAGAAACGGCGGTGCGCTAGCAGAAAGGGCCCGATCGTGGAAGTTCAAAGGGCAGCGCAACCCGCCGCCACCTCGGCCAGCCCTCTAGGTTCAGCCCACAGCCATGGAGGCGACTAGACAGGCGAGATACCGGGCAGGGACCGGGAATGTGCGACGGGGGTTCACGGCATGGACGGGAAGCAACATATTGGAGAACTCAAGAGTGTATTGCTTCCCTGTGGCGCATATTGTCGATGCGAATCACAAACGTGTTGGCGAAGAAATCGAAGAAGGCGAAGAAGAAGGAAAATGAGACAAAAATGTAAGGGTCAACGTGCCGGTTTGCGTGGTGTAGAAAAAGATGCCTGGGCTGAACTGAACCGGTGGTGGCTGCTACATGTGGGTGGTGGAAGCCACTAAGACTAAGGCTAAAGACCAAGACAAGCGTTACCACCGAATCGCGACAGAGACAGTCAGACAGCGGTCAGACAGTGCCGGCAACGCAGCCCAGTGGAGTATGTCCGATGACTTGTAACCAGATCAGACCCTCGGACTGGAGAAATGGAATCTGGGATTGTCTTACCATGCGCCTGAAGTCGTCGCTGCGGCCCATCCTCTCCGCCCTCTAGGCGCGGGCGGGAGGGCAGGCAAGTGCCTGAAGAATACACCGCACACCAAAATCGGACCCCGGCTTTAAGAGCATTTAAGACGGTAAACCTTTTACTTAAAGATTAAAGATACAGAGAGTTCGTATTATATTATGAACCTGTTCAAATCAAATTTATTCTATAATTGTTTCCTACCAAAATATGCCTTAGTGTTAATAGCCTTTTTGGATGATGCCTGAGAAATTGGTGGTGGATTGGGGCAGGCCGAAGAGGTACCTGGGACGATCTGTATGGTACCAAAGTACACTGAACCAGTCAGACAGTCCCGTACGGATTACTTCTTGATAGGTGCTTTTGGGTGCGGGGCTTGTCACTGGCTGTGTTGCACTGTACTTTCGATTTGATCAAACCTCACGCCCCCGAACCGTCTTCAGTGAACAGTGGGCTTCGTCTGGTTCCAATCCCCTGATGCTGAGAGATAGCAGAGGCTGGGATGTTCAAGCTAGTTGTGGGGGTTGGTCGACCCGAGTTCTAGAACGGGCGCGAACATTTTCCTGGGCCGAAGATGTGCATTTGGTGGCGTACTGTAGAAGTTGCCCTGGCCTTGACAACGATGATGCTGTGGGCCATGATGCCACGAAATGAATTAACCAAAGTGCCTCTCACACATGAATTATGGACTACCAAACGCCAATCGGAGAGACTTTTGCAGCGGGCGTTAGGAGTACAGAGAAAACTCGACCACGGCTGGCTGGCTGGCTGGCTGGCTGGCTGCATCTAGCAAGGGAGGGCTGGTAACAAGGACTCCAATGATGCGGTGTAACTATCGTTGATGAGCGACGACAGCGGTGACGAGATTTTCGTGTTTGCGGCAGTATTGCTTCATACCGTCACACATCTTGAGGCAGTGAAGCCTGAAGATGTAGATTGGCAAGTCTCAGTAGCAGCGCGAATGTATCTCTTCAATGGGTCAGGGATCTTTGAGGAAGGCTGGGTGAGGGGTTTGCTAAAGTCGTATGTGATGAACAACCCCAAAGCCTACCTGCCTACCTACCGACCAGTACTTGGCAGGTAGGTATGTTGGCAGCTACGGTCACCGACCCAACATCGTTATTGGCACCGGCAAGCCAAGTTGTGGGCGTCCTCAGCATTGCCATTCTGCAGCGGTAATTGTGCTGCCAAGGCATCTCACTGCTCGACCCACGTCGTCCTCGGTGGTCAAAACTGGAAGACCGAGTTCATCAGTATCAAATGTGAGTGGAGTGGGGTGGCGCACGCACTGCTGGTTCGATGGCTTGGATGGCTGGGACAGGACATAGGGCTTTTCCCAGGGCTTCCCTGCCAGCTAGAAGCAGACACATCCACGCAAGCCCTGCCGTCGCATTCTCAGGCGCAGTATTCGAACACGCTAGTACTGTAAAAGTCGCAGTCATTCGCTGTCAGTGACGACAGCCACGATGCGGTTAGCGTCCAATCTGAAGCAACCCTTTCCCCCAGGTCTAACGTCCGTCAGGGATGCTAGCGACACTGGATACCACATCACGCGACAATGTCGTACTTCCTGAGCGACAGTGACCAGTGATCCTAACAGAACAACTTTGTCTCTGTTATTCTCGCATGCCGATTGCTCGAGACTCGAGTCCCTCGACCTTGACCTCCCGCACCCCCTGCCGACGCCCTGGCCACTCGATCGAGCAACTCGTCTGTCGCAAACGCCCCAGTCCGAGCCCAAGCTGTGCCGCGTACTCTTCTTAGTGGCTGCTGGGACCTAGCTCCCTTGTTCCGGGACCCTCGCCTGCCCGCCCTGTTGGGACGGATCTGCTGGAAGACTCTGTCCGTGTCGGCATGTGGGTGGCATTCAGTGACATGCAATTTCTCCGTTTGAATACGGACCAGACCCAGTCCAAGCTAAGTGGTTGACAAGAGCATTTCTGGAAGACGGCAGACGGATATGGGTGATCGCCGTGCTTCTGTAGTGCAGCTCAAGCGGCTTTGGAATATGCACCTACTTAGCCGCGCTCCTACAAATGCTGCCTGCCCTCATCTCATTTACGATCCATGGCAGTTCTACGTAGCACAGGTGGGAAGGAAGGGCCGGGGGCACCTCGCCTCCACTGGAACGGCAGCAGCGCCAAACCAGTTCACCATAGGCATCGGGTAGTATTGAAGGCATCCATCTACCGTTCAACCTGGCCTGACGGTGGTACAAGCGGACAAGTCCACCAGTTGTCCAATTTCTCACCATTCTGCCAATTGCCTTTTCCCCCTCCCCCCAGATGCGACTTGTCAAATGGGTTCCTCTCATGGATTATCAACCTTGCCTGCTTATCGGGACTCGTCAATTCTTATTCGTCTCCCTGGCTCTCCAGCGACATCCAGGTATCCAGTCCCTCCACCAACTCCACAACCCACGGCCTTATCAGCATCTGCAACGCGATTTGGGACGCACATGGACAGCAGTACATAGGTATATTACTGTGCTGTATGATATCCCATTTCCCCACCCTGTTGCCTTATCTCTCCTACCTTTGGTTTGGCCCCGCCGTCTGGATAGCAGCCGGCGTGGGGATGCGATACGACATGATGCGATTCCAAATCGGTTGGAGTGTCCGCTGCATCCACGTTCGCCACTTTCAATCATCTCTAGGACATCGTAGGGCAGTTCTTCGACACTCATGACAGCCAAGAAAATGCCGTACACCTAAAGCGCAGTATCTTCCAAGGAGACATCGTTCGGTTGGCACGGCTCCTACTTTGTAACGAACCTCGCAAGCGATGAGCGCTATCCCCTTGCCAAGGGTCTTCCCTCAGCACCGTGCACCACTCTGTCACGTTCGCTGAGGCTACGCCCGACCATTCAGGCCCGTCTCCAATGACACTCTCCAACCTCGTCGGCTGTCAAAAAAGGATCGCCCAACTGGTGTGGCACACCTGCTCCCACCATCCAGTACTGGATGATCCTTTGTTGGAGTTCCCCGAAGCTTGAGGATCGACCACGTCCAGATGCCGCCGTTGACGGAATGATGACTGCTGAAATCTATTCGACTGAGCTGCCCAGTCTGTGTCACTCAAAAGACTACTGAACCATTTGTATAGGGCCATGCATCCCCAACGATGGCACTTTAACGCCCCCCTCTCACTCCAGCTACCTTTGTGCGTTTGCCCATGTTGGTGGCTGGGCTTCGCCTTGGCGTCAGCCGAGGCATGAATGGGGCGTATGTCTCGTGATGATCCGTGTCGCCCAACCGTGGTCTGGAGACCGCTTGTTGTGTCGTACATAGGCTTTTCCCAGATCATGCTGATTGGATATGGCCTCGCGGATTGCCTATTCCGTTCCTACTAAGCTGATCATGCATTGTATGCTCTGGACTCTGGAACGTCCATTGGGCTGATTCGTACTGTGCACGCCCACTTGCCCAAGGCTTGTTCCTGCTAATCTGACTAGCTGATGCAATCAGAGGCGCTTTCGGCAAATTTTGAATACCTGAGATTCATGTTGGTCTCGGGGTCAACTTGCACCGTTGGCTTCAGCGAAGTTAGTTTATTCAACAACACACACCCCCTTTCCTTCTCAACCAAGCGATGCTTATCAGAAGTACGCCTCAGCAAAGAGCCAGCACATCTGGAAGCCTTCTAGACCAAACTTTCCCTCAGCCCAGGCGCTTCCCCGCACCCTGGCTGGCCGTAATCCAGATCACCCGGCCAGGAACTAGACAGGAGCCAGTGAGATCGCTCTGGTTTGAATGACTGGTGTCCCTCGATTATTAACGAGTACGACTCATGAGTGATTTGCTTGCAAGTCAATTCTAACCTTGTTCCCAATTCGGTGTCCCCAACACGATGGCTGTAATCAGCGTGTCAACGGTTTTTTCTCCCTCAAAGCGCAAGGCACCCTAGACTCTTGAGCCTAGAGGAACGCGCCGGGAGGGACCGGACTCGACCGGACTCGACCGGACTCGATCTCGACAGACCCGTCTGAACTCAAAATGGGCATCCGACGACTTGCTGGGGACTAACACGTCGATAACCGCCTGTCCGATCCCGTTGACTATTGATCCTTCGGCCATTCAAGGCACAATCCAAGATAGCAGAGACCGGGCTGTTCGGCACCCGTTGGCTTGCTCCCTTCCAGGACCGACAACCCTTCCGTGCGGTTTGAGACATTGGGTCTCTCGGTAGACCTGGCACAAACGCTCCTGTTATCGGAATGTGCCGTGCTCAAGTGCGGGCGCCACAACTAGGATCCAACACCCAACATACTTCACCTTCCTTTTGGGGAAACAGCCTTGGTGGATGTGTTATCCCGGTTGTTGTGATAATTCCCACGACCAGTACAAGCTGAGTTGGACATGGCACTCTTGATTCATCATCCTCGCTAATGGTACCGCGGGTCATTCATTTTGTAAGCTTTTTACGATTCGGTAGTTGTTATTTCGCCTATCCACAACGTCTGTACCTCTCATGAGGTAATGCACATTACTATCACAACCGTAGATCCTCCACCGCGGCCTTGATCTGCGGTTTCTTTGCCAGTCCCCAGTCAACCCCCTTCAAGCAATAGGCAGCATCATCTTGATCTCCCAAGAGACCCCATAGCGCATCGACCACCATGCTCCTGACCCGAGGCCACGGGTGGTAGAATAAAGCTCCCAGCCGCTTCCGGGCCTCCTGTACGCCCGCTTCGGCGCCTGCTTGGTCTCCCATGGACGCAATCCCGCCGTAGACTTTGATACAGGCCTCGAGCTTGCGCACGTTCCCTGTCTTGTATCCCGCCTTCTGTGTCTGCAGACACAGATTGCGGAAGTCGACGGCGCACTGTTGGAAGAAGCCCACGTGGAATAGGAAGGCCGTGATCTCCAGTGTTGGCACCAACACCCTGTCCTGGCCCTGATGCGTCTTAAGGTTCTGGTGTAGGCCCTTGCATATCAGGTCGAGGTTCTCCTGGCTGGCCTCGCAGTAGTCTGACAGCGCGGCCCGACTCGCGATGACCAGGTCCTCGTTGCCCGTGTCTGCAGATGTAACAAAGCCGGCTAAGAGCTCCGCCATCCAGGCTCCCGGATCTGTCATTGCCAAGTCCCGGAGCAGGGGCCGGAGATGGTCGACCGAGTGGAGATTTAGGAGAGCCTGGAAGTATGTCTTGGATGAGAATGTGAGCTCGCGGAACCGTGCCGAGTGGCTGTAGCCTAGTTAGCAAACCTGCTCGTGGGGTTACTTGGTGATGTTGCACTCACCTGTCCTCGAGGACCAACGCAACCGCAATCTGGGCCTCAGGGCGAACCCTATCAAGTTTCTCTGCCGAGAGGCGGAGGACGCTGAAGAAGAGAGCACGTACTGATGCCTCTGCCCACTCACCACTGGCAGAGGCACTGCCTAGATTGCTCCATAGTGCCCTGACGGCTCGAAGGCCTTGAACGCGGACGTGCGATCCGACGTCGCCCCTTGCGTTTGTAGTATAGTCATTCAGACTATCTGTGATCAGTTCTAAGAACTCAGTTGCCTTGTTGTGGAGGACACGGCTTTGCGTGAGACTCTGCAGGATTGCAACTCTCGTCTCGATGCCGTTATCCCAGTGCCACCTTTCCAAGATTGCTTTGCAAGCAACGTCACCTGAAAGCTCGGCAAGGGGCTGTGAAATGGTCAAGGCATGAAAATACCCGTTGCCGTGGGAAGTGGCACGGCTTGTAGGTCGATCTTGGACCAACTGAGCCCATTCATCCAAAATGCTGTTTCGATCATCCGGCTGGGAGAAGATCAAGAGTGTCAACGCTGCTTCCGCAGCGGGTCCAATAGTTTCCACTTCATTTCTGTTCAGCCACTTTGGAATAATAGAGCGCAACGATGAGAGAAACCTGGACGCTTGCTCGTTCGTATTGTTAGATGAGTTAACGGCGGACACTAGGCTCAAGTAACCAGCTTCATTTTCCAAAGAAAGAAGATTATGACCGGTACTGGGGAGATGCTCTAACGAAGCGCTAGTCATTGCAATTCGAAGAATCGGCAACAGGGAGACAACTAGACGACTCGCGGCTTCAGCGAGGAGCTCTACTCGTCGATAGGCGGTAGACTGAAGGTCGTCGAGAATAACAGACGCCAATGCGAGTACCTGATATATGATGGCAATGTCGGGGTTAACTCCATTGCAGACCAGGGTGGGAAAGCAGTCCAGGGTGGAGGCAAGACATAGCAACAGTCCATGTCGTTCTTCCACTTGGCGGGCTTGTAGTGACTTCAAGTGCGTTTCAATCAGCTGAATCGATGCCCTGAAGCGAGAGAGAGGATCCTCATATTTGGCATCGGAAAGCTGAAGCGTCAGGAGTCCGAAAGTAGCGCCACTTACTCGTCTCGAAGGCGCGTCAAGATCGCCAATTCCCCTCCATCCGATAATAGTGTCCATCACAGCCTCGCCGTACTGGTTGGCTAACTTTGCCGCGCCCACTGCTACTTCATCAATGGCTCTTGATCGTCGGGCGACGGCGTGATAGTCGACAGCTTGAACAACCCAGATTCCCTGTTCAACTGTATCTGGATGACGTCCGATGAGTTCTTGCAGAGCTGCGGATGAGCCCCGTCTGATATTCCCGGCAGGGTCCAACGAGGCAGTAATGACGAGCTCCGTACCAAGGACTTGCAGAATGGAACTGGCAGAGGGGTGCGCCTTAGCTGCAAACACAGATTGCGTAGGAATAGCAAGGAGTTCCTCGGTTGAATACCGACGAGCAAGTGCCCATATTCCAAAGCAAGCTGCATCGCGCACGTTGGATCCGATACTCCCCCCAGACATGCTTCGCTGCTCGAATGATAGGCCCAGGAGGAGAGCATGGATGATGTCTGACAATTGGGCCGCCGGAGGGGATCGTCGGTATAGCAAGTGTGACAAAGTCAACATCAAGCCATGCCACTCAAGATTATTCACGGCTGAAAGATCTCTGGTTGGCTTGGCACCATTTGTCTTGGTCCAGAGAACATTCCGATTGAGGGACTCGAGGACAGCCTCAACAACTTGAGAAGCCATATCAGGATCCAGCTTCAGAGTGATGATACTCAAGGCCTTGCTCGCTGCGAATCGAACTGGCGTGTCATTGTCGGCGAGACACTCGAGGAGGTAGCCGATGGCGGTTTCAGTAAGCTCCGTGCTTGCCATATCTTGTGGTGTCTGTCGCAAGAGTAGGACGACGATGGTTCGGATGACCTTAAGGATCATCTTTCTTGCCAATGCAAACGAAACAATGGTTTTTGAAAGTTCGGACTCGGTTGTTGAAATGGCGTGAACAGCGTAGAATATTGACGACAAGTACGGGTTCATATCGGAGGTATCCGATGAGGACCGTAGCACGCCGGCTACAAATGAAAGGACTCCAAGGTAAAAGTAGGTCGGTTGCGGAGGCGTATCTTTTTGTGGCCGGAGGGAAGCCAAAGACCAGTTCATGAGGCTTCCTAGGACTCCAAGCTCCTGCATATCTCGTCGTGTCGCCATCCTTACCAGCAGGGCCTTCGCTGCGTCTCTCTCTTTACCAGGGGTGCGGAGGTATTTGATAGCAAGTGGAATCATCCTGACGGTGATGGCAGGGAGATTGGCTGGCCATTTCATGCCTGGGACTTCCGGCGTGTCGATATCTTGCAAGTCCACGGATGAGATGGTCGAGAGGTCGAATGGCGCTAAGAGTAAATGAGAGAGCCAGAGGAGGACAACATAGCGTTCTTCCCATGACCATTTCCCAAGAGGCTCCTCGTCCTCCGAGGCTTGTTCGGAATCCTCGATGGCTAAAAGTAGCAGTTCAAGGTATTTGGTTTCCACATTCAGAAACCGCACAATAATCTTTTCTCCTCGGATCTTACAGAATGTGTAGAGAATCTTGCAGATGGCAGACTCTACGGATACCAAAAGCTTAGACCGGGACGAGAGCGTCTTTCCCCGGTGTCGGGTTTGCAGATGCTTCAATAACGCTTCGGCCAATAGTGGGATCCATTTAGGCAGATACGGGTCGAGCAACTGCGGGAGTTCTTGGAAAGGGTCCAAAAGCTTGAAAGGCGTCAGTAGCATAGAAACAGGCATAAATATTCGGCACGTACCGTTGAGGTTAACCGAAATGCCTCCTTGGCTCGAACACGCGAGCGAACCCGTGAGCCTCCATGGCCGTCAGACTTCCATAGGAAGTCGTGGATAGAGCGGTCAAAGTCGTCGAGGAGATCGCTCGAGATCTTCTGCAGCTTGATATCGAGATCAGCCTCTGAAGCATCCATGATGGCTACTGTGCCTTTGAGACGCAGTTTTGAGATGTGTAGAGCCGTGGACGGAGCTCGAGATGGTAGCCCAGTGGATGTGGTGCATGCATGTCTTGAGAAACCAGGCACACCTCAAAGCAACCCCTAACAAGTAGTGGGTCAAATGGCCGAGAATCAATCTTAGGCAGCTATGTAAGTCACCGTTTCTAGAACATCTCGCTCATTACGTTAAGTGAGTGCCGATTACCAATTTGAAAACGTTCGGTTTCTATCCAAGACCGCATGGACATCGAGGTTCTGGCTTTATTGATGAGTTAGTGGCTAATTGATGAGCGAGTGCGTGGGTATGATTGCTCGTCCACAGTTCGAAGACGCACAGTGTGGCCGAATTCGCACAGTCCACGGACTGCAGGAATAACGATTGGCATTTGACAGTGGGAAGAACGAAAAATGGCTTCTTCGCACGGACCTGCCGATTACGCGGAGCTAGTAGGTGCCGACATCCTTGGTCAAGTTAAGGATCTTACCCACACATCCCACGCCTGTCAGTTTTATTCTCCTAGAACCTGAAACAAGATCAGCTCTCTAGGCCCCTGTCAAGATACAATTCAAATTGTAGGGCATGGCACAATGTTGCATCGTTATGCTCAAGGGGTGGGTGTTTGTTTCTTGTCAGCGGTACGTACTCCACAATCCGTGATTGATCGAAGATCCAGGGAAAAGGGGACAAGAGAGAGTAATGTTGCTAAGAAATTCGCTCCTCAGGTAGGAGGTGTCTAGAATCTATCCTCTGATAAAGGGTATCAAACATTATGGAGATCTGCAGAAGCCCCCCCAACGCAAGATCTGATCCAACCCATACACTCAAGCAACCGCCGAGAGTGTATCCCGTAAAGTAAACTCCCAAACTCGCCTTGCCCTTGATGCGAAAGCCACATCGCGTAGTTTCCCGCCATACCATTCTAATTTTAGAATTTATTGATTATTTGTCTGCCACGGCAATGGCTGCCACGATGGCATCCAAGGCACTGCTGTGCGAAGGACCGGTAGCGTCCACATAAGGACCGGCCCATGCGACACCTAGGCGGTTGCTAGAGTCGCGGTCGTTCTTCCAGATAGAATCGGCGTTCTTTAGAATGAACGATTTGAACGAGTCTTGGGGTGCCACCGCGTGGAGGTAGCGGAGGTTTCGGATGAAGATGCCCTTGAACTGCTGTCCATCGGTGCCGCAATGGCTGGAACTGGTTTCGCAGTCGTCGGTCTCAACTAGGATTCCATCATCATTGGTGAGCTCGTTGATCGCTGCTTTGGCGATCTTGGCCGCGCTGACGAGATAGAAGTTGTCTCCAGTAGCAAGATGGAGCTCGACGAGACCGCCGAGGATAACGCCTTGGTTGTACGTCCAGGTCTGCAGGCCGTTATTCTCACAATCACTGGATGTAAGCCCATCGTTAATGAGGTCGTCATCGTTGATCATGCCGCTCTTGCTGAACCAGTTCCAATGCCTCTGAGCAATCTTCAAGTAGCCGGCGCTGTTACTTGAAACTCGTTGAGCCAAGGAGGCGGCGACGGTGAGGTAGAGCTCGTTGGTGATGGCATTGACATATTTTCGATCTTTGCTCCAGTATACGCCAACGCTGCAGTCGGAACCGCTTGCAGTTTGCATATCTTCAAAGATCGAGACAGCCATGTCGAGGTATTCTTGGTCACCAGTAGCGTCATATGAGCGAATCCAAGCAAGAGCCCACCAGCCTTCGTCATCGTAGTAGTCGTTTTCGAAGTCATCGAAGCCACGCTTACCGATGAAATCTCGTTTGGACATGCATCCTTCGCTCGAATCAATGCAGTATACTGATGACATCAGGCCCTGGTTCATGGTCTTTATGGTCTGGACTTGGGTCTTTTGGGCGTTGTTGAAAGTGGTTCGCATGATGCCACCAATGTTGAGCTCGTTTGCCTCGTCGAGGCGGAGGATGGTGAAGTCGGCAAGGACGGTCAGGGCATTGGCACTGTTCCACCAGGCACTGTCCCAGATGCCGGTAGCGGCATCATACCAATCCGAGTTGAGTCGCTCGATACCTGTATAAGCTCTGTCGACGTATGTTTGAACGTCGGCGGTGCGGGGCTGAGTAGAGGCAATGAAGCTGGCACGGGCAATAAGCCCTCCCCAAGAGAAGTCGTGCAACATGATGGTGAGTTGAGGGTGATTAAGAAGGGGGTAAAGATTATGGTCAAAGGGGATAAGAACGAGAGCTGAGGAATTATATACTCTTCCTGAATGACTGATTCAGTGTCGCTGGGGTGAGATGCTATCAGGAGGGTGCGAGAATGAGACTATATACAAACACACTCTCGTGGCCAGGAAGACGGACAGCGAGCTCTGCGGCGTGGACCATGGTCGGACGCTTCCATGTTTAGATGTGGGCTCCAGGATCCTCGTCCGGCATTGAACTGCCCCTTGGACGTGGTTGACTAGGGCCGCCAGAGCCGTGGGGACGCTGGAGACACTGGAGACATTTGGAGAATCTGATGCTACGCACATAGTAGATAGGAAGGGATACTCGGCCAAGGGCACCGGGGGGCCCATGAGTCCATGACGGCGGTGGACCTGAGGCTCAGGGCCAAGAGCGCAGTGATTGGCATGCAGGAACGATGGGCAGAAGATGCGACGCGCCGAGCGCACAAAGGCTGCGGGCGGATGCCGTGCTGGACGACGGCATGTTCGCTGTCGAGCCGTGATGGGGCAGCTGTGGTTTCAGGATGAGATTGAGTTGTAATGCTCCCAACTAACAACCCAGCAAACCAGCGCCCGTCACAACCAGGCGCCAGGCCAGCCAAGCCAGGCCAAGCTAGCAGACGGAGCCTAGCCAGCTCGTGGTCGTGGGTGGCTCGAGGGCGCGGGAGCCCCTGGCGCTACAGTGGATGCATGCACTATTTTTTGCCTCTTTGGGACCGGGGGGCCCTTGTGGCTCTCTTGGCTCCCCTTGTGGCTCCTGTCGCGCTGGGAAAGGGAGGGACACTGCCTCTAAGCACCTCGTCCCCTCTGTTCTGGACAGTTTATCTGCCGGGTCTGCCCCTCCAGGCTTCCACAGAGCCACTGGCTTGCTCTCTGCATCGGCACTAGCCGAGAGGTCATGGCAGGCGGCGCCACGTGCTGTCGGCCATGAAGGCGGTCCCTGAACCTGATACGGCATGCTCGAGTTCAGAAGGCCTCCAAAGCGAGGATCTCAGCATCTTCATCGTTCCTTGCCGCCCTCGCCGCCCTTGCTACCGTTTGTTTCGCTGGGTTAGCCCCTCCTCACTTGCCCACAAAAAGCAGGGAAAACGCACATGTGTGATGTTGCATTCCTACGAGCCCAGAGCCCGGGCAAGCCTTGCTAACACAAAAATCAACTTCTCAAGTGGGCTGGCTGGAGGCCATGTTGGGCCACCTTGCTGTCTGCTTGACTGTCGTGCAGCTGATGGTGCAGCTGTTGGTGCAGCGTTGGGGCGGTGCCTGAGGTACGCCTGCGGTGTGTCACCCACCCCCCAGCTATGATCGCATGTACACCGAGATTTGTCGTCATGCGAATCACTCCCCCATCTCCAATCCTACGACACGCAGCCCTTTTTTTCATGCCAGCTGGCTCTCCTCGTTGGCAACGAACCAGGGTCCTGTTTGTTCGTTGCAACCCTTCGACTGCCAACTTTATCCGTCCGCCCAACCCGGGATGCTTAGATGCCTCGGAATCATCCCATTGTATCTGGCCCTCTCCAATGAAAACGAGCCCCGAGAGTCTCAACTTGTTGGAACTGTCCAGGATGCATTGACCTGATGCCCGTGCTCCCCAGATGCTCTCGCGCTGCTCCAGGCCCGGTTCCAGCTCGAGCTGTGTACCGACCGGACGCCTCCCGGCTTTGGTGTGCCCATCTTGGTCCCTTACCGCCGTCGCTGGTACATCGCGACCGAATCCTCTGACATCAGTCCTGCCACCAAACATTGAGGGGCGGGGGGCGGCAATACACAGCATCGCTCGTGCCCTGGTTAAGAGATACGTCCGGCCATGATCCCACCGCCCAAGCGTTTCTCCGATGGACCCGTCATCGTGGAGTGGTCCAGTGTTTCTATATTCAGTCCACCAGCAAGCCAGGGTCTAGGATTCGGTAACAAGAGTCCTTCAACAATCTATTTGTCCTACGCGCAAGTACATAGAAATCGGAAATCAGGATGACGGTGTACATTTGGAGTCACAGAACCCCGTACAGTTTGCACAACATTCTCTTGTCACCCCGCCACTCCCCATGTCAACAAATATTCACCATCGGCGTGGCTCGGCCATGATCCTTTAGCCAGCTCATCAATGTTAGTGATTTTCGTTGGAAACGTCACTCTGCATCCATAACCTTCCAAGGGAACCGGTAAAGCAGATGTTGATCCTGTTTTCAGCATTGCTAACCCTGGCTAACCAAGTCTCAGATAGATGATTAGGGCTTGAGAACTAGTTGAACCTGGGCTTTACTCAAGACACGTACAGTCCCTCCGCATCCATCATCCCTGCCCGAACAGCACATCGGCTGTTGATTATTATCCGATTACTTCAGTGGATCAATGCTTGCACGCGATATTTCTTTCCAACATCAGCACGAGGGTAGCATCCCGTCGACCACGCAACACGAGGCGTCTATGCTTTGTTATCCCTTTTCACTACCAGCCAACCGGTCAGCCACCGGTCAACCAACCAACTTGCCAGAAAAGAAAGCCGGTTGAAGAGTATGAGACAAACACTTCGAGAGCTTTTTACCCCCTGCTGTCGGAGATTCTGATGAATGTGGTTACCTTCGCGGCCATCATCGCCATAGATTATGGCATGTCTTCGAAGTCAAGGCGCTTATTCGAGCGCGCCAAAAGACCCCGGTTTCACTCGCTTAACTTGGACAACACCACGATTGGCTTCCAAGCCACGAGAGCTCGGGAACCAATCTGGGTTAATCGAAATTGCCCTCAACGGCTCAGATGGCCCATTAGGCAAGCCGACATCGCCATGTTGCGACGCTCATCAACGCAATTGCGAGTGACACAACAACCTATATGACAAGGGTGCAGAGTTTATCAAGCCTCGGAAGTGGAGAAGATTGACGTTGTGCCAACGCATTCAGAAACATTGGGCCACAACCAACTCTGTCACATGGGCCAACCTCTCTTCACACCGCATAGTTCGAAACGCACATTGCCTTGGCCGCATTCATTCGCATCTTCGGAAAAGCCTCATGCTTAGGTCGCGCGGCATGTCTTGGCTCAGCATGCGCAAGCACAGCATAGCACCAGTTCAGGCTGTGCACAGAATGACAATACATCCAAGACTCGCGATACCGGAGCCAACATTGAATCGAGTCAAAGGAACGCTTCGTTTGCTATCCTATGGCACCTTGTTTGCCAACAAACTTAACCTATACACAAGAAATACGAGTGATCGCACAATGTACATGAGAACGGTCCGACCTGTACAAAGAAAGGGTATATCGATCAAGACTCCCGACGCCTACCCTGGCTACCGCTCGTAGCCCAGGTGCCAACACACTCTAGCTATTATGACTTTGCGTCTTTTAGTAGTATAGGCTTGGAGCCGGGGGCGTTTCATGGCTGCCAGTCGAGCCAGCAACGCTGGCCGGCCGCCCTCCTGATCGGTTTGTCATTCGGGAGCCGAACCTAGACAGGACTGAACCTGACTTGGTCTTCTCACTGCTCAGAACACTTGCTCGATCGGAGCCTCCGGAGCCCATGAAGGGTGCACCACCAGCTTCCCGCACTGTATTGACATCAACAAATGCCTGAGGAAAGATGCCCCATTTGCCCTTAGCATTCGTACCGGACCAGCACCAGTGATCTTGGTACGCCCCTGAGAAACGGTCAGCACGGTTTCATGAGTCTCATAATCCGGTTCGGCGTCCAAGTTTTTACTTACAATTGACGTTACTGAGGACCTCATCCTTGTCAAACTTGAGCCAGTCGGTACCCTTCTTGTCCTTAGGATTGAACTTCCATTTTGCCGTCACTTGGATCTGACTGGTTCCGGCCATTTGGACTTCGCTCTCCGGCGGCGGATCCAACTTCAAGATCTCGGTTGGTAAAGACGCAAAGTTGCCATCGTGCCAGCCAAATGCCCATTCGCCAACATACTTGTCTGGCCAAGAGACGCCTATAATCTTGGCCCCCTGAGCCATCTCCAGCGCCGGTGTCTTATCTAGTAGGAGGCGCTGACCGTACATTCTTCGGGCGACTTCCCGAGATGTTCCTGTGGGCAGAAGCGACAGGTCCTCACCCTTCTCAATGACTGGGTGTGTCTCCGCTGGCTCCTTAAAATGAAGGTCGTAATCGTTATGCACGTTCTCTGGTACGTGCTCCCCGTCCACGACAACTAGTCCGGGAATATCTGGTAGCGGTCGGGGGTGGCGAGCTAGATGTGCGAAGAGGGCCTTTTGACTAGTGAAAACAGTTGCGTCACTGGCATGTAGGGTTCGACCCAGGTGAACACAAAAGAGACAAGCATAGAGGATGTCGTCAGAGCGTCGGGTCGCAATATGAGACTTCTGAAGGAACCGAATACGGAAGCCGATTCCGTGCTTAACGAAATTGCCGCGGTCTGACTATAATCAGCGTACAGTCCATCAAGTCGGTCATCCATGCAAGCACATACCGGCTTTATGAAGATCTAGCTCGATCTCGTGGAAGTCAAGCTCGAAGAGACATTTGATACACCTTCCAATCGTCGCAGTTGAGGCAAAACCCTACTGAGGTTAGTTGGTCCTCTTAAAGATAAAAGGAGAGGATTTAATGGTTGACGTACCGCCTTTTTGGTCTTTTTGATTCCAATACCTCCTCTCATCACTTCCTGGGCACCTTCACAGAATGCCTTCTGGAGGTAAAAGGAACTCAGAGAGGTAATCCTGCAATCTATAGCGTGCGGGTTTGGAGGGTGGACTGGCTCAACCAGTTCGCTGTCAACTGGAATAGGGCCGTAGTCGATCTCGGGGATCGCCGGTGTCTGCTCTGTCTGGAATCCGTTTTGGTGACTATTCTGATAGCCATTATGTTCGTCAGTTTGATACTCGTCACGTCGCTCCTGTCGGGGCTTCCTTTGCTCTCCGTTTATCTGGGTAGGCGGGGGTGGAAGGGGGATCTGAGGTGGCGGAGTTGGTGTTTTTGCTGATCCACGAGACGAATGTCTCATTGGGGGTACAGGAAGGGGCTTCACGTATATCGGGGTCAGCGGCGAAGTGCCGAGGGTGGGGCTATTTTGAAGTCCGGATATGGTAGATCCACGGTGGTCTGTAGTCATAGGAGTAGTGGATCCATCAGTACGGCGTTGTTGGTCAAAAACGGAGCTGAGCTCTGAATCGAGCGACTCCGGTCGGGATGGGGGTGCTCGGCCGTCATACAGGGACGGGAGTTTAGATGCCGGTTGCGAGAATCTGCCTTGGGATTCTCGATGGGATACATCATCCTCCGGGATGGACGAGGACATGATGGAGGTGGTGTTTGAGTATCGACCACGCGGGGATTGGCCAGGGAAGACGTTGTAAGTTCTCTCATAGGTAACGGGTTCAAGCCCGGTGGGGCTGAGTCTCGACTCGTTGCTGACCTGTGGACTTCGGTTGGGCATTGCCATGTTCAACGGACGTGGCCGATTTGAGGAGAGGGCCCTGGGGCCTGTCTCTGGGCTCGTGGGTGGCGAGATGGGTTCTACGGGAGATTCGACCGGTGCGACGGGGGCCCTTCGCTCAAAGGCGAAGTCGTCACGCATACGACGTTCTGGGGCCGGGGGCGGAGTCTTGACGTCCCACGGGTTAGCAGACGGTGGCCGAGGGGGCGGCTCGATGGGAGTGAGTTGCTGCCTCGGTGGCTCGGGGAAATCGCCATACAGGCCCTCGTCAGGGCCGGACTTGGAATGCATCATCATCCTCAGCTGGTCGGTGGCAGCCTCAACGGTGGGGGGGTCGCTGGCGGGCTGCGGGGAGGCGGCAGCGGGCTGCGGAGGCAGAGGTGGTACCGGCGGGGTCTCAACCTTGGCGGCGGTATATGGGAACAGCGAGGGGACAGGCGGAGGCGGCGATGGAGACATGGGAGGCGATCTGGGTGCGGACATGCGTGTCATGATGGATCGGGCATCGTGGTCAAAAGGCACCTCGAGCTTCATGCGCATGAGGATATCGTAGATTTTCGGGGCGGCCTTGCGCGACATGGCCTGTAGCTCGGCGAACTTTTCGGTTTCGAAGTCATCGAGCTCGATGTAGTCGTCGAACTCCCAGAGGAGATCGGTCAATTCCGAGCGAAAATTGCCGATATCGTCTTATTTGCATGTCAGCGAAGAGTCCCGTGGGCAAGTGGGTTGACTCGAGGCGCGGCGGGGTAGCCCAGCTGGACAGCTTACCATTCTCCTTGAGGGCATCGACGAAATTGGAACCGTACTCGTCAAGATGCTTGCGACAGAGGGGCTCGATCCTCTTGAGCGCGCGCTCGCCTTCCTTGACGAGGGCCTGGGCCGCCTTGAGCATGGGCTTATCATCGCCGGCGTTCTCGATGGCGGTGCGGCCCTTTTCCACCATGTCCCGGAAGGGCGTCACGACGAGATCGTTGACGTCGTCCATGATGGGCGGGCTCTTCTCGACTGGAGAGCAGTGCCTTGGGCAGTTTCGGTGAGACGTGGTGTAGGACGGTTGCAATGGCGTCTCAGGGAAGACGGAGAGAACCTCGAGGGCACGAGAGAGAGTGGGCGTGTAAGTCAATTATGAGGCAGCCGCCGCAGCAAGGAGGGACCGAGCAGGCGCAGCACCAGCGCCAGCAGCAACAAGTGGAATTGGGTGCTGCATCACACGACCAAAAGGGGACCGAACGACGGGTAGCAAGGCGACAAATGAACGGTGAGTGGAGCCTTGGAGTTTTCGAGATTGATGTGATGGCCAAGATGGCTTACTTGGTACTTGGTCGCAATATTATTAGCTTCGAATGCAGGAAAGAAGAAGAACAAGAAGGGGTCCTTTGAGCCCTTGGAGCCGGAGAGGGTACCGAAAGATACCAAGCGGCACCCGCCGCATGCGACTAAAAGTCGAGCAAACGGGAGCCGTCCCATACCCATGACATGACGACTCATGGATGGGCGGAATGGGCTGGATGGACTGGAGACCCTTGGGCGACCCATGAAGGAAACCCGGTAGCAACATCACGGCCGAGCAGATGCAGACAGAGCCCGAGCAGACGGTAGGCAGAGAAAGCCCTGGGAACAGCCCTGGCGGAGGGGGGTATCTTACCTGCCTAGGCAACACAACACAACAGCACAGCACATGCAGAGGTATTCGAACAGGCACCTGTAGGCTCTCTCGTCGTTCACCAGCTGAAGATCAATCAACAAGAAAGGACAAGTAGGTACTGGACCTCCAGTACAGCCCCCCACCCCCCCCTCCTCCAAGGATTAGATATAGCGCGGGGTTTCGACGTCGCAGCCCGCATGGTGAGCATGTGCCACAGCGCCAACAGCCATTGGTCGCTGAGGCTATTGATCAACGGCGCAGCTTCTGCCGGGGCTGGTTTTTGCTAGGCACTTTGTAGGGATGGGATGGGTTGCTACTAGGGCTGCTTGTCTTGCCTTGCCTACCCAGGTACGAAGCACTAGAAGAAGACACAAGGAGACGTGGGATGGGAAGCTAAAAGGCTTTCTGCAGCGAGGCCATGATGGCGTCGTGGGACGGTAGGACGGACCAGGGGGAAGAAACCCACTGGAAGCTAGGCGCAATGGGGCTGCTGCGAAGCCTGCAAGTCGCCTGGCACTCCACTTCCCGCGCCCACGTTCAGCCTTCAGCGCCCTGGGATTGGGGGGACAGACTCGGGAGCGAACCTTGTAAATTAGCGCGACCCTCCCCCGAGAGATACCCAAAGATTCCAAGACACCCACCCACGCAACGCTACGCGACTCAACCTCCACTTGCCAAACTTGCGAAGGCTCCGAACGCCTCTTGTCCTCGTCCCAGGGGGAAGAGATGGCCTCATCGCGGGCAAATCTTGGCGATGGGGACAGACAGGTAAGCGACAGGGGGGCATGAGGGACTCCCTGGCCAGGTTCCAAGTGGTTGGTTTCGAGCTATTACTCTATTACTCCATTGCTCCCTACCTCGGTCAACGCATCTGGTCGATCGTCTCGAGATTCCATGTTGCCATGTTGACCGAGGGCCGTTTCTGGGACTCGCGTCAGGGCGCCACCAACGGCCAAGCGGTGCTATCCAGGTTGCCCGTGTTGCAACTTTCAAGCAATCACTGCTTGTTCTGGTTCCACGCTGACGATTTCCACTCAGGAGCTCGCGTTTCGGTTCCAAGTCCTTCACTCCTTGACATCTCTCGCATCTGGCGACGGCGCTTCGTCCGGCCTCCACGCCGCCGACGTCGCAGCACGCCCCTCTCTCCTTCGGGTGGCGTCCTGGCTTTCCATCTAGTCGTGGATGGGTTTGAAATGGCCATGGTGTGAGCGTGAGTGAGGCCAGGGAACCCGAGTAGCGAAAGCCGCGTTCGAAATTGGATGGTTCGTTGGTGCTATTTCAAGGGGGGACTTGTTTTCAAAGACGACGCACTTGGGATGATAAGGCAACAGATGTTCCGTTGGGTTAGTCTCAGGGCTACAAACTACTCAAAACCAACACAGAGTTGTACAGAGTTGCAAGTTCCCACAAGGCAATCGTCCATGATTTCGACGTTCTACAGCTCCCCAGAAAGGATTGACTGATCAACCTTCGTGATCGACCCGCAGAGCCTAGGATGCCGATCCGTAGATTGGCGGCCTTGTCTCGCCTCTCTTATTTAATTCTCCGTTGAGCCCATCGAGGGCAGATCACTTCACTGATTAGGGAGGAGCAACGTGGCGGCACCATCGGTGAGGTGCCCGGGCCCGGTGTCGTGCGAGCAAGAAGGGGAGATTAATGAAAACAAAAGAAACGAAGACATCGTATCGCTGTTATCATTTGTGAGAACGGGTCCGTTGCCGACGGTGGGGCAAGGGGCAAACCCCCCATGTGTTCCCCTGGGACGTGTGCTTGGAGCTTGGGCTTGACTGGACTGGCAACTGGCAACTGGGTTGACTGCTGGGGGGGACGAAACGAACTCTTGGGACCTTTTTGATCGACAAGGGAGTTCCATCTGTCCAAACTGTGCCCACATCTTTGCGTGCTGCTCCATCCAGGTCAGGTATGTACAGTATGTACACACAGTACCTCGTGATGGTGTTAATTGACCTAGGGTGGGGGCGGCACATGCAACAGGTCTGCAACAGGTTACTATTTCTGCAACAACTAACAAAATATCAAGCAAGGCATCCAACGACATAGCCGTTGTCTGCCTGACACTACGAGGTTGTCTCGCCACGCTGGTTTGCCCGAGGCTCTCTCCCTGCAGTTCAGCTGAACAGACCTGCAACCAAAACTACTCTGCATATCGCCTTCAGCCGCAATAGGACCCAGGTCCTACATTGTACGAACAATGGTCCGCAGTTTTCACGTACAGCCCATCGTTATCAGGGAGCCAAGCTGCTCGTTATCGTAGTTGCCTGGCAGGATGAGGTTGCTTCGCCTGGGCGTCCCACAAACGGAGGTGGCCTCAGCGTCCGAATAGTCTCTGTCGCCTTCACGGACCATCAACGCCATCCTCTGGCCTCCACCTAAAGCCTTCAAGTGTCACCGCAACAAGCCCCATTCGTATTTGATTAAATTCTATTAGGTACCCTTTCTCCATCGATATTAACTGATCACAGCAGTCACCACAGAAGATGCGATTGCAGAGGTTGAGACGGCGCAACTCGTCCTGTCCCACGGCAGATCACCAGGGGGGGAAGCCTAGAAGTGATGCATCACACCCGCAATCCTTTGCCAATCCATAGCAACTACAGGAAACACCTGCCTCCTCCCGCGGGACCTTGCCGCATCCCCCAGAAAACCCATGTAATTAAGTCTAGCACTCTATTCGACAAGGCTGGACCTAGAATCCTTCCATCACACCTCAGGCTTGTCAACTTTCCAAATTCCGCGCCGTCAAATCAGCCCCATACCATCCCCGCCACTAGGCAATTGGCTCCGTGTCACGCCACGCCCAAGATAGCAGCTGCAGACAAGATTCATTGCACTAACCTATCAGTTTCCCCAAATCTAGACTCTTCTGCCTACCCTATGTGCACACTGTTGTGCTGTATTGGAAGGTGTACGCGTGCGCAGCATCAAGGATACCAGGCCAACTCTGTGTGGCGTTCTGGTCGAGGCCAAGCCCCAGTCTAGCTTGCATCACAGGCTTTCAAGATACTGCGGTGGAACTGCGAGGCAGTCTGGCCACGCTCATCGACCGTGGTTACGTGGCTAGACGTTCTAGAAGCGTGGTGTCAAGTGTTCAGTAGGCCGCTAAGTATGCCTCTAGCTCACTAACGCTTGTGCTCATCTTGCGACCGACACACATCTTACACTGACTCGATATTAGGTTTAATTCGAAATGAGAAACCCGGCAAGAACGACAGAGACGGGAGCGAGAGACTGATAGACTATTGGAAACCCCTTTTGGGCATTCAATCTTTCACTTAGGCACGCATACGTGTCCCCCTTTGACGGAGCTATTAAACACAGTACAAAATCAAGCAATAACCTCAAGTTGGCGTCATGACATCATCACACTATCTTTGCCAGAGACGCAATCTCCCCCAACATCAGAGATTATGATAGGAACCGGCATCCCGCATCCGAACTCATCATATCCGCTCCAATGTACCTCTGTTCCATCAAATCCTCGTCGTCTTTCCATTTCATCCCACTCTTTTAAGCCTTTTCACTTGGCGCCGGAGCTTTCTTCGCGTCGATCCTAAGGGCAGCCTATCCAGATATCACGTTTAGCCACGCATCACCCCGCAAATATCAAGGAAGCATCGTTAGACTTACTTGCTGCTCGATCATCCTTCGCCCGACTTCAATAGTGTCCTGTGCGCCCCGCTGGCGTTGCCAAAACCTGCTATCATGTCAGCTCTGTGAAGATGCCGTCTCTTCTGGGGTGGATCCTACGTCTCTTCTGGGGTACCGTGTCCACGGATCGATGTCTGTCGAGCTTCTTCCTCCAGGGCTTCTCGGGTAATCTTCTCGGCGTTGGTGGTTCCAGGTGTTGCCACCACGTCTTGGCCGAGACTCTCTCCCAGAAGTTTCTTCTTAGTCACATATCGCTCCTTGCGTTCCTTCTGAAGCCCTGGGCTATCCAACTTGCTCAGAATAAATCGCGCTGCCATCTGAGCTGCAAGATAGAAGTGCTCCGCCAGGAGGATGCTCAGTAGAAGTCCCCATCCTGTGATCTGTGAAGCCACTCCGTTGTTTCCGTCATGGGAGCGGCTACACAAGTACACAATTGCTGCACTAGTAATACTTCCTAGCCATGAGAGGAAACCCAGGGCCGTGAGCCAAGGTCCGATAGAATCGGTTCGCCAAGGGATCGGACGGCGGCTACTGATGGCAATCTTGAGCGCATCAGAACGCAACTCGACCCAGTTGTTGACGAGAAAGCAGCAAGCCGCAAGCGGCCAGGCAACTGAAAATAGGGAAAGATAACCTCCAGAGTGTTAGTTCATCCTGTTGCGCGGCTCCATATGCATGTCTAACTTACCAAATTGCATCACCATTTCGCGATAGTCACCTGAGACGTCGTATGACTCCAGATCGCATTCCTTGCGGACTCGTTCGAGGAATTCAGCCTCCTCTTCGTGGTCGTGGTTCTGTTTTCCCTTGGTTTTGAACTCCTTGGCCTTGGACATGGCTTGCTGCTTGACATAGGGCACAATCACCTCTGTCGCAAAGTTGACAATCTGGGCCGTAACCGTGAAGTAGAACATCTGGTTAGTGATTCGGGCCGGGTTGATGTGGAATTCCCGAGTAGGTAGGGGCTTTTCGCTAAAGGTGATGGCTTGCGCTGTTGCTCTCCAAAACTCGAGGAAGGGGACGAGGATGTGTCCAAAGGGTATGTAGACAAAGGCCGTGAAGAGAGGCGCCATGTAAGAAGTCATGAAGTTCAAAACAAACTGTTTTTGAATGAGGGCAGCATCATGAGCTAGAAGAGATCAGCCTACTTCGCGAATCGAGGGCGTCCAGATTACATACCATCAACAGTGGCATAGTTCTCCATGGCGGTCAACTTCTCGGCGGCACTCATAAGAAGAGTGGAAATGGTCGGGGTTCCAATGACGAGAAAGATGGTTGGCAGGAATCCCTGACTTGGTTAGTTGATGCATGGTTACTCAGGTTAGAAAACCAAAGCTCGCTCACCAAGTACTGCTTGCCTGGGCCATTGTAGACCTCGTTGATGAACACTTCCAGTGAGTTGCACGCCACAATGAGGCTACCTAAGGCAACAACACAAGCGAACGTGAAGGGAATCTGGAGCAATTGAGTCTGTACTCGCTTGAGAGGTGGATACACCTTGACTAGCTCGCCAGTAACAGCGTCTTCCGCCTCATGTTCCCATTCGAACTCGGGCCGGGATTGCTGAATACTGGAGACTCCGCGAACCCCCCACTGGACCGCAAGATCCACCTCCTTTTTCTTCCAGTACTCAAAGAAGATTACGGACCAGAGTCCGCAGAGCAAAGCATAGAGGGAGGAAAATCGACCCAGAAGCAGCCAAGCGCCTAGACCTAGGGCAGATGGGACAACGAGGAAGCGAAAGTAGGCGCCGAGGAACGCAAAGTAGAAGGCGACATTCTCACCAAACTTGTCACGGATAACGTCGAGGTCTTCCTGGTCCACTAGGTACTTGCTGCTCCATTTCTTGATCCAGGCTTTATTGAAGGTATGGTTATGGAGGGGGAAGACAGCATCGACATGTTTCCATTTAGTGTTAGAAGGTGATATTCCGGCGCCGCCCTCGTTCTTGGTCTTGGTCATCATGAGATAGATCAGGCGCAAGCGTTCCGCCTCGGTAACAGGCTCACTCTGCAGAGCCTGGGCAGCATCTTTATCGGGCGCGGAGGCACGAACACCGTGAAGCCAGTCCTGGAGGCGGGCACGGTAGACTTGCTGGGCGAAGAGGTCGGCGGAAGCGATCTTGACCAAGACGAGGAGAGATTCTTGGTCACCGTGACGGACTTCGGTAGCGAGGCCGATTGCGGTGAGGGCTTCTATCAGCTGAACAAACCCGGCTTCAGCTTCGGCGCGTTCTATGAGGAGCAATGGGGATCAGTCGGGAATCTATGTTGAGTATGGCAGATGGATCCAAATGGTGTTTTACCTGCGGCCGGAACCTTGTATTTAATGACAAAGTCAACACTGAGGAAGCGATAGATGGTTAGCATTTCACATTCCACATGTATTCGTTGCCTCTCTAGACCCAGGAGGGCAAGGAACGAACCCAAAGTTGCCCTCATCCAGGGCCTCATCTTGGGGACTGGACATGGCTGACGCGGGGTTGGAGGTTCATACGAGACCAAGAATGGAGGGAGGTGGGAGAGGAGATGGGCACCGAGAGAGAGGGAGGAGAGGGAGAAGAAGATTTTACTACAGAGAACAAGAAGTAAAAGAAATCAAGAATCGACACTAGGATGATGACGACTGGACTGTGACGATACCTTGGCAGACAAGTTGGAGAAACAAGCTCCAGAGAGTGGGGAGGGGGAGGATTTGGCGCCACAGGACTGGATGCGGGAAGGCGACGTCACCCGGCGATCCTCAGGCTTTAGGGCATGGGTCTCGACTGCCCCGCAGCAAGCTCAGCTGTCGTCTCCCTTGCAGCTCTGTTGATGGCCCAATAGTAGGCTTGGCTCCACTGTAGCTTGCTTCATCTCAGCTGATCAGGGTAACTCTCTGCCACTCCGGGGGTATATATTTTCTGTGCCCCTGTGAGTGAACTCTTGGTAGAAATGTCAACAAGCCAAGCGGCTACTCGACAGGTCAGTCCAACGTCGTTGGTTTTATCGCCGCAGCCGTCGTTTCCAAGCGCGGGTTGTCGTGGAAGTTCATTCACATGAAAGCGGGATTGCGCCAAACGACCCACTGATCAAACCTCAACTTCCTGATGTCATGGAAGGACGGCCGTGACTACCTACCTTACCTACTTACCTATCTACCTATCTACCTAATAAAGAAACAGCAAACATTGCCATCACATTAATTGAATATCATACTGTCACTGAGTGGCTCAGATACACAATGCTTTCAGCGCAACTGCAGTCCTCGACGAGGTTTTGTAGCAGAGTGCTCGCTAAAAGGTGTGCCTCCATCGGTTGGCTCTCAGTCCAAGCTCCCCGGTCCGGTTCCAGCTTAGCAAAACGACTGATGCGTCCGACGTCACTCACTTTACTTCAACACCATCAGCATCATCTTCTTCTTTCTCACTGACCACCTCCCCAACAATCTCACTCAATTGAAACCATTGCACAAGCCAGCATTAGCTACAATCGGGATACTCATTCCGAGAGACCATCAAGTCACGCCCTCGATATCCGCTCGCCCCGGCCATGGGTCTCCTCACTTGGCTTGGCCTCCGTCGCCGCAACAAGTGGGAGCGCGTCACCCTCATTGACCATCTCCTCGAATCGCCCCTCACTTTTCTCGCCATTCAATTCTACCACCTCGTGCTATTCCTACGCGGTCGGCCATTTCTTCCGCCACGCGGCAAGCCTGCAGTCCGCGTCGTCTGCATCTCCGACACGCACGACCAGACCGTCTCCGTTCCCCCCGGCGATATTCTCATCCATGCCGGCGACCTATCCAATGCCGGTACCGTCGCCGATCTCGATGCCCAGCTTGATTGGATCCGCTCTCATCCTCACCCTGTCAAGGTTGTTGTGGCCGGGAATCACGACAGCTGGTTTGACCCCGCCAGTCGACCTGCGAAAGATGTCAGCTCCAACGCAGCCCCGAACTTGATAGGCATCAACTACCTCGAAAGTAGCATGACCGTCCAGGAGATCAAGGGTCGCAAAATCCACATTTTCGGTGTCCCGGATATTCCAAAGATTGGGGGAAGCGACTTCGCGTGAGTTCACTGAAATGAAAGTTTTGCGTTACCCACGTCAACTAACATGAGCCTACTCTACCTAGCTTTCAATACACCGAAACCGCTCAGCCATGGCTGAGCAAAATTCCTCTTGAGACTGATATCCTCATCACGCATTGCCCTCCAGTAAGATCCTCTTCATGACTTCTCCGACTCTCGCTCGGTGACATTTTCCTGACTGCTTGCCAGTTGTATCACCGTGATCTCGGTCTCGGTTGCCGTCACCTCCTACGCGAAATCTGGCGCGTCAAGCCCCGGCTGCACGTCTTTGGTCATGTGCATTGGGCATACGGAAAGGAGTCAGCCTTTTTTGATGACTTCCAGGAGGCCTATGAGCGCTTGCTCTCCCGACCTCGTCGTGGCCTCGTCTGGGACTTTGTTCCCAACGACACATGGGTTGATATCGGCTCCCTCGTCTACCATGGTATCCATAGCGTTCTATGGAAGTGGCTCATGTCCGGACCGGGAAGCAACAATGGAAGTGTGATGGTCAATGCTGCCCAGATGTATGGAAACACTGGTAAAGTAAAAAGCAGGGCTATCGTAGTTGAAATCTAGACACGACTCGTTAGTAGGATACATGGCCGTTGGTAAAAAGCATGGTACCCGTGTTTCCAACGCTGTCTGTCGTTCTAACATTATGATTCGTCATATTTCTAAAGATCGTGGGTTATCGTAAAACAAAATGCGTCGCTAACTCTCATTCAAAGGGTATTCCCAACACATGCCTTCCTTCTATGCATGTTTGTGCCTTTCAGTTCTCATTATCCGTAAACATTTCCAAGCCTTGCTCCAAAACGAGTGAGAAGGGATATATTTCCATCATCCGACGTGCCAACAAATCAAAGCACAATCGCGCATAGTACAGCAACCACCGCAGCCAGGGCGAGGTTGTTTCTGGCTTCAATCCAGCCACTCCCTGATGACACCACGAGAGGGATGTCCTTTTCGTCAGACGGCGGAGTCTGGGTGAGCGTCAACGTCGCCACAGAAATTGACTGGTTGTCGGCTTTCCTCTGCGGAGGGTTTAGTGACGGTACGTTGGAAGCACCCGCCGTTACAATATGAACACCGCCCGTCGCAATGGGCACACTACCCGTCGTCACCGGCACCGTCACCGTTACGGCGTTCTCGCCGCCTGGACCGCATGCTTCGCAGTTGACCACCTTGGTCTCCATTGGGACCTTGGGCTGAGAGTCACATCCGCAGTCGTATACCGAGGCGACATACTGCTGAGACATGAGCGAGGCCATGTTCGTCGGGCAAGGGATCATATATGTGATAGTGATTCTGGTGTAATGCACTCCCGTCACGACTGAGTCAGGGGGCGGCCTCATCGGCGGTGGGGTTTCAGGCTGCTCCTCCTTGACGTTTCCGTACACGCTCAGTAAGTAGTTTCCAGGAGCATCGCGGCGTTGGAATCGGAAGCGAGCCGAACTGTTGCTCTGGCCAGCGATGCCTCCGCAGAATTCTGTCTCATCGCCGGGACAAGGATGGTCGCAGGCCGATCCATCACCCAGGGCGCGAGTGCCGGCATCAAGACGATCAGCACAATAACACTCCCTATTTTAGATTAGTTAGAAACTGCTCTCGCCAGTTGGACATGGAGTAGAAAACATACCCTTCGTAGACACCAGCATATGTGACACCAGCGCATGCATTGACACACCTCTCAAGGGTCATTTCGCCACTCTCTTGAGTCAGATTGAACGTGGGGAATCTCGAGGTTGAGCTGAAGCACCCGAGATAGGTGTAGTCGCCGATCCTGCCTGGGTTGGCGGTTGAAGGTGAGTCAGTGGGTGAGCTGCCAGACGTAGAAATCCCGGTGGCCGTGTTCCCCGTCGCCGTGCTTCCGGTCGCCGTATCTTCGGTCGCTGTGCCCCCACTGGACGAGCTTCCACTAGCCGAGATCCTGCTTGACGTGCTTCCGCTTGCCGGGTCATCACTCTCGGTGGCGGTACTCCCGGTGGCGGCACTCCCGGTGGCGGTGTTTTCGGTAGTTCTAGAGTCAGTCATGTTGGAAAAAGGGGTTGTAGTTGTCGCGTCAACTGGGCCTGGCGTTGTGATGCTTGCGGTACCGTTGGACAGCGTCGTCATCGGCGAGGTCGGTATCGAAGGTTCTTCGATGGTGAACTCGCCGCCGCTGGGAAACTTATAGACTTCGATATAGTTGACATCCCAGTACCTAAGGTCGGGTCAGAGTCTAGGTATTTCTGCAGAGAGGGTTCAGGGGCCGGCTTACACGTTCTCAAAGGCCTCGGGATTATCAGCCACGTACTCGACACACGTATCAGCCAGAGCAGTGCAGGTGTCAAAGTTCTGCCACGTAGAAGCACCGTAGTCGCCACAGAAGTTCTACCGTAATGTTAAACCTTTGCTTAGTTGATCTACCGTCTTATCAGTACTCACAATGTTGACAACCAGATTCATGTCGTTGAAAAAGTCGCCCACCTCACACTTTGCGCCGCCAAATATAGCCTGCGGGGGACCCCATCTAGATGGATCGGGTTGCTTGGCTTTAATATCTGCTGGGATAGAGCCACGAGGAAAGTGCCAAACACTGAGGTACTGTCGGTTCCACTGCACGGCGTACACGCCACCGCCGATGGCATTAAAGCCATCACCGTACGAGGACGTGTCACTTTCCGGGGGGTTGTATCCGCAGCCGACATTATCGGTTCCAATACCGCATTCAAAGTTACGGCGTTCACCAGTGAAGAACCCATCGTCAGCTGAGTCTAGGGAACAGCCCTCGGCTGTGTGGCCGGATATGATGTTGGTGTATGCGAGGTTGGCACCTTCGATGATGTCCAACTCACCGCCGTTGGGCCAGTCAGCTCCATAAGCCCAGACTACAGTGGTAAGTTTTCTGCACTAGTAATTGGTAATATAAGTCACTCACAGGCTGGCCAGACACCACATTGGGAGGGGGGCATGTGGAGGAAATCAGCAATGAAGAGACCCATGTCGAAAGACTCTTTGCTTTCCAGTCGGATGCTAGGCCGCCCCTGGTCTAAGGTGTATTTGTTTGTGGAATCAACACCGAGTCTGACTACACCAGTGTCAGGGTCGATGGAGTAAAGCCCTTGGCGGAGGGCATCTTCCTGGTTCTGATACCTGTAGGCACTATTAGTTACGGATCAGACCAGAGAAGCCATGATGCTGGGCCTCTTACGAAACGAAGCCGTTAGATGGATCTGGGTAGTTGATCCAGTTGAATCCCGAGAGTAGGGACTCGCCGGCGTAGGAGACATTCAACTGGTAAGCCATGTTGAGGTATGAGAGACTAGGTGTGCTAGTCGAGAGAGGCCCTTGAGTTGATGGTTGGGAAATACTCTTTCCGGCGGGTAACGACTGGCTTTTTATCTATCCATCTCTTTCGCTGGGCTGGATGACCGGCCACCAGGAATTCCATGGTTCGAATGCCGGCCAACATTAGTCGCCAAGGTTGACCAGAGGCCAAGACATCTCATCGAGATGCCACATGGTTGTGAATGGGTCACAAAGGTGCCAGGTGAGTCGCGGAAGAATGCAATAGCCCGTTTTTCTATTAGAAGGACATTGTCCGCCTTGTCGCTGACGACTCTCTCTCTCTCTCTCTCTCTCTCTCTCTCTCTCTCTCTCTCTCTCTCTTTGTTCTCCATTCCGCCCCTTGGCCTTTATCATACAACACATATAGTGGAGGTCCACCTGAAGTGAGACAATCGCATTCTCCGACATGGAGGCAGCCCAAGACATTGGATGATAGCGCCTAATCGCAGGCCAGCAAGATGGTGCGAGAGACACTGTTGCGCACTTGAATTCCTGTAGCGGGCGGCCACATGACAGCATCGCCATGCCCTCGACCTCTAAGAACATGCCTCTTCTAGGACGAAACTCGACTACTCTGGGTATTGAAAACCAATCGCTTGCCCCATGTCCAATACATACGCCTTTTCCCGCCCTTTCCCGCCTCTCTTCCACCTCTCCCCCCCCCCCCTCCCCCTTCCCATCTCGGTGTGGCTTGGGAAGATTCTATACCATTTCACACCATGATGCGTCTGAGCCCTTCAGTTCCACCAAGGACACGCTTCCCTGTAACGGCGCATCTCCCTTGACCACTCTCCCACTTTCCAGCTCGGTCCTCCATGAACGTTTCCTGCTTCTGGTGCATTCCTTCGATCCATTTATGAATACACGTGTAGCAATACACGACGCCGGTTTGACAGGCTGTTGGGGTGACTATGTCATCTTGACAAATCGGGCACAATGACGAATCGGTCGGGAACGGGACTGTGAAAATTGGCAACAACGAGGGTGTCGCGATAGGGGCATCTTCTGCAAGGGGTGTGTAGTCGCCTTCTTGGGCCGAGTCGTCGCTTGGCTTGTCCTGCTTCTTCTTGCCGGCCCCCTTGCGCTTTTGGCCAGATATCACCGGAGGCGGGAGATCAATACTCTCGGTTGCTCTTCGCGATAACTGCTTCGCGAAGTCTGATTGATACCACCACTCGAGGAACTTTAACGCGAAGATACTAGTCGGTAGCAAGATGGACAAGCTAGACAGCAATCGCGGACCTAGTTCCCGGGGTGAGAGGAACGACCCTCGGCTGGGCCTATGGCCCTGCTCTGGCGGCTGGGACAAGAGGTCTATCGCTTTGTAGTCTTCTCCATTCATTCGGCGAATCCGCGTTCCTATTAGCCACATGAGGGGGCTGTGGTACTTGCTACCGTCGAAGAGGTAGGCAAGGTTGAAGGCGAGCATGGCGAAGTAGTAGCCAGCATTGACGCTCGGGTATATGTTCCGCAGGAACCATCTGTAGTAGTGGAGGAAGCGGTCGCGTAAGGTCGGGTTGTCGGGCATGCGGGTGTAGGCAGCGCCAAGCAGAGCGCGAGGCGCATTCACCTCGTAGCTCTCGTCAAGCTTCCGCTTGAGATAAGGGATCCCCACGAGGACGAGCAAGTTCTTCCACACGTCCTTTGTGGACAGCTTGAGGGTTTCACGGACGAGGCTCGGGGAGGACATGGTAGCCCGGGGGATCTCGGCATTGAGGCCCTTTTCGCGCTTGAGCCCATAGAAGTTCTCGGTAAAGGAGCCGCCGCGGGTGCGCAGGTAGTGGCGCTCGACGAGCAGCATAGCGCCGGCGTAGAGCTCATCGAAGGAGTTAAGGATACGCAGCAGATATCGAGGATGGCGATGGGTGGCGACTGTGAGGAGATAGCGGAGCGTCGGCGGTAGGAGTGCGTTGAGCTGCTGCTCGGAGAGAACTTCGAAGAGCGAGGGCTTCTGCTCATCGAAGGTGCCCCGGAGGGCAGTGACGAACTCCATTGCTGGAGGAACGGTACAAGCGATGCGCAGGCGAGTAGACGGATCGATGTCGAAACTGCGAGCGCGCGCTTTTCTTGTATTGTGACAACGGTGGGAAGATGATTCGAGGGTGAGGCGTGAAGATGAGAAGAGATGATGGCGATTGCTGATGGCGGCGCATGAGCTGGTGGATTCGTTACTGAGAAATGGCCCCACCAATTAGTGATTTGACCCCAGATTTCGGCCAGGATATCGGAATTAGCCCCGGTCTCTTCAGGGGATGATCCCCTACTGTCCCAAATCAGGCGCTGCCACCACTATTCCGTAGCACAGCATTCATTACCGCGGCAGCGATGGCGGGACCTCGCCTGTGATGCCCCCCAATTGCCTCGGCATTGCACGCCGACTCCGACTCCGCCGCCACAGCCTTGATCGCAAACTGCTTAACGGCGGCTTGGATATGCCATCATCGTGCAGATAAGATCAAATTTATGCATCTAAAGGTTTCATTCTTCCTTGGTCAGATCTCAGTTACATAGATCTCTTTACATAGTATCTCTCTCCCTCCAAGAACAGGCCCATCTCGCAAACGCTGCCCACCTAATCCAGTAACAACTGGCGAGACCATCACATCGCTGAGAGCACATCCATCATCTCATCCAAATCTCAACACACTTATCAAACTTCCATCATGGGTGACTCCTGGCAGAAGAATCGCGAAGCCGCAGAGTCCTCGGAGCGCAACGCCCTCCTGAACGGGACGCCCGATGAAAAGATCAAGACATGGCTCAAACTCACAATGAACGACCAGGGCCGCCCCAGAGCTGGCGTGAGTCCACGCACCCTATCATATATCCAAGTCTTATCCTAGCTAATATCCTATTCGCAGGAGTGGATGAGCTCTCTACTTCCCAATATCAAGCTCGTGTCCACCAACCCAACAGGCCCTCACCCATCATGCACTTTTTCATTCGTGGTACATCCCGAGCATTGCAACCGCCTTGACAATCTTCACGGCGGCTGTGCAGCATCTCTTTTTGACTTCCTAACAACTCTTCCGCTAGCGCTCATCAATCGCCCCGGTTTCTGGCACTTTATGGGCGTCAGCCGGACGCTCAACGTCACCTACATGCGCCCCGTGCCGGCTGGCGAGGAGGTGTTGATAGAGTGCGAGATTGTCCAGGCGGGCAAGAAGCTAGCGACGCTGCGGGGCGTCATGAGGAGGAGGAGCGATAAGGCCTTGCTGGCTGTTTGCGAGCATGGTAAGGTCAATATCGATTCAGATGTCAAGCTGTAAATAGATGGCGCTGTCGGCTTCGTTGTTACTTGGATATAGACATCGGCGCGACATTGTCCACATGTTGAGTAACGCAACTTTTCTAACTCATATTAACATTAATTCACTTATCATCCATGCTTCTTTATCTATCAATTCCTTCAGAAGTGACATTACCTTTTTGAACCTAGAGACGGCAGTCTCATTCATCCGATAATGGAATTAGAAAATTGAATATTGGAGTTTGTGTTATTCATTGACCTAACTCGCTGGAGCCGTGACGCATGACCTGCCATTAGGACTACTAAAGCACGGATAGAGGGCACAACCCTGCTGATATATTCGAGTCCTCGGCCTTCGGTGTTTTCTGCTCTTGGATAGCGTTGGTACTCGCAATGGCCTCTACAGCTAACGATTGGTGATATCTGAAGTACCTAGTAAGGAAATCTTTGGCTACTATGTCATTAGGGTAAGCATGATATGGTTTAACCTTATGTCCCGGTCCTCCACAACCGCTATAAGTCTAGGTCTGAGTTAGCCTAACAATGTATGCTGGCTAACCCGAGCAATCGCCGACATGCACGTAGTCTATCACATGTCAGCGTGGAGAGAATTGGGATTAGACGAAGGGAGATCCAAGTGTGTGAAACACTTAAGGTCCCCGTTAACACATTTGCGCCGTCTTAACACAGGTTTTGCAGAAACGATTTCTGGTTTCGTGGGGAAAGAATATCTTGAATAATGATGATAGGTGCTGACACAAGATTGCTCACGTGGGGTGGGAGGCAGACAAGTTTTCCAGTGGAATTGCGCCCTCGTCCTAAGCAGTCCTTCTATCTGCCATTTTCGAGTGGGATAAAACCTGTTTTTCCTACGTAGTAAGCGATTCAATCTTAAAGTTCTTACCGAACTATTGTGTATTTAGCTTCCAATTGAGTGTTTCTGCGGCTGAGAACTATCGCCATCTAGTTAACACACAAGAAGTCTGAGGTACACCTATTTGTACAACGTTAAGCGACTTTGCAGCAGACTGATGAAAGAGGAGAGTGATTGCTGCACGTGACTTGCGCATCAACAAAATCCAACAAATCAGACGAACCATGGCATTCTGCCTAAATATCCATCAAATGCAGAATAGATAAGGCCATGTCTAGGGTAGGCGACATACCAACCCCACCATGCTCCGAACGTGGGCCGGAGTGCCGGGACGTCAGAGCGCTGAAGTGGGACGTGCCGCCGTTAAGTCCGATCTCTTTGTCTCTTTGTTACACAGAGCACCATATTCCTGGCCGTATATATACCATCCCGTCAGCCTCATTTTTCCATTTCCCCTCGTTTGTTTTCACACGCACAAAGAATCGACACAGACACCATGCCTCTCGTTACCCTCCCCCTGGAGGTCCTTCACAACATCTTCAAGTGGCTCGACCCCGCTGACATCGTCATCTTGCCCCGCGTGTGCCCTGTTTTCTATACCTTCACCAAGGGAAATAAGACGCTGAGTCGTGCTGTGTATCTGCGACATTTCGTACGTACAGCTGCTTTGGCCACGACGTCAACACTGAGACGTGTGACTGACAAGAAATAGGACAAGCCGACAGACCTCAACCTGGACTGGTATCTTGAGCTATGCGATCTCGTCCACCTTCAAATGATATGTGAACGCGGTGATGCCGCCACCAAGGTGAGACACCCATAACGTACACCATCGCTGTATTTCTAGTGACACAGTCCCTTCCTTTACTCTTCCTGTTGCTGAATCCATCTAGAAACCCGAACTGGACTTCGTCTATGACGTTGTCAATCGCTGCCTCAGCCATGCTTCACCCCGTCCAGGGCCCCCATCGGCCGACAGGACTCACGCTCCCTCGGCCAACGTCGACTTCCTGAGCCAACTGTTTCGCGATGAATCTAACCTAGAGGCCTTCCTCCGGCGCTCGTTCCTATTCGAGCGCGCCCGTAGTGAGTTACATCATCCCATCCGTGCCAGCGTCATCGGCTCGTCCAAGGCCCTCCTCCACCAGCGCAGCGCAAAGATGCACTGCCTGTACGGCAGGCCCATGCTCAGGTTCGGTCCTACGAGGGCCTCTCGTACGTATCCGTATGCTTGCTCCAAGGTGTATGACTTGCGCCAGTACACAGAGCGCACCCACTGGGGCCCGTTTCTCGATGATGGGTCCGACTCTGTCGACTGGGAGAAGGTCGAGGCGATCCTCATCGTGCTCGGAAAGAACATCGGAACCAGATGTACCGTCACCAACTTCTTCAAGGAGAACTGGGACAATGCCTTCTCCGGCTCGTGGCCCGGAAGCTACTCTTCGCTGCCCGGACTTGAACTCACATCCCTTGAGCTTTCGGACCCGTATGATGTCACAGGCACATGGTTCCGCGTGCGTGCTTATCCCTTCACATTGTCGCATATGAGATTCTACTCAAAATAGTGGACTAACATCGTACCAGATCGTCTGTTTCCTTGACTACAACGACTTCTTCAGCTACAACTTCCCTGCTGGCGACCTCATCACTGAGGATACACCTCGCCCAGCGCTTGACGTTGGCGAGGCCACCCGCTTACTACAGATGCAACTACGTATCGACAGAATTGAGCCCCCCGGACCCGATGACGGGCAAGACCTTCCGGTGGTACATTTCCGGGGCATCACACGCTCGCTCGACGACTCATTTGACGGCAGTGGTAACTCAGATATGCGAGGTAGGTCCTGAGCTGTACACAATAAAGAATGCACCAATCAGACTGACCATAAGTCAAATGCAAAGGCACTGTCCGGTTGACACGAGAAGGCGAGGTACGCTGGACTACCTTCTCCATCTTCAACGGCCAGGAGCGCTGGCGCAGCGAGGGTATACAGGTTGGAGGCGTGAGATCTGCTCGCGGCGTTGTTGGTAATTGGTTTGACAAGTTTGTCTTCCCCCCCCTCTAACAGAACTGTGTCTGTCGCCTTCGATCCTTGAAACTCATTCTTCACAGAGACTATGATGCCCACGGCCCCGCCGGCCCATCCGCCTTCTGGAAGGGCCCTATGGGGAAGCTCGAACGCGTTGGAGACCACATGTTACCCATCGACTTTTTCGAAACCCACGGAGTACATGTTGAGCATGTTCAACAAGTTGAAGTTACCGTTCTCACGCCAGCTGATATTGAACGTATGTTCGAGGGGACTAGACCAGGGGAACTCCCGTCCTTTATGCGTGATCAAGGAGCAGTGCAAAATCATTCTAGATGAAGGTGGATTGGTGCCTGTATCTGTAAAACTCATCTTGTTTGAAATTATACCAGTTGGTGGTATTGGGCTCGGGCAACATCGATTCATGGTTAGCCACCACATCACCTGATTGATTGTAGGTAGGAAGAGCTGAACTCTTTCATGAATAAGGCAAGGCTTACTTTTGTTCAATCTTATTATGCTCCTCCGAAGTGAGAAGTTGTAAGAACATTCAAAAAATAAATAAATCGCTCTGTCGTCAAAGACATTGGGGTATTCTAAAGTACATATAGTAATCAACCATCTGAAGCCTGCCACCACATAAAACCACATTGGATTGTCCCATCACATATCTGTCATCCATTGATCGTTTCGACACTAAATCACCGGCACTTGCTGCCAAGCGCCGCTCCTTCTTCTCTTCTCTGTACCCCCTGCCTCTCTGTACCCCCTGCCACTTTCTACCGCGTGATTGTCTCAGTGGATTGTACCGCCCGAGTTGAGAACGATGCAGTTGTTGAGGAGAGTTGAGGCCTCGTGCAATAGCTCCCATCTGGTAGTTTCAAACGTGTCCTTGAGGATCATCAGGAGCGCCGTATTCGCATTGATGCCCGTTTTCCCCTGCAAGTTCCCAGGATTTTCAATGGTGCCGAACCGGATGAAGTACTCCCTCATATATTGAAGTTTCTCTTGCCTTGTCGTTGGTATTGGGGCATTGGTGCAGGGTCCTTCCAGAGCAAAACCATAAGACCAGACGACCAGGGCTGCAAAGTACAACACCCATGGACGATTGAGGAGAACATCGTCGCGTGCGTCATATGGCTCGTCCAGATGATAGCCACCCGCGTGCGCTGGTGTTACCTGGTCAGGCGCAAGGACTGAGCATAGAAACTTGAGCGCATAAAACGTCGCGTCTCTCGCCCTGGCGGAGTGTGCCCAGTGATCCTTGATCCGCCTCTGCGCGCTGCCAAACTCTTGCGGGCCAATTGCTCGACCAAGTAGACGCTTCGCTCGGGCAAACATCTGGCAATCGACAATATCGGCATGCATTGCCATGTGTGCTAGATGGTGCAGAACTGTGCGACTCTCGAACACAACATTGAACTCGGTCTTTTTCATATCGTTGTTTTGGTACGGGTCGGCCGAAGGTTCGTACTGGTCCAGAGACTTGTCAAAGTCTGCTTTCCAGGTGTCGTACGCTCGCGTCAGAGTGGCACGCCATCGGTCACGGCCTCCGAGAGCTTGGATGATCCCGCCACCCAGGACGTTGACTTGGAGGTCTCGTTGGTGCATATGCCATGAGACACTTAGGAGTCCTGCCATGAGGACTGTTCTCCCGAAAGAGTTTGTGCGCACATCTTGGTTGCTCAAAGTTCGCTTGAGGCCCTCCAAAAATGACATGGGCTTGATGCCATTTGACATCAAGTTTGACTCGATCCTCCAAACTTCTGCACTGCTTCCTGCCCGCCACATCGCATCGTCACACGGTAGAGGAAGTCGCATTTCATGAGCAACCATGACTGCCGAATGACCAAACATGGTGGCATGGATAGAGTCAATCACGAAGGCGGCGAAAGCTGCACGACGCGTGGCTTCGTTGGTCACCCAATGTTCCCACCACTTCTCCGCAGTCGGGGCAAGGCTTGACGTCGATGACTGACGGGATCCGTTGGAGCTATCTCTTGGGTTTGGCGGCGACTCCAATGCAGACTTGCCGATCAAGGAACGGCCTCGGCGCATCAATGTAATTGTCGTTGCGTGGTGGATGTGAGCCCGTTCGTGCAGTTCTCTTGACGAGTACATCTTCTCGTACAGTTCGAGGAGGATCAGGGCTTGGAATACCCAGAGTTTAGCTGGGGGCCGGAAATTGAGGTCCATAAAGATATCCCACCGCAGGTGCCACGCCAGGAAATTAGACAATTGGGCACTAGCCTTGGTTACCTTGTGGCCGTGAGTCCGATCGAGACAGGCGCCTCCAATTGCCATCATAGACAGCAGCAGCAAATTTGGCGTCTTGTCAGGAGAAAATGTTGGCTTGTGAAGGATTGGCATCTGATCGCTGAAGTGATACCAGTAAGAGCCAATGTAAGCCTGCATCATCCTCTTGCTCAACATATGTTCACCGTTCGCGCGATCACCTTCAAGGATACCCTCCCACTGGCGATCAACGGGTGCATGTTTGTTATCATGGAACCGCTCCTTGATGAAGTCGAACAGCTCTTGGCTCTTCTCTTCGGAGATCGTCGCCTCTGGAACTTGCTGTTCTAAGAGATTGTTGACTGCCATCACTGTCTGCGGGGCTGTTGGGAAGTACCCAAGCCCAGTACCATCACCGCTCAACAGGCTCATGTTGAACTGGGAGCTTTGCAAGTCCCCGTAACTGGAACGAGTTAGTCAATTGGTGAAACGAAGTGACTGGACGTGAATACTTACTTTGCGTAACCAGGTGGTATTACTGGAGTCATGTTTGATGGGCCTGGTGAGTTGAACAAATACGCCATGAAATCCTCCGGCATCCCTACATAGGGGGATTTGTTCAGATCCCCGTCGCCGCCAAATACGGGAACAGTCCCAGGTATTGACATTTGATCTAGCATCATGAGCTCACCGGCCTGAGTCGTTCCGGGTTCCGAATATTCGGCAGTGGTGGTTGCGCCATACGACTGGGCCGTTTCACGCGACGTTTGCTGGCCGTTAGAGAACTGCGATGGAGGTAGGTTGATGGGCATCACATTTTGTTGCGGGACAAAGCTGCTGGACTGAGACATGGAGTGTTGCGATTTAGGAAACCCTGGCTGGTTGGCGATTGGCGACATTACCCCGAATGAATTGGGATTCGCTGGCATGGGTGGGCGTTGTGGCACTATTGGGGAGTGTGGCTGGGAGAGTTGGGGTGGTCGATTCTCGAAGCCCTGAGGCTGGGCGCTATATGTGTCCATTCCATTCGAGAGGCCGCCGTTGGTGAACATGCCTTGGGGGGTTGACATGGGAGAATAAGGGCCTCCGGACGGGTCTTGGGGGCCCTGGTATTGCATATGTGACGGACGGGGTTTGGAGTAGTCCATCGAGCCGCGGTTGAATTCAGGAGAGTTGGAGCCGGGGGCAAGAACCGGTGCGATATGCCCAGCCATGGAATCTCTTTGATTTAGTTGGGATCCCTTGGCGGCGTGGCGATCCATATGACGTTTCAACAGATCTCCTCGAACAAAGGTTCGGGTACAGTTGGGGAAATTGCAGTGATAGGTTTGCTTCGAGTTGTGATTGAGCTGATGGCGATACCTAGTCATTGTTAGTGCAAATGGCTCGCGTGAAAATGTCGAATAGGCGCAAGGCGTACAGATGTTCTGCTCTGGAGTAACTCTTCCCACAACCTTCGGCAGAGCACTCGAAACGTTTGTCGAGGCCCTTGCGGCTGCGTCGCCTTTTTCTCGCGGGACCGGGGCCATCTGAATTGGACGAGGCACCGTTGGGGCCGTCGTTGACGTCGTCAATCTTTCCATCCTGGTCGCCGCCGTCATTTTCATGCGAGCGACTTCTTCGACGACCACGATCGTGGGTTTGAATGCTGTCGAGATTCTGCGCCGTACCCATTGTGCCGGAACTAACCGGGGAGATTGGGAGGATGGGTTTGAGGTCGCTTGGTTGCGTGGCTAGTATAGAGGCCATGGCCTGATGTATTCAATATGCGAATTGAGGAACGAATGAAGGGTGGTTAGAAAGCGCTGGTCAAAGCTCAAGCTCCCGTAGCGTGTGATAAGAGAAATCTCAGCCGAACAATTACAATAAGGCCTCAGAAGAGTTCTTCGATGGGCGAGGTATGCAATTGAAAGTCGATTCGGCGTCGAGGAGCGTTGAAACGGCGAGATGTTGGCGGATTCGCGGGGTTACCGAGGGGCCGTATTGTGGGTCAAAGTGGTAGATTGGGTCAGTCTTTAGAGACTAAGTGGAAGTCGCGCCAGACTCATGACAGGCAGAAAGACCGGCTCGTCGAAGGGGGCCAGTGAGGGGGGAGGGACTGAACGAAGCTCGCGACGGTAGAATCGAAAACGGCAGTGAGAACGAGAGGATCACGCAGATGGGAGCTGGTTACTTATTAGTGTCAGTGGAGGAAGAGAAGGTGGTCGCGTGTTTTTGCGGGCAAAAAGCTATGTGAAGTGGATCAAGGCACGTCAAGCAGTCTTGGGGGAGCCGGGATGTGGGACCCAGACTGGGGAGGGCAAAACGGTGCGGAGGCAGCTTTTAGTCATGGAAGTGGTGATTCGTTGTGCTGGGTCCTGGCAAAAGCGCCATGGTCGATTGGGCCGAGTTGTCGAGATGCTGTCGTGGGTTGAATTGGCCTATGTGTTTTTCGTTCGCCTGGCTTTCGAGCTCCAGGATGGCTGGACCAAGCAGATTGCGGAGACGGCATGGGTGATGGGGATTGGTAGGTGGAAGATCCTGGATTGACCCCAAGAAATGCGCGTGGAGTGTCGAACGAGGCACATGCCGAGCCTCGAACCCAGGGGCGTCGGAGAAGTGCAGACAAGATGCTGTAGTAGAGCTTGATGCAAAGGTACGGTATCCATGCTCGTAGCTAGCCAACTAGGCAGCGGCTCGAAACTGGCCAGCGCGGACATTTATAGCCATGGACGGAAGGACCTTGGCGTACTGGATGGCGGGCGTTGGATTCTTTGGCGTCCCCAGCAATGACGGACGGAAAAGGCCGCGGTGGAGTCTGAAAGTAGGAGGATGGCGACGTATGAGGGATGACGCGAGTAGAGCGAGTGGGTAACTGGGAATACCGTGGAGGGGGAGAGAGGAATGGATGAAAGGAACAGAAGTTGACCGAGGACGAAAGACGAAGCACAAGGCAGACGAGGACAAAGAAGATGGGGTCGCATACTGTACCTCGGACTCGAGAGTGTAGTGCTGGCGCACAAGGCGCAACGGGTGACGCGGCTAGGATAACGGGAGAGCGGGAATGGACGAAGAAAGACTGAAAACCGACAAGTGACGGCTCACAGACGGTTGAAGAGGGTCGAGGGATAAGAATCCAGGGATATGAATCGAGGGTCAAGAGTCGACGGTCGAGAGTGGTGATTTGAGAGAGAACAGACCGAATCGGTTTGTCAACAGTAGAAAAAAAAATCACTTTAACCAACCTACGCAAAGTAGGTACGCAAATCGCAGGCAAAGCAAGCACTTGTTCTTTCCTAGGTAGACGGCCGAGGTTCTGGGGAAGTGGAAGTGGCAGCAGAGTCGACGCGGGTAGGGTGGGGGTCTTAAGGCATGGACCCTCGTCCATTAAGAAAAAAAAAAGCTACCTATACCTGGCTCGCCCATACGATCCATCGCCCATAAGCACTCACAGGCAGTGGCCACCATCCAATCCACCAGGCCAGGCAGAGAGACACAGCTAGAAATCCGCGACGTCCCATCCTTTTAGGGACGGCCATTCTTGGACTGGTCCGGTACGGCGAGGTACTTAGCGTGGTACGTCGACACTAGCCGAGCTGGCACGGTACTCGTGCCTGTTGGGCGTGTTGCGCAAGGTATGGGCGGTAGGCCATGTCGGTACACTTGATGTGTACCTGAGGTACGTATTTGGCTGCATGTATGGATTTACTGTGCCAGCCCGCCAGCCGGAGATGGGTGGATTGGTTGTGTCCGATGCTGCAAATGCCTCCGCTCTCCACCCTCCACGTCCAGTGCATTCATTACCTCCACCCTCCCACCCTCTGGTCTCTGACCCTCTGTTTGTCGATTCTCCACCAGCTCCACCAAGCCCACTCCACCTTTTCCCCCTCCCTCCCACATCACCATGCGCCCTGCTTTGACTTGCCTGCCATCCGGTCTACATAGGATGACCGACGACGTACACCCGTATGCTCTGTACCCGGGTCTCCCTCCTCAAGCTGCAGGCCTGCATCTCAAGCCCGCCACCTCCGCTCCTAGCGCAGCCTCGTTTCCAGTCCCCGTCGAGACCCATCCAAGCCATCCTTCTTGGACATGCTCCTTGAGCCGTCCGCGAGGGGGCCGTCTTCAAGCCCTGGCAATATCCATGTCTGCGCCGCCGTGCCCTGATGTGCAGCTCGCCGCATCAGGACAGCTCTGTGAGCGAGGGTACAAGGGGGCGCGACCGGCCAGCACCGCCAGCTCTCGTTAGTAGAAGCCGGGGGCCACCGCAAGCCAGGGGAGACACAGAGGGGAGGGGAGGGGACTCGATTAATTGGGGCCCCAGCGCCCATGATCCATGGCATCTCATGGACGTCCCATCATGGCTGACGATTTAATATGGCTTGACGCCTGAGCGGCCCACGGTTGCCCCCCATGCACCCTGCATGAGCCAGCTCGGCTGGCTAGGGAACCCCGAAGTCGCGCACTTCGTCTATTACAAGCACACTGAATCTGTATCCGTAATACTTATGGTCTTGTTGGTGGCTGGAGTCCCGGCATGCTCTCTATGAGACACTTGTACCGACTTGCAAGGACCCTAAGTCCCCTCAGCTTCCCTTTGCTTCCTCCCGCGGCCAATCCCAGAAAGCAAGCATCGCCGAGAGGGTGTAATGTGGTCGGACATACTCCGACGAACTTTGACGTGCCCTACGGGCCACTTCTATATGACTTTGTCCTGTCTTGCCTTGCCGTTGGCGCCGTGCTGACTATGTGAGTGACGAACGACAATTGCTTGCTCCTGGTTCTTCCATCAGCATCTCGTTGTGTGTGGCATGAGCAGTGGCGTGCCCTCTCTTTACTAGTAGGTCTGCTCCCGGGTCATCGGGGTGGAGACCCTGCCGGCATCTACCCACAGAGTACAATTCGGTACTCAACGCGACCACACGGGGGCAATTCGATGATGCAACTGCTTCTTCCAAGCTTCCTATGGCATGGTACAGGCGTCTCCATGCCCATCGGTAATCTGGCGCTTTGTCGCGTGCTCAAGAACCGGAGGAACGAATTTTGAGTGTGGTACGTAGGTACTTGTTCTGCAGCCTTCGAACCCCAGAATGGGGGTTGAGACAGCCACCACCTGAGCGGTTCGCTATGCGGGATGATGCTGGAGTACACAAAGCCACCGTCGTACGCCAACGTCCCCAGACCTTAACTGCCTTTACTTTCATTGACAGCTATGATTCCATGTAATAAAGTGACGTACCCATACCGTGGCTTTGCATCCTGGTTCCTGGGCTTGGGCCAGTCGAGGCTGTCTTCTGTAGCAGTCGGTTTTGAGATCTTGGGACATGCTGCTCAAGAATGTGGCTTTGTTGAGCCGTGAGTCGCCCGCGCCCCATGCTTGATCTAAGCTTAGAAGATTTTTGCCTGCATCCCACTCATCTCTACTTTTACGACCTGCGTGATGTCGTTGGTGCGACAATACGAAGTACGCCTAGTCTACGTGTCCCCTCAGCCTGTCGAAGCTGAACTTCTTTGGACTATGTTATGCTGCGAGTTTCACAGTACGAATACATTATCATCCCGATGTTGATCAAGGCGGCGTAGCGTGCGGGACTACCTGACATGGCTTGGGAAGGGTCAAGTTTAATCTGCCGTGTCTCGTTCCCTGGAGCCAGGATGGTAGACATCACTAAAATACCGTACGAAAGCAGGTCTGCAGTCCTTAGACCATGCTCAAGCGCTTGGCTTTCAATATCAGCAAGGCGATAGGCGATTGATGGGCACATGTGCTCCTCACAAGGTTGGCATGAATAATCCAATGTGCAAATGCTATCCCAGAGATTCCGTTGAATCCGCATGGGTGCTAGAGCCAAAGCTGATCCCAGTCAACCTTCAGTGGCCACCGAGGTCGACTCGACTACAATCCAAATACCGAGGACGGACGGCTGATACATGTCTTGAGACAACCCCGGAGCTATTGAGCGAGGCGGCTGCACATGTGGTTGAGCATGCACTGCTTCAAGGGGCCTAGTGCTAGAGGTGGTTCCCACTGGGGTGCAATCCAAGGGAAGCTTTGGGTGACTCCAGCCCAACCAGCGACCAGGGTGCGCTATTTTTCTCCAACGCTCCTAACGCTGCATGCTAAGGTCCTACGGCATAGTTGAAGAAGGACAGACATAGGGCAAGGGTGTAGGCGCTGGTACTTTTGCGGTCTGTTCTGGAGAAGCGCTGTAACCCGGAGCATAGACCGAGGCCTTGCCCTGTGTCTATTTCGGCCAGCAGGTAGACGGGTACTCTCAGGTATCGCGGCTGGGAACGGGCCATGTCGGATTTACCATCATCGTCTCGTCACTTGGGCTCGACAATGAGGCTGTACTCCTAGCTACAAACCCCCATCCGGACAACTAGTCAAGGTAGTCTCCTTAGTGGCGCTACGGCGAGGTGATGAGCCAATCCCCAAATGGTTGCGAGGAGGGGGAGGGTTGGGTCGGGTGCCATCGTCGCGGGATTGGCGACAGGCTCCCGCGCCCAGCACTCGACCGGCCGAGTGGCCACCCCAGATTCTGATCGTGCTCCACAGCGGCTGACATCTGCGTTGGATGAGGTGCGCTGACACAGGGTCGCGTTTCTCGCGCCTCCAATTATTGCCATTACCTTGTCCAAGCCCTGATTTGTTGGTACGGATTGGTAATGGCTTGTTTCCAACTGTCGCTTATCTGCTGGGGATTTGCTAGTGTTACACAGATAGCGAGGGCCTTGGTTGAGTTTGGCACATGGAAATGGTTGTCTCCACGTAATGGAGTGACTCTTGTCATGTCTTGGAGTTGGCCATGCCCAGGCGGATGCAAGGTCTGCCGCTCTGGGGTATCGAATCGTTTCCCCTTACGTACTGCCGTGTATATCGACGAAGCTTAGCATCGTATTTCCCTGCAGCTTTTCAGATGGCTTAACACGTAGCACCTGTGTTGCTGTCCCCCCCCCCCGATCGAACAACATCATCCATATACTAACACACCCTCCACGAGTTGATGCGTGTTCCGACCAAATGGCGCATTTCCGGCGGAGCCCGTGACTGAACAAGTCCGCGGCGTAACCCTTTGGCAAGGAGATGATCCTGAGTTGCCTGCATGAACCAGCATGAGGGTAGACGAGCCCTCCTTCTTTCCCCTGGTCTTGACGTGAACCTCATCTAGCCGCGGAGTTACGACCACGCTCGGAAGCCTAATCCAATCACACGGGACGGAGCCATCACAGTGTCCCCAGAGGCCCCAGAGGGCCGACCCATGTGTCCAGCAAAGCGTAGATCTAGCGGGAATAGCGCAGCCTTGTGTGATACTCCCACGTACTAGCCTCTTATTTTGCCCCTCAGTTACTTGGCAGAGGAGCCAAGCATTGTTGAAGATGGCAGCCTCACAATTACCGAAGGAGAATTAGGAAGGCCACGAAGTGGTGCTACAGCCCCATGGTCCCAGGAAACAGTGAGCCCTGGCAGCTGATCCCTCAGCCAGCCCCGTGATTTGCTGGGATGCCGGCTCGCAGAAGCAATTCATGAGCCACCGTTGTCTGAGCGGATGCGCCTAGATCAGAAGGGACATGGGCCACTGGGATTCGCCCCCTCCCCTGCGAGGTCGGCCCAAAAAAAAGGAATGAGGCAAAATTTGATGCTGCGAGTCGCTCAGAATCGAAGGCGAATCGGGACCGAGGCGCTGATCAATTAAAAGGGGGAATGCTTTGTTGGCAAGTCGAGGCCTTCAGCTTTCCAGTTTGGCATCACTGTCTGGACTCTGGAGCCATCATCCCGCAGACCCACCTCCGGCAACGGAGCGTGGGTCGTGGGGAGAGATCGTGGGGGTCGTCTTGAGGTCCACATAAAGTGCGTGATGCAAGAGTGACGATGGAAGAACTGGGGATGGCCCTCGTCGAGTGTGAGATGTGAGCGATGAGCATGCATGGTTTAGTCAGCAGTACTCTTGTGGGCGCTGCATGGATCGACGGAGTACTCAATTTGCACACCTCGTGCATACAAAGTACGAAGTGTTTCTCCGCCCGCCCTTCGCTGCGTGACCCTGAGCTGATTCTTGTCACTCGAGCTTCGGCTGTGCTATGACCCTTGAATGGCAGCTCATGCATGCAGGCAACAAACACCCATTGGATCTTTTTTTCTTCCGCTTCTAGAGCCCGCGAGCTCCCCGCACGGCGACAATACGATGATGATGATGTCTCAAGGTCTGCACACAATGACCTCTCATGTAGCAACATGGTCTTCATGCACCATGGCCGTCTCTGTCCATGCCCCCTTCGGTACTTGAACGGTGATGCGCGATAAAAAGCAACCCCGCTGCGCTTTCAGCTTGCGTTTCGTTCTTGCGAAAAGCACACAAGAGTGGCTGGGTGACTTCTTCTACTTCTTCTCGAGACCAGAGACCGACAGGCACCCCGCGGCCTGCGGAGGGGGGAAGAGGCGCGTTTCCCACGTTGCGCACATGGCCGGCCTCCACCCCCGCCGACGATCTTCCTCTCCGCTACCGACTTGCTGCATCCTTCCACCCTTCCAAGTTTCTATTGTCTCTGCGGCCGTCTTATTCGTGGTCTCGAGCCCATCCGTGGTCTCCGTGACCTCCAAACGAGGGGCCGCCGGATGGGGTTTGGAGTGCCGAGCCTCAAACCGGCCTTGCCCGCCAACCAACCAGCCAACCCAGATGGTATTCCCACGTTGAGACCATGTCTGGAGCCGCCTCCAACTCGCTGTTTCCAGTCCCCAACCCCCAAAACCCTCAAAACCCTCAAAACCGCTTTTGGTGGCTGCCCCGCTGTCACGGCTTGGTCGGCGGGTTGAACCACGGCGTCGGAGTCGCCTTTCTGGTGCTGCTTCTGGCGCTGCTTCTGGTCGAGTCCCCCTGGAAGACTGGCTTTGGCGGCGGGCCAAAGCTGATGTGACAGGACGAGCACAGAATGGACCATGGCTCGAGACAGCCCCACTCATCCACTCAACCACTTCTCATGCGCGCTGCGCTGGGCGGTTGGTCACTTGCAGCTCCCAGTGGGTGGGTGCCGTCACCTGTCGCGTTGCTGGGCGCGCACCGTCAGTAATTAACTGGTGCCGCTGTGACGTTGGTGCGCTTTCCAGCCAGTGACCCAGCAAGTGTCCCTCACTCATCAGCCCGCCGAAAATTGCCTACGTCCCTACCATCCATGTCCGTCCCTATGTAATTCCCTGTCCTTGGCCCCGACGCCGGTCGACAAACTCCTTCTCCCACAACCGACTCTCCTGGATCATGTAACCGTCCGTTGCCCTCGGCCCTTCCAGAAGACTTCCGCCTCGAGCCTCACCTCAGCAATTCCTGTCACCTCCTGACCAGTTTACCCACCCGCTCACCCGCTCACCCGCTCACGTCCACCATGCCTCCCGCAAAATCGTCCCGCAATCACGACGACTCCAAGTCGGACCCTCCCAATTCTAAGGAGAAGAATGGCAACGGCCACTCCTCGACCAAGATGCGTCGCGGCGCCAGCCAGAACAGCCACTCTCATCTTCGCGAGGTCACCAATGCTGCCGCCGCTGTCCCGCCGCCGCCTCCTGCTGAGCCCACGCCTCCGAGTGTTCGTCACCCCTCTCTCTCCAATCCCCTCGCTCTTGTCCCATGGCCCCTCAACCTGCAATCGCCGCGTTGACCCCGCGTGTTGGAATCTGACGATGCTGACTCTCCTTCCCTTACAGTTGCAATGGTCATCCTTCGAGCGAGACGTCCTCCATGCCTACCGTCGCGAGCACCACCTGCCCACCCCAACCTCCTTCTCGAACCCTTACAGGCAATGGATCCTGTCACAGTCCACTGGCATTGGCCTTCATTCGCCCACAATGGTTCGACGGCGGCAAGCCCGCCGCCAGAGCAAAGATCACCTCGCTCTCGCAGTGCGGAAACACTTCAACGGCCTAGGTGTTCAAGAGAATGACGTGATTGTAGACTTCATCTACAAGATCCGCCATGAGCCTAAGCGCGACTCAAAGGGCTCCAAAGTCACCAAGGCTTGATATACTGACGAGTTTGATCAATTAAGGAAGTGTCGCATTTGTATGGAGTTTTGGGCGTCATACGGCGTTTGGCAATGCTGCTCTAGGAACGATCAGCCACGCCGGGACAAGTATGTTTTTCAGCAATCAAGACTCATGGCATAGACGAGTCACTACACGGTTTCGCATTCCGTTATACCACTTTTGAGCAGATGAATAGCTTCATTCTTTTATTATTGCTTGCCACCTCGCTATTCTCCCCTTAGCCGTGACGTGAAGTAGAAAGCTTGCACGGGAAACAGATATTCTTGTGCTCATCTAAGCAGGCCGTAAAGTTGTGTGGTCGCGTTTCTGCGGCGTAGACTAATTATCAGTCAAGCCGACCACTTGGCATACGGATTACGATATTCTGCGGAGTCCAGTAACCTCAAAAAAGATGACTGCACAGATGCGACGTCGTCCATTTGGAAAAGAGATGAAGCTGCTGCGCTTCCTTGACTGTGAATCCAAGAGAGACACATTGTTCTCTGCCCTGTTCTTCAAATCAGCGCGCTGAGAAGCACATCACCCCACTGCAGTTTCGGTGGGAATGGAGAGAGGATAATAAAACCCCCAAGCATGTGGTTGGCTGGAGGGTTGTGTAGAGTCAGACCACCGACTTCTGTACTTCAAAAGTTGGTGTTAATCCTTTGCGGAGGTTTGAGTGTAGGTGGGTAATTTTACGAAGCGAGTGGTTCGTCACCTTAAGATGAGTTTAAATCTATGCTTATGATATTGATTCTTAGGTATCACCATTCACACCGGCCGCTTGTCTCAAGTCCTGTATTTAAAAAAAAAAAAAAAAAAAAAGGATTTGAGCTTTGCCGGAGTTTTGGAGGTGCTTCGGGGTACTTTCGGCATAAGCTAAGTGCTGGTTTACAAGGTCTGCACCGCAAATATATTGATATCTCAACGGCTTGACCTATCTGGGCGTTCGGCAACCCAATATTATGTTGAGTAAATGTCATTGAGGATATGACTGTCCTGGCCGACCTGATGAATAACATGGCAAAGCAATTGCTCGGCATCGCGTCGGCATCTTGTTCTTGATTTCTTAGCAGCCAGCCAATAGGCGGTCAGACACAACCAGTGGCAGGAGATGGATTGCCGGCGTCGGCTCATGATGATGCTTGATGTCTGAGGCACCAACTCCCCCCCCTTCGGCTTAAGCCCGGCTGGAAAAGTTGGGATAAGTCTCGGAACTTCTAAGAATTTCGAATTGCCCACCCACGGGGAGCTAAGTCGCCGGGAATACTTATCTCTGCAATTTTTTCCTTTGCTTCTGCTCTAGGACAGATGAATCACTGCAGCTCAAGATGAATACCAGCCTCTTGTCAAAGGCCGCGGCCCCCGCCCGAGTTCTGGCGCAAAGCCATTTTTGCGGCTCCAAAATTCAATGCTTGAGTAAAGCAGCTCAGCTCCATACCGCGGCGCATCGTTCCGGCTCCCGTAACTGGCCGAGCTTGAAGTCAGATACTAGAACCCCCTCTTCGAAACGAGTGAGTCAAAATCCCGAATGAAGGTTGTGTGTGTCCTGATTGTGTGATTAGCTCTTCCATGCTACGAGTTCGGTGTCCTCGAAAGATCCTTACCAAGCCCTCGGAGTCAACAAGACCGCCTCAGCTGCCGAAATAAAAAAGGCCTACTATGGCCTGGCCAAGAAATACCATCCCGATACGAACAAGGACGAGAGTGCGAAGGGACGCTTCGCCGACATCCAGTCTGCGTATGAGATCTTGTCCGACCCCAAGAAGCGGGAGCAATTTGACCAATTTGGAGCTGCTGGCTTCGATCCCAGCGGAGGAGGAGCTCCTGGCGGTGATCCATTTGGCGGCGGAGGCCATCCTTTCTCCGGGTTTGGCGGTGGACAAGGCGGCTTCGGCAGTGGCTTCAACTTCGACGACATCTTCTCCGCCTTCGCAGGACAACAAGGCCCCTTTGGTGGTGCTGGTCGCCGAGGTGCACGCAACCCTTACCAACAGGAGGTTTTGGTTGGAGATAATATCGAGGTCCAGGCCAGCATCTCATTTATGGAAGCCGCCAAAGGTACCGCTAAAACGATCAACATTACACCCCTAACGACTTGCGGGACCTGTAGTGGAAAGGGCCTGAAGGCTGGAACGAAGAGGAGTGCTTGCCAGGCTTGTAACGGTACCGGAACTCGCGTGCACTTTATGCAAGGTGGTTTCCAAATGGCTTCTACCTGCGGGACTTGCGAGGGCACTGGCTCGACCATCCCCAAGGGGTCTGAATGCCGACCTTGTTCAGGACATGGCGTGGTTCGAGAGAGGAAGTCGATCACTGTCGATATCCCCGCCGGAATTGAGGATGGCATGCGACTCAGGGTGGACGGAGCTGGTGATGCCCCTGCGACTGGTCGCTCTGCCGACCCCAACGCTCGAGCTCAGAGCGGCGATCTGTATGTCTTCGTTCGCGTGGCCAAGGATCCTAAGTTTCGTCGAGAAGGCTCGAACATCCTGTACACTGCCAACCTTCCTCTCACTACCGCTATGCTGGGTGGCCAGGCAGAGATTCCTACTCTGGATGGATCGGTCAATGTCAAGATTGCCACCGGAACCAACACTGGCGACAAGATGACTCTTACTGGTATGGGAATGAAGAAACTTGGCTCACGGCGTGGTGGCAGTGGCGACTTGAAGGTGGAGTTCCGCGTGGCGATGCCCAAATACCTCAGCGCAAACCAACGGACTATCGTGGAGATGCTTGCAGACGAGATGGGTGACAAGACGGCAAAGCGTGTCATGAATGTCTCATCAGCTTCAAAGTAAGCTCTTCATCCACTGGAGATCATATCAACGCAGGCTGACCGTGAATAGCACTCACGTGGACCCTTCTGATCCTGAAGCGCACAAAAACGAGGGCTTCCTCAAGTCGATGTGGCACACGCTGGTTAACAACCCTGCCCACCCGAACCCTGACGGTACTGACGGAGACGCCGCATCCAAGAAGCCTAGCGAGAAGCCCAAGGACGACCCGAGTAAGAAGTCAGGCTCGAGCTGATCGTTTCAGAAGCCTGTATCATATGCATTGGAAACGATATACTAGACGCGGATGGGAGTGCATTGGGTGGTGTTCAAAAGGTTGATATTCTTTATAAGGCGTCTGTGGAGGGTCAAAGACTACCCGATTACTCATGTAGATCTACTAGTGCTCGGATCTTGTACAATATTCCTGTAGCATAGAATGAGCGCGCTGAATGCTCCAACGGAGGCCACTCTCCTCAAATCAGGTTGTGTTCCAAACGTGCAAGTGCTGGAAGTGTGAGAGTAGTGGACACTAAGGCGTAGATAATGGACGGGTGAGGAGGGTACGGATTTACGGCATGTAGAGTCACACAATCACTGCACCACTGATTGTGTACTTACTAGGCACAAATAAAATGCCCTCGTGCAATGTGTAGAGGTGGATGGCTCGACCATGGCTTCTTGTCTGCCTTAATTAGAGTCCAAACAGTTCATCGTCATTATTAAACTCACAGACCATTCAGGGCATCGTGATGTTCATCAGCATCCTTAACCTGCATCCATGTGTCGGCCCTCCTTCAACCTAAAATCGTACCTCAGTAGCCATCTTTCAACCAATGGGTTTGAGCTTCTTCTTTTTCTTCTTGTCAGAGTCGCCCGACTTGGTTTTCTGAAACTGTCGCCAACTACTGATGCGCACGTCCCTGGTGGCTTCCCAGTCCTGCTCGTGTTGTCGCTTGCGCTTGCGCTCGTCGACCTCAGCATCAACACGGCGCTGCTCGCGACCTTCCTCCTGCAGCTGAGCTTTCATCTGGCGACGACGGCGGTGTTCGTTGTCGACAAGCACCTCGCGAGCCTTGTCGCGCCACATTTTCCGGAAGTTATCCGTTTTGAGTTCTTCGCTGTCTACCGTCCACTTGTTCTCGCGAAGCAGCAGCATGCGCGCGTCGGCGATGGCTTCATCTAGCCTTTCGCGGTGTTTTTCATCCATTAGCTCAGTCTGTGCCTTCTTCAATCGATCGAAGGCATCGGGTGCCTGGGGGTTCTTGGTTTTGTCGGGGTGGATAAGCAACGACTTCTTTCGGTAGGCGACCTTGATATCTGACTCAGGAACACCAGGCTGAAGATCCAAAACGGCATATCTGTGATCTAGTTAGGCATGGTATTGAGCAAAGTATTGAGGCAGACCCTACGCATCGAGGCGGAAGGCCTTGAGAATTCGGTCTATTTCAGCATCCTGGGAAGGATAATGTCAGTCTCGATCATGCATGGCTGCTGGTCGCAAACAAACCTTGTCGAACTCCTTGGCCTCAGCCTCGAGGGCATCGAGTGCATCTTTGTCTTCGTTTTTGACCTTGCTCGCCATGTTGGAGCTTCCAATAGCGTAAATTCTAGCTTGTAGTATGGAGGGATTCTGGGACTTCGGAATTCTGTTGGTGTAAGATGGAGAAGGTTGAAGCCATGTCGCTAGCTCAGATGTCGAAGCCACAAGCTTGACTGGCTAACTGGCCAGGGGAGACCCACCCACCTGCCCCGCGACGATAAGATAACGATAATGGAGACCCAAAAAAAAAAAGGCTATGGTCAGTTTTGAGGCTCTGAGCGTTTGCTATCAATTCTCCAACCACCATATTCGATTGTCAAGACAGTCGCGATGCGTCAACGCGGAGGCTCCCCAACTCCCTCGGAGGGTGAGGTCGATATTATTGGCTCTCTATATCCTGGCGACGACGACAATGGCGGCAAAAACGGCCCCTCCGGTGCCGACCTCGACTTTGACGGCTTCTTGCATGGCCCAGAGCCAGGCAACGATGACGGCGACGAGGCTTTCATTGCCCTCCAGCAAGCGGCGTCTTTCAGGAAAGCGACCAATCTAAAAGGCAGAACTGTGAAGAAGGGAGGAGGCTTCCAGGCAATGGGTACGAACTCTACCATCGTTGACCAGATGCTCGAGGCTAACCCACCCAAGGACTCAACAGCAACCTTCTGAAAGCCATTGCGCGGAAAGGATTTTCAGTCCCGACTCCCATCCAACGGAAAACAATTCCTTTAGTTCTTGACCGGAAAGATGTCGTGGGAATGGCGAGGACTGGTTCCGGAAAGACGGCCGCCTTTGTAATTCCCATGATCGAGCGACTACGCGCCCACAGCGCCCGGTTCGGAACCCGAGCACTCATTCTTTCACCCTCCCGAGAACTAGCAATCCAGACGTTGAAGGTCGTCAAGGAGTTCGGCCGCGGAACTGACCTAAAATGCGTTCTATTGGTTGGCGGTGATAGTCTGGAGGAACAGTTTGGATTCATGTCAGCCAACCCTGATATTGTCATCGCGACGCCTGGTCGATTTCTTCATTTGAAGGTTGAGATGAATCTCGATCTTTCCTCAGTCAAGTACGTGGTGTTTGACGAGGCGGATCGACTATTCGAAATGGGTTTCGCGGCACAGCTGACGGAGATTCTTCACGCTTTGCCCCCTTCCCGGCAGAGTTTGCTTTTCTCTGCGACACTGCCCTCATCTCTAGTCGAGTTTGCGCGTGCTGGTTTGCAAGATCCCAGCTTGGTACGACTGGATGCTGAAACCAAGATTTCTCCTGACCTCGAGAGCGCCTTTTTCTCTGTGAAGGGTGCTGAAAAGGAGGGATCTCTTTTGCATATTCTTCACGACGTGATTAAAATGCCAGTCGGGCAACCTGAGGAGCCGCAAGATAAGGAAGGCTCGAAGAAGAGAAAGCGCGGAGAGTCGACTGGTAGCAAACCGACTGAGCACTCCACCATTGTTTTTGCCGCAACAAAGCATCACGTCGAGTATCTGGCGAATCTACTCATCGAGGCAGGCTTTGCGGTCTCATACGTGTATGGATCTCTCGACCAGACTGCTCGACGGATTCAGGTTGAAGATTTCCGGAGGGGAAAGACGAACATCTTGGTAGTTACCGATGTTGCGGCACGCGGTATCGATATTCCTGTTCTTGCCAATGTCATCAACTTCGACTTCCCGCCGCAACCCAAGGTATTCGTCCACCGTGTCGGCCGAACAGCTCGTGCTGGTCGACGGGGTTGGAGTTATAGTCTTGTCAGAGATACTGATGCTCCATATCTCTTGGATCTGCAACTCTTCCTTGGAAAGAAACTAGTCATCGGCCAGGAAAACACTACTCCTTCATTTTCTGAAGACGTTGTAGTGGGAGCGTTGAAGCGTGATTCTGTCGAAGGTCATGTGGAATGGTTTAACAAGACACTACGTGCTAGCGATGATATTTCCGCTCTACGGGGCGTTGCTATCAAAGCAGAGAAGCTATACTTGAAGACGAGGAACTCAGCAGCAAGCCAAAGCGCAAAGCGTTCACGCGAATTGGTGGCATCGCAGGGCTGGGTGCAACTCCATCCCTTATTCGGAGAAGATGTGGATGGATTGGAACAGGCACGTTCAGATATGCTGGCAAGAATCAGTGGGTTCAGACCTTCAGAAACTATCTTTGAGGTTGGTCACGGAGATAGGTCGACTGCTGGAGCTGCCGAGGTTATGAAGCAGCTACGCAAGAGAATTACACCCAGGAAGCAGCAGAAGAAGACGGAAGAAGTTGAAGAGGATGACTTCGATAGACTTGATGATGTCCATTCTGGTACAAAAATGGATGTCGATGCTGATTCTGATATGGAAGAAGTGGAAGTACAGGCGGACCAGTACGAGTCAGACGACGATTTGGAGGTAACGGTTACCAACACGGGCAACTTAAAGAAGGGGCAAACGAACTGGCGAGACTCGGAGGTCTTCATGTCCTACACGCCTCGCACAACAAACGCTGCCGAGGAGCGTGGCTACGGCGTCCACTCTGGTGGTGCGGGCTCTAGCTTCATCGAGGCCGCTCGTGACGTGGCCATGGACCTGACTAACGACGACACTGCTAAATCCTTTGGAGAGGCAACCCGCTCCAAGATGCGCTGGGATAAGAAATCGAAGAAGTACGTCGCACGCGACAACGACGAGGACGGTTCCAAGGGTACCAAGTTGATCCGCGGAGAGAGTGGTGTCAAGATTGCAGCCAGCTTCCAGAGCGGCCGTTTCGACAAGTGGAAGCGCGCTAACCGCATGGGCAAGCTACCGCACGTCGGCGAGGCAGAGCGTCCCGGCAGCACGACCCAGCTGCCCTCGGGCGTGCGCTACAAGCACAAGCAGGAGAGGGCGCCCAAGGAGGCAGACAAGTACCGTGACGACTTCGAGATCCGCAAGAAGCGCGTTTCAGAGGCGAGAGAGAAGCGCATCGGCCGCTTCCGCGACGGCATGGGCAGCAAGAAGGAACTTAAGGGTGCCAACGACATTCGCAAGGCCAGAGAGGAAAAGGCCAAGAAGTTGGCCAAGAATGCCCGGCCGGCAAAGAAAAGATGAGCAGGAGGTGGCCTATAGAGGGGTGGTATATAATAGTCGTGGTAGCGATAAAATAATTCGAATGCAATCCAGCTCCTTTCTCCACATGTGAACGTCCATGGGCGTGAGATGCTCGTGAGTATTACTTGAATTACCCCCACGCTCAAGGCTGAGAGACCCTTGGAATAGGTGCACCTTTGAGCCCACCCCTACAAGAATCCGTTCCGATGTCTCGGGTCAGGAACGTCAACAGGCCCTAAGCGAACGCGCCCATAGGCGGACGTTTCATCCTTTGACTATCTGCATCAGCTAATATGCACCCTTGACTGTGAATTGTCCAAACAGCCCAGCAGTCAGGGCATTGCTATCGTGTTACAAGAGCGTAAGTTCAGTTCTTAATAGTCTATTACTCTCTCCTGGCCATGTTGAATCGCTAGCTAACTCATGACTTCACATTCCTCGCGCAACGCCAACCCTCTGTAGGATGACTTCATCAGGAAGCCTAAACAATTCCCCTGACCGTAGCTCCTATGCGCCCTCTGAAATTGGCACGGAATGTGACAATGAGACAAAACCCTGATAGGAAAACCTGTAGAAACAAATGGAGGTATATAGGCCGGTATATAGTTGCTCTCCCTTCCCTGGCTAGGGCAAAGCTGCTTCCGAATCTCGTGCGTGCGCGCACCGTACAAAGGGGTATCATTTCGATTGTGGTTGATAGAAAAATAAGTGGTGGTACATCCGCGTAATCAGATAAGTCCCGGCAAGGACGATCGCTTAGGTAAAGATGACGAAACAGAAATAGGAGAAGAATCATGGTATTTCGTAAGGATCTTGGTTCGGGATAATTCAGTTCCCGTCGCGAGCTCATGTGTCGGCAATGTCTAGGTTGTCTAGCCAGAGACTGATCGCATCATGAAGCAAATTCGGTTGGGCATTATTTGGGTGACCATTCGCGCCCAGATAACCCCTTTCCCGAAGGTCAATGACCTCGCGAATAGTGTCCTCGAGAGCAGAGAGCACGACAGTCTTACATTGTACGCGAGGGACTTCCAGAGGAGTCTGTGGTAGTGCTGGGGGTTCCGGTGCAGTAACTGACATCGGCTCCTCGCCGTCGGTACTCATGCGGACCTCGCTATGTGACTGTGAGGAAGCCAACGAAGGGTCTTTGCTGGTCTCCTGTGTCAAGCTAGTGACTTTCTCAACCGCTTCAGTAAGAGTTCCATCCGGTTGTAGAATTGGCTCTTCAATCCATTCTTCCTCCAGTTGGGTCTCGTAGGGAAGAATAGAAGGGGTCAGCAGTGCGCCGCCGTATGAGCTGGACGGTCCCGTGGGTCCGGTTGGCTGACGATCGGAAGGGGCTCTTGGCTTTACCAGTCGGCGATATCGAATCCGAGTGATCGTGCTTGTGGTAGTATCGGCAATCATTACGCAACTGACATCAACCCATCGCTCGGTGAGATCACCACCGAGCGGGCTAGCAGGGGCAGGCGTTGGCTCGGCTCGGAGAGATGCCTTGACCTGTTCCAGGAGGTCCTCCTGCGGGGGAATGGCTTGAACAGCAAAGTCCGGATGGTATCGATTCAGCCAGCCAGCCGCATTCAAGGGCAAGTCTCCGTCGACAGACCATCGAGAGGCTTGCTCGAATGAATCTAGTCCACCTGGAAAGCCAGGGGTCGACAAGTAGCCACTACTGGACGGAGAGCTAATAGCAGACTCAAAAGACGTCATGTAATCAGGGAAGGGAATATCCACGTCGATGACTCCGTCATCGGCATTAATAGATGTCTTGACTGGAGATTCAAATGCTCCGTTCGGATCAGGGGTTCGCTCGGGTCGGAGCGCTGGCTCCCGGTTGCGTCCCTCAAAATCCCGTGGTGTGCCCGCTTGTCGACCATCAAGTGATGGACGCGGATCGCTAAATGATGTTGCGTTCAGCTCACAAATTGTGGCTGCCTCTTCAACCATCTGGGATAGCTTGTCCGGTCGGGTGAACGCCTGTTTGGTAGGAGATTTCGGATCTGCTTGGCTATAGCTGCTTAGGGTCGCCGAGTCTCGACGTCGCGCGCTCCATAGACCGCTGATGACGCTACCCCATCTTGAGCTCTGGCTCCTAGAATCATTGCTCGCGTTGCTCATCTGGCCAGTGCTTTCGCCTCGTTTCAAAGATCGCTTCAGATCATCGGCCGCGACACTTCCACTGCTGCTGGGGCGCGTCCTCCTACGGTTGTCAACTCGTTGCGCAGTGGAGAAATGTGGCATCGTTGTCTCGGGCATCACCGTCGTTGTAGTCGCGGCACTGCTCTTTCTGCTCGCGAAATCATTCCCAGAGATGGGAAGATTTGAGGGTCGGATTGACGCAGCGTCTGAGACACGCCGTTCGTGGTTTCGATCCATGGCCAAGTGGGCCAGCTGCACAGGAACAGCAGAAGATCTTGCGCTATGACTCGTCGTCCTAGAGTGAGAAGCTCGACGTAGCCCAGTCCTACGGTTAATCTTGCGGCGCAGGGATTCCTCTCGGAGAACGGGGATGATGAAGGTTGGAGGGGAATTGGAGTAGGTTCCAACGGATGTCGATGTGCTCGGTCGATGGGCTCGCGAGGTCGGAATCTGCTGATTTGCAGGTAAGAAAGCGGAGAGGAGGAATATGAGACGACGAGCAGCCATCTTATCCTCGGATATGATGATTGTCCGAGCTGGAAGTGACAGGTCTTCCTCGCTTCGGTTCTTTTGCTGTAGAAAGAGCCGCCTTCTGTAGGAGGGAGGGCACAGGGCTTGAAGCCAATCGGTATGCGTGGCTAGAAAGCCGCTCAAGAGAGTGTAGAAGAATTGTCCTCGTTCGACGCTCCCAGCCCATTTCGAAGTCCAGCGAGCCTCGTCGCGCCAGATCCCCCATCGTCCCTGGCCAGTGACAACCCTTGCCGCGCTCAGTCCCATCACAATTCTGTGCCTGGCGGCATCTACCTGGCCCGCGACGTCAGTGTCATCAGCAAGGCAGTTAGGCCACAGTGACACCAATTTAGTTGTGCTTTTCGGCGGCTTTACACGAGGCGGTTCGCCGGTGCGTCTATCTGAGAAGGAAGAGGTTCTGCCATGATTCGAGATGACCGAACTCGAAAAGGGACTTGGGGACGTGAGATCGACCTGCTTAAGCATCGTTCCCAAGACCGTGGCGACAACTGACTGGAGATGAGTCAGAGTCCTCATTATGATATCCCAATGTTGTGTGAGGGAATCGATTCTATCCTCCATGTCGATTGAATAGGCTGACTCTGCCGTGTCTCCATACGTGCCAGAACCAACGAGAGTCCATCCGGAAGGCCGAGCAGAGCTAAAAGACGAAGGAAAGAACTCTTGGTCGGTGTAAGAGCTCGATTCGCGGTGGGTTGACTTGGGCTGCGTGGCTTGGGAGAGGCGTGTTGAAGAGGCGGGCGAAGAGGGGAGCTGCACGACTAGGACGACAGCGTACATCGGCGTCCGTCGCTGTTTGGGTTGCGGCTTCTTCTTCTTGGGCAGTGGCTCGTCACCAGTGGCTGGGAAAGGAAACCCGGCATTTTCATCCGAGTAGCGACTCGGGGGGGTGGTGTTGGGATCTGGCTCATCGACGGCGAGATTCACTGGGAAGAGGCGCGTGATGAGAACCTTTTTCTTCTCGCTCTGGCGGGAAAAGGAAGGGTTCATCAGAGCCGAGGCATGTGTTGGTGAAACGGTCTGAGATGAGTATGACTGCGAAAGTCGACTCGAGCGACCGCTTGACCGGCCGATGGAGCTGCGACCATCGCCAAGAATGGAGCTGGAGGCATCATTGGCACGGGTCTCGCCAGGCACGACATGAACCTTGGTTGAGGTGCCTTTGTATGACATGAGCTCAGAGTTTCCAAAGATGCAGCCCGAGAATGTCGCAAGTTCCTCTCGATACTCGCGGGATGCGCGCTGGACGTCCGTCTCTGCCTGGCTCTGGCTTCGGCCCTGCAGCGATCCACGGCGATCAAAGGCACCTTGTCGTGGAGGGGGTTGGGAACCATCGGATTGAATGACGAGGGGACGAACGATGCTCCCCAGACTGCTCTTGCGAGGCGAAAGAGGGGGGTATCTCCTTGCATCCTGGGGTGGAGCACTTCGTTCAGTTGGTGACGCAGGCGGGGCAGGATGGCTGTCAAAAAGGAGCGAGGCATTCGAAGGGCCAAGGGCATCTTGCATGACTATAACACGAACGTCGCGGACATCAAGGTCGACGTCGCCATTGAAGTCGAAGGCGTTCGCGGTAGAGGTAGCTGGAGTTGTGGGAGTTGAAGACAGAGGAAAGACCTGATCATTGCGGTGTTGATAAAGGGCGTGCGCATCTGGAAAAAGAAGGTTTCGAGTATGAATGTCTTCCTGGACAGACTCGAGTGAAGAAACGGGCCTTGACATTTTGGCCGCTGTCTGGGTTGTGGGAGCAGCGGAGGAGCCGCCTGTGCCCAGGTGCAAGAGCCGGCCGAGCATGTCGGTGGCGCGAAGCTGGGTAGGTAGCTAGGTCAACAATAATTGCGAGGGAAGGTCGTCAAGTTAATGCAGGCGACGAGCCATCCTCAAAATGCTGGACGAAGGATTGGGAGCTAGGGGTGGGCGCATAGTAAACTCTGCGAGTGGCATGTGAAGGTGAGGGTGACGATGATGTCGACACAAGTCCGGGGGCCAGTTAGCTGTCAATTGTTGAGGGGATGTATGGTGTGTGGTGTCCAGATGGCGGCTCAAGGAGGGGCGGGATGTGCGAGATGCAACGGCGACCGGCACGATGTCGTGGTAGTGACGGGACGCTGGCGTCGCTACCAAGGCCGCCTTCGAAATATGTGGCTGTTCCGCAGGCAGGGAGCGGGTTTGGCGCGTGCGGGACACAGGACAGGACACTGAGGGGAGGTGTCGCGTGTCTTGGTGGAGAGGGGCAGGAATATGTGATGAGTGATGAGATATGCGCTCAGCGAGAGGGGATGCAATCCAAGGTTAGAAGGGTGGTTGAGAAATGATCATGTACGTAGCAAACGAGTCGTGGGCGTGGGCGCGGTCGTGTCAGTGAGTAGAGCATGGACGTGTGAGGGCCGATTCTGGTTTCTGGTTGAGGCGAATGGTGAGAGGGTGGAGAGAGATAAGAGAGGGAGTCGCCCTGGCAATGGAAGACGGGATAGTTGTGTGTTGGGGCGCAGCTGGATCAAAGGAGACGACGGGCGAGAAGGAGGCGCGAGTCCAGGGAGCATCCGTTTCCAGTCCGAGCTTGGAGTGTTTAGAGTGTTTGGAGTGTTTGGAAGTGTTTGGTGTTGGAGGAGTTGGAGTGGTTGGAGCAAGGCAATCGAGACGTCGCCCAGGGAGATGTAGCAGATGTAGGTGGTGGGTGTTTGGTGGTTGATCCAGATGGCCGGGACGCTGCCGTCAGGCTGGGCAGGTGGCAGTGGCAATGGCAGTGGGTGGTCTTTCGGTGATCAGTGAACGGCAGGGCAGGGCCGTGCCATACAGCAGCCCTGAAAACCACGGGTCCTTTGTGGTTGATTTCTGCAGGGAAGTATTCCGAGGTGGCAGTAACAAGCAAGCGGCGGAGACAGCGGAGGCGGCGGAGGGGATGATGAGCCGCCAAGACAATCGCGTTAGGGCCAAGGATCGGCTGGTCGGTCGGTACCTTTTCTCCAACTGAGCCGTCTGAGTCGTTGTCTGTGAGTCGTCGTCCGTGAGTCGTTGTGGCTGGCGGCTAGCTCTAGGCCGTTCTGGCCGTCCAGGCTCTGGCTGCACCAGTGGAAGGCCAGCTATTGGAGGTATCTGGGTAGCCAAGGTACATACACTGGAGCACGCACAAGTACGTGCAGTAGCACTGGAGCTTGGTGGGTGCTTGGGATGGGGATGGGAGATGGGGTCGGTGGAGTGGAGATTAAGTCGATGGAGCGGATCGGAGGGGCGGAGGTCGACGGGTCAAGGGTGTTGGTAGACGAGAACAGCGGTTTAAGGATGAATGGCGATGAGTAGAAAGATCAACAATGTTCAGGTCACTAAAGCAAGTTCAGCCTAAGAAGTTGTTCTTCCTCTCCAGCTCGGTTGCTACCCGACCTGTCTGTCCAAGGGGTTCGCAGGAATGGGTATATGTGAATGCCAGCTGCTAGCTATGACGACGATGCCATGTCAGGTTGCAGGGTGAACGATGTCCCATCCAAGGCAATGTCCCAGATGCCGCTCACTGCTGGGCTGCTTGCTGCAGGTGCGGGCCAGCAGTGGACTGGGGCCGAGACCATGAACTGGATCGATACAATGTCGCGTACTTCGTAGTCTGCCTGGTGATACACACAGCCCTCCTCTTTCATTAGTCCTCTCTCAGTCAGAGTTCCACAAGTCAAGCCCAGGCAGGGCGGGAGCGGAACACCAGACAAAGGAGCGGGGTGCGAGCGGCGACGTTTGTTAGTATCATCCCCCCTCATCATTCAAAGCGAATCCAAGCGTATGAAGAGAGTTGGACAACGAACGGGGTATTCTCGACTACGAACTCGATGTGGGCGATCCCATTCCATCACAGTTTGCCCAATCTGCTATGTAATGAGAACCGGGCTGGGATGGAACAGCATTGCCCTGGTTGTTTAACATTAGCCGCTGTGGTTCCTTTGTTTCTTACCTGAAAGGATATTTCGCTAGTGTTAGTCTCTGGCAACAGAGAAAGACGAAAGAAGAAGAAAAGGACCCTCCAAAGGCCTAGGCCCGAATGGAGGTAGGTGGTCGATGGAGTGTGTATCGGGCCAATCCGTGTAGGTACGAAGTACATACTTCATACAACGAGGAGTCGAGGACTGCAACCAAGCTTCAAGACCCTGGCTCAACCAGGTCCAGCTCCCACCTAACAGCCAGTCGCCACAACACTCGTTGGCGATACGATGGAGAAAGCAAGCAGCAAAGCAAACGCCTTGTGCTGCAGGAAAGAGAAAGCCCATGCTTGGAACCCCAGATCATTGGCCCCGAAAATGCGGTGAAAGCGCCACGAACGACGCCGGTTGGCCAGGGTCTTCCCGGCGGCACAGCTGAAGGATTCCTTTCCTTTCTGCCCTGTCTGGACTGCCGACTTGGAGGCTCAGGGCGCTTTGGAGGGCCCGGTGCCAGGGCTGCCGCTGGCCCTGTTGGGGTTTGCCGGCGTGGGCGCAAGGGCGCAGAACTGACTGCGATAGATTACGTAGAACTTCGTACCTTGTTACCTGTTATGGGGCTCATTGTAAATCCGCGATGGGAGGGGGCAACCACCCATGTCCCCACGCCGCCACGGGCGAAGCTCGCGCCCGTTCAGGATCCATCATCGTGGTGGAGCGCTGGCAGCCTCATCAAGCCCGACCCTGGGATTCCACGAGCACCAGCGCCAGCGCCAGGCCATGGCAGGCTAGGCGTGCCGAGGCCAAGCACGGTCTAGCACGGCCTTGCACGCAGCAGCGCGTCAGAATTGGAGAGAAACCAGATGAGCTTGGCCGGCTAAAATGACGCCCATGGCAACGGTCCCGCAAAGTGCGCATCGGGTCTCCGTCCACCTTACCATGGGCAATGGAGTGCAAGCTCGAGCATCTCTTAATTACATCGTACATACATAGCACATACCACCTACCTACCCATCTGCGTGATGCTGAGTAGTATTGTTATGTACTTGTGACAGCACCGCCATCTCCATCCGTGGTTCTCGATTTGCAAAAGGGTCCCCTCCGCCATCGTCTACTTCGCACTACGTCTGTAAGCGTCTGGTAGGGCATCAACTGTGTGGAGAGGCAATGAGGCCCAATCGACATCGTCTCCAGCACCCCAGTCGCCCCAGCATAGCATTGCCCACCCATCCTAACCCGCCATGACTTGCTTTTTGTTGATACATTCCGTTCCGCCCGCCACAAGCCTCGTCTCGCTCGCTACCTACTGGGCGGTTGCTGCTGTCACTGGTCCAAGTTAAGAAGCGCACATGAGGCTACTGTACGAGAATAACCTGGCTGTCGATAATCACCAGCACTTGGCGACACAGCTGCCGCCGCTCCGCACCATCACGCACCGCCACTGGGGCACGGAATGTGTGTACTGCCTCGATTCAGGATTCTTTGGGTAGAACGCCGACAGGTGTCAAAAGTTCTTCATTCATTCACCGCATCCACCGGTTGAGGGTAAGTGCCGGAGATAAATCCTCCGGCGGGTGTCAGAACTCTGTGAACCCTTACTATGTAAGTACCGGCGCTTTGTACGTAATGCGTAATTGGACTCGACTCGTTTGTTCGTCCTGGTTAAGCCTAACGGCGCTTCGAGGCTCTGCTGTCGGCCAAATTAACAAACAGGAGCATTTGTCAAACAAGACTGCGTGGCGACCGAATTTTGCATTGGAATCCCGAACACCGGGAAGCCTCCTTTCCCCCATCGGCCGCCTCTTCCCTTCACAATTAGGCACCATAGCTTGATGCAAGCAAAGAAAGGCTGTTCACTCAGAAGCGTCAGCAAAATGCCCCAGTCGTCCATCAATCATAGCTTTCCCTCTCAGTGGAGCCACACCCATTCAACTCCATGCATTCGCCGTAACATTGGTGGCTGAGTCGTCGGCTCGCTTGCTTCTGCCGAGACGGCCCACGCGCTAATTCAAGCCAGCGACTTTTCTCGGGATTGTCTCCCACCTCGAGGGTTCGGTTCAAGAAACTTCAGGGTCCTCCCCTTCCTCAGCCAACCGCCCGCCGCCGTCAACATGATTGTGTGGAATCACTGCTTTTGGCCCACGAGAGCGGAAAGATTTCAAACCAAGGGGTCCAACGTGCGTGGATAGCTCTGTGGCGTATTGCTTGCCGTTATCCACCAGCATTGACCCGCGATACGCAGGTCCTGTGTAGATCAGTGTTGCTTGGCTCTCCATCAGTGATCTGCAGGCACACTACAGCCCACCACTAGCCACAGTCAATATTTGCATGTATGACATTGCCACAATCCCTTGGCTTCTTGGCATACATTAGCATTGAGATTTGAAATCCTCAGTCTTGGCAACGTAGAATCGAGGGATTCAATGTGGGCATGATGAGAAGTCCAAGTTAACAGATAGAACAGTTACTTGTGAAGAAAAATCCATGTGGCTGAACGCCGCCATGCTGCATCAAAACTGTTGATTGACATTCTGCCTGGCGTCTTCATTGGTGGTTGTCAGCGGTGTTCGCCCCGTACGAAGGTGGGATTTCTGGGTAGCGGCACTGTGGCACCCGCGCATTCGCTGCTCAATGCAACCTCTGAGAGCTGATCTTCATCCCACTCGGCAATCGGCCGAGTTGACTCGGAGTTTCACACCTCGATCATTTATGCTGAATCCTCCGCGAAAATAGCCCATATCTTCTCGTTTTGCCTGCCAAATAGCCCCAGCCTTTCGTTGCGACATCTCATATTCTCTCCTTCATTTGCAATTGCTACACGTAGCATTGGCAGCCGGTGGCTGGTGGCACTGGTCATCCGTCTACCTTGGCGACGAGGATGCATGAAGATGACGCTGGCGGCGACGTACCAACGTCCCCTCCAGACCACAAACCAGCTTGTGGGCCATGCATCTGTCTTGCCTTGTGTGTTTAGCCTCAGGATGTATCTAACATCCACCCACATCGCTCGCTTCAGCCTGTGCGCGGCTGCAGCGCTGCAGACAAGCCACCAGCTAACCATGTGCGGGTCTGCATTGTCTCGGAGGCAGATACCCCTGCGATGGGCAACAATATATCTCGAAACCCCAGCCCGGCACACGGCTGAGAAGGGTCTCGACGTGAATGTTATGCCGCGCGTACGTATGATGTTACTAGGCAGTTCATATGATGGTACATAGTAGGTCTCGTCACCCACGAGTATTTGACCAAAGCAGACGATGAGTGTGAGACTGAGTTGCGCTTCCACAAGGTTCCTCCAACACGGAGTTAGCCATACCTCCCTGCAAAACCCTCAAAAGAAAAGAAAGAAATCCACACGCCCTTCCTCCTGGTATACCCTATCCTTGTCGCCAGTTGCTTTTATCCGACGTGAGTAGGTAGCTCATAGTACCGGTACGTGGTAGAATAGCCCAATCCCAGGACAGTAAAAGGTAGTTGAGAGACAGTTGCATCACAGGCTCACAACCGATCCGGCTCCGGACCCCGCCACCGTTGTCCGTGGCGTCCATCACGTGTCGTGGGCCAGGGGTAGCTCAGATGGAGGTAGCTCCGGCTCCAACTGCCCTGTGCTCACCGCCCAATGCAAGCAACTTCATCCGCTCATCTTGAGCTCGCTGCACAGGCTGCCAGTCCTCCAGTCCGGCGCTGCCAAATCAGCCGCTTCATCTCCAATCCTCTCAGCTTGCTGAGCTTTCTGCGAGGCAGTAACCCCCTGGCATCAAATCAAATTGTCTTTGGTCCGTTGCCGCTGCTTGGAAATGAGCCGCCCCAGTCGCGCTTGCATACAGCGGCCGCATGAGCTCCCCCATCCCGGCTACTGTGAAGTAACCTGTCACATTTTCCCCAAATATGCCGCCCATCCACCGTTACTACCCCTGCCGTTAGCCTCCTCCGACTGCTTGGAACTCAGATTGCGCTCGGCTCGCGGTCTCAGGTTCTTTGGGTGATGGATCGGGCTTGAATTCCGTTCCTCACAGGCTTTCTGCTCCAACTGGCGCCTTAGCGCGCCCGCGTTCTCGAATTGACAGCAAACCATTCGTATGTACGGATGGCGCCTCAGGCTTGAGCATATATGCCAAGCTGCGTTCAACTTTACTGCCTTCTTTCAATGACAGGCAGTCAAAAGCGTGGGGGAGGCGTTTTTTGTTGCCCTTGAGATTCAAACACACTGCGGTTGTGGCGGCCAAGTCGCGGCAACCTCGTCTTTCCTCTTATTCCGGCCTCTATTGGGCGTGGGTCGTTGACTAACACGATGAACGCCGCAAATCATCCCTCTCAACACTGACAAGCCGCACATAATTTCCTCTGCCAGTTATTATTGGGCTGACCATGAGCGGCCCGTCCCTGGGGCCGTTTCGCTTTGGTTGTCTGGCTTCGTGAGGCGGCTTAAGTGTCCGAGCCTCGAGTCTCCTCTTCCAAACGGGGTGACAAGGCGTTCCATGTGACACCAGGGCCTGCAACCTTGCCAATGTAACGCCAGAATCTCCCCAGCATCCCAGAACTGATCTTCAAGTTGTTCGTCACCAGCCCAGCAGTCTCCATCGGATGATCGCCGGCCCTGAGATCTCCAGACGCGTGGCTCGCCGACTTGCCCCTTTGAGGCTAGCAATATGTTGTGCCCTCACTCGCCTTCACGGTCTCCAAGAGAGTGGTCCGATTTCTGCATATTCCAATGGAAGGCAGGCTGTGCCAGAGCACGCCAAAATTGCTGTCCTCGGTGTGACTGCATCACATCGGGACCGAAGCCGTTTGGGGGCGTTGGCAGGGTGCCATCGGCCCTCAAAACCCAGAGGCGCACCCTTCATTGTTGGCATTGTTGGACGTATGTACTGTGCCCTAACAAGACATACTTATGCACCCCATTACCAGGTCCTTGGTCCTCTCGTCAGTCCTTCTGGTTCACCGGTCTGAGGAGAAGCATTCTTTCGTTGAATGTCATCTTCGCTGAGAGGAAATTCTTCGCTTCTCCTCTCTCAAGCATCCATTGCTCAGCGGTTCAGCAGCTAGCTCCAAGGATCTTCCCTCATCATACTAAGCAGGGGTAAATCAGCTCCTATTTTGCAACACCACAGCCAGGGATCTAGTTTGGCAAATGCAGCCAGCGCCGCACGACTCTCAACCCCTCTTTCCCTGCCATTGTCTTCCCCCAACGTGAGGCGACAACGTCAGGGCGCTGACCAATACGTCTACACGTGCGCACAACATCGCATCCCATCGCACATGCTCCCGCAAATCAGCTGGCAATGCCTCTGCCCGCCTCGTCTTCGGCGATTGATCACACCCGTCCCAGGCTCTATCAATGTAGGATGCATCCCAAGGGGGTCTTCCGAGAGGGCCATCGGTCCTGTCGCCGACACTTCTGGTTGTAGTGTTGCAGAATGTATTCCGTAAGCGTGAAGACATTCCATAATGATCTTTGCCTTGTCCGCGAAGCTCTTGACGGTTCTACCATCAACGACCAAGTGGGCAGATGCGATAGACTTGTGCTGGTCCAGCCTCCAGATGTGCAACTCGTGAACAGACTCTACTCCAGGAATCTAATGTCATAAGCATAGTTACGGAAGCTTTGGCAACTCCAGACAGGACATGGAACTACTCACCATCTCCATGTCATGCTTGATGTCATCTAGGTTGATCCCTCCCGGCGCAATCTGTAGTAGGATGACACCGCTATTCTTGACCAATGGAAGAGCAGATAGAGCAATCATAACAGCGATAAAGACGCCAACGGCAGGATCGGCATAGTATCGCCCCTCTCCTTCTGCCTTCCAAATGATCACCGCCGCAACTATGACACCGATGTTGTTGATAGCGTCCCCGAGGACATGTATGAAGACGCCAAGCATACCTAGGTCCCTGCCGGGAGAGACAGCCAAGGATGCGGTGTGTTTATGCTCGTGATGGCTATTGGAGCTCTGTGATGCACTTAGCATACGCAAGGTGATAAATCACAAGATAGGCCAAGCAAGGACTCACTGGAGTTAGACGAGCCTCAGCTTCACTTGCTGCACCACACGCTGGTGCCTCAACAGAATCTCGGGGTTGTCCAAAGCTCTGGGCGTGTTCCGCTTCATGGCCCGGGGTATATCCATTGTCGTGGCTGTGGTCATGTTCTGATGCTGAGTGTCAGTCAACCCAAACTCAACGTGGAGCTAATGGTTTCACCATGAAGGAATGACATGACTAGAGCGTTCAGACCCAAACCGAGACCCCCGACAATCAAAACCAGTTGAGGGTTCTCCATATCTATTCTGCGTCAGCTTTCCGGCCTCTTCCTCATTCTCTATTGGGTATACTTGCGTGTCATATCGATGAATCGTTCAACCGCCTGGACTAAAATACTCACTCCCAGCGCCAGCAGAAATACGCCGTTGAAGAAGGCGCCGAGTAAAGTTGCTCTCTGCCAGCCAAATGTGTATCCTTGTGGCGCTGGTTCGGTTCGCTCTGATACCTATCGCACGTATTAGTATAAGATAACGCCTATTTGAAGCTTCTTTGGTCAACCATCAACGCGACCAATGCAACTACAATTCCAATCAGGTCGCTAAGCTTGGTGATGTTAGTCGGTGCAGGTCAGATATGGTCAATTTGTCGCACATAGTGGAATGCGTCGGCAATTAGGGCGAGCGAGTGTGTATAGAGACCGACTGCGTGAGCATCATGTTAACATAATTTCACCAATGCGCTTATTTGTCGACTGTGCATACCAACGAGCTCGACGACAAAGAAGGAAAACGATATTGCGACGGTGGCTATCAACCGTTGCTTGCGGGTTGCTTTGAATGCCGCCATAGTTGTTTGAAATGCGCGGCAGGTGTAGGTCGCTATGTGTTTAGGCACGACTGCCGATTTGGATCGTCTGGCAAGAGTTGATGTTGCAAAATGCGTCGCAATTTCCGCTGACTGCGACCGGCGAAGCTCAAGGCTTTTGTATCCGAGTAGAGCTGATGATCCGACCGACTCTTGAGTGATACGACTGATTATGAATAGCTCTGCGTGAAGAATCAAGGAATTCAGTTGAACCTTAGTTTCGGCTTGGTGATTCGGACTCCAACGGAGGGAGGTGGTTGTTTTTCTCAGTGACGCGGTATCAACCAAGCTCTCAATCGCATCTAGGAACAGAAATTGGTGGATTATGAATAACATCTATCAAGGTTGCTCGTACGACTAAAAGTCAATATATATGTCCCGAACCGATGCATTGCCGAGCCGCCAACAACTGCGGTAACACCAGCCTGTCTATCGCCATCGGCGAATTGTAGGTCCCAGTACTTGTTTATAACACTTCCACAATTATCCGTCGCAGAAGCACGTTGTCTTTGTATGGCCACGACAGCGGGAGTAGCACTGAGTATAGCTGTCTGTTGACGAGAACGTTGGCAGTGTAGGTGAGTTTTGCTGGGGCGTGCTTTCATGTAGAAGGAGCGGCGAGACAACTTATTGCAGACATAACGTTTCGAAGATTTTTATACTTTCTAGTCATTGAAATCAACTGACACGGTACCTCAATATCAGACGCCCGAAAATCAAGGACCAGAAGTCGTTGCGTTGTGTTGCATCAAGTCCAGACACACGATGTATGCTGTGGCACATCATCTACGTGGTTCGAATCAAGTCGTCCGATGTACTATTCCAGACGAGAACATACAGTGAGATTTGTTTATCGAATCGAAAATGACAAAACTCGCTGGGGTTGCTCGGGTCTCTTTTTGTCATTACTTCCTCGACCTGAGGCACTTGTCACTCAGCCGTCACTCTGCATCATGCACTACTACCTGCAGGACAAAGAAGCACTACTTGAGTAAGGTAGCTACCAGCTACCAGGCTTAGGAAGTGTAATAATCTAGTCAAAGCTACTCACTAAAAATGCTAATGATGTTCTAGATTTATTTCCCCAGTGACTTCGATTGTGCCCCTTGTCTACTTCACACCAACACAAAAAATGGTTGAACAACACATCCAGAACCTTAGATGTGTCGTTGCAATTGACAATGGTCCCATCCTTGCTATGGACAGGATATTTAAGGAGGAGCCAATCAGGTTGCGAAGTGATGGCAGCCGACGCTGACCATGGGATGGGACGAACACCAAGCTGCCTAATACGGAAGGCGGTGGACAAGCAGCATCGCTCCAAGCTCGATTCTGCCGCAACGTCCAACCGACTTCAAGTTCGAACTCGATTCACTTCGACAATCGTAGCGCCGACACCAACGCTGCCATATCGCTTACACGTTTGCGACGCTCCGCTTAGTAACTATCTTACCTCCCTTGCTTCGACCGAGTCAATCTGTCGCGACCATCATGCAATCCGTGAGATTGCATCGTCTCCCGTCGAACCCACCGCAGTAACAGGCGACGACGCCTCGATCCCCCATGTCCCGAAATGGAAGCGCAAGGAATATGGTCCCGCGCAAGGGGCCAAACTGGTCGCATCTACGACAGTTCAGCAGGTCAAATCTAGAGCGCATCCCAGCCGAGCCTCCGGCCTCGCTCGCCAGCGCCTCAACGCATTCGACTGTTAAAGAGGAGAAGGGCGCTAAGTTCGAATGGCGGTGCACGGTCGCCGTAAACGAGGGGTACTCAAAAGATGAGGTGTTACTCAACTTAGACCTCGTGGGCGCCGATGTGAAGCCCGGAGTGCTAATGTGCATCGTGGCCGTGAAAGAAGACACGAGGAAACCATCAACAGGCCATGGATCCAGCAACAAGCAAGGCCAAGACCAGAACAGTGGTTCCAAGGGCGCATCTACCGTCCAGGGGGGCGACGGCGCTGGCAACAGCTATGTATTCGTCGTGAAGGATATGCCGCAAGAAATGAAGGCGCGACAACCCGATGTGGAGGTGTACGTTGTGAAACACATTGCGGATGCTTTCGGAATGAAGAAGGGCTCGCAGGTCCTCCTTACCATGGTAGGAAATTTGGCTTCTAGGATGATTCTGCATACTTACCATTGACTAGGTGGACAAGAAAAACCCAGCGAAAAAAGCTTCTCACGTTGAGCTAACATTCAAGGACCAGTACTTGTCGAGATCCGACATATGGAGGATGACTGTTGGGGAGTTGACTGAACGCACTGTCTACAAGGGTCAATCTCTTTTGTTCATGGGCACTATCAAAGCCCAAATTACGGCCATTTATGCCGATGGACTGAGAGTGCATTCAGCGTTCTTTGCCCGTGACACTCGGCCCATCTTCCGCAGCGAATCCGCCAGATATGTTCTCTTCATCCAAATGGCTCGCGAAATGTGGGAGTTCGATTCGGAAAGCTCCGGTGAAATCATGTTCAATAAAGTTGTCAATGGATTTCTACCTGCATTATTCAAGAGGTGGGCCATGTTGAAGGCAAAACACCTTGTCAGCATCGTGCTCTTTGCGCGTGTGGAGTATGACACAGGTTTGTCTGCTGAATTCGACACCTTGGACGGGGATTACTACACCGGCATCCAACCCTCAGGACTTCGCCGGCCGTACAAGGACTTCTACCGTGTGGTCGTGAGCGAAATGAGTAGTGGCGAATGGACGAGAATTCTGCACCAGTTAAAAAAGGAGTTCAACTTCTTCAGAAGGGATATCAGCCTAGATCACCACAAGGTGTTCGCCAAGTCCCTGCAGGTGGAAGGCGACAAGTTTCCTAGCGATACTCCTACAAACCGAGTCAAGGCGGAATCTACCATTTCCATGTTTGGCAATGTCCTGGAGGCCATCAACTTGGCCTCCTCCCAGTTTGCCCACGACCACATCGACAGGGATCTGACAAGGACCGGTATCTCCATCGCCGTTATCAGCCCTGGATCAGGTGTCTTCGAAGTTGACTACGAGACCCTGAGAAGGACAACAGAGGCTTTGGTTGGTAATGGCATTGGCATTGACTTAATTTGCATGCCCAAGATGCCACTGCACTCTGTTCCTCTCTTCAAGTACCGTAACCCTCAATATTCGGAGGTCCGCAGACCTCACCAGCACACTCCCCATCAATCAGGCCTGTCAAGGTCGTTTCAAAGCCGTGAGAGCACGCCAAACCACCCAACCCCCATCGTTGGCAGCTATCAATCCATGGCAGATTCCTTCTCACCCTCCAAAGGAAACAGCCTGACTCGTCGTATTGACCCCCAGACGTCGATGTCCAGGGGCGACGAATGGTGCTACGCGCTGCCACAGTGGCTTCACGTTTCGTACTGGACTGGTGCTTCTGATGAGGCACTTTCTTATGAAGGCATCGCCCTGTCCGTGTCTAACAAAGTTGAACAGGATGATGAGAGCAACTTCAATATACGCTGTCGAATGTACGACTTACAAATGAGGAGCCTCCTCGAGACGAATGAGATCGAAACAACACCTCTTCAAGCCGATACACAATTTCCGGCCAACATCACTGAGCAGCCTGTCACACAGAAGCAGCGCCCAGCTGGGATCAATGGCACGATATATGTTCCTAACCACCGCGCTCCTGAGGCTCTCTTTGATTATGTGTACGGATTTGCGAGGTTTGTACCCGACAGACTAGCCAGACCCGGCGAAAAGTCTGTATGGAAGCAATTGCAGGAGTTTGATGATCACAAGTCCCGTGTTTCCAGCAACCGCCGCCATCGTCAATCTTCACGACATATCAAGGATCTAGATGAATTAACTCGGAAGCAGTTGGCAGAAGACTCCGGTCTCTATGGAACCTCACTTCCTGAGAGAAAGACAACCGTAGTTGGGCCAGCTTCGAGGAAACTGTCCATAAACATGGGTGACATGGACAAGCCACTCATCCCTATCAAAAAGACACCAGAACCCACTCCTAAAGCCCCAAAGACAACGATGACGGTGAAGCAACCAAAGCTGATGAGGCAAATCAGCCTTGGCCAGCGTGGCTTTGGTATCGCTGCTCCAAAAGCAGTGGTAGCAGAAATCAAAGTGGAGACTGTTAACGCCTCTGGCGTCTCATCTGCAACGCAACAGCGAGTTCCCTCCACTCCAAGAATGCGGCCGGAACTTCGCCCTAGCTCTCCTCAAACGATTACAAGTCAGTCTTCAGCTATGTCTGCACGCAAGTACCGACTAGATGCCCCCGACACCATCATCGAAGGTATCCCAACAACGCCAAGTATCCCCATCCTAAAGAGAAACAACTCGAACCTCGACATCGCTGCGCATCAGTTGAGAAACGCATCGGTCGCCGTCGCCCCATCACCATTCAATGCGCGTCATGAAAAACCCCAAGACGATCGGGATTTACGGTACTCTAACGTACTTCGGGCTGAGGATGCCCAGAAGGTGTATACTAATAAGCTACGTGCTGGTGTGGTGCCTGAGCTTCCTGCAACTTTGTCTCCCACGACAGCTATCACTCCATGGCTGACTCTACTCAACCCTTCTAATCCCGATAATCACATGATTGATGACACAATCCTTTACAGCAGGTGGCAGCATGTCTTCCCTCAAACCTCCCAAATGAAGGTACAGAAGTGGAAAGCGCTTTGCTGTCCCGCATCTGTGCCTTTGACAACTGAGTATTTCCCATCAAAGACTCAGTTTGATACAGAATATCAAAGACACCCGTACAACATCGACCAGAACGCAGATGATGAACTGGCTGAAGAGCCGAAAACTCGCCAACAATTCATCCAAGAGCTCATCAGTTTGCGATTTGCGCAGGGATTTCAGGTTGTTGTTGGTCCAGCTGTTGCAAAGGCCTTTGGACAAAAGCTCATCAAAGTTGGCGATATCTTCTCTCGCAATCAACCCTTAGAGGACGGCACTAGTATATTCATGTCAGTCGGCAACACAATCCACCAACTTTCGTGTGTCAATGGTACGGAAGTCGAGGTGAACATCTTTATGCGGAAACCGACAGATACTTCATTCACCCCACTCAGCTTCTCCCCCATCTACAAGCCTGCCATCCGAACGCTGTTTGACGAGTCTTATGAGACTCGAGAAATCGATATGCTCACGGCCCGGCCAGATCGCAACTGGAATGCAATCGATTCGTACATTGCGGGCCACCATGACGAGATGATGGAAAGCCTCAGGTTCTGGCGAGCGCGCTTTGTGCTCATTCCTGTGCATTCCAAGAACTTGGGCATGCCAAAGACCCAGAGCGGAGATAATCCTGAGGAAGTTCGGATTGAGGGGATCAAGCGACTTGCCCAATCGTGGCAAAAGTTTCGCTATATTCCTCCTTCTGAGCGACGTTACCATTCCTTGGGACATCGTCGGGACCCCAACCCACTGGACATCGTGTACAAGACTGAAGATCCATCCGTGGTCATCGCCGCCGAGGTTGAAACCTTGCCGCTTGTTGAGGGCCTTGAAGGAATCACTCGCAAAGGCCAGCTCGTGTCAAGCAAGGAGCGCTTCAAGAAATCTAACCTGAACCTAGCAACACTAGCCGATGCAATGCAGCAACCCATCGAGAATGGAGGCGTACGATTTCAAAACAGGCGCTGGCATCTTCGCCTACATCACGCTTCCTTTATCGGGTCCGACATGACCACGTGGCTGCTGGACAATTTCGAAGATCTTGAGACCCGTGAAGACGCTGAGGCCTTTGGCAACGCCCTGATGGTGTCTGACGAAAACGGGAAAGGCCTGATTGTTCACGTGGAGAAAAGACACCAGTTCCGCGATGGTAACTATTTCTACCAAGTTGCTAGTGAGTTCGCCAAACCGCACTCTGGGTGGTTCAACTCACGACGTGTTGGTGTTCCTGCCACGCCGACACTTGAAGCAACAAGCCGAGATTCACCGCGGAGTCTCATGGCACGGCCGATGTCGGTCAATGAGGAAAACTCACCCGCCTCGACGTCGACCACGCCAACAATGACTCTGTCTCACAACGGCAAGCGGCCGAGAGTGGTACTAAGCAAGGTCATCAAGTACGATGTAGATCATCGCAGGCGGTCCTACAGGCCGGAACGCATTGACCTACACTACGACCGCCTGCACAACCCAGACAGTTGCTTCCACATCAGGATAGACTGGATGAATATCACGGCCAAGCTGGTCGAGGACGCTGTGGAGACGTGGGCGCGAGAGGCCAGCCAATACGGCCTCCGCCTCGTCGAAGTGCCTATCCGGGAAGCCTGCGCCATCACGGAGACGAATCCCTTTCGCAAACCGTTCCTTGTCAAGCTAGCCGCGAAGCCACCGGAGAAGAAGCCTGAGACGTATCTGGATCCCAGCTCACTCGGCCCGCAGACGTCGCCCACCAAGCACTTCTACCAGGTGGCCGTCCTCAAGCGGTTCGACTTCGTTCTCGACGTCGAAGCTGCGAGCAACTTCCCCAGCAACGTCGACGTCAGCTACTCGTGGGGCAAGCCAGACTTCAAGTACAGCCAGTACATCCACCGCTCCGGGCTACTTCTCGCGCAGATCACCGACGAAGGCGACTTCATGCTGCTCGCCAATCGCCTCTACACCAACCGGCCCAGCAACCCGCGCGAGAAGGAGATGCGCGCCGCCGCCGCCTCAGACCCGCCGCCGCTCGTCGACCGCTCCGGCCGCATGTCGTACTCGTCCTACGGCATCCCGACCGACACGTCCTCCGGGCCGCTCCCGTCGCCGCTGCTCAAGCCTACCCCCTATTACTATCAGTCGCCCGCCCTCAAGCCACTCGACCAGCCAAACAAGACTCCGCTCATGTCTCCCAACCCGGAGAACCTCAAGGCGGGCTTCGAGGAGTTCTGCCGAGACGCCGCCAGCCTCGAAGCCTTCTACCGCGATGCCCTAGAGAAGGGCCAGGGCATTCAGGGCACGCCCGCCACAGCCATGGCACCCACCGCCCTCGAAGCTGTGCCCGAGGCGAGCATCCCGACTCTAGGTCTGCCTCCAGGTGTGCTTGGTGGCGAACACGGTCCAGGAAAACGTCTCAACAGTCCCATGTCCTTCCTGCGAAGAGGCAGCGTGCAGTATGACGGCGGGTCTAGTTTGAGCGGGCGCGGATAAGCACCATCAGCCAATTTGAGTTGACTAGAGTTGCGGATGGAGTTGACTACGGAAAATGGTGACAAGAGCTACGTTTACTTGGGGAGGGCAATATTCGTGTTGATTCATTTGGGCATATGTGGTGGCATTTCGTTTAATGTACCGTGTGGTAATAATGGCCTGAGGTAAATGCCGAGAATCTATCTACCTGCTTTCCAACCAAATAGTCTCTACCTTTCGACGGCCAGGGTATATGTATTTAAAGAGAATTAATGAACCAAACGTCTTGCTGCAATTTTGATATCCCAAATCCAAATTGCCGTTCCCAGGTTTCGCCTTGAAGAAATGTCAAAGACCGTTATGTAAATGAAAATGATGGAATGAGTATGTACAGATACAAAATCGAGAAACTACGGAGTATATCCAAAATGGAATAAAACACAAACGAAAGAGAAGCCTAGATAGGCGGCGGACGTTACGTTTTAGATGGGATACCCTATGAGCCTTGGTCAACGATTGTCCGAAATATTCATGTAACATTGTTTTCAACTTACACCAGGAACAGACCGCAATGATAGCGTAGAGGCAAATCAGCAGCCAACCCTCGAGCCAATGACTCGAGCCATCGGCGATGAGGTAGTTTGTGAGAAGGACGGCGACGAACATGACGGCGACCTGGAACATGTCGAAGCTCAGGTTCATGTCATCATTGCCCATGCCCCAACCGATGATAACCAGAAGAGGAATGAGAAACAGGGCAACCTGCATACTAGACCCGACTGCGACACCAATAGCCAGATCCATCTTGTCCTTGATCGCGACTGTAACGGCCGTTGCGTGCTCGGCAGCGTTTCCTACAATGGGGAGAAGGATCAGGCCAACAAATTCTTCCGAGACAGAGCCACCTTCAGTAACGGCATCAATAGAGTCGACCATGAACTCAGCGCAGAGCGCGATGAAGACGGTAGAGATAGTAAGAGTGGCGATGGCGACGAGAAAGTGCAGTTGAGGCTCCTCTTCCTCATCGTCGTCCTCGTGGGCAAGGCCTTGCGGGTTCATCAGCATCTTTGACAGGCGCTCGTTCTCGCTCTGATCAGCCATGCCGTGGCCCATGATGGCCCCCGGAGCAACAAGTCCCTGCTTGATGGCGCCAGAGTTGAGGGCGCTGCTGCTCCAAGGTTTGGCGGCTACCTTCTGGCTCTCCTCGGTGAAGACGTCCTGATGGGTCTTGAGCTGGAAGAGGAGGTAGGCCCCGTACACTACAAGAAGAATGACAGAAGTGCCACGGGAGAGATTGGCGACGTCCTTGGTAGGGGTGGTACTGGCGATGTCGAAGACAGTCGGGACGATGACGGAGGCAACGGCGAGGGCAAGCAATGAGGCAGCGGTCTGGGCGACGGTTTGGTTGAAGTATTGCTGCTGACGGCGGAGACCACCGAAGAAGAAGCAAAATCCCATAACGAGAAGCAAGTTGGACAGAATAGAGCCGATGAGCGAAGTCTGCACGATGATGACTTTGTCGTCGGCGAGAGCCAGAATAGCGACGATGAGTTCGACAGCGTTGCCAAAGGTAGCGTTGATCAATCCACCTAGAACCTCACCAGTTCGCAACGCAATCTCCTCGGTGGCAAAACTAAGCATGGCAGCCAGAGGAATGATAGCGATGAAGTTGACGACGAAGACGGCGATGCGGTTGACCGATTTGATATAGTTGAGAGCGATGCCGACCGGGGCAGCAACCATAAGGATGTTAATCCATGAGTTGAGGAAAGTTCGCTGAAGCTGATTGGCGACGGTGAAAGGCTGCTTGGGCTGGACGTTGCGAAAGAGTCCCTCCTGCTTCTTAGCCTTCATCTTTTCCCGCTTATCGTCGTCGCCTTCGGTAGGCCTGGGTGCTTCGTCGTCGTCATGTTTTCGGTTCCTCAGCCCTTCCTTGTCGTCAACCAAGGAGCGTTGCGACACGGCGACGTCAGCTCCGACCTCGGTGGGCTGGCTAATACTTCTATCCCTAGACCTCTCGTCGACATCACGGTGGCTTGACTCAGCGACGGTGTCCACGTTGTACCAGTCTCTGGCGACGGTGCGAGCACCATTATGATCGGTACGGGAGCCGGTAGGATCGGTGCTGGCGTGGCCGAGCTTCTCACCGGTCGTTGAATCTCGCTGGGTGGCCTGATGTTCTAGGCGGCCGCCATCCCAGGCGCCAGCAGGCTCATGCTGGCGGTCCCAGGAGACGTGGCGAAAGGGGTTCCATGACTGATCTGAGCTGGTGCGACTGAGCGCGTGCGCCTGTCGCTTGATGCTGAAATGGTTGACTTGAGACATGACAGTCGATGTTAGCCCAGGACACAGCCCAGAGCAGGCATAGGGAGCGAGTGGGGGAAGGAAAAAGAAAGAGAGGCTGCTGGAAACGGCCCCAAAATGAGTGACGAATAGGGATGGAGACGAAAAGGATGGAGGGGATGCAAAGTGCAAAGTGCAGACAAAGTGCAAATCGCATCAACAGGGGAAGAGCAGCAAAAGGTGGGGGAGTCAACGGGTCAACTTACAAGAAGTCATTGCCAAGGGCTTGGCGCTTTTTGACGCAGGCACGGGACACGCGGGACGGGAAGACGGGGGCAAGAGCGATGACGACGTGCGTAAGCCCAATGGGGGAGGCTGAACCGAAATGGGAGGAGCTCTCGTCTTGGTCAAGGTTGTATCCGTCTAAGATGATGAACAAGATGGAGAAGATGAAGAGCGAGAGAAAGAGGAATAAGATAAACAAGAAAAGCTGTTGATGGGGAGGGGAGAATGATGCGGGAAATGCAAGAAAAATTGCCCTAGTTCTAAGTACTTCCGCCTTGGACTTTGGCTTGTGTGAGGACGGACGAGTGCCGAATAAGAAGGGGGGCCAAACAAGATTGCTTGCTGAACAGAACAATACGTAGGGATCTTCTGATGCTACTCTTCCTCGGCCAAACAGGGAGGGCTCGTCGCCACGGCTGCAGGGCGGACTCCTTAATATCAAGGACGGACAGAGGGCACACTAGCCCGTGTGTAGGCGTAATAATACGTAGCTGACACCGACAGACAGCGGTATGCAATCGTCAGAGCGCCTTGATGCAGCAAGCGTGTGCGTTGTTCGTCATGGTGCGCCATCGACATACGTGCGCGTGTGTGTGGCTCGCGGTGGGGATATCCATGGCACGGCAAACACGACCATTACAACAAGGAGGCCTCACGCTCTCTCTTTCCTGTCAGCCAATCTGCTTCCAGGAGTCTCTCACTCCTCCTGGTCCTCTTGTTTCTTTCACATCCCCTCCATCCCTCTCCCTGCTGATCTCATCACTCTCTTTCTCTCTCTGCCTCCGTCTCCCGCTTTCTCCCTCTCACCCAACCCGCCGCCCTTCAAGACTGACTAGTACACACCAATCAGCCCAAAGACCGGGGCCTAAGCTTGGAGCCAGGCTTAGACCAGCGAATCGCCCTGCGCCGTTACTGTGGTCTACCTGGTGAGCCCAATTTACGCAATAGTCTCCTCGTCTCAGCCAACACTGCCCATCGACCGAAGCTGAAGGTAGGCCGGAGCCCAGCCAGACAAGGCTCTCTTAACCTCCTGCATACGCATACAGACTTATTACATCGTAGCTGCAACGTAAGTGGATGGCCCCATTTCGAACGCAAGAAGACGGAGTGGAAGAACGTCCCCCATGAACATTGTGCATTTTCGGATGCTCGACCCTGGTCGTTCTCAACAGGGTCCAAATGCCAAGAATGCCAAGACGGCCAAGAGATGCCGACCGATCGACCCGCCGACCGACCCACTTAACCATCCTGTGGTTGCCCAAGGCTTCTTGTTTCCTGATATTCCCACCAAAAGTTCTTTTGCTCAAGATCATTGATCTCACACCAATTGACGTACGAAAACATGCATAAAATGAAACATAATGACGTAGCCTCAGCAAAGGTGTTTTCTTTCTAAATTTCATGCTCTGTAAATGCATCAAGCCACATCCCGAACTTCGAACTCCTTAGCCGCCAGCTGCGCAACCAAGGTGAGCTAGCTGTGAGCTCAGGTATCATCAAGAAAAATGTCGCTCCCAAAAACGCCTCTCCCTCTGTAGGAGCTCTCTGCCGCCTCAAGACCGCCCAACACCTATACCATCCCATCCATAGACGTCATTTATTATTCATCCTCCATCCATCCTCTCTCAGAACCAAGCCACAAGCCCCGCCATCCCGTGAACCATGTTTTCGGGAAGGCCTGAGACCCAGCCACAATGATTCCATTCGAAAACCCCCACGGCAGAGAATATGCATACCTTCACACGCCACAAATCTGCCCAGCCCAGCCCAGAAAATGACCTGCGCCACGCTCGCCTTAAATCCAATCTCCATCGAGATCACCGTCAAGATCGTGCTCAACGCTCTGCTTGCGTGGTCGGCCCCGTTTTCGCGGCTGTGAATCGGACCGCGCCCGTTTTTTGCGACCCCCCGGAGTCATCACTCCTTTGCGCTTGCGTCCTCGGTCGGCCATGACGTCTCCATCGTCGTCGTCTTCGCCGCTGGGTGTTGTTGGGTCCTCCATCTGTCCTTCATCATCGTCCACCACCTTGAACTCCTTATCCACGTTGAGAAGCTCTACAAAAGTCTTGCACTTTTGGATCATCTGTTCCTGTGAAACGAGACCGTCCATGTGCGATGTCACCTCGTCCCAAAACCTTTCTCCGTGCACTCCTTGCACCTTGGTCGGTATTTTGTTCAGATCCTTGGCCAATGCTTTTGCTTTGCTATCGTGCCGATGAGTTCCCATTCCATAGAGTCGACGCAGATGCGTCCGAGCCTCCCACATTGACAAAAGGATAACCGATCCCGCTGTCAGTTGACGAAGTCGGCTTGGGTCAACTGAGACAATCATGGCTGGGGCTGGCGTCGGAGCTGGCAGCCCCATTGGCTCTCCGTCCAGTATTAGAGGTGCGGGTGCAGGTGCAACAGGCATATCCACGTCCATGCGGACATTGAAAACCTCCGACTCAATGGCTTGGGCAACTGTGGCGCCGGTGCTTGTTACCGTCTTTTCGATCGAATTGACTGTAGTCTGCAACTCTCCAACAGTTTGGTACTCAAAGAATGCCAAATTCTCAATGATGAATCGCGAAAAGTCCACGTGGGGTGGGAGCTCAGGGGCCGCGTCCAGTTTGGACAGGTCAAAGTCCACTTGGCCACAGAGTTTCTCTAAGAAGCGTTGTCGGTTTTTCATTTTGCTGATTTTGAGAACCTCCATCAAGAAGTGTAACTTGGACTGGAAGGGGTTCATCGTCGCACCATGCGAATCCCCAACCACATCCCGCTGGTAAGCATATGCCGACTGGACTGCTTTGGCGTACTCTCGTTCAAGCACCGTCTCATGTTTCTCATGCAGTGCTCGGTGCTCGGCAAATGCAAGTTCCGCAATCTTCCGGTTCGCCGAAGTTTCTAGTGTTATCAAAGTCACGCCAGTTTCCTTTGGGTGCGTGAGACCCTGGCGGTTGATGCTTCCCAACACTTCCATGGCAAGGAATGCATGCTCATCCTGGGTCGAAACAGAAATGCGAGTAAAGTCCTTGAGAAATCTTTGCGTAGTGGCGCTCGCCACGTCATCAAAGCTAGTTCCTCCCATGACAGTCAACTCCTTCTTCTGTTTGGCAGAACCTTCTGTCGCAGCCGTCTCCGAGCGCTTCTCTTCTGTGATGAGGAACTCCCTGAATGATCTCAAAATCATTGTTTCCAAAATAGGTATCTGGTCGTCAAAAACTTGTTGGAACGACGTGTACACCTTGGCGAGAACATAGTTGCGGGGCCAAGCCTGGCACACAAGACCGATTGCTTCGAGAGATGCCTTGCGGGCGTCTAGAGGTTGCGAGGGCAGAGCAAAAGGAACCAGCATGTCAACCACCAACCTCGGAACCGAGTCACCTTGCCACTTCGGAAACTTTTTCTTGAAGATCTGGATCTGTTTGTCCAGGTCACAGTGCTTGCCAACCATGCCTACAATGATTGAGTATGCAGAGAGAAATTGGAGCTTCTTGTTATCCAAAGGCCCAGCTCGCAGCTTCTGGATGCCCAACAAGCTAGACGCCACGAGGTTGGCCAGAGGCTCGAAGGATTGCAGAAGATCGCAGACAACTCGTGTGCAAGCAATCAGATCATCAACGGCACCCCGAGAACCGATTTTGCCAATTGCCTTCAGCAATTGTAGACGAACCTCCATCAAGAACTCCGAGTGGACGGCTGAAAGCTGTGGAAGAACACGTTTGTAGATGACCGTGACGGCTCGGAACGCAACAAGCTCATCGGCGCCAGAAAAACTTGCGAGGTGAGGTTTGAGAAGACGGATCTGTTCAAAATTGAACAACTTTGCGTCAGCCTTAGCAAAGATGGTGAGCACTTGTAATGCATCTCGCCCAGAGGGGACAGCTGAATCATCCGAATCCAAATTGTCAATGAGGCCGAACATATTAGCGACGAGTTTAGAGCAAACAGAGAATGGCCCTTCGAGTGATTTGCTTTGTGGCTTAAGAATAGTCTGAAAAACTTTGTCGAGAATTTCAGTGACGGTGCCAGACTTGACAGTCTGGATGATCAGAGCAACATGCTCCGTCAGCGCAGTCTGATACACGGCAGTACCTTCGTCACGGTAGAAGGGAGCGAACCAAACTTCTTCAATCATCTGCCGAGCGAGGTCCCGGACGGTCTCATCAGGATCTTGTACTCGACGAAGCAGCCCGTTAGCTATCGCGCTACGAAGTTGCTTCATGCGATTCCGAAGATAGATGTCACGCGCGAGCTTCATGGCACGCTTTCTCACACCAACACCGCTGTCTTGAAACCGATCTATGATCTTGGGAGTCAACGACGTCTCTAAGGCAGGGCGCATGTTGATACAGCTGCCAAGCAATCCTAGAGCGGAGTCTCGGACCTGGGTTGACGAATCGCTGGCACACTCAAGAATCAGCTGGATAACAGCCGAGTCTCCGTCCAAGATTGATGGATCAGTTTCAAGTACTTGGTTGACACTCTTGAGGCTCTTGCTTCGAACGGTTGCTTGATCGCTTGCCATTGAGCCAAGCAGGATGTTGAGAATCTTTCCAAACGATTCGCAAAGTGGAGAACGTAAAAGTATGACCGAGTAAGATAACTTAGCCTGACTTGCAGAGACGGCCTTGAATGTATACTCGTTCACAAGCCAACGTCGATCCTCAACCATCATTCGTAGACGATATCCCAGGCGACCGAGTTCCTGGTCGCGCTCATCTTGTCCTTCCTGGAAAGAGTCGTAGCCCATGTGGACCTGAGATGCCCAGTCCGCAATCACAAACGAGATTGCGCTTGAGAGGTGGGGGTCATCGGTGCAGCGGTTTTGGAGATACTCGAGGGTTGCTCGGTACGGGCCCGCCCAAGCAACCATCTGCTCAACATGGCTTTTTTGGTCAAGGGCATGGTTCGCAAGATCTGCAAGGTATCTTGACAACTCATCGGCGTCGTTGCCTTCGGATGCGCTGGCCATTCTTTTGACGTGCGATCGGAGGCGAGAAATTGCTGCACTCAATCCACCCAACAATTCCAGTGCCATGTTCTTTGCGGGCGCGGCAGTCTTCGGTGCTTCAAAGAGTTGCACCATCATAACCATCAGTAATCGAAGAAGAAGTTCGGCCGAGGGCCAGTCCGGCGAGTCAAGACAGGTTGTGAAATCCTCGACAAAGAGGTCAAGAAGATTACGATAAGGTGTGTCGCCAGATTTGGTGGACCCAATGGCACGTTTGACGATGAAGTTGATGACATATGATGCGTTGCGTTGCGCATTGTCGGTCAGTGGAGTAACCGCGGTGTCGAGATCTTTGATCGAAACTGGGTGCTGCTGAGCTCCCTGTGCCTCATTCTTGATGGAGGAGACGGGTTGCTTGGACTCCGACGCGAAATCACCATCTTCTTCTTCATACCCTTCTTCTTCCCCTCTGATGTTTTGCATCATATTGTTGCGATTGCGTTCTTTGCTGCTGTCGACCCTCCCAGAGCTTGCTTGAACCAATCGCATCAGAAGGGCCGACACGGGCTGGATACTCCCTCCATCGGAAAGCTTGAATTGTCGGGCACTTTGCTTGCCAACGGGGAGCTTTTCAAGGGACGTGAGAATCTCGTCAATGATGCCCTGGCGTTGCTGTGGTTTCATCAGAAATATTTGGCAAAGCATGTCCATCGCCACCGAGCGAATTCCGTCGAACTTCTGAACGCCAACAGCCGAGTCCTTCTCAAAGTATGCATTCTCAACGAATATCAGGCGTGATGCTGTAAACTCAAGGGAGTTAATGACCGTATCTGAGAGCTCGATTTTGGTGACTAATTCGGCCAACAGAGCGAACAACTTCTGGCAGCAAACGAAAGTAGACGTGATAGCCTTCTTATGCCTCGATAGCATTTTGAAGATGTTGGATGTGTTTCCTGACGGGCGTAGCTCCACAAGTGGCATGACGATATCCTCTGTGACCAACTTGAAGATGTCAACACTTTTCTGGATGATGGCTTCCGAGTAGAGCTGCTTGTCTTCTCTGCCGCCAGACAGAATGCGGAGGCACGTGCGTGCTGCTTTGAGTATTGTATCAACCTCTGAGAGCTTTTGAACCCAAGATTCCATCACATCCTCAGACCAACTCTCATCGACTCGCATCTCTAAACCATCACATTGCTTGAGGCTAGCTTCACTCAGCTTCGTAATCCGGACCAAGTGTTCGACAGGAACCCTATCATAGCACTTCAACCCGATCGTCTTCTGAATGGCCGTGTGAATCTTTTGCTGGGTTGCTGCTGTCATGGCAACTTCCTGGTCTTGCGTCATGGTTACAATATGGTCGTATCCGGGCTCCATCGCAAGGACGCTTCCTACAGACGCGAAAACTGTCTGCATAAGCTTTTCGAGTGCGCCAAATGCTGCCTCGCCTCGTTGACGTTGATCAAGACTCTCTCCCAGCACTTCTTGACCGTCAGTATAGCCTTGCCGATCATGTCGACGAACCGAGAGGTTGTGTGGTTCCTCAGGTGCCTCTTCAATATCAAGGTACTCGTCTCGATTTATGTGTTTAAGTGGTAACTCGATCCTGATAGACGAGTTCTGGTTCGCATCGGGTGGGGCTGTGGGGGGTGGCAGGGCAATCGCGTAATGTGGTAGGGGAACTGCAGTCTGTTGCATAGGAACTGAAGACTGTCGCATAAAAACCGCAGGCTGTGACAGGTGCGGCGCTTCTTGCTGCGCCGGTGGATGAACAAAGACTGGAGATGGTGCCTCAGGCTGTGTGAGCGCGCTCACGTCGATGTATTGTGATCCATCAAAATGCACCTTGGACGGAATTGCAACCTCGATTCTAGCAGGATTCAGCGCATTCGTCTGGATGTTCTGAGGCGGTATTGGGTGTGGCTGTGGGGCGATCGGTGAGTTGAGTGAGGAGGACGAAGAAGCCCGCTTGGTTTGGTTGTGGTGAGCTCCCGCTTGGCCGTTGGATAGTTTTCTGTCGGAAAGGTTGGCTTTCGTTGCCTTAAAGTACCCTCCAACCTTGTCGTACACAGCTCTAGTGATTGGGGACAAGTCGTCGGCAAGGCTTTTCCCAGCAACGCCAGTCGATGGACGTTTCGAGACGGCGCAGAACTTGCTGTTGATTGTCAGTATCGCGAAGCGCAGTGGTCAGCAAGGCTTGGCTTGTCCTACAAGTGAGTCCGCTGGCTAGGCTTCATGTCCTGAAGAACGTGGTCGACGGCCTGCCTTACGTTTCGGGGCATCTGGGCTTGTCCATATGCGTCCTTGTTCAGGCTGTCAAACTCCTGTGTATGAAAGAGGTCGGAAATGGGCAGGGCGGGAGTGCCTGAACCGAGGCTTGGATCGGGAATGATGTCTGTCGAGTGTTAGATCGCCGAAGCAACAGATCGCCGGGATGAGGCGTTAGCAAACCTGAAATGAACGGTATCGTTGACGTTTGTGGCGAATAAGGCAAAGACTCTTGAAGAGTGAAAGGGCGTGTGATGTTAGGTCGAGGATTTGACGTCCCTTGATGGCCATAGAGCCCATTATGGGCGGCGCCACCGCTGTTCAGATTAACGTGATCCATATTTGCAGTGATCACGATAGCCGCTCATTCAAACATTGCCAGGGGAAGGAGCAAACGAGCAACGCCGCATCGGGGGCTTTGGGGGGACTCGGACGCGACGGCGAATTGCGGAGCTTCGTTGGGCGGTACAGAGTTGGTAAAAGAATACGCCAGAGCCGGTATGTAAAAGGAGCGCGGTGCAGGTTGTGTGAACCGATTAATGATTGTAGTTCAAGGCATTGTTGTCCTCAAGGAGTCCGGTCGGCAAATACAATCCAGCGAGGTTGAAGCCTGGGGAAGCGACAGCCTCGCGAGCTTTCCTTGAAGATTGATTGATGGTTAGTGGCCCGTGCGCCATGTCCTAGAGCCAGTCGGCGTTTGATCCGATGAGCGACCTCGCCGCCTTGCCTTAGGTTGATGGTTTTTCCGGCTGGGGTCCCCAGTTCAATGAATGGGCCTATGATGGGCCTCTCAATTTTTGTCTCGGAATTTCCTCCAGCACCGCAGCAAAACTCTTGATCAAAAGCACACCATGGCCGCAATCGGATCCCTTGTCTTCTGCACCGACTGCGGTAACTTGCTTCCTTCGACCAAGGGCACCGAGCGCAATGTTCTCAGCTGCGAAGGCTGTGGCGCCCAGAATCGAGGTTTGCTTGCGCCAGCGAAATCACCACCAGCCAGCGTCACTAACTGGCCTTTGTACAGATACTGGCTCCAAGACCATCATCACTCAAACGAAACCGTCTGATTTTCCTTCCTTCCTGAGACAGAAGCTGCAGTCAAACGTCCAGGCCGTCGAGAAACACAACATTCAGTCCGACAGCATCAGTCAGGAATCATGTCCCGTTTGTAACCGAGAGAATGTTAAATACACCAACGTACAACTACGTGGTGCAGATGAAGGCTCCACGGTCATTTATCTCTGCGAATGCGGCAACTCGTAAGAAACTTAACTTTCATTGGCTAAAGGAATTTGTTTTTTTTTTAACTAATAACTTATCAGATGGCAAGAGAACAACTAGCATTCTTGCGTGGCTCAGCATTTGCCAGTAGGGACCATAATTCATGGAGTAGCACCTCCAACCTCAGGAATCAGTGCATATTCCGTCTCTCCGCTGTTCTCGTACTCGGCAATATCCAAAGCGACGATACAACTCTCACGTACAACCTTCTCCTTGTCATTGAGGAACAATCTCAGGGTCGCCTCAACACCTTCCTCCTCGCCAAGTCCGCCCAGCGCCTCGGCCGCCTCGTGTCGAACCATGCTTGCTTCATTGACATCACTCAGCGAGGCAGTTAGCGCAGGGATGGAGGCTGGATGCGATAGTTGGCCGAAGACGAATGCGATCTCGTGACGGAACAATGCGGATGGATCAGAAAGACCCTCGGCGAGCGCAAGCACCGCAGGGACGGCTGTGGGGAGGTCGGGGGGCGAGGCCAAGTCACGGAGGGCAAACATGGCGCGGTATCGGACGAAGAGGGGCCGGGTCGTATCCATCAGCTTTCTGCCAAGCTCTGCGACATCGATTTCCTTCTCGGTCTCGGGCATCGGGGGGGCGGGATCGATCGAGGAAAAATCACTAGATGATTAAGTCAGTCACAGGGCAACCCAACGAGAGCATAATAGAACATTTCGCGTACCTCTGGCGCAGCTTCTCCTTCTTCCGCTCCTCGGAGTTCTCCCACTCGATGCGGTCAATGGCGATCTCACACGTCTCGACAATGCTAACATCCTCGCCTTTACGGTCGCGATACTCGAGCAAAATATCAAGGTTGTCCGCCCAACCCAGTGCACCAAGAGCCTCGGCGGCCTCGTGACGAACCATTGGGTCCTGTTGAAGGTCGGCAAGGACCTCGCGGAGGGGCCTGACAGCAGATTTGTGACTAGCCTGGCCAAGACAGTACGCAAGCTCATGCTTCAGCAAAGCCGAGGGCGAGGCGAAGGCCGCCGCGATGGCATCAACTGCACCGACAATGTTGTCCTCCTCGGTCGACGTGACAGCAACATGCTTGAGGGAGAACAAGGCACGGAAACGGACTGGGAGAGGAGTATCCTCGGAACAGAGAGACTTCCTCAAGCTGAGGACCGTAGAGTCACCCTTGAGGGTCGTGTCGGGGATATCAGCGGATGGTGCCATGTTGAATATTTTTGAAAGAGTGTATGAATGTTGAAAGTATTCGGCGTAAACACTGGCGCAACAGTCGACCTCAGGCGACACCTGCAGGTCGCTCAGCTCAGAAAGAAAATTTACGCGGGGTTGCGGTCTTATCGTTATCTGCGAGATAACCCCGCCGAGCACCGGGGCCCATCACATCAGAGCAAAAATATTTGACTCGGCAGGATGTTGTTTAAATCATAGCATTCGTTAAGAATTCCCCGCCCAACCTCCATGAGAAGCGGTGCACCGCTTCAATTGGTTCCATGGTCTAACGGTTATGACTGCGGATTCTGATTCCGCCAGCGAGGGTTCGACTCCCCCTGGAACCTGTCTTTTTGCCATCTCAGTTATTTTTCTGGGAGGAGGGATGCAGGCGCGTTTTGACTAACCCATCACTTTCGCCCAATGATCGACTTTTTGGGGGACTAGCCGCAAGGGTGCCTCTACTAGTATGAATCCAGCAATGTTACCAGCGAGGATTGATAATCGGCTCCTTCCAGGTGCAAAGCGAATCATGTTTCTTGCTTATTTACCCTAGACTAATCAACACTCAACCTGAACACTGACCACACTCTATCACATACAGCTGAGGGTTTACTTGGGAACTTCTCTCTTTTACACGTTTTCCCTCTTTTACTTTTGCTCTGAAGCGAAACCGTGAACGAACAACAGGTACCAAGCTAGCCTAGTTACCTTAGCAAATCGCTTAATCTAGCGACCCGGCATTATTAAGCTTCGAGACTCATATCGCCACAACCTCAACCATCTTCACATTCAATCTTACGGATCCAGGACCTACGACACCCAGCTTCCCGGCGCACCCACATTATGGCACCCTCGCTCGAAGCGCCAGAGCCCGTGGAGGACGTCATCGCCAACCCCCTCAAGCAGCAGCTCGTTGCCCCAGAGCCAGAACATTGCCCTGGTCCCGAGTCGCAACAGGCTGGCAAAGCCGATTCGTGCGCTGGTTGCCCGAACCAGGCCATCTGCGCCTCCGCGCCAAAGGGGCCGGATCCGGATATTCCTATTATTGCGACGCGCCTTGAGAATGTGAAGCACAAGATCCTCGTGCTCAGTGGCAAGGGTGGAGTGGGAAAGAGCACATTCACCTCACTGCTGGCACATGCTTTTGCGACCAACCCCGACAACACAGTTGGTATCATGGATACCGATATCTGCGGACCCAGTATCCCCAAGATGATGGGCGTCGAGGACGAGACAGTTCACGTCAGCGGCACAGGATGGTCGCCTATCTGGGTCATGGACAACCTCTCCGTTATGAGTATCCAGTTCCTTCTTCCCAACCGCGATGATGCCGTAATCTGGCGCGGTCCGAAAAAGAACGGTCTGATTAAGCAGTTCCTCAAAGACGTCGAGTGGGGTGATCTCGACTTCCTACTGGTGGATACCCCGCCGGGCACCAGCGACGAGCACCTGAGCGTCAACTCTTTCCTCAAGGACAGTGGCATTGATGGCGCTGTCATGGTCACCACACCGCAGGAAGTCGCCCTACTAGACGTGCGCAAGGAGATTGATTTCTGCCGCAAAGCCGGCATCCGGGTATTGGGACTAGCAGAGAACATGAGCGGCTTCGTCTGCCCCAACTGCAAGGGCCAGAGTGAGATCTTCCGGGCGAGTACCGGTGGCGGCAGGGCCTTAGCCGAGGAAATGAACATTCCGTTCCTGGGGTCGGTGCCTCTAGACCCGCGGATTCGGATGGCGTGTGACTATGGAGAGAGCTACTTCGACTCATTCCCAGACAGTCCTGCGTGCATCGCATTTCAAGGGGTGGTGAAGAATCTGGCAAATCAACTAGGATTGGATACACAGAGTGTGCTGCCAGAATGAAAGTACTTTTACTGTTATTCACGTATATATGTTGTTAGATGATGACGACTTCCTATCTTTCACGGCACGATTCATTTTATTAACTTGGGTTACATATTTCTTCGTTTCTCATATGACGTTCAAACATGTCGTAGCTATACGCTCAGTTGCCTGATTCCAACTTTCCAGGAATCTCCTCCAGGTCATCTACCGACTCCAAATCAATGATGCGGTTAACCTCGCTGGTGTTGCGCATCAACTCCTTGGCACCTGCATAGAGCATTCTCATGGCCGCATTGCACGTAATGGGAAGATAATATAGCATAACGTATGGCACAGAGAGTCGTCCGTCGGGCTATGTTTTGGGTTCAATCAGTACCCAACCAAAAAAATCCACCGACTCGTATGTATGTTTAAACGCCAGAGGACGTACCATGGTCAGAGGGTAGCTGAGGAGGATGAATCGCGGGGCGTGGTCGGGGAGGTCGTCGCCGATTTCTTCTAGGGAAGTATAGACGGTTTTGTCGTCATCTTGACGGATCTCGTGGGTATTCTTATCGATCATGTCTGGAGGGCGCAAAGGAGGGGCATCAGTTGGCATTTCGGGGAACGACGGTGGTAAACGAGCGTGAGAGTAAACAAGGAGACGCACATACAAATGACGGCTTGAGGATCCTTGGCCCGAGAGGTTGTCAGACGAAACTTGCGGAGATGCTCCTTAGTTTCAGTCGAGAACGTGTACAGCCGGGATTCGGAAGCCTGCGCAGCGGCGTGTCAGCGGGGGAGCAAGCTGCAAGCTGCGGTTGCCAGGGGTGGCGTCGTGGCAGTTATATTACCATGTTGGGCGTCGGAGAATGGTCTGCGGGATGGGGGGAGTTGAGGGGCTGCGAGAGCAGTGCTTGCTGGCCGTGACGCTCTTCTGAAACTATCGCCGAATTGAAAGTGGTCGCGGAAGAGGTAGTCGAGAAGATAGCACGTTGGAGGTGGCGTGGTAGCTGGTAGTGGGACAACACCTAGTTGAGCCCCGCCAAAACCAGGCCAAACCAAGCCAAACTGGTGCTCCCAGAGCCAAACTGCGCCTGGCGAAACGAAACCCCCACCTCCAACCCACCTGTGCCGCCATCGCTCTCTGAGCCAACGTCATCATCTCTCCCTCGGTTGATACAGCCGAGCAAACTTGCATCTGCACAATAAAAGGGCTCTCAGGCCCCGGTTTCACGCGGCATTTTTATAGCCGCCCATGTTCTCACGTCTCACCCAGATCACGAAGCACTTTTCAGCTCCCGCTGCTGCCGCTTCCACGCGACGTTTCACACCCGGAAGAATGGCTTCCGCGGATGAACGCAATGCGCGCACGATACACACGGCAGCCTGCTTGATTATTGGTGACGAGGTTCTCGGTGGAAAGGTATGGATACGGCAATTGACCCATTGAACTGTATCACTAACTCCGAAACAGACCGTTGATGTGAGTAAGGCTGAGCTCTGGATCGGGTAACCCGAACAAGGGTTGAGGATAATACCACTAGGGCATTGTTGACGGCAGAACTAGACCAACTCGGCATACGTCGCAAAATGGTGTTTCTCTCTTGGAGTCGTAAGTTTTATGACTGGAAGGCCTCGAAGTTTCGACGTCTGAACAGTCATTTAGAACTTGAAACGCATTGAAGTCATCGAAGATGACGAGAGCGAGATCATCGAGGCAGTGCGAAGGATGAGTGAACGATATGACTTTGTCGTAACAAGGTAAGGAAGGATCTACCACCGAAAGTGAAGTCAACTTGACATAGCTGACTTGTTCAAGTGGCGGCATTGGACCAACGTAAGTCGGTACCTCGGCTGCGTGAAACCACCAATTCTTACTTTCTAGACACGATGATATCACCTACCAATCCATTGCCAAAGCGTTTAGACTCCCTTTGGTATTGAACCAGGAAACCTTTGCGAAAATGAAGTCGATGTCGAAACCACACCCTTCTCAGCCCAAGTTCGACTGGGATGTCGACTCACCCGCTTTAAGAGCAAAGCTCCGTATGGCCGAGCTGCCAACGGATGAGGCCCGGGATTTGGAGAAGCAGTTTATTTTCCCCAGTGATGATCTCTGGGTCCCAGTTGCGGTTGTGAACGGAAATGTGCACATTCTGCCCGGAATTCCAAGATTGTGTAAGCTTAACCATGATGATGACGCACTGATTCATGTTAACGATGAATTCAACAGTCACAAAGCTTCTCGAAGGATTGAAACCCCTTATTACCCCCAGATTGGAGGGCAAGGAGACCTATAGAGTTTTGATATCTACTCCCCTGCCAGAGAGCGGCGTGGCTGAGTTCCTCACAAAGCTGCAAGCCAAGGTTGAGCCTCATGGCGTCAAGGTCGGCAGCTATCCTCGTTGGGGCAAGAGTCGCAATACTGTTACACTTGTCGGGAAGTAAGTCTCATGGTTTAGCTTTGTAAAGGGGGACGCTGACAGTGTGGTAGGGATCAGGATTATCTGGAGAGTCTCGTTGCTGAGGTGGAAAAGGGCGTGCAGGGCCTTCGAGTTTCAAACGAAGGGGAAGATGATGATCAAGCCACCGAGAAGGAAGCGCCGGAGAAGGAAGTAGGGAACACGAAGGAGAGTGGAAACTGAGTCTTGACCAGAGTCAGCTGTTTGCGATGCCTAATCGGATACCGAGCTCAACTACGGAGTAGGTATTTGCCCATTACGCTGCACCAACAATGGCACGTGGCTGCCTTTTCGCGGAGAATCTTGACGTTTCATGGCAAGTACGGCGCTGCCATTGGATAAAGAAGCCATGCTTGAACATATCGTGTATCATTGGATAGGCATGGCATTGTTATAGAGGTGCTGTTTAGTATCCATGCCTCGGCTGGTCGTATCGAGTACCGCAACATCACATACCGTTCCCTCTCGAACATGAGACTCAAGTGAGGAACTGACGTCGCGATTCAAACTACTTCTAACGTATCCGGAACAAAACCAACACACCCCGGCTCGAATTGTCTCAACAGGAATGCTGCCCATGAAACGTTGACGTGGTGGTGATCTACAACACCCATGTGACCGCGATAAGACAAGTTCGCGGGGACTAATCCTCATTTCCCGGCAAGCCTGATACATTGTGTGGATGGGTGGGTGTTCGGCATATGCTACGACGCACGTAGCAATCATACGATTCGTCAAAGGAAGAATGCCTTCCGTGCATTGCAGATCTTTAGGCGAACAATTCTGGATACCGAGGCGCGGCCACTTAAAGAGCCTTGCGCTGATTCGTGCAAGCTAACACAGTGCGTTCGGCCGAATGACCCCTCGTGGGCTGTTGAAATGTGGAATATTCCACCGTGTTTGCGGCCACTGGTGATCATTTATCTCAAGATCCGGAGCTTCGGTAGAGGAGCAAATCACAGCTGTGGATCATGAGTAGATTCTATCCTAGCCGTTCCGGAGATTGAGGCTAAAGACAACAACCCACGCTTGACAAGGAGAACTAGCCTCAAGGTAATCTACCGAAAAGGGGGTTCACTCTGGGACGTGACCATAACCCCAGCTAGAATGGGGATCTATGTGGGCCTCAACTCCCCTACCGCCACGAACTGCACCATGGATGGGCAGGAGTGGAGACTGGTGCATGGCCTGAGAGAGAGCCATTTCATTCTAGAAGGGTGCACAAGAATGTGGATGAAGTTGGAGTGGGTTGGTTGTCTAGGGTAGTTGAGGCTGCGCGTGGTTGCCGTCGGTGAGAGAAAGATGGAGGCAGGGTCTGTTTGAATGAGATGGGGGTGCAGGGCTGCAGCGGAGAAAGGGATGAGATGTTGATAGTGCTGACCAATCTAGGTCAACGACATGTCTTTCAATCCTCACATGATTGTGAACGATGCTCTCTACCAGGTAAATTGCGGCTTGCCGAAGAGACGTGAACAAAATGAACATCACACATTGTGGAAGCGTAGACATAGCCAAGGCCAGCTTTCAAAAAAGAGTAATCGCGGAAAGGCATGCAGTTTTCGGGATGAACCTATAATGGAGTAGACTAATGAACAGCTCTTGGTTGTTTCACATCCCTAATGAGGTAGTGAGGGTGTCCGGCACTCGTCTTATCGTCCGTTTTCCAAGTCCCATCTTATGCAACGCCGCACTAACATGTTGTGAACAGCAACCTTGCGCATGTAAGATTCTAAGCAGCCTCTAGGTTGCAGTCAGGTGCCTTTCATGTGCGCGGCTTGCACCCAAGAGACTACGATCTATTCACTAATCGCACAAATCCCTTGAGCCTCAACTGCCCATCCCCGTCAGTACACGGGGAGGCTCTTGGAAGGTTGATGTTACTAGTCCCACACTGAGCACTCTCACGAGACTTCGGGCCTTACTCCCTATTTTATTTTCGGGTGGACAGTGACGAGCTTGTGATAAGACTTCCAATAACCGGAAACCCGACTTTGTAATTATTAGACCGTTTGTGCCTTTCGTTGCTGGCGGATAGCAGGGCGTGTTGGCCTGCTTTTAGTTGAACTTGATGTGAACGAAATGAGATTATGTAGACTCGTGGTCTTTGCTTGGAGAATTGACGGTTCCAATACCCCATGGTTCGGTTGTTGTAAGCCCCGTATGTGCTAATTAGAAGCCTGCTCTATATTCGAAGACTTTCTGATCCTTTGTTTACACCGTATCTACCTGGGTACCCAGTGATGGTTTACTGCGTGAGACGCAGCATGCATTTCTCCCGGCATCCCTACTTTGGTGTCCGTTACCATGTTCGGACTCGATTAAGCATGGGTCGACAACTCGCGACACAAGTAAATTCGGATGAGTTTGCAGGTACTTGGTTGTTTCCAAGACATAACAGTGTCGGACCCTTTGAAGCGGAAACTCGCTGTCTTGAAGCCGTCGCACAGTTGGGATGCTAGAAGCTTACCCCGAGATCCGAACTGCATTTCCAAAACTCTCAAACACTTCGGACGAATAATTGCACATGAAAATCAACCAGTAATTAGCTTGGTACCGATATACACCCTAAAACGCGGCACGACGTCGTAAAATTAGTTCGTGATTGCTAATTAGTCCAACCGTGAGCGCTTAGATACAGTGCCAGCACTGTGAACTCAGTCACAAGCAATAGTTGCTCTGTGCCGACCTACCACTTGCCTCGCGCCCCCTTGTACAGACAGTACAATTGTGCATGCTTGACGATGAGAGGGCTGCGAGTCACAAGCACCATGCCATATTTTCCATTCGCTACGCGCAGGCCATCAGAAGGATGCGCCCATCATCGATAGCAGATCCAACGACATCGGCGCCAACGAGGCAGGCACAGTTGCTGAGAGCCAACCGGAGGATGCGCTTCAAGCATTGCATGGTGGTGCCGCCGTGGGGCGTGGGGTGGTGCTGCAGGCTGCCTATACTAATCGCATGGGGGAAGCTCTCTGGGACTCTGGGAGAGTGGCTGGCTGGTTAAGTGGTAATTGGTTAGTGAGTTTTTGTGCGTTTGCTCGTGTCGGGGTGATTGGGACGACGATGGATGCCGTGTTGGTGAGACATGACTTTAGATAGTACGTAGTCCCCCGAGATTCCCAACGCCGCCGCCGCGGATGGGAGGGATGATGGAGACGGATTGGGATCTGAGACGAGCAGCCCTGCGAACTCTGGGACGTCGGGGATAGTGATCTGGGGGCTGTGCCTCGCGGCTGCAGCTATTGATATCGAGGTGATGTGGATATGGCAGCAAAAGATAGTGATATCTTACGGATGGATGCATCTTGGTCATGGAATCGCATCGTACCGAGAATGCTGCAACGTAACGTCAATTCAAGTCCTGCCGCGGTGGTCGTGATACGGATAGCCATATCTCGCTTGTGATGCTGGGCCGATAGGTACGGATGAGATGACAAGACGTTATCGGGAGGGGAGCAAGCAACACAGCAACTCGGCATGGGAATGCCAAGGACCTGGAGCCCAATCCAATCCAGTCCAAGACCGAGTTAGCGAGAGGCGACGACAAGGCCCAGCACGACCCCTGAGCCCCCGGCTAGTAATAACGTCTCCTCCAACCTATCCGTTCATAGTCACCTCACTAATAAGAGAGAGTGCTGTTCCGTGGTTCCCCAGGTCTCAATGTGTGAACACTGGAGGTGAGGCAGGGTGGGTTCATTCGCGGCGAATCTGGCGAACTGTGAGAGGAGAGAGTCATGGGTGAAGGGGCGACACTGCTACTTAGTGTTCATAGATGGGAAGTTCGAGACCGGAGCGAGACAATGTTAGTGGTTTTGATGGCAAGGGATGTGGAGGGAAGTACATGGATTAGGACCACACGCGGGGCTTGTTTTCTGGCGCTTGGCCGGCGCCGGAAGCAGTCCAATTGGGGTCGCAGATGGGAGGCGGCGGAGGTGACGGAGAGAAATCTGAAGGGTGGTGGTGGTCGTGATGGCGGATGCGACCCCTTGCGCCGCACGATTTGTTGATGGTTGCTTCGCAGTTCTTCCTTCGGCAAAGCGGTCCAACTCCAACCATCAACCATGCACACACACACACACGCGCACCCTGGTATCTGTCTGGGTAGCCTGTTGGGTTGGGTCCAGGGCTGATGACGATGGCAATGGGGATTTTGAGGTTTGATGAAGACGAGAATCTCATTTCCAAACTTGAGCACCTTCTGGTTTGATCGGCCCATATGAGCTTGGATGCGACTTAGCAGGAGAGTCGTTATAATATACAATCACCGACAATGGCAGACTGCTATCTGCTAATATGAACAGAGCCTGGACGATGAACCTCTGATCTGCTGATGACCTTAAACCACGACCTGTTTGTTCACATGAAACTTTTGAGGCACTGTGACGTACGAAGGGCGCTGCCTTTACTACTAGAAGCGTTTCGTGAAGCTCACATTCACGCCGACACCAGCAGTAGCCTTGCATCAGAATTAGTGCCATGTACACTTCTGTTGACGAACCATCCGGGGCGGCAGGCCGTTAGCAGGGTGCAACAGCTACTTGTAGACGGGTGTCGTTGCTTGCGGTCGTTGAATCCAGGGTTCGTCCATCCCCCCCAGTTTGATGAGTCAAGTCGCCTCGCCGGCCGCTGTAATCCCTCCCCTTTGGAGGTGCTTAGTACCATGCCATGCCTTTTTATTGCCCCCCAGGTGCTAGATGAGTTGAGGTGACTTGACCCTTGTGCTAGGACCATACCCGCCCCTTTTTGTCCAACCACACCTACCCTTGGGGGACGTTGGTCAAGATTTGACAATTTGAAGATGGCATCGCTTTTTTTTCAGCCTGCATTTTTGCGCGGCTAGAATTGGCGGCGGCCTGACAGCCGCTAAGTTGTGAGGTATCCCGTACCTTACATAAAATGGAACAATGAGATGCCAGAGGCATTGGCGGAGCTTCATTCATCACCGCGTCCGGCTGGGGTAGGACATGCATTTATTAAGCCTTGGTGTACTACAGTGCGAACACGATTGGTAGAACAAATGCACTCTACCGCTGCCCTTGCAGGACCGGGTGGGCAGAACGCGAGGAGCCCAGTCGCAATGATCAGTCCCCTCCACCACCCATCGACCGAGCCAGGGCCACACCCCCCTGAAGACCCTCGAGGGGCTCCACTGGCCGTCCAGTGCAATCGCTCTCAGGGGACCCCTAGGCGTGGTATCCAGTGGGCGGCGGCCCTCCGCACCCCGCTGGCCATCACCGGGTACTGGAAGAATCCACTGTATCGCCAGTAGCCGTCCACTGGGAGCGCTCAGCGGCAGTGACCCGCATCCCACAGACCAAAGGGCCACTCCCGTACCCTACTGGGTAGGTACCTAGGTACCTTACGTACCTAGTACTACCAAGTACGTAGGGGTGCTGGAGCACTGGAGCAGCTTCCCGTGCGTGGACTCTCTCACCACCCGCCGCCGAAAGTGGACGGCGGCGACTAGGAACTGGGAGCTCTTGATTTCGTTTGGCTTAAGGTTGCGTGGGCACTCATTTTGTCACTTTGTCCTTCGCCCTTGGACCCAGAAAATAGGGATGCGGCTGGTCTAGAACTCTTCCATGAGGTGTACCACCCTCACTCACACACACATTTGCCTACCTGCGAGGTACCTTATCGATTGGCGACTCGCCCGTTTCTGTCCTAACCCAAGGTCTACCTTGAAGACAGGGCGCGAGAACAGCAAACAACGTAGCCACAGCCGCTGCCGCTTACTGTTCGCAGCGATTGCTTCGCCGTCGCGTTGCTGATGTTGCGTTTCTCCGGTCTTCACACTCGACCATCGCCCCCCTTCACGTCGATCCGTCACCATCCATCCTTGGTCGGACAGAGGTTCGGTGGTTCTGTCAGAACTCACCCAGCCATTTTTTCTCTCCCCATGCCATGAGCCAGCGCATGGAACCGCCGGCCATGTCCAATCCCATCCATCACCGCACCCCCCCCTAAGACCCCTGTGCTATGAGGAGCAGGTACTGCTGTAGGCATTGTACAGTGCTGGAGTACCTGGGTGTGCAGGGTGCTTCCGCTGGATGGTCTTGGCCACCGACCAATGACTAGCCCAGCCCTTTTAGCGGTCCTAGCCCCCAAGCGGTGCCAAATGGCCCCAGCTTCCCACTGGGGGACGGGAGTCTCCAGTCTCCAAATCGCCAGCGGTCTTTCGCAGGTCCAGCAGCGCGCCTAGGTCGCCATTGGGCTTCTTTTTTTTTTTTTTTTTTCCTTCGCGGACGGGCTCGCATCCATCTACGAGGTGCTCCGTATCCGTTTGCAGCAAGGAGAGGGCATCTTACCTCACTGTAGTTAGGCTATGGAGACCCTATCCGACGTGCACCCGGCGTCTGTACCGAGGCGAGCTGCAGGCATACTGTAAGTTTTTCGAACTGAGGTGTTCTGCAACTGCCTAACTAGCCCGTTGCCCGAGCTGTGGCGGGCCAGCTGTGGCAAGCCGGCTTTTGTCTCTGTTTCCTTCTGGTTCTGCTTCTGGCTATGTCTCTGGCCGTCCTCATACGATCCGTCGTCTCGCCTGGTAAGTCGCTTCTTCCAGATCTCCACATCCAACCTAACAGCAACTGCTGCTGCTCTCGTAACCAGCTACGAAGCATGCTCGCAGAACCCCAGGCTTTCAAGACCGAGGCACCTTGCCTGATTAGTGGTGGTAGTGGTGGTGGTAAAGGTGGTGGTCGAGGTAGTAGCCAAACTACACACCCAGGCGCCCACACGCCATCCACCCCATTCCTCCCCCCATCGGTCCACACGCCCCCTCCCCTTCCAGCATCCCCTTCCCTTCTCGCTCTGCTTTGACCTTTCCAACCTTAGGCCCTTTGCATCCATCCGTCCATCTCTCTCCCTCTCCTCCAGTCCCACGCGCATCATTCTCTCTCTTTGTCCATCTCAAACCCGCCCTTTCCTCTTTGCTGTCACCAGCTTTTCACAACTCCGTCTTCCCATTCTCGACGTTCTGAGTCTGCTTCTCGTCGCCAACCTCTCCATTCTACGGTTCAGCGACGACCAGCCCCCCGGCGCGAGTCAATTTTCAGTGCCCCCGATTGAGCTGCCCCGAGAGCTGCTTCAAATCACTAGACACAATGGCTTCGAACACCAAGGTACGATGCTTCGAGATGCATCTTTCGCGTCCATCCAACCTATGACGGAACTACCTGACTGGGCGGCTTTCCTCCTCGACATAGCTCTCTCTCCCTTCCTTACTGCTATTCTCGTTGCTAATATGGTGCTAATGTAGTTTTTGCGAGAGTACAAGCTCGTCGTTGTCGGCGGTGGTGGTGTTGGTAAATCATGCTTGACCATTCAGTTGATCCAGAGCCACTTCGTCGACGAGTATGATCCTACAATCGAAGGTTTGTTTCCACCACCCCCCAATTATGCTGTCCTGACTTCCCACCTGGTTCCATACTGATTATCGCTCTACGTCGAATAGATTCGTATCGAAAGCAGTGCGTCATTGACGATGAGGTCGCCCTTCTCGATGTCCTCGATACCGCTGGCCAGGAGGAGTATAGCGCCATGCGAGAGCAGTACATGCGAACCGGCGAGGGTTTTCTGCTAGTTTACTCCATCACCTCCCGACAGAGCTTCGAGGAAATCACCACTTTCCAGCAACAAATTCTGCGAGTCAAGGACAAGGATTACTTCCCCATGGTTGTTGTTGGCAACAAGTGCGATTTGGAGGGCGAGCGAGAAGTCACGCGACAAGGTACACAATGCACAGTCCTGTGGCGACGTTGGGAAAATGACTAACGCAAACATTCACAGAGGGTGAAGCGCTCGCAAGGTCTTTTGGCTGCAAATTCATCGAGACCTCTGCCAAGTCCCGGATCAATGTTGACAAGGCTTTCTACGATATCGTGCGAGAGATACGAAGGTATAACCGCGAAATGCAAGGCTACTCGACTGGTAGCGGCGGCACATCTGGCGCAAACGGCCCACCCAAGCCCATCGACATTGACGATGGAGACCAACAGGCCGGATGCTGCGCCAAGTGTGTGGTTATGTAAAGGAAGGATTGTGTGAATGGAGAAGAGGCGGGGGACAATTTCGCATCTTACGGCGTGACGAAGGCGACTGTCCACGGACATCCGTCACGTTACGGTCTTCATCAATTGTGCGCCATATTATCGAATCCATCGCATCAGGCTGTTTTTCTTGGGAGGATATGGGGTCAAAACGTTGATTGCATTGGACGGGGAGTCCGGTTCTGGCTTGATTGCACACGCACTTGGACTTTTCGACGCAGCCCACGGACATGTCGCAGTGATACGGCAAAATTCGACTATGCCAACAGAATCTGGAAGCGAGCGGAGCCACGAAGGTGCATGGTACATGGCATATGGCATGGCGATTCCTGTGGAATGCCTTGTTTTGGACGTCGTGGATAAAAAGGAGCAACTATTTTTACCAGGGAGAGAGACCAAGACGGAGAGGCTTGTGCTGTCGACGCCGTGTCAACAGATTGGCGAGCCCTAGGACCTCGCGAGAGTTGCCGATTTTTTATTATTTGTGTCAATGGGGAGGATGAATTTCGAAGACTAAATATGGGTTCTGCGCTCTTCCTATATGCATTATTTCATACCTGTAATTTCTTTTTCTTCCATGAGGTCTCCTTCTCTCCGGCAGCAGTGGTCTCAGTCAGAAAAAATTCAACTACCCCTTTCTCAAGCGTCGCTTGGCCCCCAACCGGCCGTGTTTGCTCATCCCCAAGGCATCCTGCGATGCGGCACATTGTCCGAACCTTCAAGACCCTGGATAGTCTAACGGGGGGATAAGGAGGATAGACGCGGGCATGGTAGTTTTGAGGTCAGTTTTTTACCGCTGTACACATTCTGTCTGGAAGTTTATTTGCTATCTAGTAGGATCCGGAATGCCGCTATCTCGAGGTTGACTATCCTAGGCTCTCCTGCGTCCGCGAAACCTTCACGCGCCCTCCATGTCAATGTCGGTGGTCTTGCCAACAATGATATCCTTGGCCTGATGAACGCCGTCCCAAGACCCGTCCACGAGTTGAGGAGCGTTGCCGTCATTGAGCTGATTTACGACCCAGTCGTTGCACACAAGACACGCCCAAGCTGTGGCACGTCCGCCGGTGTCCTTGAATCCTTCGTAATCGGCGGAGATACCAACCTTGCGCAACTTACTGTCGCCGAGACATGCCGGGCAGACTGGCTTGCTGAAGCGGCATAGTCGCCACTCTTGCATCATTGCCGCGTGTCGCATCGACAACTCGGCGTAATGCAGTCGATGGAAGCGGCACAGTGGCCGATCGAGCAGCTTGGTGGCGCACGCACATCCGGTGATGGGCATGGTAGCTCCTTGGTATGCGATAGACGTTCCCTCTTCCTGCACAGCCTCATCTGGGGAAGGCGGCTTAGGGCCGGTAGCGCCCCAGATTTGCTTGACGCCAGTTTTGCCGAGTGTCTTCATATGCTGCTTATCGTCGGCGAGTAAGAGTGCGCAGGAGTCACATGCGTAGGCGCGAGTTTTGACAATCTCGTTTGCTCTCAGTGGTTTCAAAGACTCGTCAACTGTGATCTGGACGCTTTCGGTAACGCAATCTTTGCAGACGAGGTAGTTGAACGGGAAGAATAAACGATGGATGAGGGCCTGGCATCCAACCTCGTCTGCAGCTGGCTTATAGCATATGCCTGTGCCACCACCCTGCTTGGGCTCGAAGCAGCTGACTAAGACCTCCGTAAATGGCTGAAGAGTGTCCTGTCGACGAATAAGAGGAATGTCGTCGAGGATGTCACGGGCTGGAGTGTCGAGAACCGGCGTTGCATGAGCCATGCCAAACAAACGCGGCCCCTTGATGTTCCAGCATTGCGCTTTCTCTCCCTGGCGCCAGTGTGACATTTCGAGGCCTTCGACATTATTCTTCACGCTCCAGCGCGAGGGCTTCGTCTTATATTTCACATAGGGATTGTCGCCGAGACAGAGGAAAGCGTTGAAGCTGATGTTCTTCATGGGGTTCGGTGGGTTCGGTGAGACACCGGCGAGTTCGGGTGGCACTTGGCCATGGTTGCTCCCCTCGCCGGGACCCTGCGGTATGCTGATGGGATCCATGGGATTGCTCTGAACGGGGACGCCTTCTGCGTTGTTCTCGATATCATTACCTATGACCTCTAGAGCTGGGTTGATTTCAAAGTTGTCGCCGCCAAACATGTTGAAGTTGATCAAGTCCTCAAAGCCAGCTGGCATGTCGTCGCCTCCGGGTTGAGCGGTATTGCCGTCTTGGGCTTGAGCAGGCTGCAGCTGAAAGGGGGGGATTTGTGCCTGCGCCTGCGCCTGTATGCCAGCAAACTCAGCTGGGTTGTTTGCTGGAGGCGAAGGGGAAGGCCGCATGGGGAGATCTTGCTTAAGCACCACTGGAATGACTGGGGCGGGAGAGTCCATGACTGGAGGCTTCTCAGCTGGAGGATCCGCAACTGTAGGATCCGGCTCTGGAGCCTCCGGAGCGGGAGTAGCGATCGGCCGGCCGAGTGGGGCACCGAATCCCTCTCGCGTCGGAGGCCAGTCCGGGTGAGACATGGCCTGGAACTTCTCCTGGTAGGCTGGGTTTTGAATAGGAGGGTGGCTTGTTTGACGCATCAGCTGTTCTAAAGAACCTGCATGAAGTATCGATGGTATTGACCCTTGCAGAGAACCCTGGGAACCTCCTTGAGGGGGTGGGTGGTCTGGCCGGAAATCGTTGTGGGCGTCGGCGATTTCTTTAGCCATATTCTTTGCCCTGTCTTGGGCGTTGAGAGTGCTATACTTGGGTACTAGGGGACCAATCCAGTCATAGAGCTTGGTGCCATCCTTGACGGAGCGAACGCCTCTAGGACCATATCCGTGGGCGAGGTAGTACAGGGCAGGAGGCGATGCGTCGAACTGGGCAACACAGTTGTGGAGGCGATCATTCTTGGTCTTGATCCATTTGTCGCACCTGTCACGGTCGGCATTCGTCGTGCACGAGTCACACGGACGCTGGCGATCGCAGGGGCGGCCCGTTTCCTCGCATCTCGCACATCCTTGGAACGGCGTCCACCTGCCGAAGCCGACGCGGCTCAGGCTTGCGAGAGGGAAGACTCGACCCGACTCTGCGTCGACGCAATCGATGCCGAGTTGGTTGCACCGCACGCACGAGCTGAAGGGCTGGGACTCGGTGATGCGGCATGAGTAGAGTGTCTTGGAAACTGCGCACGCCTTGCACCACTTGCGCCAGGTGGTACCGTTCCTCTGGAGCTCCAGAGTGCCGGCGTCGGAGTGCCGGCCGTTCGGGATGGCCCACGACTCCGGCGCCGGCACACTCGGCACGGCGATCAGCGTGTTAGACCACAAGCACAAGTGTCCGCCGGCCAAGCACCGTCCGCATGCCGAACTCCAAGCGGTGCGGTCGTCCAGCCAGCTGCACTTGCCACCGGAGTCGTCGGCCTGGCATCGGTCGCATGCGTGCCGGAACCAGACCGGCTCGCCGATCGAGTCCGGCCGGGGCTTGAGCTGCACTCCGCCGGCGCGGCATCGGCCCTTGCGGCAGTTGGTGCACTGGTAACCAAGGTGGACGTCAACGTTGCACGTATCGCCCTTGTGCTTGTCCGAGCAGGGCTTGCACGCCGCAACTGCGGGCACGGCTGGATCGTTGACGCCGTACCGGCGGTGATCCATGTGATGCTGGCCGACACGACATTCGTGAAGCAGTCCCGGGTTCTGCGAGCGAAAGTCGGCGCAGTTGCGGCACTCGACCCTGGTGTCGGAATACTTGACCCAGTCGCATTTCCGTTGCTGGTGTGCGAAAATGCCGGCTGGGTGCGTTGCGCAGAAGTCGCACAGGTTCGGGATGGGATTGAGTCGCCTCTCTTCTTCCTCTTGCTGCTTCTGCTTGGCTCGCTCTTTTCTCGCCTGATCCTTTTCTCGGCGCACTCGCTTCCTCTCTGCGTCTGACAATTGGGTCGAGGCGGCGCGTTTAGATCCCCCCCTAGCGGCACCACGGCCACCTCGCCTGGAGGACTCGGCCATGTTGAGACTGGGCGTAGAATGAGTGTGAGTCCTTCGTGGGTATATATAATCAATAGTTACTGGATGTACTCGGCAAGCGCTGATGCCTTCTAACTTAGCAAGTTCAACCAGAAAGGAAACATTGACTTGTCACTGGCTTGCAATGGGACGTCAACAGGGCGGACAAGTGGCGGAATTTATGCTTTAACACGCCCAGTATGAGATAGATGCTATGCCTTTGTTTATCCCGTACTGAGCACCTTTGAGATGCTGTGCGAGCTGGTCCTTTGTTCAACAGGAGGAGAGGATCAAGCCATACGAGCACAGTCCGACCCCATTGGCTAAGAGACAGCACGAACTATGACCATAGTACAAAGAACCGCCCCCTTAAGCAAGGGAGAAGCCATCCGACTACCGTTTACGGAATCCTGGCTTGGAGTGGCGTAGGAGATAAAGAGGATTAGACCGAATGAGGGGGAAAACTCAACTGCTCACGAGAACAATGCCACGCACGCCCAGCATTGCACGGATCAACATGGCTGGCTTGTTAACCCTTGACCTTTTGCCCCTCATATGATAAGTTACGAGGCTGGGAGGACTACTCCTACCCTGGGCGCTGACGTCTTTGACTACCTAGATGGCATCTAGACATTCTTCTCGAATCTGTCACATATTCATTCCTTCTTGTCCTTAGACATCTCGCCCGCAATAGTTCTGCCCAAGATAGAGACTGAGAATGGCTTTGTCCATGTTGCTTTTTTTCTTATTTTTCTATAGCCGTTGGCTTTGTCTGCCTGCTGCATATACATGCGCTCCTCCCTTCTCTCATCACCCTAGCAGATCGATACCGGCTGGGCACTCTCGAATCTCCATTCCTTCTCACCCGAGGACTAATATCGCCATGGCGTAATGCTTCCGTCTCGTCCTCGGCAAAGATCGCCTCGTAAGCCCTCGTCATATTCCAGCACGCTCTTCCTCCTGAGACTCACGTCTGCGCTAACTCCCTCCCCTCGAAACTATGTGTTAGGAAGGGATAGCGATGCATATTTCTTGGAAATGTCATCATGAATAGATATATGCTGACTACTCTATCCCGGTCATCGTCTCATCAAATCTTTTGCTAATCTGCCAGCCCCTATCCACCGGCTTATCCAGAGAACTGGAAGCGCGTGGCTTCGAGTTGACCGAGTCCGTCTCGGGGGGCAACGTTGCGGCGTCTATATGTGTTGGTGAAGTCCTGCAAAAGGGCGCGCACGTTCCTCATAGCACTCGGGTCTCCGGACTGCAGCTTCTCCTTGATCTTGCTCATCAGTCGATTGGCCTCAACGGGAGACACGGTGCCATCAGGTAGCAACGCAATCGTCCGCGACACCCATTCTGTGGTCTCGACGGGGAGCAACTCAAACAGGGCTAACAAGACGCCACTGCCATCGGCGAAGCAGTCGCGAGGGAAGGTAATCATCATCCCCGCCATGACCTGCTTGACCAGGTTCTCGCCCAGGGTTGCGAGGAGACCCTGGATGGTGGTTCGGATCTCAGCAGCCGCTGCCTCGGGAAGACCGTCACTGGTAGCAGGGTTGTCTCCCCCATAAGAAAGAAGATCCCGCAAGAAGTGCAATGTGGACGAGAGAGGATCTCGCTGCTCCAGAGTAAGGGCGTAAACTGCCGCCTCGAAGATCGATCGCAAGAGATGCGACGGCACGAGTCTCTGGGGATAGTAAAGCAACGCGTCGATAAGCAGACGGAAGAAATCATCAATGACATCAGGCAGCTCCTTGGGTTGGAGCTCTGTCATGACCCTTAGGAAAGTCGTAGTCTGGGCTTCGAAGAAAGTGTAAATGTTGTCGGTCGTACCCTGATCAACATGCTCCCGGGCCTCCGAGAACTCCCGCAGAATGGCAGAAGTCACCCAAAGGAAGCAGCCTTCTCTGGAGTTGTTGAAGCCGATGGCCAGCTTGTTTGCCATCTCGGGTAGCATCGGCGTCATGGCAGTGCGATACGAGATGACCATGTTGCGCCAGCATCTGCACACTCTCTCGCAAATAGGGGTGAAGGTGAGAAAGTTGTCCAAGACGGCCGACAAGATAGGGAAGACCTCTTGCCAGTACTTGACAGCAGGGTTTTCTTGTCCAGGGTTGTTAGGAGGCACGACATTTTGCACGAAAATGGTTATCAGCTGGAGGTGGTCTTCGAAAGGTTAGCAATTTGTTCTTTGTCAATTGGATTAGATTCCAACTCACCTGCCAATGCTAGCTTGCCCTCGTCATCGGTGGCATTGTTCGCTTTAGTCATCAACCGCTGGACAAGGGGATCACAGTAAGTCTTGAGAAGCCGGTAAATTTCCTCCTCAGGTTGAACCGCCACCACGTTGGAGACACCTTCAGTAATTTCCTCCTTACTGAGGTCTGGCAACTTGTCCAGGACCTGGTCGTAAAACGTCTGAAGCTGCAGCACCTGGCCGCTGAGAAGGTGCTTGCAATCAGTGCAGAAGAACTTGATCGCCAAGGCAGCAGCCCGGATGATCTCCTTAGAGTCAGACTGGAACGATGTGACAATGTAGTTGAACTGAGGCTCCAGATAATCGGGGTGTGCTGCCGTCCACTCAGTGTACCGTCCCAGGACCATGATGGTAGCAAAGCGGAGCTTCTCGTGGCTTGGGATTTGCACGAGTAGGGGCATCAGGTGAGGAAGCACAATGTCCTCGTTCTTGTCGACCATTCGGCCAAGCGCTCGCATAGCAAACAGCGGAGCTTCCAGTTGTTGCCAGTGTGGGACCGTTGTCTCCGTAACCTGGCTTGCATAATTCGTCATCCATACTTGGATGGATTGGAGCACCTTAGTCAGGCAATCAGTGACGCCCATCACCTCGCAACAGTCCTTGAGAGTGTCCCCCATTTGATGCCGGAATTCCCTGAACTTCTCCTCTTGCTCACGGTCTCCATCAAAAAGATCCGTTTCATTACCTGAATCCGGCTGGGGGTATTCAAGGTGCTTGAGAAGGATGTCCACGAGCTTGGAGTAAACGTCAACCAGCTCCAAGCGACCCTGGATATATATCTCCAACACAAGATAGAGCTTGAGCTCATAGAAGAAGTTGAAAGTGTGCTCGATCACGTCTCGCTCCTTGTCTCTCACAGCGCACTCGAGGACGGCGTCCACCAGAGCTCTGAAATGCGTCGGCTGACGAGCGATCCCAACCACCCAGCTCTCTGCTGCAGTAGCAAAGACCTTGGTCAGAGCCTTGAGGGCCTCTGTGTCTTCTTCATCTGCTGCTTTTTGGATTTGGGGCTGGAGTGCAATGATTCGAGGGAACAGAGTCTCGATAATTTCCTGGCTCTCGTCGACGTCAGATGTCTCTCGAAGCATTGTGCAAAGACACTCGGATGCCTCCTGGCTGCTCTGGTCGCCTGTGATGCCGTTGAAGACGACGTCTAGCAGAGGTGACTTGACAACATTGCCAATCGGAACCTCTCGTAGCCAGGAGGTGATACACTCCATCAGCTGGGGATTCTGAGCGGCGGCAGCTACAGATGAGATGTTAACATGCAAGTTTCTTGTTTGAGTACATGATCTTTCGCTTACGGGATGATAGGGAGTAGTTGATCAGTAGCTGGATAACCTGTTCCGCATTATCTCCCAGTAAGGCTTGCGTCCGTGCCGCAAGTTCTTCTTCCTAATTCCAAACGATTAGACTCAAACTCGTGCTGAGGTCGACCGGCGGAGACGATTTCGAAGGGAATAGGCGCTCGGTCTATGGTTGTGCGCTCCACATACAGACAGGGTGATCTTTCGACCTTCGGTAACCTCTTCGGGGAGAACCCGCAAGAAATCCAAAATGCAAGCGTGGCTTTCAGGGCTGTCGCTGAGGGACTGGACGACAGTAGCTAAGACATCGTTCCATTCCTTCATCTGGATCGCTAGAATGGCCAGGCAGACACAGAGCTGTACTCGAATGGGCTTGGGTCCCGGGGCGTATCGTTTGAGGAATAGAAGAATCTGATTTCGAAGACCGGCAAGTTCACTCGGGGGGACCTGGGTCGATAGGTCGTATGTGATCTAGAGCTTGTTAGGTCCGGCATGTCTTGCGCGTTTGTCGTAATTCTCCTTACCTTGCCACGCAAGGTGATGGCAGCAAAGAGCGCCGCCTCTGGGTCGGCATTCGCCTGCAGGATGCCTACTATCGTAGCCCAGGAATCCTTCTGTGCGCCAATACCGTCAGTATACCCAACCAAGCTGCTTGTGAGCTGCATGAACACGCGCAACTAACCGATTTCTGGAACCTCTCCAAATATTCGTGGGCCTGCTTCTTAGCCTCCTGCTCCCCACCCCTCATCGTCAAGACAGCGGCCAAGACATCCGGGGGCGCGAAGGCCTCTTGCGCTCCGTTTGTGGCCATTATGTATTATGCGGTAGGTCTGAGGGGGAGCGTTCGGGATCTGAGAGATCGTGATGAGAGATTAGGTTGTCCGCAGGCTTCAGCGCGATCGGAGTTGGAGAGCGCAGCGCATACGATGTGGCCGCACGATGTCGGACCGTTTGAGATTCGTCGAGGCACGGCTCGAGGTTGGGGACAGGGAGAAGGAACGCAACTTCGAGCAACGCAACTTGAAGCAAAGTGATGGTAGGAGAGGGCTTGGGAGCCCAGGCGTAAAGGGGGAGATGTGGAGGTGGTTGAAGGTAGGTGGGATATCACTCGAAGCAAAATACACAAAGCCCACCTCCGTCTGTTTGGGCTAGTGATGCTGGGTTTGGTCACTCTGGTGGAGAGAGCCTTGGCGGGGCAATGTGCCTGGAGATGACGTTCCGTAGTTTTTCCGACACACGCAACACCTCCTCGAACGGCAACTTGCACTACCAAGATAGAATTGGCCAGGATAGTCGCAACTCGTCGAAGAACTTTGACAATTCGTGCCATGACCCACGGCTAACTGCGGGTGACAAGATTCCGACACTGATATTTTTTACGATTCCACCTCTACGACCATCTATTTCGTCGCTTGCAGATATCTACCTACCTAGGTAGGCATCAATGTCGGGCTTGTTGTAATTTCTGCTCTGCTTCTATTTGGGATTTCAACGTCGTCACTCGTTGGAAAGCAGCTGCTTTATAGCCCCTGACTCTTCCGCTGAATTAGGGACAGATCGGTGCCTAATTCACCGCCTCAAAGAGGAGTTAACGGCAAGGATGCAGAGGACTGGGCAAGGCGGATTCCGAAGGAACCCCGTTATCCCTGGGTAGTCGGCCTAGAAATACGTCCCGGATGATGATGTGACTGTATTGATGTGTGCGTGTGTCTCATTGTCAAGACTGTACCTAGGACCCTAAAATAGGTATGCGCCTCTCACTATTGGAGATGGCACCGTGAAGCCACTCACGAGAATGACTGGATCTGTTTTCGAAGAATGTCATTGGTTAGACCGACTTGGAGGACTCCCTGATGTCTCCATTTCCAAGTACGATGCCGTGCAGCTGGCGGTCATGAGCCCCCATGGGAATGGGTTGCGCAAATCCAGCAGGCAGAAGCTGTTCGTTCAAAGCTAGAGCGTACAGCAAAAGCGGCTTTTGTTGGGCCAAGCCCTTGGCTTCTAGCCTGGAAAAGTATCTGTTAATGAAGAAGTCATAGAAGCCTTTCCCATGGCCGAGTCTCCTTAGGGAGCCGGTTTCATCGAAGTCGAACGCGACCCCAGGCACCACCATGAGATCTAGGAAGGCCTGTTCAGCGTCCTGAGAGTCCGAGTCGCCAAGGATCCGCTGCCGTTTGTGGACGGTGGCTGGATCAACACTGGGGATTCCCCAACTATCCAATTTGAGGCTCTCATAATCCTGGAGGTTTGCAAGTTTCACCATCTCCATCACGCGGGTAGGAGTATCGGGAGTTTGCAGGGTCGACTTGTGCAGGTATGGAACGAAGACTTGCTTGCCGGCCGCGAGCGCATGGCGGACGATGGCATCAGTCTGCACTTCAGCCGAAGGCATAGACAAGTAGACGCTGATGTGTGTGGCATCCCTGTAAGGCTTGAACTCCTTTAGAGCCTCAAATATTTGGCGGCCTGTGAAATGTGTCAGACGATGTCCAGCACGTGAGCGGGATTATAAGGCGATGCGTCATACTCTGAGCAGCTACGGAGTCTTGAGTAACAGTGGAGAGCTTCTGTCTCACGAGGGTCCGCAGTTGCTGCTTAGCAGCTTTCAGGGGTGACGCCATGGAAATACTGAGACTGGGTTGGGCGGTTTGTTTTGTCACGTTGTGTCGTGAAAGATGGTTTTCGGCTCAGAGCCGACGCTAGGAAACAGAGGTTGGCGTGCATGGTGGGATGAAGTCCCGCACCATGATCCATCGTTACCAGCCCAGTGTGACACTCCACAGATGGCATTTTGCATGCTAATTGCTAGTGACCGATCATGTGGATATACTTTGGTCAAACTCACTTCTGTTAAGTCGCGGAAACCGCCGCCAGTCTAGCTCGAGACACTCGGCGGTGAAGCCCAACTTGGGATGAGGGCTAGACCGGTGTCCAAGAACACTATCAGCACTCTAACGGCGGATGTTGCAACCCAAAAAAAAGAGGCTCAAGATTCGGGTCTATTTTGAGCGGAAAAATGCCGAGACCCAGCACTTTGCATAGAAACTAACTAAGCTGCTTGTCACGATCTGCAATGGTGAGAAAAGCACCACCAGCACCGCCAATCTGAGCTATGCCAACTTGTCAATAGCCCAGATGCATGGAATATTTGAAGTCCCTACGTGGATCTGAGCCCCGGGTCTATTTCTTGCGTACCTTAAGTACAGAGGTTATCGTGTCAATTGAAGTGACAAAAGGAACTAATCGGTCTGAATAAGGTCGCAGAGGTACCTAGGTAATCAACTAGCAGAGTTTGCGCTTTACACGACCGGGCTTCCGAGATGTTCTTATCCGGGCTCGACCGGGCTATGACCCACGGTCAGTTTCTGTAATGTGAATAGTCTCATTGATGGCGGGTAGTGGAGATAAAGAATGAAGTGGAACGGCAAGTATGGGCAGTAAAGCACCATGCCACTTGCCGCTCTATTTTTCGGGATGAGACCTGGACTTGTGGAATCCGTATCATTTCATTGCTGTTCGGGGCTGAAGACCCGTATTCGTGGGCGTGTTTCGGCTCCTGCGCTTCCCTGAATGTCTCTCGCCTTTCCGCGTGGCTAGCAGGAGAGGTTGGATGTGAACGGAGGGCTGCTGCTGTGAGTGGGATTACTAGGAAGTTCACTATGTCTAGAGGGGAAGGCTTTTATCGCCATGTCTCAATCATCTGGCAAGTTACATAGTGATTACGTAGGTAGTAGAGCAGATTCAGCGCGGACCACGGCGGCCTGAACCATGTCCTTTGTCATGGAATGGGATCGGCAATTCTGTCCCTCGGAAACGGCGACGATCTGACAAGGGATAGACATGCAACTATGCCGGTGGCCAGATTAGGAGATGAGGCGCCTGCTGGGACTTTGCGGTGTGTTGGCTGGGCGTAGAAAGTAAGAGTCGAAGCTCACAAGCTGGGAGTCAGAGCAAGGCTACGGAGGTATTCCAACTCGCCAGCATCAACCATTGACCAACACCAATCAAGATGGGCGGATGACACAAGACCACGAAACCGCGCATCAAGGTGTGAACTGCAGGAACGGCCAGGCACATTTGAACGCAGCGCTACTTGCGTGTAGCAATGGGGTGGCGTTGGGTACACTGTCTGGTTATCTAATCAGATCCATCGGATCATACCAGCAGCATCCGAGCGTCGCAAGAGGCAGCGCAACAGCATGGCTAGCATGCGTGCCAACCGGCCCCTGAACCCTGACTGTTGCTCTCGGGGATGACCCGCTTAGCACCCGCTGCAGGCATCGGCCTGAGTAATGAATCGGGATCGATTTTGAAATCCGAGGTTTAATTATGGTGCTGTAGGATGAACAGTTGTAAGAACTACTTATTAGCTGAGGAGAAGCCGTTCTCAATAATAAGCTTACCTCTGCCACCCAGGCATGGGCATTAGTGCAAGGGAGCAGCAGTGTTGGTACATACGAAGTACATACGAAAACGGTCGTCTTGCCGTTCTAGGAACCTCAGCCTCCAAAAGTCCCCAACATTGCATCCACCCTACTCCGACCTTCCTCCGTCATGAGTGTTGCTAATATCGGACGGTGAACGGGGCAAGGATGTCTGAAAGAACCTCAGCAAGTTCATATGCCTGCGACCTCGGCTGCACGAGGCGAATAGAGAAGAACATGGATCAAATCCACAGCGGAAAAGAATTCCTCATGACGTGTACAAAGAGTCGCCGGTTGAAGCGTTGTTGGCGTCCCGTCAGCCTCCCGCAAGCTTGGCCAAGTTTTCATGCTGTGTTTGGACGAGGTCTTCAGAGAAGCGACAGGGGCATTCGGGGGTCTACAATTGGCTGTAATACAGAGGGCTACTCCCACGCTGAGACCCCGTGGCCCATGTTTCCTCGTCCCCATCCATGCCTTGCTCACTCACCAGTCTCCTGCCTTGGATTTCCAACCATCCCACGCACTACGGAGTCCATCACGGCATCGTTTTGAATCCCACGCACGTATTTTGCTTTTGGAAAAGGATCCATCCCTGTTCGATTCACCTAGCCCTTGTCGCTTGTTCCCGTGGCCCTCCATCACCCTCCTCCCTTCAGTGTACGTACCAGTACCCAGTACAGACGGCCGCTCCGTCCCGTTGGGTGCAGGTACACGCCGAAGGCTGCCGCTTCCCTTGCAGCGGCAATACGTGCCCTGCATTCGGAGTACAGCAAGTCGAGCAACCCGACAGCATCGCATCTCTTCCCCACAGGCCTGCCATGTGCTATGGCAAGTCACGGCTGTACGCGTTGTATCATCTCCATCACACATTCCTCAAGCAGGCGTTCACGGGATGGTCTGCTGGACGCTCAGGTGCATGCCTCGCTATGATCGGCGCTGGGCCGTTTGTCGTCATCCCGCCCCCCTTGTCACCAGTCACCAAAACTCACTCCGTCTGATCCTCGCCAGCCCCAGCCAGCCCCAGCCCGCACCGGCGCTCACGCTATCCAAACAGGGGCCTGCGGCTCCCCACGCTGCGGCAAACAGGGCTACCTAGGCGTCTTACTACGTAGGTAGGGGTAGGGCCAGCTGAGAAGAGCAAGAGAGAAGCGTTGCAGGTTTCCCATCTCTTCCAGTATCGTTACCGCATCTTGGCTTCCCCGCCGGCTGTCTTGGACTGTGGTGCGACCCAATCGATCCCAGCGCGTGCCCACCTCTGTCCGTCCCATCGGCGACGCATTACCCATCGCCACGCAAAGAAACCAGGCCCAGGCCTTGCTGTACCATCTTTGTATCTTTGTACCTCCCGATCTTGCAGAGTAGGCGCCGCCGCCGCCGCAGCAAACAACCTCGTCTGGCTGCCTCCAAGGGACAAGTCGCACGCTTGTCTCGTCAGCCCCGCCATGGGACGACACACTATCGCCCACAGGAGCAACACTCGCAGGACAGCCCGCAGCACATCAACTAGCAGCCCGTCGTTGTCGGTGTTGCAAGACAGGGTTGTCGTTGGTGGTGGATATGATGATGGGGGTGATTTGAGTGATCTGGGTGACTTGGGTGACTTGGGTGACTCGAGTGACTCCCATCTGCACAACCACCACTACCACCATCAGGCTGTCGCCCTCCGACCCCTAGCATCCGCATCTGCGTCCACATCCCCTTCCCCATCCCTATCCCCATCTTCCTCCACCGCCCGGTCCACTGCCTCTGTCTCAGTCTCCCACGCCAGGGCGTCTGTCCCGCCCGATCCGAGCCTGAGCCAAGGCCATGTGCTGCCGTACCAGGTTCCAGATGTTGGCGATCCAGATCTGTTAACTGCCGCCGCTGTCCCAGCCGGCGCGGCGCTGCCTCCCTCCCTCCCTCCCGACCTTGACCAACATGCTGGGCTGTCTTCGTTCGTCTCCGCTTCCGCCTCCGCCTCCGAGCCTCTTGCTGTTGCCGACGGTGCTGCTGCCGTGTCCGCGACAGAGTCCGCTACCGAGCCCACTCACCACGACGTCGATCGCGACGCCCTAGATGCCTCTGCCCTCGCCGACTCTTCAATAACCCCCCTCGAGGGCCACTTAGACATGGCCTCCAAGAAGACACCATTTCTGCGGTCGCCCGCCACCCGTCCAGAGGCTGCCCCCTACGGCTCGGTTTCACTGACTCCAAGTCGCAACAACTCACCTGCCGGTAGTGACTGTCGCGATCCTGACGCCCATCAGCTGCGACATGTTCCCGACACCATGCGGAGCGACACCTCCCGCCGCTCAAACACTTCACGACATTCGTCAAGGTTATCTGAAGAGCTCGAAGGTGCCGTCCTCGCCTCTGGCCTTGAAGGTCGCTTTAGCGTGGCCGAACATACATATGCTGGCGGCGTCCTCGAGGAAAGCATGAAGGACGATGTGTCTGAAGATGGTCCCTTATTGGACGACGCCTCGACGACCGCCTCTGACGCTGAATTCGAGGAGAACTCACCTCACGAAGCCGTTCGCGCCTCTGTTCCGCCCACCGACGATATTACTCTCTCCATAAACACCCCCCGCATGTGGTGCCTTTCCGTCATTTTCTCCATTCTTGGATCATCTACCAACCTCTTCTTCTCCTTGCGATACCCTAGCGTTGCCATCACTCCCGTTATTGCCTTGCTTCTTGTCCATCCCCTCGGCCACCTCTGGGACTTCGTGTTGAAGCGGCAATATGATCCCGAGGAGACCTTTGTGGACGGTGTCCGGACGCCTTCCATCTCCGACGACGCTCAGATCTCCCTCAAACCAAGTAAAGCCACATCCTGGCGATTGTGGCTAGCACAAGGACGTTGGAACGAGAAAGAGCACACCTGTGTTTATGTCAGCAGCAATGTTGCTTTCGGCTTCGCGTTTGCGACTGATGTCATTGTTGAGCAAACGCAGTTCTATAACCAGGAGGCTCCTATCGTCTACCAGCTTCTCCTTACCATCTCGACGCAGATCCTGGGATATGGCTTCGCAGGCATCACCCGTCGCTTCCTAGTCCGGCCGAGCGGTATGATATGGCCTGGTACCCTCATGTCGGCCGCCATGTTCTCGACCCTCCACAAGCAAGACAACAAACCAGCTGAAGGCTGGACTATTAGTAGATGGAAGTTCTTTTACATCATCTGGACTGGCTCTTTTCTCTTCTACTTCCTGCCTGGCCTGCTCATGCCTGCCCTGAGCTACTTCAACGTCATCACCTGGTTCGCCCCGAAGAGTGTTGTCGTTGCCAACCTCTTTGGCGTTTCTTCGGGCCTGGGTCTTTTCCCTTTGACGTTCGACTGGGCGCAGGTCACCTACGTTGGCTCTCCGTTGCTTGTGCCCTTCTGGGCCGCCATGAATGTCATTGGAGGTCTAACCATTGTCATGTGGATCATTGCCCCTATTCTTTACTACAGCAACTTCCTTTTCTCCTCATACATGCCGATTCTATCCGCTGCCGTCTTCGACAACACTGGAAAGGTCTACGATGTTGGCAGAATTCTCACCGCCGACTTCCTATTTGACAAGGAGGCGTATCAAAACTATAGTCGTGTGTTTCTACCAGTCACCTACGTACTTAGCTATGGTGTGCAATTTGCAGGTCTTGCCGCCCTGCTGACTCACACGGCCTGTTGGCACGGTCAAGATATTTGGACGACATGGAAGAAAGCCCTCGTGGAGGCTCGTCAGGATGGGAAGACGGAATATCAGCCAATTTCGGATTCTGCTGGCCAACCGCCATCGCGGCGGTCAACGGGGATGTCATCATCTACCCATAACGTCGGGGGACTCATGGGTCGCGAAGATGTCCACAGTCGTCTCATGAAGAGATACGAGGATGCACCATTGAGTTGGTATTTGATCACCTTCCTCTCAATGACAGCCATTGGCATCTTTGTGGTCGAATAGTGGGTTTCCCCAATCATTGTGTCATCATCTCGATCAGCTGCTAACCCTTACTCTAGCTATCCTGTTCATCTGCCTTGGTACGGTCTTCTTCTGGCTTTGGCTATCGGTGCCATCTTCTTCATTCCCAACGGCATCATCATGGCTGTGACGAACCAGCACAGCAGCATCTACCTCATCTGTCAACTGATATGCGGTGTCGTCTTCCCAGGACGCCCTATCGCCAATATGGTCTTCGTCACGTACGGCTACATCTCGTCAGCACAAGGAATCAAGTTTGCTTCCGACCTCAAGCTCGGCCACTACATGAAGATTCCGCCTCGAATCCTCTTTTCCGTTCAGATCGTCGCCACACTCGTGTCGTCGTTTACCCAGATTGGCGTGTTAAACTGGATGTTCGCCAACATCAAGGGCATCTGCACCGCCGAGGCCGTCAACGGGTTCACTTGCCCCATTGCACGTGTCCACTTCAACGGATCGATACTTTGGGGAGTCGTCGGCCCCCAGGAGTTTTTCGGTCCCAAGGCAATCTACCGCTCCCTCGTCTGGTTTTTCCCCCTTGGTGCGTTCCTCCCTATTCCCCTATGGCTTTACAGCCGCCGCCACCACCACAGTATTCTGCGCAAGGTCAACCTTCCCGTCATCTTCGGCGCCATGTCCTGGATCCCCCCTGCCACCGGTCTCAACTTCTCCGTTTGGGCCGTCGTTTGCTACGTCTTCAACTACCTTATCAAGAACCGCCACAACGCATGGTGGAGCAAGTACACTATGACTCTGAGTGCTGCCCTCGACTCCGGTCTTGCCTTCGGCATCGTTGTCGTTTTCTTTGGCTTCATATATCCCGGCTGGATGGATGGATTCAGCTGGTGGGGTACGGAGGTCTACAAGCAGGGCTGTGACTGGCAAGCCTGCGCTTACAACACAGTCACAGAAGGAGAGCGTTTTGGCCCCGACACATGGTGATTTCATTTTTGGAGTTGAGCTGGTGCTTGAACTGGCTTGGATTTTAGTTTCTGGAAGTAAGCAATATGCATTATAGAAATGTCTGGACATTTGCGGGGCCATGGTTATCACGGATTAGACTTCTACAAACATGGGATGAATCGTTTATATGGCATAGGTACAGCGCCCTCCTGGCAATGTTCACACAGGGAATGGTCAGGGTCCCCGGCGCTGGTTTGTGGGCGGGAAACTTGTAATGCAATGGACATTAGGAAGACACGAAATTGCAATCGATTTGACCGTCTATCAATGCATTCAGTTCCTCCCATTTGATTGCGCTTACATCAGATTACTATACAGTGTAACGAGGTCTAACCGGTGACCTGCCCATCCTGAGCCAACCTCAACTTTCGCTCCCTTAATTGTTCTTATTCTATTTCTCTTCCTCCCACTCAGGGTTCTAAGCAAACGTTAGCTTGAGCCAATAGTGCCCAATGGCTTGGTATGTGCTTACCTTTCGCAGAATTACCAAGCCCTCCATCGTGCTGTTGAGACTGATGTACTCTTCGTCCTCAAGCTCAGCTCGCTCGCCGTGAGCGAGAACAACAGGGGTACTCTGGGTCTGCCAACCAGTGATGGTCTTGGGTCGACCAGCTTGGCCGACCACGTCGACAGCCTGACCGACGCGGACATTGACCTTAAGGGGCTTGTTGTTCTCATCAAGGGTGACAAGGAAGCGGGGGTGCATAGCGGTGACAAGGAAGTAGAGGAGGTAGTGTGAGTTGGTGGTGATGAACTCCTTGGGTTCGATCATGGCCAAGATGGTCGCGAGGAGACCAGCTGCCGAAACGCGGGACAGGACCTGACGATCAGTGTGGAACGGGCTGATAGACAAGGTTCCTTTGCCCATGTGAAGAAGGCCCTGGGCAATGCGTACCATGAACAGGGCGTCCTGGTCCCGGTGGTAATAGCTGGCAAGCTGTCGAAGCAGCTGGGCCAATCGTGCGTTGTTGGTGCCCGCACCTAGCAGACCCATGGCGAAGATGGCGTTGATGGCGACCTCGGGGTCGTTGTCGTGGCTGTATCTGGATAAAGTGTCGTAGACCTTCATTTGAGGGTTGCTAGGACTGATAAGACCCATGGCCAGGGGAACGGCCTTACGAATGTTGGCTTCTCCATAGTGCATGAGGTGGCCAAATTGGCGCAAAACCATCTCTTGGCCAACATCCTCGCCCATCGCCACCAGCGCAATGCCAATGACTGCATAAGCCTGGAGAAGCTCGTCCCCCTTCTTCTCATCAGCCTCCTCCTGATGCTCATTGCAGATGTGCAGGAGCTCCTGAATTTTCAACACAGCACCAGTACCAGCCCAGGCACAGATCTCAGCAAGGACAGCAGTGGCCTTGGCCATGGGGTGTTCGATGGCCTTCAGAGTCTCTAGGATAACATCGACCTCTTCTTGTCGCCCGAAAAACAGAAGACCCAAGCCCAGGGCAAGGAATCGCGTCCACTTGTCAGTCAGCTGGCTCTTTCGGTCATCATCCATCAAAGTAGTGATGATGGCCTCGCTGACATCAGGGTGGGAAGAGCCAACGAAGATGAGACCGCAAGACAGCGCTGCCATAGCCGAAATCTGCATGTCCTGGGAGGAGTCGGAGATGATAGGCAGAAGAAGCTCGAGAACATCCTCCTTGTTAGAGCCAGCGTAAGACAAACCTAAGCCCATGATGCATGCTGTTCGAACGAGGGGATTGGTGTGGTGCAGCTTATCGGCGTCGCCCAATAGGGCGAGGGCCGGTTCCGAATCGATCTGAACGCCTGAGTTCATGATGCCAATCGCAAGCATGGCACCAGCCGAAATCTCAGGCTCGGGAGAGTAAGTGTACCTGTCAATCTTGTCGAGTCCGTTCTCGATGTCCCAAAGAAGTAGGGTACCCATCGACGCAACAGTCGACATCATGCCATCAGCTTTAGTCTTCCAAACCCAGGTTTCCTTCTCGCCTTCCACCAGCATCATCTTGTCGTTGCCAAATCCAGCGTTGACAAAGGCATTGACGAACGCGGCGGCAAGATTATGCCGGGCGGAGTCCAAATTGGTCATCCCCGCAACACGACTGCTCTCGAGGTGGCTCTTGTAGATGTCCTCTGTCGTCTTAGGGTCTAGAATGTTCAACTCCTTGCCAAGGGCTTTGAAATGCTCTGATAGTTTGAGGTTGGAAAGACACTCCGACGTTTCCTGCTCCTCCTCCGAGTCACCAGGAAGATCCAAAACAATCCGTTGGCGGGCGATCAAAAATGCCAACTGCTTCTTCAACGCAGGGTCCTCAGCCTTGTCGAAGTCGGCTTTGATTAGATCAACATCGTGAAGTCGAATCGCAAGAACCATTGCTTGGGCAAATTGCTTGTACTCGATGTAGATATTATGCGCCGTCTTGAGGAACGTCTCGTTGTCCGGGTAGGTGAGAAGGTTAACCATGCTGGACATGTACAGACACACTCTCGCGTAGGTGTTTTCGTCGACGAACTTGGGGATCTCCTCAATGATCTCCAACTCGCTCATGAGATCCACCGCATCGGCCTCGGCGTTGCTCTTGAGGAAGAGGGGGATCAGAATCAGAGCAAGGTCGACCAAGTCCTTCGTAGGCTCGTCTGTTGTGATTCGCTTGCCATACACCTCGCCAATTTCCAGCGCCAAATGTCGGACGTACTCGTGTCCCCACGAGCTGATATCGGACGTCGGTGCTAGAAGTCGGTACTTGAGGGTGTCTTGCCTATCCTCGTCCGAAAACGTCATGCCGATGACAGACAGAACATCTGCCAATGAGGTCTTGTCGTCACCCTCTGGCCACTCATCGTACAGTTTGGTCAACGGCTCGTAGTGTGGTCGCAGGAACTTCAACGGCTTCGGTACTGCGGTCATGGATGACGTCGAGGTCTTGATGGAGGTCTTCATCGCTTCCAGGGCGGGCTTGTAAAGGTCCTTGTTTAACTCCTAGTCGCAGTTAGATACCTGAGAGAGGTTACATTGTTACATATCCATGATGCTCACTGTCAAGCGTTCGACCATCATGTCGAGTTCATTCTTGAGTTGCTGATCCTCCTCGTTAAGCTCCTCCTCAGCAGCTATGTGATAGTCAGCAACATGGCGTATCAAGAATAGGTTTCGTTATCCATACTTTCAACTTTGTCATCTCCCTTCTTTCCATTTGCCAGAGGCTTTTCCTTCTTAGTATCCTCAACGGCTTTGCCCTTGCCCTTGTCGGCCGCCTTGGGCAGTTCGCTGTCCTGAGCCATGTTTGACGTTGACGGCGCCTGGGGCAGCTCCGCAATATAAATTGGCAGCGAGGTGTAGGTCAAATAGCCGTATTAAGGGGGCGTCTTTACTATGACCGCCAATATTTCGAGTCGTGATGTCGGATTGTGATGGGTCGTGGGTATTCGTCGCAGTAGATGGAAGGTGATGGAGCCCGCTTGGTAAAGCTCAAGGTGCTGTGCTGTATCCAGGTAGCTCTGGTTACGCCAGGCGCTGCCGCCTGCAAAACGGATCCGCCCAGCCTCACAGTCACGTGGTTCGGTAAATTATCCGACAAACTGCCGAGATAAGATACTTTATCGTCCATGAGATCTTATCGCCAAAATTTCTAGGATAACCCCACCATGCGACCGCAACCCAAAGATCAACCCCACGTCTTGATGGTTGCTTGACGAATTTACTCCATGCACCTAGATTCTTTTTTCGCATTTCTTAACCCAACGTCAGACAACTCTGCCCATAATGAAGCTAGATACCAAAGCCATGCGCTATCTAATAGCCGAGGACTGGCGCGTTCTAACTGCAGTAAGTCTACCAAGAGTGTCATGGTTCCGGCCGTAAGCGTTAAACACGAGAACAGGTCGAGCTGTGCAGCAAGAACCATGAGCTTGTCCCGACAACATTGATTGAGCGGACGGCTCGCCTTCGAGGCGGCCCCAGCGGTGTTCATAAAAGCATCTCTGCCCTCGCCAAGGTCGGCCTGATCGCCCGTGTAAAGGAAGCCAAGTACGACGGCTATCGACTAACCTACGGTGGCCTCGACTATCTCGCTCTCCACACCCATTCACAGAAAAAAGACGTCTACAGCGTTGGGAATCGAATTGGCGTGGGCAAGGAAAGCGACATCATGGTCGTCGCGGACCAGACAGGAACGCAGCGGGTGCTCAAAATCCATCGACTAGGCCGAATCTCCTTCCGAACCGTCAAGTCGAATCGAGACTATCTTAAGAAAGGCGCGTCCGGGTCATGGATGTACCTCTCGAGACTAGCTGCTATGAAGGAGTTTGCTTTCATGAAAGCCCTGCGCGAAGAGGGATTCCCCGTACCAGAGCCAATCGCGCATTCCCGACACACCATCGTCATGAGTCTGATCGACGCATTTCCTCTTCGACAAATCGCCGAGGTGCCCGATCCCGCGTCTTTGTATGCCGACTTGATCAGCCTCATCCTTCGACTCGCCAAGCATGGGCTTATTCACGGTGATTTTAACGAGTTCAACATCCTAGTCAAGGAAAACAGATCCAAGAACGAAGACGGCGAGGAAACCCTTGTCTTGGAGCCCGTCATTATTGACTTCCCTCAAATGGTGTCAATGGAACACCAAAATGCAGAAATGTACTTTGATCGGGATGTCAACTGCATCAAACGTTTCTTTGAGCGGCGTTTCCATTTCGTAACCTCGGAGGCTGGACCTTTCTTCAAGAACGCCAAGAAAAGTGTTGGCAAAGATGGAGCCAAGCGGCTCGATGCGACGGTTGAGGCATCCGGATTCACGAAAAAGATGCTCAAGGACTTGGAGGCTGCTATCAAGGAGAAGGCGGAGACCAAAGGAGATGTTGAAGAGGGCGACGATGATGAGAGCGACGACGATAGCGAGGAGGATGGGGAGGAGGGTGGAGATAAGGACAAGGCCTCCGGCGGTCTTCTGGGGGATGATGCGCGAGATGTGGAAGTCCCGGTCGATGAATCTATGGCCAAGTTGGCTGTCTGAAACGAATTGTAATGATACCCAAGAAGAAAAAAACAAGGTCGTTATGCTTGACCATGAGCCACCTCAGAACGTTATTCTATCATATTCTATGAACAGAATGGCTACTTATTCCAAATCACGATGTTGGGGCATGCATTCAGAGACAATAGTTGATTAATCTGTTCAGGCCAAGAGGTCGACATTGCAGACTTTTTAATGAGACGAATGTCCTCCCTAGAATCTAAAGCACAAGAGTTCATAAAATAGACCACAGCACAAGTCATCAGGTGCATTAGCGACCTCAATCGTATTGTGCTCGGATTGCATAACAATGGTTCTGTGTTGTAAGACGACAGCTCCAAAAGACTCTGACTAGAATCAAGGAAAGAAGTGTACCGTAAGCAGCATGATTGCGCAAAATTGCCCTAGCTCAGTCGAGATGGCCAGGCTACTGAATATCCTTCTTCACAGAAACCTCCTTCTTGACGGACGGAGACGAGTCGAGAGAAGCGGTGACAACAATCGTATCCGCATGAATGGTAACGCTCTCGTCACATTCGGAAGACGCAGGAGTAACAGTCGCCTCATCCGCGCTCGAACTCGTGGCCGTCCTGGTCAAGTGGTTAGAAAAAGCGCCGATAAGGTCGCGACAAACCTTCATACTGAAGAGAACTGTGGTGAGACCCGGAGGGCCTGCCCACGCCGCCTCTCTCGGAGGCCGAGGTTGCGCCAGGGATGTTGGCGGCTCTGCAGCCAAGTTAAGGGAGCTCAACTTTAAGGTGGTGGAAGAGACTCACGTTCGGGTAGAGAGTGGGACAGGACGTCTCCACTGTTGAGGCTGAGAGCTGTACAGAGTCGGGTTCATGCCGACGAGAGGGGTGCCGTAAGCACCAATGTTGTACTCGTTGGTCCGGAACTGGCGACGCTCAGCAGTCACACGCTTCAGCTCCTTTTGGGCAGGAGTGTCGGCATATCGAATATTCATGAGAAGACCCTCTTCACCAAGACCAACACCGTTGAACTTTCGGATGATGTCGTCACAAACATCACGGTTGTCGAAGCTGCTCGAGAGTCAGAATCATTACTGCGTCGGTGGGTGGAAAGGCTTACCGAGCAAAACCAACACCGCGGCTGTTTCCCATACTGTCTCGGAGGATCTTGCTGGACAAGATGGTGTAGCCCAGGAAAATGGTTCCAAGCTCCTGTACCAAATTAGGATGTTTTCCCCAGGCCAGCAGTCTTCGGCGGTGTTCGGCGGTCACTTACAACTTCGGTCAAGGTCTTTGGCAAGTTGGAGATGTAAAGATTAGTAGACAATTCGTCTCCCTCAGCTTTGAGACGAGAGTTGAACGACTCCTAGGAATGGTTGTCAATAATCACTCAGCACTCGATGCGAAGAACAATTACTGACCCTGGCAAACCCAACTTCATAACCAAGACGATAGAATCCACGGATACACATTTCCGAATCGGCAACATCGAAGAATTTGGCGAAGCCAAAACTGCGTGATCGTCAGAGACCCAAACGCAAGGAGATCAACAGGAACTTACCCCTTGCAAGCACCAGTGCCGGTGTCAATAATAGCCTTGGATGTCTCAACTGCACCAAAGCGAGCAGCGAACTGGAAGAGCAGGTCGTCATCGGTTGTGGGGTGAAGACCACGAATGTAGACATTGCGATTGCCAAGAATCCGATTCTCCAAGCTCTGTTCGAGGCTCTTCATCTGGCCTGGGGGTGTGAAGACAGCAGGCACCGCCTTAGGAACAGCAGGGCTCTGTTTCAACAACTCATCCAGGGCATGGTCCGACATGGTTGGGAGAGAGGCTTTGGCAGGAGCTTCAACGTGCATAGCCGCCATACCCAGCTGCTGGGGAGAGGGGGTCGTGTAAGTGGAGCGATCGAGGTTTGCAACACGAGGACCATTCTCGCGGTGCGAGATACCAGTGTAGAATGGAGTAACGGGAGTGGACTCCGTAGTTGAGTAAGAGCCTCGACGGTTCTCCAAGCCAGGAACATCAGAGTGGCCTCGATCGATGCGGTGATGAGCAGTGCTGGCGCGACCAGGAGTGAAGGGCATAAGGGGAACTGGCAGGCCAACATATGGGTTTCCGTAGGCGCCGTTGAGAGGAAAGGCACCGTAGCCATTCTCGGTAGTATGGCCAAGTCCCATGGACTGAGAAGTCGGCATAGGAGCCAAAACGAACTGACCTTCGGGCCCAAGCATGTAAGAAGGACCCATCTGGATCGGAGCAGGGGTATTTCCAATGTTCATGCCACCCAGAGTCATTCCCTGAAATTGGTTCATGATCCCGCTGTGGTCGTTGGACCCCTGGATGGGAACATGAGAGTGAAGACCTCTACCAGGTTGACCGGGCAGGTAAGGTGGAGCGCCGTTGCCAGATTCCATGATTCGCTGTCAAGTAGGGATGATAAGGGTTGGTGAATCTGTAGCAAGCGATTTTAGCCAACCGAGGTATGGAATGGCGCCAGGGAAGAATCAAGTGAACCATCAGGGGGGGGGGAAGGTCCGGACGGGAGCAACATGCGAGTGGATTGGAGTCAAAACAACATGCGTTGCTTCTCCAGGCTAGGGGTCGTGTGCAAGGGCAAGGGCCAAATTACCTCGGACAACAAATCAGCTTTCTTGAGAGCTGTTGAAAATTTCGAATGGTCAAGCTGTAATGCAGAGATCCTGTTGCGATGCCCAGCATTAGCTCAGTAGTTTTAAATGGAGATAGCCAAGAGGCGAGTGGAAAAGCGAACAGAAGACAAAGGACGTTCTGGAGAAACTTACCGTCGACGAAGAAGTGCCAACTACTTGGGTTCAAAGAGGATTCCAGAGGAGAGGCCAACGACGGCAAATGCTGGTGTACCAAGACTCTGAGATGAAGCGAGAGTAAGTAAGATAGAACAAGCTATCGAGCAAGATGGGTTTCAGAAGAGATTGGCCACCGGGCAGGAGGTTGGTCTGAAGGAGAGTATCGTGAACCCGTGGAGATGTGAGAGAAGAAGAGAAGAATGGAGGATGGAGGATGGAGGATGAGGAGGAGAGGAAGTGAGGGAGGTGTAGGAGATGGGGAGAAGGATGGGCGATGGACCACTTACCTAAGCTTGCAAGTATTTGGGTTGGAGGAAGGCAAGGGCCGTGGTAAGGTTGGTAGCAAAATATGTGCTCAAGCTTCGGAAACAACAAGAGGCAAGAACGATCGTGACGATTATCGTCAAGGCAAGGTAAGTGGCGGCAATTAAAGTAAGTGTGCGGAAGGTAGGGTCCTAGGTAAATAAAGGATGTTTGAGAAGACTGATATCGAAGGTGCTGTCGACCCCTGATCACGTCGGAGAAAGAAAGCTGAAGGAGGTGAGGTGAGGTGGAAGAGGAAGGAAGAAATTCGCAGAAGAGAAAGCAGGTTGAGAATTTATATAGGTGCGGCCGAGAGTAGTGAAGGATACTGGCCGTTGGCAGCTGACAGCCGGTCGAGGTGCGTTTGCTAGCAACTGGCAACCTGCAGTCCACGGCTGGGTCAGGTGAGGTGATTCAAGCTGTTGGTGAGTGACAATGCGCTCGGCAGTGCCTGACAGGCGGCACGCTTTGTGCTCCAGTATTCCAGTTGCTTGGTGCCAGAGAAGCTTGAGTGTGGTAGCCGCCTCGAGGTGAGTCCGGTGCTACACTAGAGTCACGGTTTCCAATTGTGGGCTTATAGAGCTATTGTTCGGTCGCAACCACTTCGGAGCCAGTGTGTGAATAATTGCTACTGAAAGGGGCCCAAAGGTGAAGCGGAGTACAGGTCCCGCGGTTGAGCGGCAGGGGATACAGGATGTGGGCCAGCCTTCCCGTAAGTCGTAGCAATTCTCGTCTCTAGAGATGCTGAGAAATCGTGTGTTTCTGCTGGCGAGCACTTGTTCATTTGCTAGGTCGAAGCGATGCCTATGGGAAGGCAAAGGAGGTGACCGAACAAACGATCTCGACAACGGGAGGGGTGTGATCTTCGGTCACAGCCGCGCACGCAATCAGGTCGAGCTTGTAACCTAATCCCAGGTAATTCCAGGGAGGTAGATAGAAGGATATAGTACCAGGCCTTGTTTGTTGCGTACCTCCGCTAGGCGTCGTCGTATCCGTCGTTGTCGAAATCGAAGTGGCCAATGATCAGTCTGATGATTGTCGTCACTTCTTGGCAGCAAACAATGGTAATGCGAAGAGCCAGGTAATCAAAGATATTGAACTCAAAGAACATTGAAGGTAGTTTGATGCCCGTCTGTAATAATACTCGGACAGCAGAACAGGTCGCGAGAGACTGATGTTGTCCTATCATGGCTGGGACGGGAACACGCCATTTCCAAAACACGCACAGGAGGGATGTGTCTTCTTATAGGGGACCTCAATATCTCCTCATGCAAGTTTCCTGTGCCTGTCTGCCAGCACGAATAGACAGCCTGTCCCAGGCCGTAGACGACTTGCTTTGGATTCCTAGCATTCTCAGCCATCTACAGACACGGTTCCTCCTTGGGCAGAGCTTGGCAGCTTCCGTTCCAACCCCACTAAGTTGTATCCCGGATGCAACGGTACAAACACGGGACATAAGCGCGAGAAATATAGACCTATAGAAGGCCAATGGCGTTTTGGGGGCTGATCCCTGGGCTGTAGTCCGCGGAGAGTAGCTGGGGTGCCTGCACCCCAACGATGCGAGATGTGACAGCCTGGGTAGCCATGATGCTCACGGCCATACCGGATACTGCGGTGGAAAAGGCGGTATTGTGCGGTAACGCCCAATCAGCCTATGCCATCCTACATCACTCTCTTGACCAAGCCAGTTGTGTTCCTCGAGAAAGGTCTAGAATTGCTTTTTCGACAGCCCGTTCTGAAACCGACGTTAGGCCTCCATACGCATCCCACCATCGAATGTCGCCGCTAGTGACATCGTAATGATCCCATGCCCCTACCAGTAGCCTGTGTGTGCTCTTGGTGTGCCGGAGCTGATTCCCAGTCCGAAGCCATGACAGTCGTGAAGAGAGCGTCAACTTTGCGTATGTCTAGCACAATGTTGGCTGCATCCTCATTAGTCAGATTCCGCCAAAGGAAATGTTCCGCAGACAAGATCATGGGGATGGCAAAGATTTTGCGTCCAGAATATTGGTGCTTGACCAGTGGGTGATCAAGTTTTAACGCCTTTTCCCTTAAAATCTCGCGCAGTTGCACATTCAATCCCTCCCTTACTTCCGACAACGAGCAACGGACAGGGGTTTGAGATACGTACCCATACAGCCGACATCCAAGCCCAAGCCAAAAGCAATGTCAACTGCAGGACAGGAGACAAGAGAAAATAATTTCTGTTCAGCTCAGCGTGCTGACAGGTTCGCCTACAATATCGCCCCTGTGCATGTCTTGTTTTTGTTTAGGGCTGGCTGACGCTACAGTGTGCCCGTGTTCAGGCGGATAGTATAACGGTAGATGGTGTATTAAGACGAGACGCAACTTGCCGCTGAATCATCCCCCAGAACGGTACTGTCTCCTGGTGGGTTTGCGATCCCCCAGTGTCGGGGCATGATCCCAAGCTTGACCTTGGAGTAGATCTGGTAGTAGTCAGTGGTGTAACATCAAATAGCTGGCATGTGCACGCTTGAAGCCACTGATTTGGCTGATGAGTCCAAGACACTTCCAAAAAATATCTCCCACATACTTATATTGACCAAGGAAGACAATCATGTCTTGTTTCTGAACAAATAAAACCGTACTATTTCAGGTACATGGTTCTTTTCTTTCCGTCTGGTAATGTCAAAGGGTATGATTACTTCACACGTGCAAGTAACTTTACCAGCAAAGGACACGACAGAAGCAGTGAGAACATAGTCAAGCCCGTCGAGTCCTGTGAATCAGAGCCCACCTAAAGGAAGACAGCGGCACGGTGTGCTATAACACACCGCACCGTTTTCTATCAACCATTGTTTACCACATTTCTACAGGGTAAGTTAGCCTGCGGTAGCTTGAGTCCTCCGACCATCACACTGTGTATGGTCCTCCCCTCCTTCTCGCCGCCAAGGGTCACAGATCGGCATGTATCTAGGCATTGAGTTGTACTGCGACATGGTCCTAGTGAGTGGGTGGTCTCAGTATGTAGATCGGGATGTCCCTGTTGATCCACACACATTCACGGCCACAGCCCTAGCCATCTCAAATATTACCCCGTCAGTCTCTGATTGCAAAGAAGGCTGGCTCCAGCCTACTCTGCCGTCGTTATCGCCGACAGAGGCCATCACGGTGGCGGCATCTGGCCCTGACAGGCGTCATTTGGCTTATGGTGATGTTATGATATAGTACCTACTCTAGCTATGCAACAGAATGGTCATCGCCAGATATATATCTCAGATGTCACTTGTAGTCCCATCTTCCTCTAGTACAAAAAATGAATTTCTAGTTCATGTACAGTCATCCTAGTCTACCTGGGGAGCAGGGCTCGCCCTCGGTCTGTCGTGAAACCTGACATGCAATCATGATGACACTATCCCGTAAAGAGCGCCGCGTGCTTACCGCTTCTTCATTACCATACGTCCTCCTGTGAAATCGGTCAGCAGCCAATTTTTTTTTTGACAAGGGATGGACCGAATGGCTTGGGCCGGTCCTGGATGTCACCGCCTCTGGATAACGACCATTTTCGGAGTTTTGTGAAGACATACCTGGTATTGGTTGGATGATCTCATGTTCTTGACAATCTCCTCGCCCTTAGCCTCCGAAACTCCACGTGTTTCTGCCAAGATTTGCGCGAGGACGTTGTTGACCTCACGCGCCATATGTGCAGCATCACCGCAAACGTAGAAGTTGGCTTTTTGGGACAGCAGTTCGCCAACTTCCTTGGATCGCTCCTTGAGTCGGTGCTGAACATAGACCTTCTTAGAGGTCTGTCTCGAGAACGCAGTGACGAGCTCGAACTTGTCGCCAAGAGCTTTCTTGTATTCCTGAATAAATTGATTAGCAAGATTTGTTGTAGTTTGATTTCTTTAGCCACTTACCGCCCACTCAGACTCGTACATGAAATCATCTGAAGCCTTGCGACAACCAAAGAACAAAAGTGTCCGTCCGACCTCGACACCATCCTGAGCCTGCTTGGCGCGCTCCTGAACGAAAGCTCGGAAAGGGGCGACACCAGTTCCAGGTCCGATCATAATCACGGGCTTGCTGGGGTCCGATGGCAGCTTGAAGTTGGAGTGACGAACATGTACAGGGACGCGAATTCCATCATATTTGTTTCGGGGGCCGGCAATCTCGAAAGTCTGACCGAAGGGCTGGGGGTTGTTCTCTCCATGTTGCTTCTGCTTCAAGGCCAAAAGGTAGTTAGTTGCAACGCCGCGGAATGGCTCATCGCGCCCAGGGATCATTTGAGACTCGACAACAGCAGTAATTGAGATCTTTCGGGGTTGCACCAACGAGGAAGACGAGATGGAGTAATAACGAGGCTGGAGTTTGGTGAGACCTTCAATAAAGGCGGAGAAAGGAATGTTAGTCCACTTCTCGCCCTTGCTCACCAAGGATAGCAGGTGAGCGATGTTGTAGTAGTGAGAACCGGTCTTTTCGTGGAAGTAATCCTTGTCGTTACCGAGGCGGTTGATTTCGGCCTTGGCTTCATCGTTTGGAGCGAAAGCGGCCAGGGTAGAGAGGAATTGACGAGAAAGAGGGGCACATATCTCAAGGTGGTATCGGAGGACAGCATCGTACGTGGTAGGGGTTGGGAAAGGGACCTTGGCGGTGGGTTCCAAGGCCTTGACACTGATGACGCTGTGCTTTTTGTCCGAGAGACCGAGGATATCGAGGAAGTGATCGACCTCCTCACCAGGGTTGGTGGGCCAGATAGCGATGTGATCTCCGGTCTCGTACTTGAGGTTGGACCCACTAATGTCAACCTCGATGTGAAGACAGTTCCTGTCCTTGGTGGAAAACAATTCTCGGGATTCGGGGATGGGAGCAATGTAGGGGTTGTGAGCGTTGAACTGACCCTTGACAGTTCCCTCAAGGTGCATCTTGTTGGGCTCACCAAGGTAAACTTCGTCGGATTCTGAGGTCAAGTTGTCGCGATCGACGATGGCAAAAATCGGCTCGTACACAGCCTCACGCTCCTCCAAGCCAAGCTTCTCAGCGAGGGCCGCCCACATGGGGTCCTTCCAGGCCAAGAAGTCCTCCTCCATAGTACCAGCGCCGTCATCACCCTCGCCGGCTTCGCCAATACGGTGGGCGCCAAGCTTTTCGAGAGCCTTGTTCACATTGCGGACCATGGAGTTGTAGTGTTCGTAGGTGTTGTTACCGAGACCGAAAGCGACGTAGTTGAGGTTACCGAGTGGGGGGTCGCTGCCCTCGGAGAAGGAGGCGTCTTCGCCAGAGATGAACTCGTAGAAGTCAACAGCATTGTCGGTGGGCTCGCCCTCGCCGTAAGTGGCGAGAACGAACATGACGACCTTGTCATTGGGGACGGTGTCCAGGTTATCAAAGTCGTACTCCTCTAGGTCAGCGACCATAGTCTCGAGGCCGAACCGGCTCTTGCCCTCCTTGGCGAGGCGGGAAGCGTAGTCTTCGGCGGTACCAGTCTGGGAGCCGTAGAAGATGACACAGTTCTTGCCCGACTCCTCCATCTTCTCAACGATATTCCTTGTGCGCCCGGCCTTTACGCCATTGGAGGCAGCAAAGGCGTTAGCGTAGGGGTCCTTGGTGATGCCCCATATCTTGCCCTTGGTGAAGTAGGCAAGGGTGCCGAGCAAAATGGCGCCCAGGACGATGACGTCCAACGTGTCAAGTTCGGCCATGGTGTTTTCAGGTGAGGGCGAGCACGAGCGCGTGCAGGTTCGCGCTGCGGAGGATGGAGGTGGATGATGATAAGGTCAGAAGGTGAGCCGTCAACTGCCGTGGTAGAAGCCGAGGGTGCAGGAAGCGGGAAGTGTTGCTGGACGGATGCGATGTCGCCTCGGTGCGTGGGTGAAGAAAGTCGCCCGTAGATCGGCAATCGGAAAGGAGGCGGGGGAAGGTCAGCGGAGCGGCATGTGGCGCAGAATTGCCTACAGCACTTTGTCAGTAACGTGGCCGGGAACACAATCGGCAATTCGGCCTTGGAAACAGAGGCAAAGGTACAAACAAAAATATATATGGAGGTTTGATGGGAAATACTCACTCACAAACCCTGGAGGTGAATGGGATTTCGCTGGGAATCCAGGCTGCAAGTCCCAAGACGCAGAGATAAATGGGGAGAGTGATCTGGCTCGGCAGTTTTTAATATCTGACGGAATCAGCGTGAGGCCAGACTTTCGTCCCAGTACTACACTAGATAACGTAGCCCCCGCGGAACCTGGAATACAGGGCTCTCCAAGCCGCCCCCAGTTGCCGCCAGCTACCAATTACCCCACTGTTCAAAGGATCTAGCGCCCTACGTGGGCCGCCTTGAGGTTCCATTGCTTTCCAGGCGTCCTTCATATGTCGCACCCTGCCAGGTCCCCTAGAGAGTCGGGAGAAACTGCTCCCTGGCTGGCCTGGGCTGTAGCCCTGGACCACAGCCCTGGAGGAGCAACAGCGCAGTTTTGCACTTTGCACGTTGTCTACCATAACTACTGCAGCCCGGCTAAGAAAACGGAGTCCGGGACCCGGGCATTCGGACGTGGCCGCTGCGTGGTGCCATCTCAAGAACCCATGCACCACCATTTTGCTTCAATGCCGGCTCCGGAGCCGCCAAGTTCCGGGGTTCCGAAAACGAACACGCAGTTCTCCACAGTCGTGGGAATATGATGGTCAATTCCGCAGCGGCTTCTGGTGTTTGGCGGCTTTTGCCTTTTCGGTACTCCGCCAGGTCTTATTTGGCGTCTAATTTTTTCCAACTACCTGAAGATAAGATAACGATTTTACTCACATTCGCTCCTTGTCGGCATGTCCGACCTGGCCTCCTTCGCCATCCATTTGCAATGCCTTATCAAACAAGCTGCTTATGTTTACAGCACAAAACTCATTCTCGAACAACGACGTGATGACTCACGCAGTGATTGCGGATTAGAAAAGAGGGATTTTCGTGATGTTCCATGCCTTGGTCCCAGATGCACGGTACACCTATCCTGTCCCTCTAGAAGCGAGGAGGCTCTGTAGCTCGGAATGATTTTCGCTTGAATTAAATGTGACCCCTCACCAAACCATGAAAAGTCCGAGGAGACTATCGAGATGCCGACGCCCCGAACCCCTCCCGGTCGGTCTTGATTGATACGTGTTGCCCCATACTCTGAACTCTGAACGGTCGACTTGAATCTTAATCTAACGGTGATCGACTCGTCATCATTATTTGACGAAAAACTTGTGTCCTAGCCATGGCATATGTACCTAAGCAGTAGGACATGGCGTTCGTTTGTGGCCAACAAATGCGAGGTTCTGCGACTCGGTACGCATCTACATTGTACCTCGGGTCCAACCCCCATCTGGACGACACACCAAGTGACCTAAGTACTGCCTAGTCGGCTGCTATGGTGAAGGTCAATACACCTAAACACCGACATGCGATGGGCAATAAAGCTTGAAGGTCATCAAAGCGCCCCACCAGGTTCCGAGGGACTCCGGGCTCCGATGGGCGATGATCGGCACTCTCTGTTAACCATGTCCTCGGAGTCAGTCGGCCGCCTGGTTCGGTGGCGGTCTCGTATTTCTTGCTAGCACAACGGTATGGTGGCTCATACCTAGTGTAAATTCTCCATCCAAAGGAGCCTCACTGTGCATGGAATTGTTTGCAAAGTAAACAACGTAAAGAGAAACATAAAGCTTTTGCGCCTCCTGCATCATCTCAATATACTCAGCGTACTGTATCGCTTCGCTGATTTAGACTCGTTCAAGATTGAGGGTGCGTTGGGGAGAGTAATGGCCATATATTTACTTAAGTAGCCACGGCACCTATGTACCAGGCACCGTGCAATTTTTGCCAGCTCCCGAAACACTCCAGGTCACCTGGAATCATTTAAGACTCCCGGCCATAAGGTAAGGTACGAAGGGAGATACACTGGAGGCCAAGTGCCTGCCAGACAGGTGCCCTGCACTTGGCAATGGATGTGGAGAGTCAATGGGATGGGCTAGACCTTTGATGACGCCGCTGTAGTGCGGCATACGTATTGGTATCGAAGCTGTCGCAGTGAGACACTCCGCCTAACTAGCAACGATGGTGGGCACTGATGCTTCTAACTTGACATAGCTGTTCCAATCAGTCTAAAAGGGGTAATATGCAAAATAGACTTGTGTACTTACATCAAGTGAATATGTTCGTGCTCCGGATGTACATGGTACATACGTGCTTTGTAGATAGGACAGTTCGGATCCCATCTGGGCGGTACAGGGCTCGTGCGTCTATCAGTGGTGGATTAAGTGCGGAGTGGCTGGCTGTCAGAGCGCAAGCTGAGGATGTTACGAAATACGTGTTGCAGTCACCAGGTAATAATAACCCTGGCGATGCATCGTACGAAAGTCACAGGCTGACTTCGTGTAGAGCTGGTGTCTGCCTAGTATGATAATGATTACCTACGGTCGTAGTCATAGTATGTATCAGCTGCCACGCATGATTGCAATGCCTGGCACCTTTCGAGGACCCGGCTGGGCCGTGAACAAGCATGACATTCCATTGAGCACGATCTGGGTTAGGCGCGACCGTCACCTGTCACCCTACTCCGGAAACATCAAGATGATCGACTCCCGGAGTGAGGTTCAATCTTAGGCGCTTGTTGACGCTTGGGCGTTTGTGGGTACGTACGTAGGCTACCTACATTCAGATCAGCGCCTGAATGACATGGCATCAAAGTCTCATCCTCGTGTTGCTCGCTGCCACTGGACACCTTTGCGCCGTCATTATTAGAAGCATTAGAGAAGATCTCAACCCCAGACTAACCCCTCTGACCCCTTTCTTCACAACCAATGGATCGCCAGCGGTGGCGCGTGGTCTGTCCATGCCGGACTGTGAGGCGCTGATAGGTCGTGGCCCTTGCAGATTTGCATGGATGACTAGGACGTCGAAGCCCAAATTTATGGCTGGTTGCGCTGGCTGTAGCCTCTCTCCCTTGCTTCCTTTGTAAGAGTTCTGGCCCAAGAGCCCCCAAGCTCGGCGCTCGGACAGTAGCGTCATTGTTGATCCAGCCAAAGTCCGTCGGCCGTAGGTCGTGGGCCACCGGCGGGATTGTCTTGCTGTCTTGCTGCTGTTGATTTGCGTGACTCCGTACTTACCTCAATTACTTTGTACTGTACGTACCTTACCTGCCCAACCTTCCATCTGCGGAGCCACCTCGAGACTCTCTCCTCTCTTATCCCAACCTATCTAGGTGCATACCTAAGGTAGTAAGTCTTTCACAGCGATCCGCGCCTCGCCTGGAACGTCGTGTTTGCGTACCGTGTTGTCTCTTTGCCTGCCGCCCTCGACCCTCGCCCGAGACCGAAAGTCGACGACCTTGGATCATGGGACTGCGGCTGAATCCGAGTTGAAATGGGTGAGTCCTAGATATAAGTGTGCCCGCGATCAGCTTCCCGCCCCTCCTACTCCCTGGACCTACAATTGCGCTGCGGGAATCCCCTCGTCGCGCTACAGGTGACTGTTCAGCGAACTCACAGTGCTCCAACCGACCGCAGCTGGAGCTAGCCTGAACTAAACTTGCGCTTACGGATACTTGGGAACGAACTCTCCCCAAGTTCCGCGAACAGACTTGGAACATCGCCCAACAGACCCAACAGAGGACGTGATCGCTGATAGCCCCTTGTGCCACCAAATAGTGCCGTCGCAGCCGCTGCCGGACCACCTGCAGGATCCGCTTAGATTCTCGCCCCGGTCCGTTTCAAGACTCGAGGAAGAAGATGAGGACGAGTCCGTTTGGGATCGAACGCTCCGTCCCGCTCTTGACCCGCCCCATCGTCCCTCGCACTCACGAGACTCCTCTGCCGACAAGATCTCCCAACCGCCCCCGACCTTGACATCACCGCGCATCCACGTACCGCATTCGAGAGGAGCCCTCGGAGGCGTCGTCGAGCGAGTCGTTGATCCGAAAACCGCAAACTACGGCCACCATCGCCAAACCTCCATCGTCCACGGCATCCAACACTCGAGAAATGGCAGTCTGGCGAGCACTAAGTCCAGCCCTCTCAGTCCGCAAATGATTGCTGCCGCCGGGGTCAACCTCGACCGTCTCGACCGACCGGACATGCAGTCTGTAGCTGCCCGCATCGATAGCGATGGCGGCTACCCATCGCGGCCACCCACAGCTCTCTCAGGGAGTACCATCCAGATGGACCGCTCCGCCTCCGCCGCCGACCTATCCCCTCACAGCGCAACCCAGCGCAAGCTGGAGCGTATGCACAGCAAGTCGAGGCGTGACCATGCTCCTCATCACTCTCATTCTTCCCGCCACCACAAGGATGACCAAAAGACGGTTGGCGAATACGCCTTACACGTTTTGTTCACCTCGGTCAGTTCAAACCTGAGCGGGCCAAAGAGTCTCTAGCTAACATTATCATAGTTCATAGCTCAAGCTGAGGAGAAGCTGACGGAGTGTGTCACCGTGCCATTCGATCCCGAACCTCATATCGAACAAATTTGCGGACCCGGCGTTGATCCCGCCTTCGACCAACTGATTGTCGCCCTTGGCCATATTGCGAGCCCAAAACCAAAAGCTCTGATCGATTCGATGATGCTATGGAGGAAGAGCAAGAGCGATGCGGCCAATGAAGCTCGCAGTCATCTTCAACAGTCACGAGGCATACCGGGGGCCCCTCTCTTGCGAAGAAACACAGAGCCAGTGCAAGCTGGGCCCCCAGGCTCTGGGGGAGCTGACAGCGCCTTTCCGAACGTACCACCAACCCTCGCCGCGAGACAAGAATTCGTTGCCCAAGCCGAGCGTCGATCTGCTGTTTCCATATACATTCTGTGCCGGGTTTTACTGGAGGTAATAAGCCAGAGCAGTCTGACTTGCATCACGCCGGAAATGGAGGATAAACTGGAAAGCATCATTTTCGGTCAACTCAAGATTGCTGATACCGAACAATTGATGCTGTCACCTCTGAAACTCGCCAACTGGAACCTATTCGCCCAGCTCCTCGGTTACATGAGCGATATCAACTTTGCCAGCGTCACCAGGAGGTTCATCGAAGATCTGGAAAGCTCGCTCCAAGAGCGAGTAGTCAAAAGCCCGACATCCTCTTCAGGGCGGGACGCCGAGGGAAAGGTAGAGCTTGTCTTGGGTGGCATGAAACACCTGAGAGTTAAAGTCTCGCCTGAAGAGTCATGGGAACAGTCTTGCGATTTCTTCATCTCACTAGGCCGTCTGTTCAACAAATGCCACGGTCAGAGGGTCAAGACTGCCTTTTGCCAAGTCTTGGATATGCTGCTACTCCCCATTGCTGCAAAGGCTAGCAACAGCCACTTCATACACCCAAGATGGGCTGAGGTTCTTTCCGCTATCGGACCTCGCCTTGCTCAAATGTTCATGAAGCCTCGACATTGGAACATTGCATTTCCCCTCACTGCTACTTTGCTCTGTGTTTCTCCCCCAGAAAACTTTGGCACCCAGTGGCTGCAACTTATCCTCCCGTTACAGACGAAGGCGAAGGATCGCTTCACGAAACCCCTTTGCCTCCAAGTTATCTCCCGGTTGCTTTGGACTTACCTATACCGCACAAATGATACCCCTACCAACGCCATCCGAAAGATAGACGAAATCATGAAACTGGTCCTGCCCTCACCAAAGCGCAGTTTGGTGGCCTCCGACACCGTCTGTACTGAACCCTTGATCCAAATCATCCGTTTAATTGGATCCAAGTACCCGGAATACTGCTTCCGAAACATAGTGTTCCCCCTCGTCAATGCTGAATTGTTCACATCTAATAAGGAGCTGAAAGTCGAGCAGTTGGATCCCGACAGAGTTGTTGTTGGCATCCGTGCTTTCCTATACATCATGTCCGACTTGGAGAAGGGGGACCAGGGCCAGCCACCCTTCCCGCAATCCTATGAAGCTCCTGTCGCATCTCCAGACCGGTTCCCTGCCTCTCCCGCAGTCTCTTCGCCTCGCAACTCCCCCCTATCAAATCCCACAGCCACTCCGAAAGAGGAATACGTCACACGTCCCGTGCTCACACACGTTTTGAGCGACAATGTTCGAGAATACTATCTCAAGTTTTGTGAAATCCTTGGGAAGATTACCATAATCTGCGATAATACCTTCGGCGGCCAGGCAGCATTGGACGAGAAATTCAACAGCCCGGGACCTAAGACTCCAATTGCTGAGACGTTTACCTTCTCACGCAAAGATGATCACCAGAATGCGTCAGATCAGAAACAGGCATTCTATGAACTTTTGCACGTTGCAGTACAGGCGTTGCCCCGCTGCCTTTCTGTTGACATTCCATTCAATTCACTCATCAACTTGCTATGCACTGGCACAGCTCACGTGCAGTACAATATTGCTGAATCATCGGCCAACTCCCTGAAGGCCATTGCTCGACATTCTCATGCTCAACAAGTGACAATGGGCTTTGCCCGGTTTATCTTTAACTTCGATGATCGCTACTCAACCATGTCCGACGGTGGAATGCTCGGCCACAGCCACATTGAGAACACCCTGAGGCTATACGTTGAGTTATTGCAGATATGGATTGAGGAGATTAGGTGCAAGACCAGAGAGGCGTCAATGGAACAATCAGACAGCACGGCATCGGACAAGAGGGCCCTCAAACTTGACCTTTCGAGTATCTGGGCCGAGGTTGATCAAGCGGAAGCCCATGGTCTTTTTTTCCTTTGCTCGCAGTCTCGACGGGTCCGTCACTTTGCCGTTACGGTTCTCAGACTTATTGTTGAGTTTGATATTGCCCTCGGCAAGGAGGAGAAGGATAACATGAGGCTCATTGACATTTTGGAGAACGAGTCCAGCAAGGTGATGGACTTCAATGACGAACAGCTCTCAGTCGCAGAACGCAGTCGCTTGCAACGAGGTCTGCAAAACACCAACAACCGCGGTGCATTGGTTGAGCTCTGTGCCAGCGATGTCTCGTACGATACAACGTTGTGGTTCAAAGTCTTCCCCAACCTCATTCGGATCGCCTATGAAACGTGTCCCTTCACTGTCACCATATGTCGAGACCTCATATGCAATCGCATTTTGCAGATGTACAAACCAATCGTATATCTTTCAGAGCCGTCCCGAGGTCTTTACTACAATGGAGACCCCGGAAGTGCCCGTTTGGCTGGGCGGCCCGCCACGGCGCATCCAGAGGTATTGGTAGAACAGTGGAAGCTATACCTGATCTTTGCCTGTACGACTCTCGCGGACCCCGGTGCTGCTCCAACCCCCAAGGATCCTCAGCACGTCCGAAAGAACTCCAAACCAATCTCGAAGGATAAGATTGTGACTGCACGGACACTGTTCAAGTACCTGATTCCTCTACTGTCTGTTTCTTCCGGCTCTGTGCGTGACGCAGTTGTCGTTGCCATGGGATCGATCAATATTCACATTTACCGAACTTTGCTTGAGGAACTCCAAGGTCAGGTATCACGCTGTAATGATGAAGCGCGTGCTCGGATGCACCAACGAACCAACAGCAGCCCACGGCGGAATCGCAAGATGGACTTGTTGAGAACCGAGATTACACACGTCTTCAAGCTAACATCTCACTTCATCAACGACCCTGAAGTATATAACTCGGAGTTCTTTCTCACCAACCTCACTTCATACACCAAAGACCTGAAGCTCTTTCTCATGGATGGCGAAGTTCAGATGGACTGGGAGTTTCAAAAGCTGCGGCGGCACTACTGCGGCCTAATGGAAGCTCTTTTTGAAGGCATCAACCGCACTAGAGACCCATCACGATGGATGACATTTGAGTCCCGAAAATCTGCTTTCTCCTTGATGGAAGATTGGTGCGGGTTCTCGCCAAACCAAAATCAAATCCGGGTCCGTGAAGACACCATGCGCCAATCTCTCATCGATCAGCAAACACTAGGCGAGAGAGGCACCGTCACTGCAGCAATGGAGATTGAAAAAAGGAATCTAAGAACTGCTGCGCTGAGTGCCATGGCCGCTTTGTGCGGAGGGTCTATTAGCATCACGACGGAGAGTGGCGTTATTCTGCAGTTTGACGTTCGCCGCATGCTAGCATGGATTGAAGCCATCTTCAACTCAGGAAGTGACCGAATGAACGTGATTGGAAGGCGAGCCTTGCAGAACCTGATCGTTCACAACCAAGAATATCCTTACCTCCTGGAGCACTGCATCGCGCGATGTTACCTCGCGGACGTGCCCAAGGTACTTGAAAGCTACTTCGCGGTCGTCACACAAGTACTCCAAGGACACATTGACTACCCCTGTCCATTTTGGAAACTACTCGGCCTCTGTCTGTTCACTCTTGGGAATGATCAAAGCGAGATCCGATCGAAGTCGGCGACGGTGTTGCGATCCCTAGAAACACGTCAACAACGCAACTCGAAGGTCCAGGACTTCGACATTAGCATTTCCGATAAAACACAGGCTGTGTACAAATTAGCCCAGTTCGAAATATCCAAACGCCTTGCCAACAGTCACACAGAGTTAGCGTTTCACATTTTCTCTGAATTCACTCTATTCTTCAAGGATCTGCAGCCCGCAGCTCAACGTAACGTCGTCGCGGTTGTGCTTCCTTGGATCCAATCAATTGAGCTGAAGCTAGATCCAAATGGTGGACCTACAGCTCAATCTTACGTCCTTTTGGCCAACCTGCTGGAAATTACCATCAAATCGAGCGGGGCACTGCATAACGAAGTCCAGGCCCTCTGGCAAGCCCTCGCTACTGGTCCCCATCCTGGCAACGTTCGGTTGGTCCTTGATTTCATCATGCAGCTGTGCCTTGAGCGACGCGAACAGAACTTCGTCGAGTATGCCAAGCAAATCGTCGTCTTCTTGTCCACCACAAACAGTACGCCAGGTATCAAAGTTGTGGAGTTTCTCCTCATGCAGATTACGCCAAAGGCCATGGTTCCAAACGAGAAGAGAGACGCAGTCCCAGCACCACCCGATATAAGCTTGCTCCCCTACTGTGCCGATCTCGCTGAGGCCCTCCCAGTTGGAACCAAGCAGGCTGGGTTCTCTCTTGGACAGTTGTCGCTCATCCTGCTCGTCGACTTGATGGTTTCTCCTGTTCATCTTATACCAGAAAACGTTCCGGTTCTCCTCCAGGTGGTCACTGTCCTCTGGGACCACTATACACCGCTTGTTCAAGAGCAAGCCCGCGAGATGCTGGTTCATCTGATTCACGAATTGGTCATCTCACAGGTCGATGACCAAATCCAAGACGTGGACAAGAAGTCGATTGAGGATTTGATCGATCTCGTCCGTCGACATGATCGCTCCGTTGTCTGGGGTTACGAGGATAGCAACGGCAAGGTGGACGACCACGACAACAAAGTCCCTCCCAGCATGGAGTGTCTCACCGCACGAGTCATTGAGACCTTCGAGTTGACGTTCCCCGGAATCAAGGAGCAATGGGGACGACTATCTCTCACCTGGGCCACCTCATGCCCTGTCCGACATCTTGCCTGTCGATCGTTCCAAATTTTCAGATGTGTTCTGACATCAGTTGACCAGTTTATGCTGGGAGATATGCTAGCGCGGCTGTCTAATACGATAGCCGACGAGGATCCCGAGATCCAGTCATTCTCGATGGAGATTCTCACAACTCTGAAGACGCTCATTGTCAAATTGGATGCTGAAAATTTACTCAACTTCCCACAACTGTTCTGGACGACTTGTGCCTGTCTTGAGTCCATCAACGAACGAGAATTCCTGGAGGCTGTGGAAATGCTCAACAAGTTCCTCAGCAAGGTGGACTTCCAAGTGCCTACTGTACGGAGGCTGTTGGCTGATGGCCAACCAGCTCGCTGGGATGGGATATTTGAAGGCGTTCAACCCTTGCTCCACAAGGGATTGAGGTCTTCTTTGTGCTGGCAGACGACTCTCGATACAATGGACAAACTAGTCCAGCTCCCTAGCGATGGATTGATTGGCGGCGATAATCGGCTTTTCTTCTCCCTATTGGCCAACCTTCCTCGTTTCTTGAACGAACTAGAGCGAGACAGCCCCAGTGAAGACGCATTGCGGACGGCGAGTCTTCTCATGGAGGAATCCGATCGGCAAGGATTCAACGGCATTGCCGTTGCCTTGCATGGGTTTGTTTCCAAAATATCACAGGGCAGTAGTAAGGACTTCCTCGTTGAACTATGGGGTTCGTTGCGAGAATACTTCCTCCCCCATCTGGATTTCGAGATGGTTACATTTCTCATCGGGTTGCTCACCAACTCCCTATCCTGGGTCAAGATACAGACGATGCGAATCCTGTGTGTGGCAATTCCCGAAGTAGACATGAGGAAGCCAGAACTCGCTGGTCATGGGTCCGACCTCATCTCGCCCCTCCTTCGCCTCCTGCAGACCGAGTTTTGCATGGAAGCACTGGAAGTGCTAGACAACATCATGACTATGTCTGGAAACCATATGGATAAGCACCATTTGAGGATGAGCATGACAAGGTCGACCTCAAAGGCCATCCGAAAGGAGTATGAGCGCACCCAGAGTCTTTTTGGAATTCCCGAAGCTTCTGGTTGGGCAATTCCAATTCCCGCAAAGAAGACGGACGTCACACGCGCGAACATCCATGCCGCCTTTTACACATGCCAAGGATCAGAGGGCATGTTACCTGAGGTGACTCCTACGCCTGAAGTTGAATTCCACGCAGATGACTTCCCGTATGGCTACTTCGGTACGACTGAAAGAACGGAGACTATGATGTCTGATGAAGGCCGCGGTGATGTCCATGTCGGTGACTTGGTGACCAAGCTGGATAGTCTTGATGACTTCTTTGATGAACCCTCAAGCCCAACTACGGATGATGATCGACGATCCTCCAGAACCATCACCGAGTTCACTCCCGAGTCGTTTGAGTCTGGGGCAGAGTTGTATGACGAACAAATTCTGCCGATTTTGCACGAAGCATCGAACAACGTGTCGTTCCAGAACGGATTCGCAGATCGATCTCCTGTCATATCGAGGGAGGTTGGCTCCAACACGATGAACCCTGGTGCCTTCAGTGCTGTCGGACCCCCTCCTGCACGTCCTGGTCTCCATTCACGATCCATCACGTCACCGTCAGCCCCGGCATCTTATCAACCTCAGATAGGGGAACTCGCTTCTGATGACGAGTACGTGGGGGGCTTCTCGGATGCCGACGACGAGAGACCGAACACTGGTCACACAGAAAGTGCCTTCTTTTTGGAAAGTATGATCAATCCTCCCATGCGAAGGCCGCAATCGAGGATGCGGCGTGTCGCACAGAGTAGATCACGGGATGAGCGGTCGAGGGAGAAGGCACCGCCTCAGCCAGCAACGCGTTTGGCAAACACGATGCTTCCACCAAATATGACAAACACGGGGGATATGCTATGATGATGGAGGTGAGGAAATTGGTACTGTAACTTGGATCAATGCCTGTCCACATATGTGAATATCTTAATTGTATGATGAGTGTGATGAAGTGAAGACGCTAGACGAATGGAAGGGGCATGTAAGTGCATCATGAGCCATGTCCGATGAGGGCGTTATCGGGAACTTATGGAAAATCAATGGATACAATAGACAATTTGGTTGCATTTCAATTCATGCTCGATGTCATTTCGGACTGTCGAGATAGGCCGAGACTCTAACGATGGATTTTCTATACCTCGAGGCTCAAAAATACTACAAATTGATATTAAATCTCAGTAAAAAGGCCAAACCCCGGATTTACGGTGTACCGCACAAGCGCAAATAGCACTAGGAAGACGAGGTGGGTTGTGAACTTGGAAGCTCTGGAGACTTCGGCAGTACTTTACCTCCTAGACATGGGTTTTTGCCGGGTCACCTGAGGCACCCAGGATTCTGGTTCTTCACCCATCACTACACTTAGAAAATGCAGCCTAACAGCGCATGCGAGTTCTCATCGCAACAAAAACAATGTTAGCCTCTAGGTGCAGCTCTGGAGGGGGCAGCAGACGATTTTCTCGTTCAGCAAGGCATATCACGGCAAGAATTGACGCGCAGCGATTCCTCAGCCATGCAACTGCCAGCAAGTTGATTTTTCCCGAGGCGCCATCCAAAGAACACTCCGACCTGGCCACTTTCCTCGCCTATGTCGAGCGCAGTCGACTGAACAAGAGGTCTCCCTTCTACAGAGGCACGCACTATGAGTACACAGTTGCTCAGGCACTCTCGCAGTATGGATTCTTACTCAAACGCGTCGGCGGCGCATCGGATCGAGGGCTGGACCTTCTGGGCACATGGAAGCTGCCCTCAACGAGACATGTCATGAAGGTCTTCCTGCAATGTAAGGCTGGGGCGCGTAGCCCGAGCCCGATGTATGTGCGGGAGCTGAAAGGAGCGCGTGCGGAGGCACCCCCGGGATGGCGAGACGAGGCGGATGCGCTAGGTCTCCTAGTAGGCGAGAAGCCCGCGACACGGGGCGTCCAGGAGGAACTTCGGGCACCGGCACCGCTAGGATATGTGTGCTGCTCCAAAGAGGGCGAGGTCAAGCAGCTGCTGTGGAATCAGGCGGCGCAGGAGATGGGACTGGAGGGAGTATCGGTCGCAGTCAGGTATGCGGCCGAGGGTGATGGGTCGGAGAAGCAGCTGGTATTGATGAGAGGCATGAAGACACTGCCGCTTCTAGAGAGGCTGGAGGCTCCTGAGGTCGAAAAGCTATGATGAACAAAGATGTCTAAACAGGAGCGAAAGTCATGATTCGCGACAATACGACATTCTCCTCAACTTCATGGATGAACGACCAAAGGGCAGCAAAGCACACTCCGCGTTTGCCATCCACCTAGCACCAAGGCTTCCAGAGAATCTTCGACACCCACCCTCGACATTATAAACGATTATCTAACGATTATCAAGTGGTAACGCCATGATGCAAGGAGATGGTCCAACCTCGCAGCATTTCCCCCCCTCACAGTTAGGGCTGACACAGCAGCTGAATAATCCTGCTTCATAACCCCCCAAATGAGACAGCCATTCTCGTTTCATGTCCAATGGGACGCTATGTAGGCAAAAGACTAGTCGGCCTAACCGCCAGCAAGTGGTCAAACCAGCCCTCACTACTGAGCGACGGCTGGATACCCGCTTCTCACAGTCCATCTGAGATCTCGAGAACGTCGAACGGGCGGCTCCTTAGTCATCACACGCGCGCATCTCTTACCCCGGTCACGAGCTTAATCGTTGCTCAACCAGCCAGAAACCTGGCCGTATACGAGAACGGGTTAAGGCTTACAGCGCGCGGCGGGCCGCAATCTAGATAGCATTGCTCCTGTCTGATGGAAGCGGCAATGGGCTGTTGTCGTTGCCTCTACATGTCGTCATGTAACCACTGGCCGAAAGCCAGCATTAGCAATCAGCGCCCCCGTTGTGATTTGCAAGCAAGTCTTGATGAGGAGAGTTGTGTTCGTTATGTTGTGGAACCTACGTTAGAGCAGGGTTCGATATCCGGATAGTTATAAAGGGAAGGGACGTCGGCCACGAAGTACACCAGGAAGCATCAACAGCAGAACCACAGTATCACAGTATCACAACATCACAGCATCACAGCATCACAGGTTCATTTCAACGCCAATCTCTTGACCAGCAACTTCCTTCTCACATAGCACGATCATCATCTCATCGCCAACAACTCTCGCCGATTACTTCACCATGTCTGACCTCAAGCCCATCACAATTTACGTCCACGGTCCGCCAACAATCTTCCGTCTCCAAACACAGCGTCTCTAACAACCATCCCAGGCAGGGGCCCCAACCCCAAGAAAGTCATCATGATTTTTGAGGAACTCGGTATTCCCTATACTGCTGTATGCCTTCCCCCCCGCTCACACAGTCGAGAATTGCCTAGTTCTAACACATCCGCCTACAGATTCCCATCAAGAACCCCAAGGATGAGACCTATACAAAAATCAACCCCAACGGCCGCCTGCCCGCCATCGAAGATCCCAACACGGGGCTCACTCTCTGGGAGTCGGGCGCCATCATCGAGTACATCATCGAAACCTATGACAAGGAGGAAAAGCTCACGTTCTCCTCCACGCCCGAGAAGTGGCTCCTAAAGCAGTATTTGCACTTTCAGATGTCCGGCCAGGTGAGAAGAATACTTACACCACTCAATGTGCAAAAGTTCCGTGGGCTGACTTGGTAAATAGGGCCCCTACTATGGCCAAGCCGCTTGGTTCCACTTCTTTCACCCCGTTGACGTCCCCTCTGCCAAGGAGAGGTACGAGGAGCAGGCCATTCGTGTTGTTCAGGTCCTCAATAACATCCTCGAGGGCAAGGAGTACCTCGTCGGCGGCAAGTGGTATGTCATACACCCTCAAACGTCTTCTCTTCACTTGCTAATACGCTCAATCTCAGCACCTACGCCGATATTGCCTTCGTTAGCTGGAACACCCTATTGACCGTTGTTGGCGACATCTGGCTGAAATATGAGATTGACGAGAAGTACCCCAACTTCGCAGCCTGGCACAAGCGCCTGCTGGCTCGTCCTTCTGTTCAAAAGGGCCTCACCAACTTTGAGGAATAGACTCGAGATTTAGCTGGTGAAGCTGTGACGGTGTAGTGTAGTATTTGACGGCGTGCGCTCTTTACTTGCTTATATAGTATTACTATTAGCACAAGTTGTTTTGCCCTTTTCGCAATGGATTCCGCGACACTTTCCATAAGACTGCCGAATTACATAGGCTTTTGTGAGGTGTTACAACTTATGGCTACCTCCACCTCATTCATAGGAGATTCTTGGCGACGAGGGCAAGAGCAGCAGTACATCTTCGTTTGTGGTGGCAGGGCCGTCCCAGTGCTGCAGCTAGGTAGTAGCCATGCATATAGAATATCAACTAGATCATGAGAGGTGCTCAAATTTACTGGCAAAATTCGAGATGCGTTTCAGTGGCCAACCTGCAGTTCATGACATTTTTTCGGCCTCGGACGAAATTGGTATTAAGGAGAGAGGGCGCGAACAGGTGACCAGAAAGTAGTACAGTTTGTAGCCATGGCAAAGCCGCATTCTGCTAATGTCGGTATTCTATCTGGAGCATCTTTTGTGCTTCAATCTGCATGCTTTACAACTCAGGTGTTGACTCCTCGGAATATTTTCATCCCGAGGCGACCCAATCTAGTCTTCCCAAACCGACGCTTTAGCCTTCTCAGCATCTTCTTTCGCTTTCTTCTCTGCGGCTTTCTCTTGCTCGCGTCGCTTCTTCTCCTGCTCTTGGACAGACCTTTGGTAGGCGCGCTGCTCGTCTGTCAGCTTCGGCGCCTTGAGGCCCAGGCCGGCGACGATCATGCGCCGCGCTACAGCGTCCGTCTTCTCCGGTCGTCGCGAGGAGTCAGCCAATCCTCGTGATGCAGAAGTATCTGGCTCGGTGCTCCATGACGAGCCTTCTGGGGAGAAGTGGGTTGACGAAGAAGCTGAGGGCTGCTTGGATGTGGGCACGATGTCGTCATGCTGGCTCTCTTCCTCATCTGCTTGGGACGCAGGTTCCGGCTCCGAGTCGGAAAGTTCTTCGTCTTCCCAAGAGTCGGCAACAACTTTCTTTGACCTTTTCTTTGCGGGCTTTGCGACAACTTTTAGTTTGTTGAGGGAGAGTTTATTGAGGGAGGATGAGACATCACCATCCTGGGAGGTCGGTGACATGGTAGAGGTTTGTGGAATCTTCTTGGCCAAGAAACTCCAGATGTATTGTATGAAGAAAACCCACACTCAACTTAAGGGTTCAAGGTATCAAATTGGATGTTATTCGATGATGAGATGTTGGGAGAATTCATAGTGTTGAGTGAGGTTCCCAAAATTGGACGCAGATGTGATCGCTGTCCGATTGGTTCTTGCTCATCCAATGCGGAGATCTTGCAACAATTCTGGTAGTCTAGGGTAGCGCCTGGGATGTGGGGAACTTGGGAGCACTGAAGAGGAAGGCGGGCTATGGAGTTGAAGGTACCCAGATGGCCAAGGCATTAACGGTCATGACATGGTATGGTTACGGTCCGACCTTGCGCGGACAGAATGTTCTAGATATATACAAGAATGCTACCTTTTCTGATTGGTAAGTGAGGGGGTTTTTCTAATTACGTGGTGGTCATATCAAATTTGCATGTATTAATTAGTACCTGGTTACTCTTCTCCAGTCCTTCCGGAAACCCTGCAATTCTAGGCACAGAAGTATGTGCGTGTACTGCTGCTGCGGGGGCTGGCCGAGGTTGGGCGAGGATGAGACTGTGAAGGGTTACACTTATGGCATAGGAAACACTATGGACTGGACAGAGTCATTGAGAATAGAATGGTATGATGTGGGAAAGCTGGTTAGTACCATTATACATCTTACTGGACAATCTGCATGTTGTGATGATCTGCCAGGGGAGGCTATTGGCATCCTAGAACTGGCACACGAGCCCCGATACAAAGATATCACAATCTGATAACCAAGCACAGCCGATGTCAAACAAATGCCGGGATAGGCCGGCCCCTCATTGCCGATATTCTACCGATGGAAGCTCATGGTGTCGAAATTTATGATGTCGACGGTATAATAGTCCGACGTCGCCATAAGACATTATTAAGTCGCCTCCACCACCCGTGATGCGCACAATTACGTCTAACACCCCCCCTTCTCGACCGACTCCAATAATACACCCGTCCCTGTGCTTCTCTACCCGCATTCCTTCGTTCGCCATTTAATTGTCCGCCTTCGTTTCCGAGTTGCCCAGCGCGGGGGGGTGCCACCACTGCCGTCTCTCCATCCTGTTCCAGCTACAGTTTCTCGACAGCTCCCGCCCACCATGATTCCTCGCTCACGCCTCTCCGGGCGCCTCATCCTCGAGCGCTCCGCCGCCCACGCATGCCAAGCACCCTCTAAAGCCATCGCACGAAGATGGGCTTCGTCCCCAGCTCACCGAAACCCTCACATCTGCGGTCGCCGACTACCGGCCCACCAGCCGCGGCTGGTGGGCGCGGCCTTTTCAACTTCTGCTAGGCTGGCCAAGAAGGAGGACAAGGACAAGAGCTTCTTTGACTCGACGATAGAGCCTCCTACGGAGCCGCTCTCTGAGGAGGAAGCCAAGGCCAATCGTGAGCATCAACGGAAAGACGCCGACGAGAAGCTAGCCGAGGCGAAGAACACAGGCTCCGACTCATCAGCTTCTGCCAAGAGCGATGGCAGCAGCCAATCATCGGATAATAAGGCAGGCAGTTCCGCAAAAGGTGGTGTAGGATCAGGATCCGGAAACGATGGCTCTGGGGGTGAGGGTGGCAAGCCCGGTCGAAAGGCTACCGAGAAGGCACTGCAGAAGCCCGTTGTTCCGGAGGTATACCCCCAGGTCTTGGCGATCCCCATTGCACGACGACCCCTCTTCCCTGGCTTTTACAAGGCAATCACTATCAAGGACCCCGATGTTGCAACCGCCATTACGGAGTCGATCAAGCGCGGCCAGCCCTATGTCGGTGCCTTCTTGTTCAAGGACGAAAATGAGGACGAGGATGTTATCCGCAACCCCGACGACGTGTATGATGTCGGTGTTTTCGCCCAGATTACGAGCGCCTTCCCTATCCACGGACAGGAGGGTGCGCTGACCGCTATCCTCTACCCCCATCGTCGTATTCGACTTTCGAGCCTGCTGCCTCCTGGTGGCCCAGATGCCAAGAAGTCTGATGCCAAGACCGAACCGACCCCGGAACCTATTCCCCAGAAGGCTGTCGAGGAGGAAACCGCACAGGAGAAGAAGGGCGATGTTGTGGCTAGCTTCGAGGAGAGCGCCGTGGAGAAGAAACCCGACCAGACGACTGAGAAGTACGAGCCTACCTCGTTCCTCAAGAAATACCCCGTTAGTCTGGTTAATGTGGAGAACCTCATCGACGAACCCTACGACCCCAAGAGCCCTGTTATCCGAGCCGTTACGAATGAGATTGTCAATGTCTTCAAGGAGGTTGCTACTATGAACAACCTTTTCCGGGATCAGATCTCCACCTTCTCCATGAGTCAATCTACCGGCAATGTAACATCAGAACCCGCCAAGCTTGCTGACTTCGCCGCCGCCGTGTCATCTGGCGAGCAAAAGGAGCTTCAGGAGGTGCTTGGTTGTCTTAATGTGGAGGAGAGGATGCAGAAGGCTCTCGTGGTGCTCAAGAAGGAGCTTATGAATGCCCAGTTGCAGTCCAAAATCAGCAAAGATGTGGAGAGCAAGATAAGCAAGAGGCAGCGAGAATACTGGCTCATGGAGCAAATGAAGGGTATTCGCCGAGAGCTGGGTCTCGAGTCTGATGGCAAGGATAAACTTGTGGAAAAGTTCAAAGAGAAGGCCAATAAGCTTGCTATGCCCGATGCTGTTCGCAAGGTATTCGATGAGGAGCTTAACAAGCTTGCTCATCTCGAGACGGCCGCATCGGAGTTCAATGTGACGAGGAACTACCTGGACTGGCTCACCCAGATCCCCTGGGGCCGTAGGAGCCCTGAGAACTTTGGCATCCCCAACGCCGTCAAGGTCCTTGACCACGACCATCACGGACTGAAGGATGTCAAGGACCGTATCCTCGAATTTATCGCGGTGGGCAAACTGCGAGGCACCGTGGAGGGCAAGATTCTCTGTTTCGTCGGACCTCCTGGTGTTGGCAAGACTAGCATCGGAAAGTCAATCGCCCGCGCTCTCAACCGAGAGTACTACCGATTTAGTGTCGGCGGCTTGACAGATGTGGCTGAGATCAAGGGCCACCGAAGGACCTATGTTGGAGCCTTACCTGGCCGTATCATCCAAGCGCTGAAGAAGTGCCAGACCGAAAACCCCCTTATCCTGATCGACGAGATTGACAAGATTGGCCGCGGATACCAGGGCGACCCTTCATCTGCGCTCCTTGAGCTTCTCGACCCCGAGCAGAACAATTCTTTTTTGGACCACTACATGGACGTCCCCGTTGACCTGTCTAAGGTTTTGTTTGTGTGCACAGCTAACATGACGGATACTATTCCTCGACCTCTCTTGGACCGAATGGAGCTCATCACGCTTTCTGGCTACGTAGCAGATGAAAAGATGGCCATCGCTGAGCGATACCTGGCACCTGCTGCTAAGGAAGCTGCGGGTCTCAAGGACGCCAACGTCACACTTAGCGAGGAGGCCATCGAGGAGCTGATCAAGTCGTACTGCCGAGAGTCGGGAGTCCGAAACCTCAAGAAGCAAATTGAGAAGGTCTACCGGAAGTCGGCCCTAAAGATCGTTCAAGAACTAGGCGAGGAAGTTCTCCCCGAAGAGGATGCCCTGACCGATGAGGGCAAGGCTCTCCTGGAAGAGGCAGAGAAGAAGGCTGATGAGCTCACCGAAGGCAAGGAGGTGAGCGCAGAGGCCTCAGCAGAGTCGGACGAGGTTAAGGGTACAGAGAAGCCCCGCAAGGCGCTCAAGGTCCCCGACTCCGTGCAGGTGGTCATTGGCAAGGACAACCTCACTGACTATGTCGGCCCCCCTGTCTTTACCTCGGACCGCCTCTACGAGGTAAGCCCGCCAGGGGTCTCAATGGGTCTCGCGTGGACGCAGATGGGTGGCGCTGCCATGTACATTGAGTCCATTCTGCAGGCGCCCCTGCGGCCTTCCACTCGACCAAGCCTCGAGATTACCGGTAACCTCAAGACGGTCATGAAAGAGTCGACATCTATTGCCTACTCCTTTGCCAAGTCCTTCATGGTCAAGCAGTTCCCCGACAACCACTTTTTCAACAAGGCCAAGATGCACCTTCACGTACCTGACGGTGCCGTCCCCAAGGACGGCCCCTCGGCCGGCATCACAATGACGACTTCTATGCTATCCCTCGCCCTCGACGCCCCTGTCGACCCGACCGTCGCCATGACCGGCGAGATCACCTTGACAGGCAAGGTCCTCCGCATCGGCGGACTCCGCGAGAAGACTGTGGCCGCTCGACGTGCAGGCTGCAAGACCGTCATCTTCCCCAAGGACAACATGTCCGACTGGCTAGAGCTTCCTCAGGTACGTTCTAAGAGGACACACAACACGGGGGTTTATTCCTCCCCCATATCCCCCACGCAACCCCCGTGCTCTCTCCCCTCGTAAAGTACGTGACTAATCGATACGCGATAGAATATCAAGGAGGGCATCGAGGGTCATCCTGTGGCTTGGTACCCCGAAGTCTTCGAACTCATTTTCCCCAACCTCGACCGCGACCAGGCCAACACGTGCAAGATCTGCGAGTGGGAATCTAAGCAGAAGAAGAGTGACAAGGACGCCGCCGAGGAGGACGACTAGAGGCGCATGAGACGATTTACAACTTCTCGCCCGCACTGGTAACATGCTTACTGGTGCGCATCAACCAGGAGATTCGACTAGTATACATGCAGCTTCGCAGGGATCGAGAGCGACAGCGAGAGAGCCAATCCTGCAGGGCATTTTGGGGGGCGTTAGGGCACCGGGCAAGAAACCTAGATGGAAACGATGATAAAGACTCCTACTCTGTTATACCAACATTTCGATCCTTGTACTTTTAGAAGCACGCCCAGTAGCAGCACTAGTAGTTATTTGGGGAGGTGGAGATGGAGCAGCAGCAGATGTGAGCATCTTGACAACATCTCCGTGTATAATTGTACATTTTGGACAAACTAACATCTGCCCCAACGTACATTACATAACTGATTTATGCATTGACTGAAGTCGTAACAACGTCTCAAGGACGCAAGAGTAACTAAACACATCGAAATGGACCTGACTAGGCTCTGGGCATCAACGATATCGGGCTTGACTAACACGCGGTTGCTGGCAATGACAATGACGGCGTTGAAACCACTCCTGAGATAAGAGACGTGAGGTGGCTAGTGCCATTCCAAAGCCGGTGATCGGGCCGCGAGCCGGAGACGCAAGGATTGCGAACGCCGTAGGCGGGTTTCGGCGAGGCAATCTAAAGGGCCATGTGGCTATGCTGTGGCCCAATCGTTAGGAGGGAGTTAAGAGGCAATTTTTTCTCTCAGATGTGAAGACCCGACATACGAAGCTAAGCGCGCCGGGTCCTGGTCCTGGTTCGTTGATGCGGGATGCGGGATCGGTGGGGTTGAGGGCGGGACGGGCCTAGTGAAGAGAATTGGACTGATTAGGAAACAACTCGGGGTATGAATCGGCGCGTGTGTGTGTCTATCGAATCAATTGGAACTTTGCCGTACAGGAAGCCTTTTCGCATCCCAAGGCACTCAGCTCATAGTTTGCTCAAGAACCAACCTGAGAGGCTAGGCTAAAGCAGGCGGCTCAAGTAAAGCCCCGCTATGATGCGACAGAGGCTGGTTGGCTGGGTAGGGAGGACTTATGAAAACGGCCGACCCAATGAATGGCTGGGCGAGCGCGTTAGCATCGCAACGTGAGCCGGAGGTGGGATACAGTTCCATTGCTTGCATGGCGAGCTGACAGCCTGTCGCAGCACGGGGCAGCCTCACTGGACCAACACAAGCAATTGGGATGCTGCACTCATGCCTGACTCCACCCGTTTTGGTGTTTGGCTTTGGGCTTAGAGGCGGGAATTGATGGATTGGACACAACGATTGGGCCGCCCGAAGTGTTCGTGCAAAGTGGTCAGTGTTGTGTGACGCCGTGAGTTTCGAATGAGAACTGACAGGATGCGACACATATGCCCGAATGATGCAGTGCGTCTGTAATGAATTTTCCAGATCAAGGGATGGGCTTTTTGTGGCGTCTTGAAGTTGGGTGTAACGAACCTGGGGTAGTCGTGGGATTGAAAGCAGGGGTCATGGCTTGCTTTAGAGCCTCAAACCCATTGACTTGCTAGATAGTGTCGGATTCGATCCTATCTACAAGTTTGAGTGAAGAGCTAGAAAATACTCCGTATGGGAGCGAGCGAATGACTCTCGCGTCCCTCCAGTCCGGCTCTTGAGTCATCGGACCCCGAAGAAATCCAGGGTAAGAGTCGAGATGCAAGATGGGATGGGGTGTCTATGATAGTGTGGGCGACCATGTCAACTCATCGACGCATGTGCGTAGCAGCTGTGGTTCCCCAAGCTCCCTGAGACATTCATATGCAGAGCAGATGTGCGTAAGAGAGAAAGAGGGTAAACGCGTCATTATCTTGGCGTATTTTCGAGGCCGGCGAGCAGCTAGGGCAGCTAGCCGGTCAGCAGCATGCCGGCTGATGCACATGATGACGATAATCTGGCCGCAGCGAGCGGCTGGATACAACATGCTCAGCCTGCGGACCTACTACGGAATAGTAAGTCAGGAGAGGTAGCGCTTCATTGTTGTCCAGCGATTTTGGCCGCCTCACCCTAAGCAGTGGCATTGCTTGCTGGGGCCGATGTTGAGCTAGTAGAGAGCCATGTGCTCTGGGGTCATCGAGTTGGGCGGTGACGGGCGCATTTGAGATGCCCAACTCAATGGCGCCGTCGCTTGCGTGTGTGGTTGGCAGTGCGAAGGCAATCGGATCGCCTTGTGGTTCGAGCCCGGGAGGTCAGCAGTGCAGGGCAGGTCAGGGGGGTTCTTGTCAGTCTACCAGAACCAGGCCGTGGCCAAACAAAAAGCAAATCCTCTTAGCCTCCGCAAGTGGGTAGTGTGGTTGTGTTGTGTCCGTGGGTTGGGTGGTAAGGCAAGGTTGACCAGGACCAGGTCCCTTGCAACACCGACACAGTGGTTTGTCAGGTCCTCCGCTTGACGAGTCTGGGCCGTGCTAGATCTGGACATACTTTGGTTTTGGTGGTGTTGATGGCGGTGATGAAGTTGAAGATGGCATGTATAGATGCTGCTGTTTTGATCATGCTGAAACAGAAAGAGGTGAAGGAACAAGGCATAGGTATGCACGTTTCGGTGGCCTTTGTGCCTTGGGGGGGCAACCACAAGGTAGGTAGGTAAGCAGCGAGCAATCTCCGTACCTGCCTTGAGTAACTCCAGAGACAAGAAACGTGCCTGTGGGGTTGAAAACTGTCACCACCTTCATTTCTGCGGTCTCGCTCCTGCTGTTAGGTACCCACCTGCCTAATGATATCACTTGTCTTTCTCGTCTTCTCGTCTTCTCACTCCTTTTTCGCATTCCAATCCTTGGGAAGCGTCAGCGTGATTCCCAGTCCTACCTCCCGGTAAACTCGACACCCGTTATTCGTCACTTGGATCTGGCCCTCCTTCCTACTTGATTCCGCGAAACACCCTAGCCTCCTGAATACCCGTCCGAGGCCTCAGTGCCCGACCTGCTCTCTGCCTGACCTCGGGATGCATCACCGCCCCCCCCTCTGACTGTTTTGGACCTCATCCATCTGTGCGGGTACCGTCCAACTCGCCTTAGCGTGGACGAAATGGGACGAGACCAGGGACTCTAGAGGGGCCAGCTCATCGATGGGTCCCCACCAGCCAGCGTCACCGTCTCCCGACGACTGCTGCAGGCGCAGGCGACAGACGACAGACGATGGTACGGGGGACGGGCAACGGGCGACGAGAGGACAGGTAGGGCGACAGGGCGACAGGGCGAGCAGGACTTCTGGATGGCCGTGGATGAAGTTGCCTTGAGCCCGAGACGGCCAGTTAGAGGTATGAAGTGGTATTCCCCACCTCGAACCCCCCGGGCCGTCAGTGAGGTTGGGTGACCGCAGCCCTGCGTGGACGTTGGACAATGGTGGCTCTGCTGGCCAGTCAGCGAGGAAGGCAGCCCTCTGGCCCTGAGGCCCCTGGTACCCGTGCTGGACGCCTTGAACCCCAGCCTCCGTCCCCGGCGGGAGAGCAAGGCGCCCCAGGCTTAGCGGGCTTCTAGGCGTCCAAGAAGCGTCTGCAGATGGGTGTGGACCGTTGTGGCCCGGTTGCTTCCAGGGCTCCTCGTCCCAGAAACGTCCCAAAAAGCACCCTGAGCTGCTGGGCAAACCCAGCGTCTCTGCTGCCCGCCGGCCCCCCGTAACCTCCCGCGTCACCATCTCGCCCAACCCACCCCACTCAGTCCACACACACCAACGCCACTCACACTGGGCTCCTCATACCCGCTACTACTGCCGCCGCCGCCCGCTTTAGGTAGACCGGCGTCTTGGCCAGTGGTCATGGTTTAATATCAGCACGTTGTGCATCGCTCACTGCATCTCAAGTCATCGTTCGTCCCTCTCCTCACGACCCCGGGTCCTGGGCTCTGGTTTTCCAGCTCAAGAGTCTTAACCGTCCATCAGCCTCGCTGCAATTGCTGGCCGCCCCCCTTTCGCCTCGCCTCGCCTCACCTCTTCACCACGGCTTCGTCTTGCTCCTTGGTTCTCAGCCGCCTCCGTCTCCGCCTCGGCCGGCTTCGCTCCACGAACGTGGACCCGCTCTCACCGACAGGCGCTACCAGCCACCTTACCTTGTCTTGGGCTGCCACAACGCCTAAAACAACACTCGTCGCTCATCTTGGCTCGTTCTTGCTCTTCATGAACGAGACATGGTCTCTTATCCTCGCTCTCGCTCACCTCACGTCAGAAGCCCGCCTGTTTGACCGAGGAGCTGCGTGGCTTGTCCCTCGTCCCTCGTCGGTTCTCGTCAGTGCACCTGTAATTACCGTCCCATCGTCCCATCAGATGACGGTGTGCATGCTTGCATCTTCTTCTCTCTCGCATCTTCAAGCCATCTTTTTTTCCTTCCTTCGTCAGCTCTTCTTATCCATAGAACAAGACCCGCCGGCCTCCATATTCGCATATGTGCCAGCATCTTTCGCCACTACGAATTTCCTCTCGTCAATTTCCTAGCCAGTAATCACTGCTGAATCGCTCCCCCCCACGACTTACCTCGCTCGTCATTGCTCCCATCTTCAACTTGGACTATTTCAATCTGCCCCTGGCTCCTTGTGTGACAGTGACTTCGACAAATATTTCGAAACCTATTTATCTACGCTGGCATTGTCGCCGCCATGGCACAGGCGGACGTTGCAGCATCTGAGCCACCACCACTTCGACTACCATCAACCCAATTTGGGACTCCGGGATTCTTTCGCAAGTTGTTCGGTCGACAAAACGGCGGTAGCACGCCACCCAGCCCGACCGATCAGCCTTTGGATACCGAGCAGGGTTCCGACTCGGCTGACCCCGAAAAGGGCGGCCTGATACGTCGCATGTCCCGAAGAGTTGTCCCCAATCTTCCCCGTGCCCAGACCTTCAAGCGTCAACAATCGGAGCGGAGGACGAACTTGGCCCCCGTCGAACCCACGTCAGATGAGCGGAGGGCTGTCTCAGTCGACCGCCGCTCTCAGGCACCCCGAGACCTATCCACCTCTCAACCTCATGCAGATCCCCGCATAAGCGCCCCGAGCCTTCTCGCCTGCCCGCAGGACGAGGCTCCTAGATATGTGCCGCCATTGCCCTTGTTGCCAATGAATCCCGTTGAGGATGTTCCTGTGGAGGTTCAACTGGATAAGATTGTGTCCAAGGATGATGAGATTACTCTTGCCGATGACTGTGTTACGCAGGATAACCTTTCGACCGCAGACACTCACTCTTTGACAACGTCGCAGTATGATGCGATCATTCATGACGAGTTGGAGAAAACCTGGATCCTCAACCTCAGCATGCACTTCCGCGATCGATCAAGGAGGGAAAAGTTTTTTGTCACATATCGTGAGCAGGAACATACTTGGCGGCGTGTGACCATTTCCCTCGATTATCGAAACGCTCCTCTCAATTCGCTGGAGATGGACTTGATTCACACGCAATACCAGAGGGAAAAGAGTGCAAAGATCTACGAGGCAATACGCGAGAGCCTAAGGGACATCCAGTTCTACGACACTGTTACCAATCTGAAGCTTCAGACTACGGACGGAAGGCTGCACGTTCACGTGGTGGAGGACGGTAACGTGAGTATTCTTAATGTTACACCGCTCGCCTGAGTTAACCATTGGTAGGAAATCATTCCGTACCCCACTGTTGCCCAGGTCAAGCATCTAGGCTGCAAGCGGATTCGAGAGCGGGACATTCTCTTCGACTCACACATGTCCGGATTCGTGTACAAGGTCAATGTCCATGGGCAAACCCTTATCAAAAAGGAGATCCCCAGCCCGGATACAGTTGACGAGTTCCTATACGAAGTCAATGCCCTCAACCGTCTCCGCTACTCTGAAAATGTGATCCGTTTCCATGGCGTTGTTGTGGATGACGACGACGAGTATGTGAAGGGACTGCTTATCAGCTACGCAGACCAGGGTGCCCTGATCGACATCATCTACGATAACTGTAAAGACGGCGAGTTTGATATTCCCTGGCCGACACGGAAGAAGTGGGCTCGCCAAATTGTCGAAGGATTGTCGGATATTCACGATTCTGGATTTGTCCAAGGCGATTTCACCCTGTCCAACATTGTCATTGATGAGAATGGCGATGCCAAAATCATTGACATAAACAGGAGAGGGTGTCCAGTGGGATGGGAACCCCCAGAGGCTACACCCCTCATTGAATGCAACCAACGAATCTCAATGTACATTGGCGTCAAGTCGGATCTCTATCAACTGGGAATGGTACTGTGGGCTTTGGCGATGCAGGAGGATGAGCCAGAAGCTCAAGGAAGGCCGCTCATACTTGGCCCGGAAGTCAACATTCCCGACTGGTACCGACAAATGGCTGAAATTTGTCTTAGCGACGACCCTCGGCTCCGGCTCCAGGCATCGTCGCTCCTCCAGATGTTTCCTTCTCAGTCGACCCGAGATGATTGCGGGAAGCTAAACCCGCCATCGATGTCTGTCGACGAAGACTATACGTTGCAGCAGTATCTTGTGGATGACTACCATCCTGAAAGCCACCCACACATCAGAACGGTCGAGCCTCCGAGTGAATGGTCTTACGTGGGTCGACCATACGCGGATGCGAGTCCTATCGGATACGAGCCCTACTACTACACTCGGGGTCGCTCACCCCCAAGCCCGTTACCAAGCAACTACGATCGATGCGACTCTCCGCGCCGTCCATACGATATTTCTGCTTGGGCAGCAAACAGGAACATCCCGTCCTCATACAGTGACGTGGGTCCTGATGACATGTCGCTGGACGAGACACCAATCGCCAACAAAACCGATCTCATTGAACCTAACTCGCTAGTGGCATCTAACACGGCCATTGGCGGGAAAGCACAGGATACACTGCCAGTGAGCGAGACTAAATCCAGAAGCAAGGGTCCAATCGAGTCGCCAGAGGAATCTGGGGTTAATGACGGCAAAATCGTTTCAACTGTGGATAATATCGACCAAGCGGAGAGGAACGCATTAGAGGAGTCTGAAAGAGTACGTGCCTCTGAAATGCTCGTTCTGGATCCGGGTAGAAGAAAAACTGTGGAAGTGGTTGGAGAGGAACAGGCTCCAATGACCACGCGGACCGCACCAATGCCAGTTGATACTGGCAGAGAGCACTCATCCACGAAAGCAGACAGTGCCTGCGACGTTGTGATGCCACTTGATCAAGTTGATAAGGAGGAGGCAGAAGAGAAGGACTTTGGGTGGGTATCAATGGCCAAGCCTGCCGAGGGGGCTGAGAAGTTTGCAAATGATAACAGTTCATCCGACACACCCGAAAAGGCTGAACACGTCGCCCAGCAACAAGCATCAGAGACTTTGTTTGATGCGGAAATTGGGATGTCGGCGCTTCAGGCATTGAAGGTCAAACCAGGATCGGAGCACAATGCACCAGAGTTGCATGGGACCACAGCACCTCAGCCTCAAACAACCAATACAGTATCATCGTCGAGGACGGTGACTCCATCAAAACCACGCGAGAATGCAGGGAACAAGGGAATTCAGCAGAAATTGGAAGAGAGTGGCCAGCCCGAGAGGGATGGTGGCATCAGCGACGACCGAACATGTGTCAAGGTAGACGGCAACAAACTCAACGACCCTGATCCACTGACTGGAATTGGCGCTGCCTATCTAACGAATCACGACGGCGATGCGATACGACACAAGCAGACAATTGACGAGGATTTGGATGTGGTGGAAACGATGTTTTTGAATGCAATGACGAATACTTGAATAAAACGAACCATCATTCCCCTTTGTCATTTTAATCCCACTTTTCGTTCTCTTTGTTCGATGATTGAACATCATGTACACTTGTAACCAAACTTGGCAGGTAATCTATCGATGGGCATTGTATGGGAGATATAGGCATGGGCATTATGGGGTTGGGTTCGTGCGTTTGGAATGGGGACTGTCAATCGATTCTCTATATACAAAGCGTTGTGGAGGCTTATCAGGTGAAATGGATGCGTTGGGTAGTGCCCCTTTAAGATTGTCGAACATGTGAACCCTTTCCACATTAGGTGCTCCTGACGGCGAGCGAACTGAAAACGAAAGCGAGCCAAGACGTGCGTAATGCTAAAAGCCGAAGCTCAAGGTTCAATAACGGTAAGTTCGGGTCTTGGATGATTTTGGCGGGTCTAGCGGACGCCACAGTACGATTCTTCTTTCGACATGAAACGTTCTAGAAAGACGGAATGCTGACGTGACTCAATCGTCATTTTTCGGAGTCGGATTATCACTCTTCCTGCTACGCGTGCGTGACCGCCTTGTTGGACACTTAGACAGTGAATGATGGGAAATCGTGGGAGGGTGGCCCGAGCGCGATTCCGTCCTCGGCTTGGCGCAGCCGATCATCAGGTTTCTGTTGGGGACAAAGCTGGGGGACAAGGTAATGAGACAGGCTCACATCCTCCTTTGAACAGTGAATAGCACCGTCCATGTGACAATGCCACAAGGGTTGAGAAAAAACAAGCCGAGGCATCTGTTCACCTGAGACTGTCATATCGGTAGGATTTGTATACCGGATATGAAAGAAGCTGATATGGAATTGATCCTCGTTGTGAGGTTGTAACAACAACTAGGGTAGATGGGATTGGCTGAAGTTGCGGAAATGCATACTGTATAGGTCTTGGTAGGCACAATATTCGGTCAGGCAACAAACTAATGATCTGATCTGGGATCCGATGAAGTCAAGATTGCATGCGGATGCTTTGGACATTGGGATGACTGGATTTAATGTTACGTGTAGGAAGACGCGGGGACGAGTAGGTATCTACGGACTGTGTGTAGCTGAGCCCTTCGACCATGTTAATACTGATATTAATACATTGGCTTATGAAAGGGAAAATGATCACCCAGGAAAGCCCTACCTAGGCACGAGGTACCAGGAGAAGCTTGAGTTGTGTGGATGACGTTGCCCAAGCTGAAGGGAGGCGCTTCTCCGTCGAGGCGCTAGGAATCGATGCCTTCTGGACCCGGAATCCCTGGGATCAAAGCGAGTGTCGGATTGGGATTTGACGTCAAGTAGCTTCAACTTGCCACACGGTCTGGTCCACCACTCAGAGATACCTCAGCAACTAGAGGCATGAGAATCTTCTTACCTTGCCAACCTTGCCTCCATGGCGCGCAGCTCTTTCCCTTTTCCCCAAGAAGCTCGGCAAATCGCAGGGCAGCACAATGGAGCCTCCCCCGAGCCGGAGCACGCCCTGGCCGCCCTTGAAGCTGCAAGGCACGCACCTGGCACATCAGGTTGCTGCAGTGTTGGTCCAGCCCAAGCTGATAAAGCAAGTACCTCGCTAGCTGCGCGACGGCGCTGGGTCCTGGGCTCCGACAAAGATCGGTACGTACCTACCCTGTGTCAGCGCCAGGAACCTGCCCTCCCGTGTCTGCTGCCGTTTGAGGTAACCGGGAGAGGAAGCGGGACTCGCAGTGATTGGCCCCCTAGGCTATCGGCCGGAGCGGGCAGTGGGTCTTTGAGAAGTTGTTGGGGAAGGGTGGGGGGTGCAAGTGTTGAGAACTCCGCGATGACAAGGAAGAAAAAAAACAGGGTACGCTAGGAGCAAGGGTCCTCTACATGTCGTAGCCCAGTGCTGGCAGCTCCAAGTGTCGAATGCCAGACGACGGATTTTGCAATCGTGGGCTGATTTTTGTGATTTTTGGCCTCATTATTGAGATCTTGCTGCTTGATCTGGGCCGGCATCTGGGGGCAGATACTAGGGAAATCATCTAGCAGGGGGGAAAGAGATATCTATCTAGATGATCGGACAAGCAAATGCACCGCACACCCGATGCCGATACAGTACGTACATGAAGTACATGTGCCAACCCCGTCAAGCAGAAACACGGCAACACAGGGCATTGATGTACAGCTCTGATACCTGAGAGGTACAGCGGGCAGAGACGATCTTGTTCCTAGGGCGGTTCCGGCTGAGGAATGGGGAGTTCCCACACAGCGAGAACCCAAAGTCAACAGGAAAAAAACATCCCAGCCTCTTCCTCAGCCCGGTCGCAGGTGCTGGCGCAGTACCGCGTTGGTATCTAGTTCGGCTATGTACTGGAAGAAGCTGGGGCCCAAAGGAGGAGAACCGATGGGGGGATGGACCGCTTCCAGGGCTTCTTGTGGTAGCTGGGCGTTGTCGACGGGGCCTTTGGAGCGTATCCCCGGGCTCCGTAGCCTGCCTTTCCATCCGTCCATCCCCAAAGGTTTTTTTTTTGTTGCAGGTGGGTGTTAGACGAAGGGGTGTGGCTCTTGGAAAAAACCACCACAACCAGTCTTCTCTTCACATTACTGCCTCAGCAGTCAGCCAGGCTTCAGCCAGTCTCAGATGTTACCAAGAGCACGCAAAAGCACGTTCACTGTTCAGAGACAGACAGGCCGAGGCAGAATAGACTTCAAGCCTGTGACTCTCCCATCCTGCAACTATTCATCCCCAACTCGTTGGCAGTCATTCACTCACCTCACTCCCCGGGCGTCCTGCATCCTGTGTCTTCTTCCCTCCTCTTCCCTCCTTCCTCAGACACGCTCAATTCGCCGAGTGCCCAAATCTTTCACCTCAACCTGTACGCAAGCAGGTGAAATTTGGTACCTTTGGGATTGGAACAAGCGGTCCTGGACTCACTCTTTCACCATAGTTTCTGTGCCGCCTTCACCTCGGTTGTTGTTGTGGCTCTTTTTCTCCTTCAACCGCCAGCTCGCCACATTCCTCCTCCACTCCCATACTCCTCTACTCCTCGCACACCCCCCTAGTCTCTCCGCCTCATCCTATCCAATACCCACTCTCTCAACTCGTCCGGGCCCAGGTCGGCGTCCGATATAAAGTCCATTTGGCGCCTCCGCCCCAACCGGCTTCTTGCCAACCCCCCATCCTTCTTCCCTCTCTTATTTATAACACACAAGAGGAGCTCTCGATTCTTGGAGCCTCTTCGTTCCCTTCCCTTTTCTAGGACCCATTATCTTGTCACCAAACTTCATCCTCTGCTCTCTGCCTCTCTGCCTCGGTCCCGACAAATCACAATCACAATGGCGTCGTCCTCCACGGACGCCAAGGCGGCCGCCGCCTTTCCTGACGGCACAAAGGATTATATCCCGATTCGAGGCAACACTGCTGCCAAGAGTGACGCCATCAAATCCAAGGTTCATATCACCGACACCCCGATGACCTGGAGCAACTGGCACAAGCACGTCAACTGGCTCAACACCACCTTCATCGTCATCGTGCCCTTGATCGGCTTCATCTCCGCCTACTGGGTCCCCCTTCGACTCTACACTGCTCTTTGGGCCGTCTTGTACTACTTCAACACTGGCCTCGGCATCACTGCTGGTATGTTTCTTTGAGCTCGCACGAACTTCGTGCGCCCTCTGACGATGAGTGGTACTAACCATATGACTGTAGGATACCACCGTCTCTGGTCCCACTCCTGCTACAAGGGCACTCTTCCCCTTAAGATCTACCTTGCCGCTGTCGGTGCTGGTGCAGTTGAGGGCTCCATCCGTTGGTGGTCGTATGGTCACCGCGTTCACCACCGATACACCGATACTGAGAAGGACCCTTACTCTGTCCGCAAGGGCTTCTGGTACTCCCACATGGGATGGATGGTTTTCAAACAGAACCCCAAGCGCCAGGGCCGAACCGATATCACCGATCTCAATGAGGACCCCGTCGTCATCTGGCAGCACAGGAACTTCTTGAAGTGTGTCATCACCATGGCTCTTATCTTCCCCACTGTCGTCGCTGGCCTCGGCTGGGGTGACTGGCTTGGTGGTTTCATTTACGCTGGTATTCTTCGCATCTGCTTTGTCCAGCAGGCCACCTTCTGCGTCAACTCTCTCGCCCACTGGCTCGGCGACCAGCCCTTCGATGACCGAAACTCACCTCGTGATCACGTCATCACCGCTTTTGTCACACTCGGTGAGGGCTATCACAACTTCCACCATGAGTTCCCTTCGGATTACCGCAATGCCATTGAGTGGTACCAGTATGACCCCACCAAGTGGGCTATCTGGTCCTGGAAGCAGCTTGGCCTCGCCTATGATCTGAAGCAGTTCCGCCAGAACGAGATTGAGAAGGGTCGTGTCCAGCAACTCCAGAAGAAGCTCGACCAGAAGCGTGCTACCCTTGACTGGGGTATTCCTCTTGATCAGCTCCCTGTCATCCACTGGGACAACTTCGTCGCCGACTCCAAGAACGGCAAAGCCCTCGTCGCTATCGCTGGTGTCATCCACGATATTGGTGACTTCATTAAGGATCATCCCGGTGGTAGGGCTTTGATCAACTCCGCCATCGGCAAGGACGCCACCGCCATCTTCAACGGTGGTGTCTACAACCACTCCAACGCCGCCCACAACCTCCTCTCAACGATGCGCGTGGGTGTTCTCCGCGGCGGTGGTGAAGTTGAGGTCTGGAAGCGTGCCCAGTTTGAGAACAAGGATGTCACCTACATGAATGACTCTGCCGGCCAGCGTATCCATCGCGCTGGCTCCCAGGTAACCAAGGTTGTACAGCCTGCTGCCAGCGCCGACGCTGCCTAGGCGAATGAAAAAGAATGTTAATGACAAGAATGACCGGACGAATAAAGGATGTGCATTATCGAGGAGGAGCTTCATGTCGAGCGGAACACAAGCGCTGTATATCGTTATCGACATGGAGAAAAGGGTGGTTGCAGGCGATGACGGTTGGAAGTTGCAGTATGTCTGCGTGTGTCGTACCCATGGCTGACTAACACGACTTCATACTCGCCACCCTCAATCTCCTATGAATGGCTATTGCACATTGACGCGAATCAAAACATCGATTCACGAAAGGCGTTTAAGGAATTGGAATGCGTCCTTTTTAGTTTTTTTTCTTTTTTCTTTTTTTTTTATAAAAAAAAGAATCAAATATGTTTTACAACACATCAGACTGGACACTGGAATCAACGGCGAGGCGGCGCAAAGCACACAGCGCGAGATATGTTCTCGTGGGGCAGTCAACGAGCTGCTTAGCTCGACTACCATAGTAAATAGTACACAGAAATGAAGATGATGGGGTAACTCAAAATTCGACGCCTAAAACTTGTAATTGATGTGTAGTTGCTAAATCTTAGGAATTTTATCTGTGGTATGATGGATAGAACTCCTGACCGTGGCCATGCAAACCCCAGTTATTGAATTCCTGTACGACGAACTCTCAACTCTGCGGTTGGATTCATACCGAGCTCAGCTGACATACAACCTTAGCATCGACGGCTTGAGGCTGTGAATGAAGCCCCTTATCTGGCTATAGTTCTGGGATTCTTCGGCTCGATAAGCTGATGTCGCTCACGACGAAATGAACGGAGTTCTATGTCTTTCTAAAAGCCTGGACATGCTCGAACCTAAATAACATATGTTCGCGCAGATAATCTGACTCAGCCGCTTGGCTTGTTAGATATCCAGAAAGTAAATTCACCTGGCGCTTGTTGAGTCGGTAAGAGAAGCGTGCTTTATCAATTCCTAGTGGGTTGACACATGGAACAATGGAGAAAGCCCAGCAGGGTGTCGTAATTCTTGGCCAAGGGCATTGCGCCATATCGTGTTTTCCGTAGGTTCCTCCTTGTCGTGGCCTTGCGTTTCGACCCAATAATAGAATAGACGTCTCTCCGTGACAGGGCCACTTTGACGTTGTCGAACTGCATGTTCGCCCGATAGCTGATCACGGTGCCGCCATCCGGGCCTTGACCATCGCCAGCTCCGAGCTCTTTGCCCATGCACCACCTGGGGTCTGGCGATAACAGAGCAATCGACCATCATCACCCGTGCTACCTAGGATTTGGCCGTCGTCATCGAATCCAACACGCCATACAGGTGTTCGGTGGTTGTCGAGCCGTGAGATTTCGTGAAATGTGTGTTTGACTTGCCCAGGCTGGCCAGCCCAGTGTCGATCGCCTACGGTACCTGACTTGGCGAGGCTCGCGCTGAGGCCAGATTGGTGGTGCTGATGATGAGAATGGTGCTGTTGCTGTTGCTGTTGCTGCTGCTGCTGAGGCTGTTGGGATGACAGTTGGAGGGTTTGTGGTTGTGACTTTTCTGCAGGAGCGCCGCTGCCATTTGTGGTATCCTTAGAAGTGAGGTGCGGGTTGGATTTGATATTATCGGCGGCAGACCATGACTTGCCATCATCCTCTGAAAAAGGCGTTTCAACCCGGAACACGCGAGCGTAACCATCTTGACAGGCGGTCGCAATGATGTCATGGCCCCTGATATTCCCAGGCGCCCAAGCCACATCTCTGACCAGACCGCGATGACCAGGTATTTCTACAGCAAGGTAGAATTCCTTTTGAGTCTGTTGAACGCCCATTGAAGTGGCGACGACGTCGCGAGATCGGTAGACTTTGACAGTATTCATAGCAGCGACAACAAGACCCAGAGAGTCAGTAGGGACGCCCGCCCGCAGGGCCGTGTAGCATGGCTCCGGGTTCGGATCGAAGCGAACGCGGAAGGCAAGTTCCTCTCCTCTACTGGGCTTAGGAGAGACACTAAACTCGTCGATGGGGGCATATTCGGATAAGTTCTCAGGTTGGTCATTCTCAAAGACAGTCAGGCGCCCGTCGGTCGCAAGGACAGCGAGATAGGTATGGCGGGTCTCCTCGTTGTGCTTCATGGAAAAGGACCGGTAGGGTGCCTTGTTAGATCGCGTGCCAAATGCGGGCTTGCCATTGCCTGCTCGGCCAGTACAAAAGCGACGGCCAGGTGCCGCGGTGGGATCCTCGGCCCAGAGACGGAACCAACCCTCGATGCCGAGGGAGGCGATGAGGTTAGGATAGACTGTGGACGGGAGCCATTGGAGCTGCGGAGAGAGTCAGTGATATGCACATGCGTCCCATATAGCAGAATATGGGGGGGAATGGTGACGACGAGGGATGTTGATCTCAAACGAGAATGTGAGAAGAGGCGGCAGTGGGGTTGTGTTTGTAGGTATTACCTCTAGAATCTCACCGCCGTGCGCGGTCCACGTGTCGCAGAGACGCCAGGTGCCGTCCTTGTGGCGGTTAAAGACGCGAATCTTGCCATCGACAGAGCCAGTAGCGCAGCGGTCGCCGTACGTGTTGAATGCGACAGCCTGGACGAGGTCCTTATGACCGTGCTGGAGATTGAGGTCGAAGGCGGGCTTCTCTTCGTTGGGGGAGGGAGGAATGGAAGCGGCCATTGTCGACGAGAGAATGAGGAGGAAGAGCGACAGAACGGCGGGCGGCTTAAGTGAGGCAGCGGAAGGAAGCGAAGTCGTTGGCGATGGCCGTGTTTGAAGGAGTCAAAAGGAGGGATGCAGCATGACCGTGGTGGTGACGGACTGCCGGGTAAGGTAGTGGCATGTTGTGGAGGAACTTGTGAAGCGCTCCACTGCGGCTCAAGCTAAGTTCCCTGTCATTGCAGATGCCAGATGCCAGGTGCCAGATGCGCTACCACATGTGAGAATACGGCGGAACAAAGCCCTTGGCGGCTTTGATGAAAGTGGTCACTAATAATGGGTAAGTTGGGTTCATGTCATTGCAGGCAATTGCCCTGTTTTATCCACTGGGGGGACAAGGGGGTTCGTTATGCGGATAGGGCTTGGGCTGGGAGCTCACCACAATTGGTACACCCACTGCAGATCATTCAATCAACTCTCCATTCTCCTCCATCATTAATTTACCTTCGTGGTAGTCTCTAGGGATGAGGGCGATTGAGATACTCACCATGGGCGTTTATTATTACTCATACTTCGTTGAATATCATGAGCTGACCCTCCTGAGACATCCTTTTATTCGGATTGCCTCATACTCCCTTTCGCTGGGGGGCAATGTGAGGTTGCAAACACGTATCACATATGAAAGAAGAAAAAAAGAGCGTCACGAGCACAGTGAGGTATCGCATGGCGGGACTATAACATTCCGGTATCTCAATTAAGTATTGTAGTCGTCAGAGGCAAGATTCTAGATCCTGATGTGAGCCAGTGATGGGGTGTCATGAGGTACAGTGGTGGGGATGAAAGACCCCACTGTAAAGCCAGAGAGCTGCTAGCACCAAGGGTAAGGTAAGGTCTCAGCCTCGCAAAACTTCACAAGCTTTCAAACAATCACAACTTCCTCAACCGTGTCTTCACCCACGGCCTCCCACAATATGTCGCATCTTGTCAACCCGCTGGCGACAGCATCCCAGCTATACCACCGCTTCTCCTTCACAAGCCTGCCTCAAGACCTCCAAGAGGCCGTATTCATCACCTCCCAATGTCTCACACAGGCGGCTGGCCGGCTTCTCGAGCTGCCCCAGTCTGTGACTGCGCAGGCAAACGTCATCCTGGCGCGATACTGGCTTGTTGATTCCCCGATGGCCAACGAGTTTAGTGTAAGTTCTCCCCATACGCACGAATTCCCTGGTCTCTCGCTCCTTGCATCACTGACACTGCACAGGACACTTCCGCTGCCGCGCTCTACCTTGTGTCTAAATTAGGACCACAGCCTCGGTCACCGCGCGACATGTCCACGGTCTACGCCTACCTGATGTCAGAGACCTCATCCTTTCCGCTCCCCCGAGACACGCCCAAAAACATTCCCAAGTCATACTACGTGTCCGAAGCCGACTACTTCAACTTTCAGAACCGACTCCTTGCTATCGAAGCTCGCATCCTTTACACCCTCTCCTTCGACACCCATGTCTCCCTCCCCCACCCTTTGGCCATCACTTACCTCCAAACACTAGACTTTCTCGCTCAGCCCAAATCTACAATATCTCTCCGAGCCATTCAATATCTGAACACAGCGTTACTATCGCCACAGATGCTGTTCCTCACACATCAACCTCACGCGCTCGCGACGGCAGCCATCTATAATGCTGCGCGGGACATTGGCGCCAAGATGCCCGAGTGCGAGTGGTGGGAAGTCTTTGACGTCGATAGAGAAGAGTTGGGATTTTTGGTAGTAGCCATGCGGAGCGTTGAAAATTGCATGCGCAGTCAAAAGAATGACATGCCTCATCTAGCCCAAGGCATGCTTACACGGACTACCGTGGAAGGCGAGATGCAAAAGAGGGGTCTACGCGCTGGCAATAGCACCACTGATATCGACGAAGAGCGGCAGATTATGAACATGATGGACAATACGTAGGTATACCCTAGGTCTGTCAACATCCCAGGACCGCAATGCTGTTTCGTGCTCGGTATCAAATTCGGTCCTGCCACGACAAACGACTAGGAAGCTACGCCACAAATTTGCATTCACAGTCAAGACACCATCGATGATCCGATGGGCATGTCATGTGCACACACAACGTAAACTTCCTGAGTATCAGGCCACATCACGACATGGGGAGTGTCCCAGCGGGTAGCCTCGAATCTTTGGGACACTGAGCAAACGGCAACCGCCGTTGATCCTTACCTGGGTTCCCATGTGGAATAGTGACGAATAATACTTGCAGCAAACGGGATGCACCCGCCAGGGTGCGATAAGGGGGACGGAACAAAAAGTAAATACGAGAGCGAGCACATTGAAAGTCATGGGATGTTGCGTGCTATCAATGAAGCTTCCCAAGCGAGACGCTTGACATACGCTATGCATCTGCATTACCAAGCCGGCTCTCGGCTGGCCGCGTCTCTGCTTCGACTTGGGATGTGCAGAAAGCACTCAACCGCACGAGCCTCGGGTTAAGATGGCCCAAGGACAGAACAATGGGCTTCACTTTGCATGACCTGGTTGGCGGCTGGCGCGATAATGCCAAGCATTAATGCCGTCGAGCAACTGTGTGATGCCACTGCAGCTGCCCCCGCGCTGCAGTGTTCTGGACCGGAGCCATTAGGACCACAGGATAATGTTGGCAATGTCAGACGGGGGTTATCTCACGATGCATTGAAAAAAAGCCTCATGGCCGTGCTTCAACCTAATCCTACTAAGGCTGTACTTACCCAGGAGATCAGGGACATGCGGTGAGAATGAGCCAGGGGACCCTCGTGGCGCAAACCAATCAGCCTTGCGTGAATCGTGGAGCTTGAGTGCGGGGATACTTAGCGTGCAGACTCTCCACGATGCACTCTTGGGAGGCCAATCTTCCCTCATGACAACATGATTCGGATTGTGAAACCCATGGACGAGGCATTAGCTTCCTAGTCCTATTCTGCCACTCAAGTTAGTTCCCCTCCACCGCCCGGCTCATTGGCAGGTCGAGGTAGGCATTACATACAGCACCAACTCATCGCTCGACAAGCCTGTCTCAACAAGGAAGGACTTACAACAAGCGGACTTTTCACCCAACCACCCTTACACGTCGCCCGTTTCCGGGCTAAAGGGCCCAATTTCCTCCTGGAAAGAGGATCAGTCGGATAGCTGCAGACAAAACTCCTAAGGCTGCTCGAAGCTGTGATTTAGAGGCATGGGTGATGTCTGATGGTGTGGGTGACCAGTCATACATGGCATATCGACAAGTCTGCGGGATACTCAACTCGGCATGACACCTGAAGTCATCCCAGAATGTCGACCAATGCCTTGGGACCGAAAAGTGGGAGATGTTCGGGAGAGTCGGATCCCAAATCCCACCTGTCACGCCAATGGCAGACATTCCAAGTAATCCCACGGTAATTGAAGTCGGCCTCGCGGCGTTTCTTGGAGGCGGTCCGACCAACAAAGTGGGTAGCGTCAGATTGGGGATGGGCATTGGCTCGCCCCGTCGGTGTTTTCTAGAAGGTGCACCGACACTGACCCACATGCGCAGCTACAGGGGTGATTCCGTCCCAGCCGTGCGTTATCCCCCCCCAGGACCGCCGACAGGGCAAGGACAGGTCGCCAGTTAACGGTGACTGGCCGTGGACACCGGAGTTTGGTGTTGTAGCATGTCCGGACCCGTGGGGACGGAGCTCGATGCCACCGGGATGCCCTAGCAGGCTACATATCGTGGGGCGAGCTGAGGGCGCGTAGTGAAGAAAATGGCTCACTCCTTTAGCCTCAAGATGTGCGTGTTTGGGGGTCCTCTGCTCAAAGGGTCCTTGAGAGGAGATGACAAGATACGTATCCTGTACCGTCGAGATATATTAAGGGCCGTTATCCCTCTCATCGACCATCTCTTCGTCCTCGTCCACTTCCTTCCGTTTGCATTTGTCACCGCGTCCATAATATCCTCTCACCCTGAGCTCAACCTCACTTACACCCACACCACACACAACAACAATCTTCATCATGCCTGAGAACACTGCCGCCCCCACCAATCTGGGTGAGAACAGGGGCATTCGTTTCCAGATCAAGACTGGCAATGCCCGATACACCTGTACTCTTCAGGACCGTGCTGTCTAGTGAGTCTATGCTGTCTCATTTCATCTCAGGCATGCCACTAACCATCCTCCACCAGCGAGCGAACCAAAGCCACGCGCCAGAACTCAACCGACTCGGTCACCTCTACCACCTCTACCAGCACTACCTCCTCTCACTAAGCCGTGGGTTACGTGTGAGACGCTGTGGGAAAGCTGGACGGACAGAAGAGAAGACAGCATTGAATAATGTGGTGTCTTTGACGTCTCGCGTAGGCGGTCGACGATTTGGACAAGGAAGATGAAAAGGCAAGCTCTTTGGCTAGGCCATGAATAGGTTTGGATTGGGTTCATCGATATCATCATTGGCATTAGCGACGGGTTTATGGGATATTGGCGTCCCAATGAATTGAATTCCCATTTGACGTTCATATAAGTCCACATCACCACGCTTCAATCCACGTTCCCATGCTGCGATTGTGCACCCGAGCTTCGTATGCCTGCTAAGAAATTCATTGAAATGACCAAGAATAGATACACTTACAGAGTAACCCCCCCGGAAAGAGTAAAAGGAAACCAAGGTAGGGTTCATGATGCTTGGCCTGCTTGAGTGTTGGTGAACGTGATGGATGAACTTTCTCCACCGCACAGGGATTCGGGACACAAGGATGCGAAGGGACCCAAAGCGAACATGGAGTTGGTTGATAAGAATCCACATTTTGTATTCACTAGTCCTTTCTTCCGTCTCTCGGCCATAGGATTATGCCGATCCGACTCTCACCAGGGACGAAACCCGATTCTACGATTGACGAGCGGCGGCAGTGGCGACTGTCGGAAACAAGCCGGAGTGGGCTTGGGTGGGTCAAGACGATGTCCTATTCCCAGCGCAATCGGCGGTCCGACTTTTGGGAGCTCAGAAGGGCAATGTGGATGACGCTTTAGAAAAGTGGCGAAGGGACTGGCTATGCTGTCAAAGGCGGTTGGTTGATCTCGAGGATGGCTTGCTTCCTCTGGCCGGTGCTGCGGTCGGCCTAGCCAATGGTACGACGATGTTTCAACAGCGGAAGCACTGCTGACGTACTCCAGTGAGTATCACGACTAACACGGAATGTTAGGTGTTTGGGTGTCCGGCCTCTCGGGTTAGGCAGAACTTGGGCCTTTCGCCGGGCTTGAGCGGGCTGACTCGAGCAATGAGGACGGATCCGCCGGACGTTGCCTCCGTCCCTGATTGCACCATGGCGTTATCCACCGCAGGTACTATTAAGAAGATGCAACAGTAAAAGCACGGAACAAACCATGATGCGAAAAGGATAAAGGCTGTGGCCCAATGTACTACATGCGAGTGCGAACTCATAAAAGCAAAGCACGACTCTCTGACGTCTATCTAGAAAGCTTGCCTACCTACACGGTAAGATGATACACCTCGGCAGTGGCAATCTATGTGATCACGTTTGGATGGCAGAAGCTGGACGGTTCGAGGTTTCCCACCTTAATCGTAACCGAGCTGTGATGGCTCTAGGGAGTGTGCCATGCGTACGTCACGCGCCGGCCAAACATGCGCCAGCCACGGGCAATGGTTCTCCCCAACTGGCAAGGGTGGGAGGACGTCATGTCGTCGTGGTTCTCGACGGGATGGCGCGCACTCTCTCTGGTAGCTTTATGTCTCCGAGTTTCCACAGCAGGAACTTGCCTGAGCAGACGACGTCTCTCGCGAAAGGGACGGCACGTCATTTCTTTTTCTTCTTCTTCTTACCTCGCCATTGTAGTTTGCTACACATAACGCTGCCCTCTCCGTCGTTTCTGGCAATCTCGCAATCCCGGAGCGACATCTATCGCTCGACGACACTCGCTCTCCCACGCCGCTCTCCACGCCGGTTGAGACTCGTTCCTCAGATCAGATCTACGTCACGCGACGAGATGCCGCACCCATTGATAGCCACAGGTACGTAACGATACTACGCATATTACAGCGTCGATCGCTTCACCTGCCCATCCCCCTCCTTCGCTTTTGGGCTGTTTCCGGCGGCTCTGGCACTGGCATGGGCGGTGTTGTCGCTGTCAGGGGTCTCGGTCAGTCGTCGTCACCTAGGAGTCATGTACCCGGTACGCCACCTCAGGCAGAGACAGTTGCTTGTGCCCCGCGCCACCCACGCCTGACACTTAGCCCCGTGCTTAAAGTGCTTCAGCGCTACAGCGAGAAGCTTGCAAATCACAGCCCCATCACCCGTGCTTTTTTCCGCTTTCGTTCCTTGTCCCATGGTGTATTCTCTCTGTCTGCCTGTACCTCCTATGCAAGTTCCGAGTACCTCTCTACCTGCCCCAGGCTTGTCTGCCTGGGGTGGTCTGTTGTTGTGCCTGAGCTGAGCCTCCCGTCTCCCCTCACTGACCTGCTGCTGCTGGTGTCTCACACCCGCACTGTTCATCCACCACTCACCACTCACCTGCCACCACTCTCCCACCTGCTTCTCTTTGGTGGCGAATCCAACCATCAGAGGTCTACGCAATCCAATCTCCTGCTTTGCCGCCTTGCTCTTCTATATCGCTGCCTTCTCACCTTTAACCTGCGTCGGTGCATGCTCTTTTCTTGCATCGCACTTGATCAAGACATCCTCTTTGCCCGTCCCTTTTTGCTCAAGCTCCTCTCGAGTTTCAGCACTGTCGCCCCGCTTTCGCTTCCTATTTACTGCCTTCTGAGCTTGATCATTTGTCTTCGTCTCTCGGGACATCCTACAAAATTTGAGATGCCTAACCATATTGTCCTTGCTTCAGGTGCTGTAGTCGCAGTCACAGTCGCCGTTGCGACCGCCGTGGCCATTTACGAGTCACCCGAGGTCCGCCGATACGCCGACGATGTTCGCCGCCGGGTCGCCTTCGCCCTGCACTCCTTGGGTGACGGCATTAACCCTGCCTACCGTGAGCCGCGCTTCAATAGGCCTGAGGATGCCGAAGGCTTTATGGAGTCGCGCCGTGGTCTAGGCGCCGAAGACGGTGTCGATGCCGACGAAGAAACCCGCCGGAGGCAGCGTGAGGAGCTGTTGTATTGGAATTCGGTTCGACTGCAGAAAGAGAAGGATCGAGAGGAGCGGGATGGAACTGACCAGGAAAGACCCGCCATCAGTCCAGGCCGAAGACGGGGCTCGTCATTCGATGATTTCCTTCGTCAGGACGAGAATGCCGCCGAGCGAGGGGCTTACGTCTTCAACACCGGCGCCGATGCCCGAGGTGGCATGGAGGGTTTGCGACATCGTGGTGACGGCTCTCGAGGGTTTTCTTCAATTTATGCCAATCCCTTCGCCGACGAAAACCACATCGATACCCAGGACTTGGACGATATGGAGGCTAGCAACATCTCCCCCGCCAGGGATGAAGTCTCCGACATCTACAGTGCCACCACCCGCGACGACGACACGGCTGCTCTGTCACCGGAACCTGTTGCTCTCGTCGATGTTGATCCCACACCTGCTCGCTCCGAAACCACAACTACCGCTACCCTGGATCGAGAGCTTGGCCCGGATGAGTTCATGACTGCCGGACAAGAGGATCGCCATGAAGCTTACGCCTCGATCCAGGCGTGGGCCCAGAACTCCAGTCCCGATTTCTACTCACCGCTGCCCGTTACTCCCACAGGCCCGCTTTCCGAGCCCGAACTTCTTAGCGACGGACAGTTGACCCCCACCGACTCAGTCTCTCTCGTGGGATCCGCCGACGACGTTGCCAACGACGTTCAGTCCTCCCGAGATGGTGAGACGGGCCGATACTACGATGTGATGAGCGAGAGCTCAGGGATGGCAACTCCTGCGAGCTGGTCTGAGGTCGGAAGCGTTATCAGCGAGAGCGATGCCCCGATTCCGGTGCGCTCGTAGTGGCGTGTTTAGCCATGCAATTGCCGTGTTTTTTTAAGGGATTGTTAAAACTTGGGTCTTTCATGGGAGTACAGATACGGATAGGAGTAAGAGTAAACATGCTCGGTTTCAATCGTTTGCTTTGCGGAATCCTGGGCCCAAGGATGGGTTTGGGTACACAGTAATCATTTCTTATATATCCGTTACGTCGATTACCCACTCTCCACTTACATCGAGGCCACAGTGTTTTCTACAAGTCCGCATCCTTATCCTTGAGCTTTTCGGCGTAATCGGTCCAGAGTTGCTCGACGGGTCGTCCGACCAACTCTGTCCAGAAGGCCTTCTCTTCGTACCGTTGTGTCCTAAGCTTCTCATTCATGCGACGGATGGTACCTTCGCCGAAACGTCGCTCCAGGTAGTCGAGAAAATAGGCGGTATGCTGATAACCACCGTCCCAATTTCCATCAGCACTACGCTTCCAGTGCGGAGGGCTGAGGCGGCAATTGAGGCGGACCCAGTCTGCAATACCCTCAATGAGCCCACCGGGGCAGGTCCCGAAGCCGTTGCGCTGGAAGCAGTGAACAAATTCGTGCGTGATGACACCGGTGACCTCCTCGGTGCGGCGAGATGGTGGGTTAATGCGGTCGATGTAGCCGAGGGAGAAGTGGACTTCTTTGTGATCCGAGTCGAGATCGGAGCCTGTGGTATAGGCGACGCCGGACATGTCACGGAGGATGAGGGTGATGGAACGAGTAGGCGGTAGAGTCGTTGTGGGGCAGTCGGGTGATGAGTAGAGGAGGGCGAGAACGTTCTGAGCAGCGGTAGCAAGGCACTCGGCGGCGTTGACGGCGTCGAGGAAGTGCTTCGCGCCCGGGTGAGAGAGGTCGCGGATCTCGATGCGGAGCTTGGGGAGCTTGAAGTTCGGGGTCGGGTGCTTGTCACTCCCGCGTCCGCGTTCGGCCCCGGTCCCGGCGTCGGTGTTGGCGGTGTCGTCCCCACCGGCAAAGGAAGTCTGCGCCGGCCGAGCAACGGCGGCGGGTGTCAAGGTCATGTTGAAGAGGGCAGCGGGAGAGGGTACCGGGGTGGTGGCGGGAGGGTGAGACATGCGAAACTGGGGATACCGTCCGCGACGGATAGGGATCGAAGGTTTGGAGGTTGCAAGTGACGGCAGCCTGCGAATACGATAGCGGGGGCCGACGTTGCCAGCGACCGGGTTGTCAAGTGTGCAGTTAGACGGGTCGTGGCTGGTGGTGAGACGGGACCAGGGGCATGGTCCGTGGGTTTTTTGGCGGAATTGGAATGGAGGGTGGAGGAGAGGTTTAGTTCATGACTTGTATTCATGTGATGGTTGAAGCGCTTCGAACATGAATCTCTGCTTGGTGAGTTCTCACGGCCAGGCATCCTGGGTTGGGTAAAGTACCGGTAGCCAATCTATCGAGCCTACTCGACGCGTAGGGAATTTATTGACTTTGGATCGACGCATTACAGAAGCTTCTGTCAATCTGATTATAGTGTCGAGTTTCGAATAGACACTGAACAGCGCTCCCACCGCTGTGCATTAGCAGGTCCGGATACATTATGAGTGAAACTAGCCTTGATCACCGTGATGCTACATTCGTATTTAATGATATATGTTCCTCTATTTACAGTACTTGGTTAAGTCATCGGAGTTTCGCCTGCTGATAAGCCTGGATGAGCGTGAGTTTACTGTGGTGGTCTTCGCCTCCAATGCCCCTCCCCCGGCTAGGCGTCTTCCTCCTCCGCACCAGGAGTCTTTAGTGAGCTGCAGCGGGGTACTTGTTGACACTCTGCTCGGTGGGAGGGTGGGCAATGACGGGTAATTGGTGGGTAGGGTGCATTGTCCCCTTGTCCACCTCTCTGTAGCACAGGCTACTACGGCAACCCTGGCCCCTTGTTTTCTTCTCCCAGCGCCCGACATCATCAGACGCCAACACCAACAAAGCAAATCGCACCCCCCGCCAGATAAACTAGAGCTGCTAGCTGCTAGCACAGCATACAACAAAGAAACAACAAACAACAACGCCTACACCACGACGACGAAAACCTCTCGATGCGCTCGTCAATGACACCACCTTGACAATTTCGCTTCCTCTGCGTTTTCCCCCTGCGAACGACCGTCTCAGCGTCCCCGCCAAAGGCCACAGGTATGACATGTCTTGCTTGCTTGCTGCTGTTCCCCCTCATCTCCCGGCGTAATCTCCAGCAACACCACCGTTGTCGACTGCCGAGATGACGGGACACATCATGTCACTCGACTCACCTCGCGTCTTTGCGACGCGTGTGCGACCATCAGCTTTACCCCCCCCACGCCGCAGCACACGAGCTGACCACAAATTCCTCTCGCAGACCAGATTCGTCCCTGACAAGCCCATGGCCGACGTCAAGGTAACCGACCAGCAGGTCGCAGACCTGGTGACCATCTTGCGCGGCGACGGCAGCCTCGACAGCAAGGTGCAGTTCGTCACCGCCATCAAGTCCGGCATCAAGCAGCACAATGTCCCCGAGACCTCGGTGGCCCAGCTATTCGACGCTCTGCGCGCTGCCGCCACGTCGCAACATGCCGCCCTCGTAAACGCCGGCTTCACGGCTCTCAACCACCTCCTGACTCGACTTTCGCGCCAGGACCCTAAGGTCCTTGGTAAGGAGGCTGTCCGCACGCTGCCCGTCGTCATCGAGAAGCTGGGCGACCACAAGGACAAGTTCCGCTCGCTTGCCACACACTCCCTCGTCACCCTCTATCCTGTTGCCGCCGCTGATGTCGAGCGATTCATCCGGAATACGGCAATGGGAGGAAAGAACCCCAGGGCCAAGGAGTCCGCCATGGCTTGGCTATTGCAGGTATGCCCATTATACACAAGGTCTCTTTTTTTTTTCCATGCACACGTGCTAAATCATCCTAGATGCACCAGGAGCAGGGGCTGACGTTCCGTACCTATGTTCCCGTCCTAATGGAGCTTCTTGAGGACGCAGATGGCATGGTCCGCGATGCTGCTAAAGGCACTGTAATCGACCTCTTCAGGTATGCTGATTGTCCAAAATCGAATACTCGGCAATAGATCTAACCTCCCGCTGCCAGGAACGCACCCAATACAGCCAAGTCCGACCTCAAGAGGCAGCTCAAAAACTTCAAGGTTCGACCCGCCATCGAGCAGGCAATTGTCAAGGAGCTGGCTCCTTCATCTGGCCGCCCCGAGACCCCAGCCGAACCTGCAGCGCCACCACCAACCCGTCCAGCCCTTTCCGCGAGCGTATCGTCTATATCCAACGAGCGCCCCATAACCCCTGGAATCGACACCAAGCCCGAGTCCCTAGATCCCCTCTTCGTTAACACGAACCGCGAGCTAGACGAAATTTTTAAGGAAATGGCGTGGTTTTTTGAGGGTAGGGAGTCGGAGCAGAATTGGCTTAAGCGAGAGGAGTACATGGGCAAGCTTCGACGACTCAACGTTGGCAACGCACCAGCAGACTTTGCTGACACTTTCCTCGCCGGTCTCCGAGGCATGCTGGATGGCATTATCAAGTCCATCACTTCTCTTCGAACCAGCTTGTCAAAGGAGGGCTGCTGCCTGGTCCAGGACATGGCAGCGACTTTTGGTCCCGCGATTGACCCAATGGTCGAGCTCCTGATGCAGACCTTCATTAAACTCTCTGCTGGTACCAAGAAGATTAGCTCACAGCTCGCCAACGTCACAGTTGATATTATCCTGAGCAGGGTAACCTATACGCCTCGCCTGATGCAGCACATCTGGATCGCCTGCCAGGACAAAAACGTGGCGCCGAGGACGTACTCTACTGGCTGGTTGAAGACAATTCTCAGAAAGGAGGCCCAGCACAAGAATCATGTTGAGCACACAGGCGGTGTCGATCTAATGGAGAAGTGTATCAAGAAGGGCTTGGCAGATGCCAACCCGGCCGTGAGAGAGAAGATGCGATCAACCTACTGGGCATTTTGGGCTGTTTGGCCCGCCCGTGCTGATCTGTAAGTCGCCCTTATACTTGGTATGTTTTGTTGGCTAACGAGAAGCAGTATCATGAGTGATCTCGAGGGCACAGCGCAAAAGCTGCTCAACAAGGACCCCAACAACCCGAACACGGCTAGCAAAGGAGAACCTGCTGTTGCTGCTGCCGCCGCTCGTCCAGGGCTTGGGCTCTCAAAGAGCACTATGGGTACGAGCAAGCCCAGCCTGAGGGAGGCGATGTTGGCGCAAAGAAAGGCCAACCTCGCGGCAAAGAACATGCCCGCTCGACCCGGATCTGCAATGTCCCATTTCTCTCCCGTGAAAACGACGTCCAACACAACCACGTCATCAAGTAAACCCTCTGGGACTCGCACCCGCCCAGAGGCGACTACCTCCGGCAACGCTGCGGGCATGTCTGGTGCTCCAATGCGGCCGACAAGGAAGCGACCGGATATTCCAGCCCGACCGGCGACAGCAGGCCCGTACTCTGTGCGAGGAGGCCACTCGTCGACCGAAGCCGGCAGCCCAGAGAGCATCAAATCCAAGGCTGTGACACCAAAGCCTAAAGATACGACGCCCAGGAGAACTGGTCCCCGAACGCGGCCCGGCCATGCGTCACATGCTAGCGAGTCTAGCTTGCCTTCGCCCTCTGCTACTCGATCAAGTACTAAGGCTACTGCGTCGCCCCGTGTCAGCCCTGCCAAGTTGAAGCAGTCGCGGTCTGCCATGCTGCCCTCGAGCAGCCCGTCAAAGGCCAATGAGGATTTCACCCTTGTAGTCCCCAACGTGGCCAGCCTGAAAGTCTCGCCACCCCCAGAGGAGCAGCCACCTGCCACTGTGCCCGTGCCTGAGACTGCCCACGAAACTGTTCACGAGAGTTCTGTTGAGACGGACACTGAGTTTGTTCCCAAAACCCCCTCCTCAACTATCCCTGCGCTTGTGCCATTGCCCGGAACTCCCACCTCGAGCTTGAAAGTATATGAAGATCCTTTCACCGATGACCAGGCGACTCCCAAGCCGACTTTCAACATTCCTGTGCTGGAGGATAGACCAGTCAATGCCGATGCGGCCACTCTGCTTAACACAAACGGAAGCCTTCCCATGGCCGACGCTGTAATAGACTCGCCTGAGAAGGCCCGCCAGAGCTCGCGTCTGCTCGACAGCGGCATCGCAAGAATCAAGTCCCGGACCCTCGATGTCCACGGTTTCCGAAAACTACAATCCCTGCTGCGTGAAAGCAAGGGTAAGTTCTCCGATGAGAAGTTTGAAGCCCTCCTGATTGGCCTGTTCCAATACCTTGAAGACCCCCTCCCTAGTGTCGCACCTGAAAAAGCCCAGGACGTCAAAGCTCAGATCCTAGCCACCATCAAGCTCCTCCTCCGCAAAGAGCGGGACAACTTCCAGCCTCATGTATCCAAAGGTCTCGAGTCTCTTCTCGAGACACGCAGTGCTTACGACACGCGGGCACACATTGTCAGTGGGCTTGAGGTCTTAGCCGATGAGCTTGTGACTATCGGCGACGGCTCCGAGATAGTCGTCGTTCTGACTAAGCGTCTTGAAGGTTGCGATGATGCCGCTGCTGAGGACAGTCGAATCTTGAGCACAGGTTTGCACGTCCTGCGTGCCATGCTCGATAAGCGACCAAACTTCACGCCCACCCCGTCGGAGCTCGGCCGTCTTGCCTCACTCGCCAGTCGGTGCCTCAACTCAGCTGACTCGGGTGTCCGCATGGATGCCGTCCAGCTATGTGTCACCCTCCACGCGCGCGTTGGTGAGGGGCCTTTCTGGGATGCCCTTAAGGACGTTAAGGACGACCCCAAGAGCCTTATTACCTACTACATTGTTAAACGCCAGCGCGAGCAGGACTCCGCGGTTCCTATTTGACGATGACGCGGAGCGCATGTGTACAACAGATGGTGAGAGGGAAGGACAAAATACAGTGTACTAGGTGCCCGGGCGTTGGATGTCGGAGTTTAGGGGAGAAGGCGGATACTTGGGGTTCTGGATTGTCTTTTTCTGTTATCGTCGTTCATCCCGTATATTTGCAGAGTATTTCCCCTTAACCAAGGAGCCCATGTACTCATACTTTTACTATAGCCTTAACATTGTAATCACATCAATACGCCAGGCATCGCCGCCACGCACATCTCGTGTCTTACACAAGGTCGATATTTGACCAAGCTATATATAACCATACTTCCAGTAATCAGAGGAGTGTGATAGATGATATAGCATAAGGCAGACCCAACGCACTTGACATTCCATTTTCAAACCTCATTTGCATCCTAGACTAACCAAGGGGACTTATCTTTACATAAACCCAAGAAGAGTATCCAGTTGCCCATTCCCACATTTTCTGTTGATCCCCCCCCCCCAAAAAAAGTCATCCATGGACAGACAAGCCAATCGACCAAAGGACAGATGAGAAGTAAACGAGCATCTGCGAAAGAACAAAAAAGAGAAAGGGTCAAAAAAACTCGACTCCGAGAAGAACTCCACAACAATGAAGATCGTCGGTTTTCTGTTTTCTTCGTCGTTCAAGCATGGTAAGACTCCAATGCTGTGCTGTACAATTCGTGAAAAGGAGAAAACAGGACTGAAGAGAAAGAAAGACAACCTCCAGATTGAGCTGTGCAGGCAATGATGCACCCGCTCCCATGAGCAGAAGATGACAACGTACATAACCAATACCCCTCATCACCTAGCCACCCGGTCTGCCGCCTGTTCACACAAGAAGGAAAAAAGGTATCAAACAACGAAGTGGATATCATTAAATGTCCTAGCACAAACGCCCCGTGTGTCAAAGGACACACTTCGAATTGAAAGGTTTCAAATCCAAGGTGCTAAAACAGAGAAATGATCCATGGATATCGCCAGAGGAGACCTTTTGGTCGTCAAGAAGGAGCGCTTTCCAAGGCCCTCTCCACTACGCTGGCGCGAACTTAAGCGTCTTCAAAAATGGTGCGACTGTTCTCGATGACGAACTGAATCGCGATGTTCTTGGCGTGCATGTCCGTCATCTCGCGTTCTATACTCATGTCTCGCATGATGGTGGGTGCAAACACGACAGCCAGGTTCTTGGGAGACATCTATGACATTGGTTAGGCTATGCAACGATGTGGTGATATAACTCAATGACGTACCAGATTCTCAGGCTCGCGTTTAGCAACGCGAGCGAGATGAAACATGAGAAACTCAAGACAGTCCCGGTGATTTTGTGGCATAGAAGCAAACGTCTTATGCAAGTGGTCACATCGTTCTGCCTCGTCCACGATTGCTACCACATGTTAGCTACGTCAGTCATTCAGAAAGTTGTTTTTGCTTACAGGTTGATTCCAGGACGCGCTCATAGACCTCAAATGTGAGAAGAGGCGTAGGAAGCTTGCGGAAGTATTGCTTCAGGACACTGGTGACAGCTGTAATATCCAAGTCGGGGTCTGAAATATCAAAATTCTCGTCCTTGCTGAAACCATCCTTGATCATGATGACCTGGGAGTTACCGCCCGTCTTTCGGTATATGCCCTCCTGATCCATGCCTCGAAGCTCGACCTCCTCGATGCAGCGCGTGACAACGCTCGGGATTTGCCGACGCTCGTGTTCGGAACGTTCTGTGAGGTCAGATCCGAAGAGGACTGATGGAGGTTCGACCGGGGTTGCTGCAAGTACGTTGCCCATCGATCCAGACTTGGGTATGGTGGTCTTCTTGCCGAAGAAGCCGAAGCCTTGTCGTCCTGGGTCGTTCATTTGTCGAAGCTGTGCATTATGCACGTTGGGTCCGTTGAGCGCCGGCCCAGGCATAGGTTCTTGGGCTACAGTCATGTTATACGGCATGCCGATATTCTCACCCGTCAAGCCTCCACCTCCTCCTTGGTGTTGCATTCGCTCTCGGTCATTCTGGAAGGCAACGACGGCCCTGTTCACACCCTTGGCAACCTGGGCAAGGCCCTTGGAGCCCTTCTTCCAGTTGAACTTCTTGGCTTGGCCCTTGCGGACTTGAACCACGGTTGGTCCAGTCTCGACAATTGGCTCCTCATCATTGGGCACTAAGGTAGCACCAGTTGTCATGCTCGCGGAATCGAGATTGAGAGACGAGCTGTTCATACCTCGAGTCTGGCTGTAGATACCTAGACCACTGGGAGGTTTACCATCTGTGCCGATATGTGACTTGAAACGTTCCTGTATTTGATGTGTCAGGTCGTTGTTCATGTCGGCAAGCTGGGCGTTCTTCGATGATAGCTGTTCGAACTCTAGCAGAGCACGGTCTCGATCAGCTACAGCTTGGTTCTTCTCCTCAATGAGATGATCGCGCTCCTCGTGCAGTTGCTCGACTGACGCGGACATGGCTATCTTCAACTTCTCAAGCTTCTGCACAAACTCCTTGAGTGCAGAATCCTCGAGGTCCCGAGGGTCAACGGGGGTCTTGGTTTCCTTGGCTCGTTCAACGTATCCAGCCAGGACCTCAAGCTGTCGAATCATAATCTCAGTCTGAGTGTCCAATACAGAGACCGTCTTCCGCTTCTCAAGGAGCTTCTTATTAAGGTTCTTCAGATCCTTTTCTGTCGTAAACTGCCTCTCCAACTCCGCCACGCGTTGCTCAGAGTTGCGCAGCTGTCGCTTGAGGAAAGCCGGATCATCGCCTGATGTAAGAGACACAGGACTGCTGATCTCGTGTCCTTGACCATAATCCTCGGCAATTGGTGTCCTAGGCCACCTTGGTGATCCAGTCGCACGAGTTGTCTCGCTGATGCTTCGGGTATGACCGGCCCTCGACGAGCTATGGCTGGGCCCGTCTACGCTATTGGTTCGCCCATGTCTGACAGCGTTGGAAACACGACGCAAAATCGAGGTGGATCCTTCATCGGTGCCCAAGATTCTAGCCATGTCCTCGTCCATGTTCAAGTCGCCGCCGCTGCTCCACCTAGGTAGCTTTGGCGAGGCCTTGGGAGAGCCTGTTTCGTCCTTGGAGGCAACCGCATCCTTGGCGCCAGGTTGTGCTTGGCTGACGGGGGGAGGAGGAGGTGCGGTTCGCGGTTGCGTATAGTTTTCGCTTTTAGTCTTCTGTTCGGGAAGGCTCGGGCGAGATGGAGTCCCTCGGATAGGGGCATCTTCAGTAGACTCTTGTCTAGTAGGTTGTCTCGGTTTTCCATTGACTAAAAAATCGGTTAGCAATCTCTGACCGCAGTTTGGCGGATTCATGGGCAGGCATACGGTTATTCCTCGCCGAGCTGGTAGGCAGCTCTTTCCGGGCAATGGGTTTCGCATTCTCCGGTCTTGAAGACGTCCTAGACATAGAGTCCATGGAGGCCCGTAACTCCTCATCATCTAGTCGTCGAGAATCTTGAGACGTCCGTTCCGGGGGAGTCGTAGCACTTGAGTCCGAATTTGGCAAGGTACCGTATCCGTCCTTTCTCGCAGTCCCATTGTTTGGTTTTGAGGAGGCATTGTCCGCGGGAACGCTAGAGGACTGAGAGCTGCTTCTCGACACCAGCTTCTTGCTTTTTGGAGCATCTTGTAGTTTGAAATCTTCCTGGGGGGCCTGACGACGAGCGCTTGATTTGGCAGGTCGCTCCTCGACGGCAGGAGACCGACGATTTGAGTCGGTTCTCGAAGATTTAGATAACTTCCGGGATGGTAGCTTTGGTGGTGTTTCGTAATCTGAGGCCGAAGATGGTTGGCGGCTCTTCTCCTGGAAAGCAATGTGAGGGGTGGTGTTGTGTGAGTCACTTCGTTTTTCAGACGGAGTTGATTTGGCGTTGAAATAGTCCTTGTCTTTCGGCTTACTGCCAGACTCGGAAAAGTTGTCGGTCGTGGACCGAGGTGTTGGGCCAGGGCTGGGATCTAGCGCTACAGAGATGAAGAAGCTGTCACCATCGCCAGGTCCATTTTCGGCTCGTGAAAGGATGGTCGAGTTTCGATTGCTTCGATAAGTAGACGCTGGCAATCCCAGGCCTTCTGGTTTTCGTTCAGGGGAGCGGGCCGTCCGTGATTCACTTTGAGTCGATGTTTCATTGCGATCGTGGGCTGTTCGTGGCCGCGGGGAGAGCTCGGTGGCGGTGTCAGAATCGGGATCGACTCGATCGTTGGAGAATGCATTCGGGGGGATGGCATTGGGAGGTAGGGCGGGGAGGGACTTCTCCGTGATCATCGGTGAGTGTTCTTTTTCCCTCGCCTTCGCAGCAGCAGCCGCCTTAGACTTCTTTCTCCGTCTTGCCATGAGTGTCTCATGGCAACCCATGCAAAAAATCCCTTGAGAAGTCCTCGCGTATCGGAGGTTATCAATCTTGCGCTTGCAATTTCGACAGCGGAAGCAGGTGGCGCAGAAGGCCTGTTCCCCCGTAAGGATAGCCAGGTCCTCGATCTTGTTACCACAGGCACTACAGCTGTAAGTGCAGTTGTTGCAGATGAGAGATCCATCGCCAAGCAGGAGTAGGTTCGCATCGGAGTCTAGGAGGGTGCTGCACGTGTTGCATCGGAAGCAATCAAGATGCCATCGGTTGCCAGCTGTAGAAAGCGTTAGCTCACTGGTCTGAGGTGCCACCAAGTCAATGTTGGCAGCTCCTTGAGACGGCTTGTCTCGTATTGCAGCCAAACACGGAGAGCAACCACACAATGGGACTGGCTAATGAGAATGACGTACCAAGTTCGAAAGCTTTTCCTTCCTCAAGGATCTGAAACATTTCAATCGTGTCAGCAGAGCATGTAAAAGCCGTCTTTACAGATGGGACAATCCAACCTCTCCGCAGCCTTTGCACGGGAAGACATCGTCAGTGTCAGCCTCCATGGGGCTGTCTAGGTAGTCGTCCACAATGGTCGACATGGTGGGCAAATGTTATATAGCAAAAAAAAAGAAAATACAGCCTCAAGAAGCCTAGGTGGGTGAGCGAGGGGTATCGATCGTGATGGTGGTGGTGGTCATGAAGAAAGGTGCCACGGCCGGGGAAGCAGGTGGGGGACGGAAGCTATGGAGCTCTAGTCATGGACGAGGCCGAAAAGAGCGACAGGGAGATCGGTTGAGATTCGGCGTATGATGGCCTCGAAGTCTGGTCGGGTAAAGAAGACAACGAGAGTCGACAGAGACGGCGCGGGGGACGCTTGTCGGAGGTTTGGCAGTCGATGGTCTCGGGACGCTGCGGCGACCAAAGTGTTGTGAACAGAAGGCTTTATGAGGGCTCGGGTCTAGAATAGTTGTTGTGTGGAACACGACCCGGGGAGGGGGGGCTGTTGCAAGGAGGGGCGTTAGGGTCGGCACAAGACGAGCGAGCGAGAGGGAGCGATGCGTGAAGTGCGATGCGCTGGAGACGTTGTTGATGGGAGAGAGGCGGCGAATGTGGCGGTGGAGGTGGAGGCGGAAGATGAATGGTGGAGGTTATGGATGGCAGGTGGACGGAAGGATTCGACCTCTAAGGTCCCAGGACCAGACAGCGGAGGCAACGAAAGAGTGTCTGTCTGAGAGGACAGAACGGGCGAGTGTCAGAGAGAGGAATGAAAACGGAAACGGAGACGTGGATGGGGATGAGGATGGGACGGGATGAACAGCGACAGGGTTGGTGGATGGATGTGGCATGGGGATTGGATTAGGGATTAGTTAGGGGGGGAGGAGGGGGGCAACCGACCACCCACCAGCCTAGAGCACTGGAATAATTAGGCCCTAGGTTGGTAGACTACTTGTTGTAGGGAATTAGTTACTAGGTAAGGTGAGGAGGCCGTGGAAAGGATTAGATCGTGACATCCAACCCCCGTAGATTCGTCGAGATCATCGGGCTAAACTGCCAGATTACAGGACCCGGATGCTAATTGGAAACCATCGCTAACAAACCTACGCGGCATGCATCACTCACATAGAAGCCCCGAGCATCGAGCCGTGAGGCGCCTGATGATAGAGGCCCAGAGGGGGGGTAACAGCTGGAGCTGGCGGGCAGGGCTGCGGCGTGCGTTGCAGACACCTGTTGCAGAGGCGGCTGGGATGGACCAAACCTAGGCGGGGAGGGGTTCTGGGTGGGCAAAGAGAGCCGAGACCTGGATCACTTCACTAAAAAAAAGACACACCCCTACCAGCGCCCAAGTCGCGATTCTCCTTTTCCGTTCTTTGTTTTCTGCTTCCATGGACTTTGCTTTAGTAATCATATTTCACCTTGGGCGCCTCACATCGTTTGAGCCCTGACGCCAGCCGTGGAGTTCATAGTTCGCGGGTGCTGTGTCAACTGGTACTGGAATGCTAATTACCATCCCCACGTAGGTATGCCCTGGAGTCGTAGGCCCGTGGCGGGCGAGGGCAATTGCAGGGTTACGAGCGGTGCATAGTGGCCCGAGCAAGTACCTTCCCGCTGTGCTGACTTGGTTGGCGCACAAGTCACTAGCCTAAAGCTGCTAGAAAGTCCCCTGAGCCGGAACCCAGTAGCTCGTACCTAGTGCGCATGGTGCAGCGCCGCCCGCAGAGGGGGGGACCCTCAAAGGCTCAAACACTCTCATCCAGCCGTGGTGGAGACGCTTCTCCTGATGCTCTGGGGGAAGCACCAAAAGTGGGATCCACCTGGGTCTTGGCCCTTTAGGTCCGTCTTGGGTCTTGAGAGGCTAGGAGGCTGCTAGGGCACCACCTCCTGTAATAATCATCGACTTCAGTAGAGAATACATCGCTTTTTGATCTATGACGATAAATGGTCACTGGGTCGGGGGCACCAATGGCGAACTGTTCAGTGTCTTCAGTATCTGTGAACGTGCCCCAGGATGCCCGGTGCTTCCACCGCTTGATATCCGTGATCGCTCCCGTCCCGATAGCATTGCGGAAACATAGAGCGATACATGGCTTGGGAAAGCCGACGACGCCAATTCTGAGCCCTTTGGTCCCTTATCACTTCTTCTTAGATCTACACTAGGGATAAAAGCAAAGGTGCTCTCCCTCCACCCCATGCCATGTTGATCTCCCGGCCCCAACTACGACATGGCATCTATCCCAATTAAGCCATTTCTTGACAAACGGTCTCTCGCTTTCCATCCGCGCGCTCTCTCCGCCACAACTACTACATTTGAACATGGCTGCGAGGCTAAAAATCCGGCCACCTGCAGGCGCCGCCGCTTGATGTGGTGCTAGAAAGCCAAGGGGCGAAGTGGATGCTAGAGCGATTTTGGCATTGTGAAAAAAAAAAAAAAAAGGGACGAGCCAGCCAGCTACGGCGCGCTTGAGGCGGCCGCGGTGCGCATGACGGGAGTTATGGATGTTGATGCCCATTGACAACCGGTAAATCAGCTGCTTGGTTGTGACGTCAATACCGTGTCCAGGTGGTAGAAAGCCGCTATCTCTCTAGGAAGAGCTGCCATGAAATCGAGGGCAATGCACCGAGCAGACTATGGCTTTATGCGGAAGCAAGGCATGGCGTGTGTGGTGGTCGGCACACATTGCTGACATTCGTTGTGTAACTTGTGTTGGTGCTGATGCTGATGGAGGCGTTGGTACATGTGGATTGGATTGATTCAACTTCTCACCCACTCCCTTGCACAGCCCAGTGATTAGGACAGAAATTTTAGAGCAGCAATGCTCTGAATCTTGATCCGTCGCCTCCGGCTTCTCAGTGCCTGTTGAGGACCTACCTGCGTTCAATGCTCTGCACGTATTACATTGTCACTGGAGCCTGGCCAAATGTCGTCGCGTCGTCGTGTGTAGGCGCTTGTCCTGTCCGCCCTAGCTAGGCCTAGTCTACAGCTCCACAGCCATGCAATGCCCTTGACCCATAAGTTTGCAGACCGATCCTTTGGACGGAGCCCAGGAGAAGGGCACCGACAGAGACAGACGGGGGTTGATAGTGGAGGTGCCCGACTTCTGCGTACTACGTAAGAAAGGGGCGGGCAACGTGATCATTAGAATGTGTTGGCGTGCCAGGAAACTCCTTACGACGTGCTTATAGTCCGGTCATGTAAGGTGAGATGCTGGATGGGACCAGAAAGGGAGCTTTCATCAACCAGCCAACCGCTCGACTTGAACATCGAAATGCCATAGGTCACAGCCACATGCGCTAGCACCAACGGCTTCGCTCCTGGGCTCTTGGCTCGCAATCCCCTCGTTCAGCATCGCCTCGGCTATTATCGTCTCTTACCTCTTGTCATTCAGCTGAGCGCAGGCTGCGTTGAGACCGAACCACTTCCAGCTTTTGGACTTTTGTCATAGCAACAATGCGTGGTCGTTATTTTTTTTATACAGTATTTTCCCCCTCCGTGGCCAGCTCTGAATGGCTCTCCTTTCGCTCTCGGGTTTCACCTCGGTCGCCACAGCTCGCTGCGGGTTTTGCTTCTTACAGGCTGCTGCATGTCGGTTTCTGGCTTCTGCAATGCCTGGGCCATAGCCTTGCAACCCTTGAAATCCAAGTATTGAACGCGCATATCTGCTCCACTGTTTCAGTTATAGTGTTTCCTCGCTCTCTCAGAGCATTGAAACCCAAGGCAAACCCCCCAAGACGCAAAACGGAAGAGGAGAGGGGGAAGAATGCTTTTTGCCAGTTCACGATTCGAATCAAAGGGTCTCCCTGTCCCCTGCTGCTGCCCTTGTCCCTGTCCTTGCCCTAGCTACTTTCCCTCCTTCAATGCGTTTAGCCTCTACCCTCCACGGATAATATTGCTTGTGTACTATACCTGACTACTATTACTACGAGGTACTACTACATATGTTGTTTACAGGTACGCAGCATCCGGCCGCTTCGGCCGCCACGAGGCGTGGTGCCCTTGAATGCCCGGATCATGCCGTGAGAGGCGGCGGCATCCACAGGGAGCTATTTTTGTCTCAACCCCGTCGTTTGACGGGTAGCGAGCGTCTCTTGGGTGGCGTTACTCGACATCGTGAAACCACGTTTCTCCTACTCTGCCACATCCCTGCACATGCAATGCAGCTGCTCAGCAAACCTAAAACGGCATAGTTGCCTTTGATGACTGCTGACGGGGTATTGAAGTATTACAACGCGAGCTCCATGGCATTGGGCCACAGGGATATGGTCGACAATTTAATGCTAACCAACATCGTCGTACTACATGGTACATGTGTCTGTGTGCAACACGGGGAGTGCCAACCTTTGTCTATCCTAAATCTCGTCCCTGAGATTAATCACATTGCGCAGACATGGTTGCTTTCCCAGACCGAGCTGTCCCCATATCCAAAGCTCACACAGCCTTGGATAATCAACAACTTTCCATTCACAATACCCAACGGCTTTCAATCCTGATTGTCCAACCTCCGGCAGGCATCCAGAGGGGTCCCATATGCTCCAACCGCATTCGTCCGGCAAGGGGCAAAATCAACCCACCAAACCCCATTCTCATCCTCGCTTTGTTTCAAAGTATCATCCACCTCTGGCGTCCAGAATTTTCCCTTGGAGGCAATTTATTCCCCATGCCCTTCTCGCCATCTCCCCGGTCCCTTCTAGGCACGCATGCTAGTGCGTGGCCGGGCGTGGTCTTTCGCTTTCGCCGACGCTTTTTGCCCGCTCACACTCACACTGACATGCCCGATGGATGCAAGATACTACCCAAACCCAGCGACAAACCTCTGCAGGGCGTAGCCGGCTGCTACGCTGTTACGTCGCAATGGATGGATGCGCATAGATGACCCTCCCTCCATCTCACGCACGCACGCAAGCCCCCTGTCCTTGGTGATCGCTCACTCCCAGTCGTGTTTCAAACCTTTAACTTCCTGGTGGGCATCGACAATCAACTGCCGCGGTATGGTGCTATACGATTGACCGCTATGAAAGTCAGTGCTCATCTTGTGCCTCAAAAATTCATGTTGTCACGTAGGTTGACCCGCTAGTTGGTTCTCCTCTGCCCAGACGTCACAGGTATACGATTACAGCTGTGGACACATGAAACCCAGGCCAGACCGTCGGGGGTAAGGTACACACCAACCCCAATCCCAACTCCCACGCGACATGGGGAAGCACACCTCGATCGGGTTGGGCCTCGTAGGCACATGCAACGAGAGACGCCGTATGATGATCCACTGCAACATCGAAACACATGGAGCTCAGCTAGACTCAGGTCCCGATCGCTTCGGCCGACGCCCCAGAATGTATCGATATCCCTTGCACATGCCCAGTCACTGATGTCGACAACCCCCGTCACCTCAAGGCTGATTCCTCTACTAATTAAACCCAGTCTCACATTCATGGCAACACCCCCAGACGAGAATCATGAGGCTGATTTCCCCTCTTCCCCTCTTCCCCTGGTGAGATGAGGGCTCGGCACGTCCGGGTTCATCACCTTTCTCCTTGTGGTCTTCGCTGATCCACATCCTGTGTTGGGAACATTGGGGAAAACCTCCGGAACCAAAAGGCACCTGTCAAATGTCGATCAGTGCTCCCTAATGGCTTTCTCCCAACCCTTGCCTGTCAAACGGAACTAGGGTGCGCTTGGGATTGCATCGTCAACAAAGACTAAATTACTTTACTCATTCCATTACGCCCCAAGCATCTGCGCTGTTGGAGAGGACTTCTGGGCCTCGCTGATGGACGTGTGATACGTTACTATGTGTGTTCTAGCATGATAGAGTCCTTGCGTAGAAACGCTATCATCCATAGCTGCCGGTATAGCATGGCAGTGTCTCACTCTGAGGATGCCAATGGCAACCAGTACAGGGCCATTCCCGTTCGTGAAAGCCAAGGTAACATGTTGATGCCTCAGCATCATTTCAACTCATGCAAGAAGCCTGATTTGTGTAGTAGGATTTGGTTGTTACTGCACCAGCATACTGTCTCCCCAGTCTTTCGCACACATCGCGTCCACGTGGTCACAGACGGATATGATCGGTCATCTACATCTGAAACATGCAGTTGGACTCCTTCAGTTGAGATGTTGTTGGGATGCCGCCCGATTAGACTATGGCAAATGGATGCGGTTGGCGGATGACCTCAGAGCATATGGAAATGGCAAGACCTCGGTGTCAGAGATAGCATACACCAGTCCCTATGCCTGTTCCTCTTTTTGAGAACATGGCAGTGGTAGTAGAGACTTTTCTCAGTTCATAGGTGCGCCGTCGGAGTGCCGGGGAGAAATCTCCAAATTACATTACAAATTGCATCCGTTACAAGAATGCAGGTCAGACCAGCGGTCACATACCTCATATCACCAACGTTGGTCCGACACAGCAATTTCAGCTACATGAAAATTGAAGACTCGGAGAAATAAAAAGATGGGGTTCGCAATGAAATGGTATCATTCTCAAAATAGGGATCTGATCACCGAACTTTCTCAGCTTCACCGACGAGCTAGGAACATGGTCGGCGTCTCTGTGAAGTCATCTGATATGAGTATGTCAAAGGCCTGCGCTATTCGAGATCTGGAATTGGTCAAAACTTTTGTGTGCCATCCCCAGCCCATTGCCGGCCCATACAACCTCAACTCTCAGAAATCATCCGCTTGACCTTGTCCAGCAAGAGCGCACTCTCTCTGCCCAGTTTCTTGTTTCCATCACGGTCTCGCGTCTTAGCCATGGCCCTTTTGAAGCGATCTCGCTCTGCCAGCTTCCGCTCGCGCTCCTCCCTCCGCCGCTGGTACTCCTGGGCTCTTTCTTCGGCCTCAGTCCGCTTCTCATTGGCTTTCTGCAGCTGCTTGTCGTAGTAACCTGGTCGCCGCGTCCGACGTCGCCGACCATCTCCGTGGCCTTCGGTGCCCTCTCTGGCGACAGCATTTTCTTCCGCCTTGTCCTCGTCGGCTAGCATCAGTTTCCGGGTAGGGTGGATTTGTTCCTCAGCCTTTTCGACTAGCTCCTTGTCCTGGGCCTCATTGTCACCGCCTGAAGAAGCAGTCTGCTGCTCACGAGCCTTGATCTTGGCGTAAGCCTTCTTGACCTTGGCCTTATGAATCAAGTCCTTCTTGATTTTTGTGACTGCGATGGCGATGTGTCAGCTCTCATAACATACATATCCGGCATGGGTAACTGAAAAACTCTGAAGATGAGGCGAAGACGAACCTTTTCGGCGCCAGGGGCCGTCTGGCAAATTCTCTGGGCCGACTCGGAATCCATGCTTGGCTTTCTTCGCCTCGGGCGCAGAGTCGGCGATCTCGATAGGGCGTTTTGGGGCCATGACTGAGAATGGCAGTGTGTATTCACAGTAAGATGCATCTGCACCGACCGTCGTCAATGGGAATTGGACACAGGCGCTAACTCGGTGAAGGTGAGGTGTGGAAGTGGAGCCGAGGGGCGTGGCTCTTGACGTCAAGGTGTGTTCAGGTGTGGGGCCACCTTGATAGGATCTCGGCGTCCTTCCTGGAGTCAGAGGTGAAACTCGGAAGCAATGTTATGAATAAGGTCGTACAATATTATTTGGACTAGCTTAAGATTGAGCAAGATGCAAGGGACCGCGGCTACTTGGAGCAGTTCCGGGGCAGAGCCTGTTGATGTGGCATGACGAGGGAATTGGCGACGACGCACTGCCAGGTCATGCTGACTCCCAAACGCACGCATATCAGGAGAGGTCGGTGTGAAGCACCAGCGAACGAACACATGCCACAAGCACTGCAAGCTGCAAGCGGGAACGAGAGCCAAGCTGCGGGATATATAATAGGGTTAACGATGCCACGATAAGTTATTTCTAATCAACCTAGGCAGGGAGGGCTTATCGGCCATACAATTGGGTCACATCAGGGGAAGGCTGGATGCTGAGTCCTGGATAGGTATTCATCCACTGACCATGAGGGAGTCGCGCAGGGCCTACAGGTGCAGAGGTGCTGTGGGCTTCAGACGCCTGAGTGCTATGGAGAGTGCTATGGGGAACAGGGTCGCAATACAATCCGCTCATGAGAGTACTATATTTGTCGCCCTTTGTAATACTCCTTCACCCAGTATCATGCCTGCTAAAAACTACCTAAAACACCTACTCAGGGCTTGTCGTGGACAGCACTCGCGTTACTGTAATCATCATGTAACCGTCCGAGGGCAACGGGCACAGACAGAGGGCTGGCTACTTACCTAGAACCACCTAGCCTCGGTGGGCCGGAGAAGACCTTGCAGGCTTGCAGGACCGCTACGCAGCTAGGACCCGCCTAATGTTGCGCGTGCAGGTGTGCAGTTTGCAGCTGGCGGGTTGGGATCACGTCGTGTGAGTGTGTAAAGGTGTGAACTGGCGAGTTGTGAATGTCGATCCCATCCCATGCTGTGGCTGGCCGTCTTTGGCATTTGATATCATCAACTTATGCTGTCATTCGTGCATGCTCGATCCTAGCAGAGGGCGAAACGGGCATAGTCGATGTGACTATAAGCCCTCCTCGTGACGGTGCCGAGTTTTTATGTATTTGCCGCTGTTGATACTAACAGTTCGCTGCTTCCAGTTCTAATGGTGTTTCCTGTTCCGTACCTAGGCTCATATTACAGTCCAACTTTGGCCCAACTTCACAACTCAGAGTCACACGTCTCTCCACTTTGATCTCTCCACTCTCCACTCTTCACTCTCCCCTCGCCCGTCTGCCGACAACTTTACCCAAGGCAGGGTTGGCTTTAGCTCGTTCAACCCTGGGCCGTCCGGATCTTCTGGGTTCTTGTTACGGAAGAGGTCCCAGGGCCTGGGGATGATTCGCTTTCACCGCCATCGGCGCCACTTGTGCCGCTGTCGTTGCTGCTCCCGTCACTGCTCATCCTTGACGTCGACGTCGTATCATAACAAGTCCCTGTCCGCCCGCTGTCGCTCTCATCCCATCACCTGCCTCAACTTTTCTCCTACTACTCAATATTATTAATCCTTAAGTCTAGTCCTCTCATCCGTCTTCTGACCTTCGCCCTCCGTCTGCCTGTCAGCCTACCAAGCCTCAAGGCAAGACGGAGCTGGCACTTGGATAGACGCACTCCGCCGTGGTCCATCGTCATCAGGTCCGTGGATGACGTTCCGCGATCCCAGATCCCCATCTCAAAGACCCACGGGGAGCCCTGGCAGCCACCTGCATGGCATGATATCCACCTCGACCTCACCTTGAAATCTCCCTTCTGGCCCGATTAATCGCTGGGTAGCTCCAGCTCAGGCTTGAGGCTTAAGCTCTTGCTACCGTCTACCATCATCATTCATGACGAACCTCCCCCAGGTCTACAGCGCCGCTGTGGCTACTACCACATACCACCACTTCCTTCGACGTCACCATGCCCATCTTCCAGGACGATCTTGACCACCACTCCCCAGCCGACCGGTCTCCCATTGATGTCGCTACACCGAGTCGCCGGCGTCTTTCCGACGAGAGCATTCGCACCGAACTCTGTGAAGGCCTCATTCCCGATAGCCCACGCCGTCCCAAGACCCCGAGGTCCGATGATGCACTGGCGATATCGGACCGTGTTGCCCTCATTGAGAGGCTAAAGCGCGCCCAATCTCCCACTTGGATTCCCAACCGTCACGTATGTAGATCATGTCCCGACCATCTGTCCCTAATCCCGTGTAATGATTTCGCCTACTGATGCCCTACAGCTCGAATCTATTCTCCAGCACACCAACCACGTCACAGCTCCCAAAAGACCACAAACCCCATCCGAGTCGTCAAGTCTCCTACCGCCGGCCAAGATCACTCCGGAGAAACTCGAAGCACATTCCGACATCGACGAGAGACTACGAGATGGCCTCAGCATCCAACGACCCCGATCGGCTCTACACAGCGGAGACTTCACCGAGGAAGAAGCTGTAACAGACCAACCTCGGCCGACAGGCCTGGCCCTGGCCCAGAATCACCCAGCCCTTACACAGAATCCCTGGATCGCAACTTCCCCTCCGAGAGCCTTTGCGTCTTTTCAGTTTGAACGGAGAATCCCTCTTTCCGACAGCATCGAGCCTTTCCCATGCAGTACATCACCTCTATCGTCGTCTCTCTCTTCAAGCTTTGTGTACCAGCCTCCAACCAGCCCTTTGGTTCAATCTGAGAGCTATGAGGAACTTGACCTCTCGATGCCACTGGACGGCATTGATTTCTCGTCCGGCCGAGTCGGCGCTAAACGGTATATTGCGAATTCGGCTGCTACCTCGCCATTCCCCTCTCCATCCCCACGGTACTCGCTGCCCCCACGGATATCCTCATATCGAAGAGAATCAAGCTTTCCCTATCAAGCACACCAACCCCGAAGGTCACTGACCTCGATTCCGAGTTTCGTGCAAGGGGGCACTTCGCCACAAACGCCGGCCTTTTTGCGTTCACGTCGATCATCCTTCGTTTCAGACTCGTCGCCGCTTCATCACGCCTCTATGGTCGGCTCCTACGAGGAGAGCATCCTCCGAGGTCGTATGTCGACCACGCCATCGAAACCTCTCGATTTCGTTGCCCAAATTGGCGTACTGGGCAAGGGAAAGTGCAAGTCAAGCCTCAAATGCCCAGCTCATGTCTCTTTGTCGTTCCCAGCTGTCTATTACAGCTACGGCAGCACACCTCACGGACGATCAAGTTCAGAGGATGGACCTAGTCCGTATGTTGGTCAGATCGACCTAGAGAACGGGCTTCCCAACCCAGAGGACGAGCAAAGATCCAAGAGGAAAGCTCAAAGCCGATATGTTGACAGGAAGGCAGCCGAGGAGGATGTGAGCCTGATCACCAGTCAAAGCCCTGACCGTGACTCACGCCGGAACTCAAGGGCAAAGAGGAAATCCGGAACACCTAAAGTCCCCCCCGGTGGAAGCTACAGGATCCCTGAAACGGGGCAGATCCAGATCATCATCAAAAACCCAAACAAGACTGCTGTCAAGCTTTTTTTGGTTCCCTACGATCTATCAGAAATGGAACCTGGGACCAAGACGTTCATCCGCCAACGCAGCTACTCGGCCGGTCCTATCATTGACAATGTCCCTGCAACATCCGAACTTGATTCGATGGACCGTCCCATTCTTAGATATTTGGTTCACCTGCACATCTGTTCACCAGCCAAAGGCCGTTTCTACTTGTATAAGAGCATCCGCATCGTCTTCGCCAACCGCGTTCCTGACGGCAAAGAGAAACTGCATAACGAGACGACCTGGCCTGAGCCACGTTACACGCCTTACAAGCCGATTCGTGTTATGCATCCGTTGACACCTGTCACGGGCCCAGGTGCAATGCTCGCAGCCGAAAAGGCCTGGCGGAGACGAAGCGCCGGGTTCCCGCTAGGAACGTCGAGCCAAGCCTTTGACATGATGGATGAGGCGTTCCCAGCCAACAATCTCTATGCCGGCGCTTCCTCCGGGGACTTCACCATCGGCAATACGCACACTATTGATCCTGTTCCGTTTTGTCTTCCCGGCCGTGACAGGGTTGATAGTGACGTGAGCGACATCACTACTGTAACGGCGGTTGGGAGCGGTATCCGCTCCCCTAGCTCCTCGCAGGCGAGTCGGCCATCGACTCAGGACTCCTACAACAACTCCTCGGTGCCTTGGGGCCCAACACAGTACGAGAAGCTCAACAAGGGTGATCTCGGTTATGGTGGAAATGCGTTTGCTCTTGCTGGGAATGGTTCGACTGGCGGTGCCGAGGGTCTGCTCTCTCAACGCCTACGGTCCCTCGGAGTGAAGCAACCGCCTCCACCACACGCACCGAGCGACACTCACCCCTAGATTATAACAAGCACCCGCATCTACTCGTTCGGATACAATGGATGTCGAAACACCCACTCCACCCCTAAACATTAATCGTCCCGCGTAGGGCGACTAGTCGAGGTTTGGAAACGGCAACATAGAATGGTCAAAACTTTGGTATGGAGGCGTTTGCGGATGGTTTTTGAGACTGGCACGGTAATTACTTGGCGAATATACTTGTATTTATTGGGCCATGGAGCACGGCGTTGCTTGATACCAGTTCGACAGGGGACCATCTCTGAGGGTAAAATAAGCTTGCAACTTCATGTTGAGCGTTATAGACATAGTAGCTACTCTAAATGATAACATGCCCGTTGGCATTTGCTCACTCAAATGGCGTAGTAACGTCAAATAACTCTTCCCATATCATACACACAATAAGTACAGGACGTAAATGCTCAGTAGGGTTTGTACATAATCGGGCACATGTCTATCATCTCATCCCATCCAAGCCGTGACTCCCAGCATGCATGATATCCTCCGTCTGAATGTCCGTGAATCATATAATTTACACGCGCTCCTCAAATGCTACTACTTCGTACACATGCCAACACGTCTTTTCAAACTCCCTGCATGCCCGAGCAATATCGATGCTTCAAACATGACTCCCATTACCCGTTCGTCACGCCACCAGATCCATTTTTTCTGGGAGCGCGGGATGCGAGACCAGACTTCTTCTTCTTCTTGTCCCATTTACTTAACTTCGGCGTCTTGGCCCATTCGTCCTTCGCGTGTTGGAGCGGGCTGTCGCGGTGGGGGCCCTGATCGTAGCGGCCCCAGATATCGTTCCAGTAGGCAGAGCGTTCCTGAGCAACCAGTTGTTCCGTGTCAGCGACCAAGGCAGAGTCAGACTTGCGAACAGCGGAGGAGGATGGTGATTCCCCATCGGGAGATGAGGTTGTTATCTTGGCTAAAAGTTGCGTGCGTCGCTCTGCCCAGGAAGTCGCAAAGCGTTGGATCTTGCGTTGCAGCTTGCGCTTCCAAGCCTGTCGCTCCTCCTCGCTCTTTGGGGCTACCGTGGCAATACCCGGACTCTTCTCGCGTTGCTGCTCCTTCTCGAGCTGCTTGTAAAGAGCCTCCTTGGTCTTCATAAGCTCTTCATACGACATGCCACGCAGGACTTTGTCAAGTTTCTTAACAGGCCTGCGGTCTGAGTTGGTCCTGGTCTTGAGGAACGGCGGCATTGTATCCACGTCCAATGAAGTGAAAGCGTGGTAGAGACGGGGAAACTTGGCTTCGACGTGGTCCAGCTTCCGAGAAACGTCCTCTGACCAAGCGGCCGCCCGACGCAACTCCAACCAATTCTGCTGCAGCAGGAACACGATGTTCTTAGGTGCCCCCAAGACGCGTGTGTTCAGGGTCAAGGCTTTTTCAGCGCCATTATTTTCCCAGTTCCAGCCGCACCACCCATCCATTAACATCGTCTCACACCAATACATTGCCCGATCCCATCGGTCTAGTTCGGCAAGGTAGCGAACGGCGAGGGACCAGGTAGCGCGCGTCATTTTGAATCCCGCATTCGTAACTTGATCAATGCAATCCGATAGGCCCTGGACGTCGTCCTTGTCTCGATACACCCTCAGCACGAGGTTTATCACTCGCGAGAGATCATATTCGTGGCCGGCATAGATACCTTCTTGGCTACCCTTCTTGCTCAACTCTAGGGCTTGTTTCCATGACCTTCGCCAAAGTTCCAAGACCGTGTCGAAGTCGTCATCTTTGTAGTAAGCCAGCATTAGAGCAGACATGACGTTCGGAGGATACCGCTCGTTTTGAAATTGAGGAAACAACTCGCGAAAGATGGTCATTAATTCTTCCGCAGATGCAAATTCTCGCAACTCAACCAGCACCATGATTGCACGGCCGATGCTTTGCGACAGGCTTCTCGGGGCGGCTGTTGTCTTTGGTATCCTTGCTAGAAAGCCACTTGTAACAGTTCGACCAGGTTCTCCAGGCGAGCCGGCCATGGTATTGCGTGCTTGCTCGACCAGCTCGTTGCTCAATCTGAGGGTTCGCTCTACCCCGGGCTTTCGTCGCATAGCGGACTCCACCACCGAAAGCAGGGCATTGAAGCCCACGGGTATGTTTGACTTTAACAACTGGTCGTGAAGTCTCATTACCAACTCGTCTTCTCCAACACGAGTAGCACCCGCCATGACAATGGCATAGTGGTCTGACGTGACGGTAAACAAGCTCTCTTTCTCAGCGCTTTTGAGAAGGGCATAGGCAGCGTGAATATGATTGACGTTGATAAGAGCCTGAAGGAGGTAGTGGTTGGTGTCATCATCCCACTCTATATCAAAACGCTTCATATGCTCGAGGATTCTGAAGCATGCCTTGAGATCCCGCGCCTCACCATTGAAGTTGAGTAACTGGTTCCAGAGAGCGACGACAGTAAGTTTTCGTTCAGCCAACTGAACGCAAAGCGCCTCAGCCTCAGTCAGCAGTTCGTTTTGGCAATGCGCTACCACCAACGCTAGACCGATCTCTTTCGTAATCGGAACCCCAGCATCCTGAGATCGCTTGAAGAAGTCGAGGGTTGTCTCTAAATCACCCTTCTTGGAGCTCATGGCCATGACATGGGCATAGGTGAATGAATCAGGATAGTACATATCAGAGATCCTGTCGAAGCATCTCAACACCTCAGCATAGTTGTTGGCCCTCATATACGCCTTGAGGAGTGTGTTCCAGCAATCCAAGTCGGGTTCGACGCCGTATTTGCTAGACATTTCTTCGAGCACTCTTTCAGCCTGGGTAGCATCTCCCGCCTGTGCATATACGTTCAGAGTACTCCTGAATGCTCGTGGCGTTTGAAGGACTGTCGGAAATTCTTTCACATACTGACTCCAAAGCTGTTGGACGACCGCAACATCCCCCCTATAAGCATACAGCTTCAGAAACTTCTCATAACTCCATTGATTCAAACCCCCGCGAAATCGAACCCAATCCTGATACAGTTGCTCAAGGGCAACGATATTATTTGGAAAATGTATCTTGAACATGCCTCGCAGGACGGGCATCGCAGGCTGGGCACCCGGTAGAGCTCGGAACATTTGGTAAATTGCGGGGAGCTTGAGCATGGTGGCTCGGGTCACCGACTTTTCATACCAGCGATTAAACATCCGCACCAAATAATCGTTATAGAGATTTTTGTCTTTCATTGATTCTAGGATGATGGTAGCCTGTTCGGGAGAACAAGGTTGCCATAGTGCTCTTCGAGCAAAGTGATCGCGGAAAATTCGGAAGGCTGCGGAGGAGGTTGATGATTTTTCGAGCATGTTTTGGTAGTGGGCACCGTCTGTAGCCATGAAGCCTCGGAAAGCAAAGTACAGGTCTCCTTGATTAGGAATATCCTCGAGGCTCTTGAGTCGTTCAGTAGTCGGCTTTCGGGCAGGATTCCTTTTGACTTCGGCGGTATAGTAGGCAACCCAAACGTTTAAGGCGGCTTCCCACTTCTTCGATGAAACGGCATCCTTTAGTATATACTCGAGACCTCCGGTGAGTCCATTCGACTCGATGCCGGTCTTGAACTGTTCAATCGCGGACGTCAAGTATCCTGAGCGCAAGAACAGGAGGACTCCTGAGGCAAGGAGGTCCTGGTTCCACTCATGTATAGGAATTTGTCGAAAGACGGAGAGTGCGCGTCCAAGCTCTACAACCCCACGGGACCGAGCAAGATACGTGACGACTCTAGCACGTACTTCAAGGCGGTGTTCCGGATCAACGAGGGAGTAGAGATCCCAAACTTCGGAATACAGGTAGGTCGTGTCGTCTGATAGTAGCCGATTAAGACGTATCAGCGCTTCTTCAGCATTGCAAGCTGATAGATTTATAGATTCGGATTGGGTTTCCGTTATCGGCGCATTGCCGTCCTCAGATATGGCCGTATCAGCCTTCAATCCCGCTGTATCTGATATTGTTAAGGCGATGATTGGGTCCGAAGTCGACGAAGAGAACTGTCGCCTCCGCAGAACGACGGGCTTGCGTTGGCCATCTTGGGTCCTGGGCAACCTGGGGTATATTCTGCGCAAGAGCGGCAGCGTAGGGCTAGGATACAAGAAATCGAGCAAGAAGGACGAGGCTAGCAGGCCGGCCTGTTGTGGGTGGCGAGGCGATGAATCGACATCGGTGGGCTCGGTATCGGTGGCTTGAGTCGGTTTGGGCCAGATGCTGGAGAGGTCGAGAGCAGAAGCACCATGCTGCCAGAAGCCTGTGTGCAGCTGACGATAGCTCTTGGTGGGCTTGGGAAGAACACGCTGAAGGCTGCGTGATTCCAGGCCAGCTGCCGTTCTCTCGAGCATTGGATTGGGAGATCGGGGCCTAGGCCGCAGGAATTAGGACCAGGATGACAGGTATCAGCATGCTTGGTCGTGGGGAAGCAGATTTGTCGGTGGCGGTCGAGGAAGGCTGTTGCAAAGTTGGTGGAGAACCGTCGGAGGGAATTGGACAAGGGCACGGCCAAGTCTTCAAGGGCATGAACTCGTAGATACCTTCAATTGGTCGGTGCAATGTCGTGAGAGTGAGCAGGAAATACAGCGCCCCGAGAAGAAAAATGAGAGTGGCGATCCGTAAGGCGCGCAAAGATCGATGAAGGTGGGATTCGGTCTACAGTGATCAGTCGATGTTTCTAAAAAATCCGCCAGGTCTAGATGGCTACGGCCAATGAGCGTGGCGCCGTTGTTCGAGAGTGGAGCTGGTACCGCCCCGGGGCCCTGGCGATAGTGCGGTTCGTCCATGGCACACTGAGAGCCACTAATTGGATGGGATGATTCGATCTTACGCTGCTTCTACCAAGGCAAGAGATGCAGGTCAATGGGCTAGGGTTTTTGGCAATTGGTTTTAGTATATCATTATTTCTCAACCTGGATTGACAAAGAAAAAAGCGTCTACTCTGTAATGTTACATAAATAGGTGGTTCAGGTCTAGACGAGTTCTCCCGTTGCGAAGAGACCTCACCCTCGAACATCCAGAGACAAAGGAAAAAGATGTGGTAGAATATAATAAGATGAAACATTCCCTTTCCGCAGTCCAGATTCAACCCAGCTGAAACCAGATTAAATGTCCAATAAAACGTCAATACATCGAACGTGCATGGGTATTTGTTTTCAGTTGTAGTTCCGTCCCCGTTTCGTTTCGTTTCGTTTCCCGTTTTCCGGCATCGTACAAGTGAAGAAGGCTTTTAGGTTTCCCGCAGGCGTCACTGCTTCGCTCCGTCGTCGTCGTCAGAGCTCGCGAGCAATTCGTTCCGCAACCCCGACATAACATCGGTCAGCCGAGGAGGTTCGGGTTCAGTGTCTGCCCGGGGTCCGCGGCTCCGGCTCCGGGTTCGTTGGCGGCGCCGAAAGACCTGTTGCTGCTCTACGGGAGACGCAACCCGCGAGGGGCAGTGCTCACGACGCAAACGGACTTGGAGGAGGCGTCGTCGGGTGGGCGACGAGACGCCGGGGGAGGTAGTTCGAGAAGAATATCCTAGGGCGGGCGAGGTGGCACGGCGGCGAGAGCGGCCTCGGAGGGTGCTACACTCGTCGGAAGGCGCACAGCGGATGGGTCGGACGGTGCGGCGAGTCATGCTGCGGTCTCTCTTGCGCCCTCGCATAGTATCGTGATCGGCAGTCGGAGAGACAATAAGGGTGGGCTCGGCAAATGCTGCGCTGCCATGGACGATTCTAGCCGTCATCTTGCCTAGTTGCTGCGTCGCTGCGTTGTCGAGTTGTCGGGTTGTCGAGTTGCCTCGCTCGCCGCCGTCTCTTCTTTTTTTTTAAGCTGGATGGGGGAAGAAAACGAGCCGAGAGAGAGCAGACAAAGACGAGATCGGTTGCGTGGGTTGCAGGTTGCGGGTTTGCAGGACGGATACAAGATACAGCAAGGGGCGAGCAGCGGCGGCGGCGGCAGGGAGGGTGTGGAAGAGGTTTTGTAATTATTGGATGGGATCAAGTTGGGCAATTCAAAGATGCAACGAACGTGGGAACGAGATGCGGTAGTGAGACAAGGTTGGTGCTGCACGAGGTTGACGAGTGTTGTACAGCGATAGGACAGGCCGAGACGCAGGCAAGCAGGTTACCTTACGTGAGGTAGTAGGTAGTAGGTAGTACACAGGTGAGGTAGGTATACGACGAGTTTGGACAACACCATCGGGCAGAGGCACGTCAGCCACTTATTATAGGTGATTGGGTTGGAAACACACTTGATCAAGAGGAGTAAAGAAAAGGGGGGATCCTGTGAGCGACACGAGAGATGAGACGGGAGAAGGAGCATAATAATAAACCAAGCGCAGAAGGGGAGTGGAGAGGTGTGTGGTGGCCCTTGGATGCTTACTACCTAGATACTTGGATGCTTGGTTGCTTCCATGGGGTCAGTAGGTAGGTACGTAGGTACCATAATAGGTGTTTGAGGATCCCGCCGCCATCCCGCGGCCAAGCGAATGCAAGCGAAAGGTTGCGAATGCTGGAGAAATGCTGGTCGGGTGCTGGTCGGGTGCTGGCGAACGCTGGTTGAACGCTGATGAATGCTCCCACACTCGGCTGCCCGTCATCTGATGGATGGCTTGATCGAATGGGTGTGGGTGGGATGGGCGCTTGGCTACCTACCTACTCAAGGTACCTGGCGGATGCCCCAGCTGGGCGTGGCTCTACTACAATACCAACGTTGCTATTATTACAGCATGCGTAAGGAGCAGTTATTAATGCCGAATCCTCAAGTCCACCTACAAGGATTCGCCATAATGTGGCAAGGAATTGCCGAAAACGACATGTCCTGGTTGTATGTGTTGTGTACCGGTGTGTCTCTGGCCTGCCCTGATGAGCGTGTCTGTTTCTGGCTGTCTGCCTGTGAGTGTGTCTGTGCCAAGTGTGTCTGTGCCAGTGTGTATGTCGCAACGTTGGGTGTGTGTCTCTATCTCTTTTTTGCCTGCGTCCAACACACCTCGCACTCGACCTCGCATCGGCCACCAGCCGGCTTGAACCTTGATGGGGCACGCGGGCGCTGATCAAGGCCGTCGCTTCGCTCGCCAGCAAAAGCAGCCAAGGCTGGTCTTGTCAAATGCCGGACTCTGAACACCGGACACCTGGAGCATGATCCGCGGTCCCATTGCTCCAGGGATCCAACTTGTCAAAGGAATGGCGCTTTTATTGGATTTTTTTTTTGCCATCGACAATTGTCCACGGTTTGCTGACCCTTCCCCGGACTCCTGCTACGGTGCTACCCCAAGTCCTCGGGTAGCTGATCACCACCCAGTCAGAACTCACGAAACACGCCAACGCTTGCATGACGTAGCGGGGTACTGGTACTACGTAGTGAGTCTCGACAATGATAACCCCATGAGAGGGAGTCAGAGGAGGCACTCCTCACCAACATGGCAAAACAAGACGCGATAATATTTTGATTGTTGGCCCACAACAGAGCCTGTACTACGTAATCGACGGCCAGTACAGTCAAAGCATCAACCGCTCCCATTTCGGCCGAGAATGTTGCTCCCAAGATGAGACAAGGGAGATCTAGCAGACATCCCACCAGCACACTTCCCCGCAATCCTCGACATAGACGCCAGAGGCGACACTAAATACGACCTAAGGGACCCAGGTGATGGACACTACGACTGAGCAGGTGTACAAGGGGGTGTGCTAGAAGACACTACAAAAGGGGCGCCTAGTCGCCCATTATGCTTTCCAGTGATGGCGCCAGGTTGGCGTCACAATCCCATGCGCACGCTCATTGAAGTTTACCAGAGCCTCGCAATTAAGCCCAAGTCAACCTAGCATCACCATCCCAATAAACTCTATATCGGTTGACAAGAGGTTGATAGAATGGTCGTCAGCGCCAATCCAGCCAGCCGACGAGGACACTGTTCACCACTCAGCAAAGGCAAGCTTTCCTGTTCGCCACAGAGAGTGACGATAGCCGACACCATTCCATTGAATAACCCTTGGAACTTAGATGAATCGCATCGCCATGGTGACAATGTGGCAGCAAACCAAATGGCGTATAATGTCAAATACACCTCGCAATACTTCGTACGTGCGCAGTAGGTAGGTTGTTAAAGCTCATACGCGACGGGAGTTGGAAGCTGGCCGCCACTTACAAGAAGAGTCTCTATGCTTTCTTCATCCCTGTCTGATGGCTCACACCCAAGATGCCTTCACCTCGTGCTTTCCTCGTGCTTCTCTCATGCTTGTAGTCTAGAAAGCGCCAGGCTCAAGTTGCCCCGGAGCAAGATCCCGTCCATGCCCTGCTGCACCTAAGTTCCGTGGGGACGGGAATATATTGTTAGCGCAAAAGGTCCCTGAAACTTTAGCGGTACGTACCTACTCGTAAAGGCAAGCTGTCCCAAGTGCTGTCGGGGTTGAGCAGTGGGCACGGCAGGAAAAAGCAATCTGGCAACCGCCTCCCGGAGAGCCAACCTGAGGTACAGAGTACGGAGTACCTACCTAATTAGAGGCCAGTGAGAGCCGCAAGGCAACAATAGCATGTGTCAACTCCCAAGACTCCGAGTCGTGAAGTCATCTGGCCATTAGGTATCACAAGCTTCGTCCGACAATTACCTGATTTCGCTGTGGATTTGCATTTTCCCTGTATCGCACTCGCACACTCTTTCTTTTTCTATTCCTTCCTTATCTCGTCTTGAACGCAATCTATTTCTCCCCGTCGCAAAATTACGCCGGTTCAGTCCCTCATTTCGCCCTGCGAGTAAGCGCACGCGTACCATCGCGGTCTAGATCTGTCAGGGGCATTCGCTTGGTCGTCTACCCAGGTACCTTGGGTAGTTAGTTGGCTGTCACCACCTAGCGCTCTCAACGACGTCACATCATCAATCCATCAATCCATTTATCTTCCCATCACTACAGCAGCAGCGCCGAGTACGACACGAATAGCCTACAAGCAGTTTCCTCTCTACCGGGAATGGCCCTGTCAGGTTGCTAATCCGATCCATCCGTCGTATCCCGCGTCATCATCTCCATCGTCACGATACTCCCTTAGCCCCCTTCGCCCATCATGCCTCGATCCCGTCCCGCGACAACGGGCTACGAACGTCTGGCCCAGGCCGATGATCACAGCGACGACTCCGACGAAGACCCCCTCTCCCAGTCCTACGCCTCTCTCCAGCCAGCTAGCGCGCCTCGATATGTTCACACCTCGCAACCGCGCCATCGCTCTGGCATGGCCAGTCCCAAGTCCTTCTCCTCCAGACCAAAGTTTCGCCAACGCAGTGGTAGCAATGCCGGTGTCGATCTCAAGGCCATCAATGCTCGCCTCGAGCGCTGGGCTGACGAGATCGCTTCCCGTTTCAAACGCAAGGGCAGGAATCAGGCTGGCGAAGAAGAACGTCTCGAGATCCACCACTCTGTTTTCCAGGCCCCTGAAGGCGTGCGTCCCGTCACTGCCGAAGGTATCGCCGCACCTCAGGAGGGTGTCATGACCAAGGACGAGTTCGAGGTCATTGTCGAAAGTGTCCGAGCTGCCATCAGACAAGAAGTACACCCTAGTATGATCTCCCAGGGCAGTTCTGGCAGCTACTTTGCGCGAAACCCGGACGGCAAGATCGTCGGCGTCTTCAAGCCTAAGGACGAGGAACCATACGCAGCAGGAAACCCCAAGTGGAATAAGTGGATTCATCGAAATCTGTTCCCCTGTTGCTTTGGTCGAGCCTGGTATGTTTCGCCCCGTCTCTACATCTACAGCGCAGCGCAAACTTACATTTTCATAGCCTGATTCCCAATCTATCCTACGTTAGCGAAGCTGCCGCTTACGTCCTTGACTGCCAATTGCGAACGAACCTCGTCCCATACACCGACGTTGTTTACCTCTCCTCCAAGTCCTTCCATTACCCCTTTTGGGACCGCCGCAAGTTCCACCGCAAGAAGGGTGCCCTACCCGAGAAGCCCGGCAGTTTCCAGGTATTCCTCAAGGGCTTCAAGGATGCCAACGTCTTCTTGCGTGAGCATCCTTGGCCTGATCAGTACTGGTCTGGCTTCCGGGCAAGCGATGGCCTGAAAAAGAAACGCAGAAGATGGACCGAGAGTTGCCGCCCTTCCAGCACCGCTTCGCCGGACGATGCGTATGGCAGTGACGACGAACAGGGTGGCCAGGAGGAGACTCCACTGAGCCCGGATCACTTCGCCTGGACCGAGAATCTAAAAGAGTCCTTCCGTGAGGAGCTCGAAAAGCTGGTCATCCTCGACTATATCATGAGGAACACCGACCGCGGGTTAGACAACTGGATGGTCAAGGTGGACTGGGAAGCTGGCAAGGTCTCGGTTGCTTCGGATCCCATCCAGTTAAACATGGAGACGGTCACGGAGGAGGAGGGCCCTCGTCCTGTCGATTTATCCCAGTCGCCTCCTCGCGCCACTCGAGCTTCGTATCCCTACAAGGTTCAAAAGCCCATGAATGCTATCAGCCAGCGGCACACTGGACAGGAGCCTGTAATGAGCCTTGGAGCAATCGACAACTCCCTCTCATGGCCCTGGAAACACCCAGATGCATGGAGAAGGTACGCATACCGCTCAATTCACTCCCTCTGTAAAGAGGACGAACTAATGATCGTCTAGTTTCCCCTTCGGCTGGCTCTTCTTGCCTGTGGACCTCATTGGCAGACCCTTCTCACAGAAGACGCGAGACCACTTCCTCCCGTTGCTCACTTCCACGGCATGGTGGAGCCAAACTACGCTCGCCCTCAAAAAGGTGTTCCAGATGGACGTCGATTTCCAGGAGCGCATGTTCGCCAAGCAGATCGCCGTCATGAAGGGCCAGGCATGGAACGTTGTTGAAACCCTCAAGACTCCCGACCACGGTCCCCTCGAACTGACACGCCGCGCCAAAGTCTGCGTCTGGGACGACCTTGTTGACGTGCCCGTCGCTGTCCCCATGCAAGCCACCCCATCCGAAGTCCGGCGTAACCCAAACCTCCGTCAGTCCATGGACGAGGCGGACATTGCCAGTTCAGCGCCAGCACCAAACGTTCCAGTCACTGATCTCCTTGGGCTCACCAGCCCGCCCGCTGATATGCCCCATCCCGGCCGCTTCGAGATTGCGTCCCCTTCAAGTGATATCGCCCACTCACCCCTAGAGACACACATGAGCGAGTCCAGCCACCTGGATCCAGCGGGACACCCCTTACAGAACGGCGATGCGGCTGAGCGGCCCTCAATGCAGGCCACTGGATACAGGTCTAGCTATCAGGGTCCGGCCCGCGCCCTTAATATGTACGAGCCGCCCCGTCAAGGACACCCAATGCCGCCACATCAACAGCGACGCTACTCGTTTGCTCCAGCCTCAGGTCGCCGAAACAGCAATACCATTGCTCAACAACTCTACGGCGATATGCATGACGCTTACGATGACGACATTGAGGGTGATCTCGGTTACGCCGCGGCTGAGGGCCAGATGGGCAACCAGCGCAAGGTCATTGTTGAACGCCTTGAGGCTGTCAAAAGCAGGAACCCTGTCTTCACGTGGTGTTAAATGCAGATGGTCACCATCCGAAAGTCCTTATGCCCTACTTCTTGCCTGACCGACCCTTTGTCGATTGTGGCAAGACCAGCTTTCTGCTCGCTCTGTGTGTGTTGCCGTGTCTTTGACTGTGATTCCATCTCCAATGGATATGTCACATTTACCGGCGTATTGGTTTGGCACAGGGGAGGGTAGCATCGCCGCCCTAGACTCTCCTATTTGATGCATATACATACATGTGCTTTTTAATGTCCCTGGATGAATTTCTTGTTTGGGACACACCTGCATGACGGCTGCTTGCAAGGGTGTTTCAGAGCCGGTCATCACAGATTCCTCTTCGCCTCACGGGCCGTTGCGCGCCTCAGGTCTACAGTACGGTGAGGAAAGAGGTGGTAAGCAGGCAGCTGGGGGGTGGGGGGGAAGCAAACATTCGCGCTGATCGTATAGAGTAGAAGATGCGAAGGGGGGGACAGAATGGATGGGGGAGTGTGAGACTGTGAGCCAACCTGTCATGTTGTACAGTGCTGCATATGTTTTTCTTCTTTGATCATCTTTTGGGGAAGCTCTCGCGTGTCGGGGAATTGGTATGCATTACGATGGGCGTAGACAAAAGGTCGAGTGTTGGGAAAGGATAGCAAAATAGAAATGGACCTGGCTTCTTTTGGATGAGTGTCTCATCAAGAACAAACACGATGCCGTGTCTACCTTGGGAGGCTTCATGACGAACAAGCGGCCGGTACACAGAGCTGGACTGGGACACGTAGACGTGGCTGACGCACGTGGGCTGCTTGAGGAAATCAGTGTGGGTGGTATGCAAGAACTTCTGGATGAAAGGAGGAGCCTCGTTTCGCAGCATGCTTCCCAATCTCCTTGGCGCTGTTCCAGCACAGCCCACCAACTCTTCCCGACTCTCTGGTCCCAATCCCGAGAGCTTGGGTCGGCAAACGGTGACACGAGCAAGGTTCCCCTGTCTCTCGGTTGACGCCAGCAGCTCGCTGACGAACAAATGTGGATGGCGTAGGTCTAGCACTGGGATTAGCACTGGGTCAGCATTGGGGGTACCGAGACTTGCGAATGGTGCTCAGCTGTGAAGCCAGCCATTTAATGGAGGGAGACCGCGGCTAAATAAGCACATCGGCGTGCGAGGGTGCCCTTCGGCATATCGCTACTCGCTAGCCTCTGGCCTCTCGGGACTGTTAGCAGGTTGGCAGGTCGGCAGGTTGGCCGTGAACTCAAAGGACCCCTCCGTGGACCTCCTGGAGCCTCTGGGAGTGCAGCCTCGTACAGAGTTCGACCCTCTCGCCCTTTTGTCTCCCCCACACCACTCCATTCTAGCGGGCCGCAGCGGCCGTCCAAGATTGGATGTGGGTACCAGACCGATAGGACGCCGCAGAGAATGATAACGTAGCAGCAAGTTTGTGCGAATCCCTCTGCCATCCTAATGCAATACTATCTCGTAATCATTTGCTGATCAAATGCGTGCCTTGCTTTCACAACGGGGTGTTGGTGTCCTTCGCTTTTGTGCTGCGAAGTACGCACATAGTGGTAGTCTGGCTGTGGTTAGCCGGTTGTCAAACCCCTTCTGTTTTGTCGGGCCTCGTTTGCCTAGCGTCCGTCTCCGACTCCGTCTCCGTCTCCATCAGATCATCTTTCTCCCCAGTACGGACCTCTTTAACCATCCAGCACGACTCGCGATCCAAGTTATCTGCGGTCGATCATAACCCTGGTTACTGCGGATGTTACCAGAGGCCATGTGAGGCATCGGGGGGCCTTGGGGAGAACGTTCCTTGTGGGGATGCGGGAGTAGGGGCAGGGGACGGTTATACAAGTGAACCCACTGACAACACTAACCTTGAGCGGCGCCAGAGTCCTGGTTCCAACCTTCGCTGCTGGCCCCAGGGACCCGGAAGCAGGATCAGAAGGGCTGGACCCGTTGGCGCTCAGAGTTGCCGAGAACACACGAGTCTGTTGATACCGCACGTTTGTCTCGGTAAACTCATCTAGTCGTCGAGACACGAAGCGCAACGGCCTTCTTAAACAATGTCCCTTCCGGATCGAAACCCTTCGACACCAGTAATGGACTGACAGTGCTCGTATGATGATCGTAGGAGCGGGAGGCCTAATGAAGACCAGCTGACTGGCGGGACACTGTCAATATGCACCAGCGCGAGAGCCCGCGGCCCGATGCAACTTAGCGACCCAGTCCCTACACCAATGTAGCCATGATGCCTATTCCTAACAGCCCCTACCACTAGAAACCTCATCCTGTCGGCTGCCTCTGGGTGGTGCATAATATGCCGCTTGTGGTCCAAGGGGTCCATTGTCGGCCTCGAAGTGGACACAGGAGGCGGTGAAGAAACAGTCTTTTGATCACGGTCCTGGAATTTCCTTTGCACGACCTTGTCGGGCCCTGTTTTCCAGAAGGTGGATCGACCCGATACCCCTGAGCTTGGGTGATGTTCAGCCTCGGTGGTAACAGTCTTTATTAGACTCGCAACCGACTGCTCGCCTTTCGGCAGCAGCCCCCGTGTGTGCTAGGAAATACCGATAGGCCCTAGAGCAGCGCCACACCATTCCCCTTCATGGCAGCTCGTCAATTCCCATCGAAACCGGGCCAAGGATGGCCTGGCAGCTTCCGCCCACCTCATGCTGAAGTCCCAAGTCCATGTCCTCGGTATTGGCACGCCTCGTTGCTGCTCATCCACTAACAGCCCTCTTGTTGGCCAAGAGGCCCTGGCTTGGCCCCTGCAAGACGTCATCAAACAAGCAGTGCCCCTCTTTATGTTGTATCACGCAGTTCCCCCAAGGCGCCACATCAGACAGAAGACGACAGCATCCGTGGAGGTTGCAGTGAGGTCTCCCTTGGCTTGAAACGGTTCGTATTCGTGCTTCTGCTCTTAAAGCTTGCTCCGGGTTGTCCGTGGATTCCTGAACTCTCCATGTGGTTGCAGGAATTCAACGTGGTGGAAGGCTTCTGTTCAGGTAGGGATACAGTTGGGTGGCTCCAATGAGGGGCGACGGGAGTCGGATCCTGGAGCCCAGATGCATTGTGGTAGAGCGCAATCATGTCTGGACATGCGGCACACCAACCCCTCCACTTCAAGTGGAACCAATGTCATCGTCTAAGCATGGAGTAGGGTGGTAAACGAGGCGTACCGGTCCGTTCCAGTGAGCTTCGTCTGATTTCATCCCATGGTGAGCCATCACGCCAATGTCCAAACTGAGAGTGGCACAAAATCTGTCTCATCTTAGACAGCCAAGACACCAAGCGCAGTTGACGACCTTGCGCTCGACAGAGGTGAACACTTGCTCCATCGATCTAACACTCGCTGACTTGAATGTTTGCCATTTTCCGATATCCAGCCCCATCACATCAGTATTGGGTCGTCGCCCATATAGACTAGCTCACGGCCCTAGGTCTCCTCCGGCTGATCCCTGATGCCAAAGTGGGCTCAGGGCTGAGGTGGCAGAACTTAGAGCAAGTGGTGGAAGCGCAACAACGCTCTCGGAGTCCAAGATCAGCACAATATCTTGAAAGTCCGTGCCTTTCGCATCCAATCTAGGCGGTTCAAAGTAGAGTGGACTCCACTTTGCTTCCATGGGAGCTTTCTCGTGCTTCGTAAGTCCAACCCGCGGTCGCCGTATGCAGGAGCCTCCTTAGACCCTGATATGTCTTGAGAGACTGCATCCCGGCGCCAGGGTGGCTCTTGATATGCGGACTGGGGCCACACTTGGGGTACCACCTGACTCCTTAGTAACGGATAGTAACCTAAATCGCGCTGAGCAGAAACGTATTCAGCCTGGCCTATATTGTTGAATGGTAACGAAGCCCATCCTATACTTTCCAGTTCGCCTACACTTGAAGGTTCCGGAATCTTAGCCATCGCCATGGATGTCGAGTAAGAGAACCCTTGGCCTCCAACGAGAGTGTTGCTAAGCCCCTTTGAGAGACGGCACAGAACCCCTGGACGAGACGCTCACCGAGACTGTCGAATACCATGGTCGCAGTTTCCAACAATATGCCCTTACAAACGGCACATACTTTGTACCGATCGACGAAGTAGGGAGCAAAGCCTACCCTCGCCCCCCAAATCAGCATCGATGGAGCCTAACACTTTGGTCAGGACGAGATTGCACGCCTTGAAGTGATGCACGGAGTGCTGAACAGTGTCTTCGATAACAGACTGATATTTCCTCCTGTCAGGAATCCTCGAAGGATTCTTGATTGTGGATGTGGATCGGGGGATTGGGCCGTGGAGGTTGCCGCCCAAAACCCAAATGCCGAAGTAGGTCGATGCTTCCATCAATGGATTTTTCCACCAGCCTGCCAAAATTGTTCTGCAAAAATACCTGGTGTGTCGAGAAAATCGACAACCCTTGATTAATGCCTACTACGGGTTAATGTTCTGAGGGCGACGGAGCCTAGGTGTTTTCCAGCTCTTCGGACCAAGCGCAATCTTCCACAAGAAGGAGTTTCGTGGGAGCAGAAGCGCCTCTTGGTATCATGTGGTCGAGTCCCCAAGAATTGTCTCTTTTGAAGACTGTATGTCACAGTTCCGTGTCATCCAGCTAACGGTGAAGCAAACAGGTTTTAGGGATAGATGTGAGTCCGCACATGATTCCAGAGAACCCCCCAGACAACCTCGAACTTCAAGTCGACGACCTCAACGGACGGTGAGACGGCCACCTTTCAAGTGGCGAACCCCCGGCTGATAGGGAATTTTTGAACCAGGTTCACCTTTCGGTCGAATCATTTCGACCTTGTCCACAGCCAGATGATGGCTGGGGGCATCCACTCGAATCGATGGCGAAGTTATATCCGAGACATTTTCCGGGTCTTAAGGCCGGGCGGGTGGTGCCAAATGGTTGAAATATACTTCAATGCCCAATCAGATAACGGCACATTAACCAGAGGCGAGTAGTTTGGACGTCCAACACTCCGAGGACATCGCTAATGATGAAGTTTGTGACAGACCATGCATTATCGAGGTGGTCAAGGCAGTATTTGCAAAGCGCGCAGCCCTACAAGGACCCTCGGGCACCGTTGCAGCTGGCTAATTGGATGAGGAGCGCGGGCTTCACCGAGATCGAATCAAGACTGTTGACGCTACCGATGTGTGCTTGGTCGAATGGTACTGTGCCACAAAATTATCCGACAAGGCGTTCAATCTGACACGGTGCTAATGACCAGATCCTCGAGACTATAACATTGGTTGGGCGAATAACGAGAACGTAAACCTCATGCTGTACTCGCTGGCGCTGTACCCGTTTACGCAGCTGTTGGGGTATGCAATATGTGACCCTGGCGAATGGCCTGAGCTCACTGTGCATGACAGAATGACGTTGACCGATTTCCAACTGCTGATAGCACAAGCAAGGAGTGAGGCAGGCAACCCAGCGTTTAAGGTAAGTGGCATTTTAGCTTCCATTCCGGACGCCAGAGTCAAGAGTGAGAAGTCAGCAGATGAACTAACGCAGGGGGATGACCTAAAAACTACAGACGTATTTTCCCATGTAAGTACGCTTTCATAGCACTTCCCTGATTTCAGCGGCGTGGGAGAGGGATTAACCATTGAGCCCGCAGATATGTCTGCATTGGTCGGAAGCCACGTCGATGATCGTTTCCGATCTCAGAACTTATCGGATGCTGTGGGGTACAATTGATGCACAGGGAAACGTCCTGGAGATGTCGGAATACGGGGCTAGAAGCGGCAGTAATTGCAGACTTTCTACGCCTGGCGGGTGAGGGGGGCTGGGCAATGATGAGAGGAGAGTCAAAGGCCTGTTCTTGTTTTCGATGCAGTTGGAAGAAGGGAGGTTGAAAGAAGGTTTAGACCGCCCGGAGGAATGCAGGTGGCGCCGTCGGCGGAGAAGGCAATGAGTCGGTGGGCTGGTGGGTAGACATGCAGGAGGGCAAGTGCAGATGGACATCAGGTTGGCGCCAGGAGATGGCAGGAACGATGTGGAACAGTATTTCTGGCCAACCGACCTCGGACCAAGATAGGTACCTAAGGTTGCAATATTTCCCTCCCTTGGGCACGCATTGGGCACGTCACCAACATGTAGAGGTCTCCTTGGGGACAAGCAATGAGTAGGGTAGAAATGAAAGCTGACAAAACAGCCACCTTCCCCCCTCCCCATCCAAGGTGGCTGCTATTGCTGTCTGAATTCTGCCAGGGCCCTAGGCCGGTATCAACTGGCCCTGGACAGCTCGGTACCGATATGCCGGGACCTTATGATGGAGCAACTGGAGGTTGGGAGACTGCCGTGCCACTCAATTCCCCCTCCGGGTTCAGGGACAGTCCACTAATGTCGAGCTGCAAGGGCGAAGGCGGAAAGGGGAAGAGCGTAGGCGCGGGTCCATCCCGTGGCTCTCGCAAGCCCACTCATCCCGACGAACCACTGATACATCGCTTCGATGCCTACTCCGTACAGTACGTACATGTTACAAGCGGGCTTAGAAGGAGTACCTGGATACAAGAGCCCACTGACGAATACGACGCCCATCCTTGTTCTTCTGTACCCAAGGTTTGAAGTCTCGAGATAGGGAAGTCAAGGAGAGAAAGATACGGTCGAGCCCAACTTTCACTGAAAGTGAGCCATGACGACCAGAGAGAAGAAGCTGTATGATATCTCGCTCGCACACCTCAGACGACACCCGGGCCCATAGTCGAGAAACCAAGGATCCCCCACGACGCCATGCCATCCGATGCCATTCTCAAATCGATCCCTGGCGGGCGGCCGGTCTGTTAGCGCAACCCCTAGCGGGTTGCAATTATTAACGGAAGCGTCCCCCGATCCTGGTCGACCCTAGTCTTTACATGAGATTGCAGGTGCCAAAACGATCAGGTGATTTAGCGCTCTTAGAAGCCTGTCGATCTGCTCGACGTCAAGGCTGATGACAGGAGCGTGGAGATGATGACGGACGACGGTTCCCCGTTCCCCACGTGTTCATGGGTGGTTCAGTTCGCCGATATGTGCCGGGTCTCTATCAATTTACCATTACTCGTGAGATGGTTTGTCGTCGATGTTGTGGCTTGTAGAGGCGCTGCGCTACGTTGGGGCGCTTATAAACCCTGTCTCGTCGCAATGCACTGTGTCTACACCGCTGATGCCGATAGACAACAGTTGCATGACTTCCGCAGGTCGGTGGCCAATTGCGAGCAATGCTTGAGAAATTACCCTATACCAAGTATACTGAGGGTTTAGCCCGTTGAATAGAACAATCGAGTTGTCATCGAGGGCAGTCTGCAGATCTGCATAATAAATGCATTTATTTTTATACTGTATTGACTTTTAGGTGTGTTGCAGTGGAAGTCCTTGTCTTTGAGATGGTAATAATCGTGGTGGATGTGACGCACTCCCTGACTGGCCAATTGAGCCCGATGATTGTGAGAAATTTTGAGCTTTGCACTGATCCAACTCTCTCCTCACATCACTAACGTAGCCGTGTTTACACTTCACAACGCACCAATTCACGACATACAGCCTCGGAAACATCGCAGGTCGGCCGACCAGCCTCTTGTATCATGTCTTTCAAGCTCTCTATGCAATTCCTCAGAGCGCTGCGGGCCCCACGCCCCAGCAACTCCCATCTCATGTCCGCGAGCCGTTCCTGTCGCTTCTATTCGACGACTGACGATGCTCCCCCGCCGCTGCTGTCCAAGCTCAAGGCCGACCTCAAGACAGCTATGCGCGCAAAGGATGCACCCCGCCTGGCTGTTCTGCGCGCCATCATGTCCGCCAACCTTAATGCATCCAAGACAGCCACCCCCATCCGAACCGACATCCAGCTCGTTGCCCTGATCCGCAAGATCCAGAAGAGCTCCCTAGACGCCGTTGCCGAGGCCAAGGCTGCCAACCGAGAAGACTTGGTCCGAAAGGAAGAGGACCAGATTAAGGTCCTGGAGGAATACGTAGCCGGCAGTGGTGTGCAGACGATCGGCGAGGCTGAGCTCAAGACCTTGGTGCAGGAGGCTGTGGATGCATCCCAGGCCGCTGGAACCAACATAAAGTCTTTGATGGGGGATGTGATGAAGCGCCTGTCCGCTGCTCTTGAGGGAAAAGATGTTGACAAGAAGGACATTGCCAAGTTGGTCAAAGAACTGACTGCATGAACAGTCTAGGTGGTGGCGAGACTGTAAGATATGTACAACATGGTACCAATTGTGGCGTTCGACCGGGTACTACGGCCTCTCCACGATTATACATCACGTTATGATGTGCAGCTTTTCAAAATACCTCAAGAAGGTGCACGCACCACAGAATATACTAAACCTGTCGTCAGGATCTCAGGCACACGTTGCTGTGACTGCCAGAATATATCTGTAGCATGACGATGAAGACTGGAAGAACTGGGGCTTCAACAGCTCATCCACAAGACCGAAAAGTAAATAGGATTCTCGCGTAGTTGATCTATATTCGACTCGGGATGGAGAACCAAGTTCCGGCCAGTTCGGAAGTTTCCTTTCATAATCTCAATACAAACAGACCATTGTCACAGCATCGTCACATAGCAAAGCTGCCTTGCCTGTTAGACAGCTATAGCGGGTTCCTTAACTTACTCCGTTGGCTACAAGCGAAGCCTCAGCTCAACACAAGTCTATCGAGTTAATGCCTCTTCGGCTCCGGAGCCGACAGGGACCCCATGTGGCGGCCCCGCGAGCCGAAGCAAGGCTAAATGCGGTGTTGCCCCGTATACTAATGAGATGACAGCCCCGCGCTTCGCATGAGTCTACTCCGTACTGACCGCCAAATTCCGTGGACGGAATTTAAACGCTGGACTGATATTGATGCGCACAGGTGTGACTCACATGTCGAGATAACACCTGGACCTATTGATCGAGCATAAATATCTCAAGTGTCGTTGAAGGGGTGTTGGAATTTCCCTTTCATAGCTGTTCAGCTCAACAACTCCTTCGCAATCCCGCATTGTATCCTACAATGTCTCGCCAGAACATCAGCTCCGGATCTGCCTTTGAGGCTCAGATTGGCTACTCAAGAGCTGTCGTCACTGGTGATTGGGTGTTTGTTAGTGGTACAACCGGGTAGGATGCCCCCTTGACTAAACGACTATGCCAAGAATATCCTCTAAAACTCTGTACGCAGCTACGATTATAAGACGGGCGCCATCTCGTCCGACGTTGTCGTGCAGGCTGATCAGACGCTTAAAAACATTGCTGCTGCTCTCAAGGATGCAGGTGCTTCCATGAAGGATGTTGTCCGCGTTCACTACATCCTCCCTGATCGTGACGACTTCCCCAAGACGTGGCCTGTCCTGCAGAAGTGGTTCGGTGACATCCGGCCCGCAGCAACCATGTTTCAATCACCTTTGATGAAAGACGAAATGAAGATTGAGATCGAGGTGACGGCGAGGACGGGCTGTGGCGGAGACGGAGATGAAAGTGCCTCCACGGCAATTTGAGCTCCTATGTATCCTCTTGGCTTTCAACGGTGGAAGAATTTCGAATCCTGATAAATATACTCCATGCCACTGTAGGTAATATCAGGGTATAGAAGAGGAGGGAGATAATAAACTTCCTGTTGGGATCTGATCTTCTCGAATAAGCTGCGACTCATCCGCTTGAAGGGTGTTGTAATTACAACCCCGCTTGACTTGAGTTAGACACGCTCCAACGTTTCGTCCAACTTTTCTCAAGGGCCAACTGCATAAAGGCAAAATATTGCAATCGTCATTAAATTAGGCTTGAACGGTTTGCATCATTAGCCTGGGAGCGACTGAAAGTTGTACTAAATGTTAATATGAGAGGTTGAATTAGGAAAGATCTATTCATTGTACAAGGTTCAGTTGAAAGAACATGGGGAATTTTAAACCAGCTAGCTTTGTCTATTTGTGAACTAGAGGGGCAACCAGACCGCCAGCAGCAAACAAAGACACGATGGTGATAAAGCTTGACGTCGAAAGCAGCGACAATCCGCTAACGCCATGTCCAGATGTGCACCCTCCCGCAATCCTGGACCCTATGGCCATCAGAAAGCCACCAGTAATTGCCAAGCTAGGGGCCGTTTCGATGACCTTGCCCTCAGCTAGAGAAGGGAAATTTTGTGCGAGAACCCAAGAGCCCAGAGCTGCGCCCGTCGCAAACACCAGGTTTTGGCGGCTGCTGGGCCAGGCGTTGGGATTGGCGCCCCGGAGGAGCCACCAAAAGTGGTTACCGATCTCTTCAAAAGACGTCGATACTCCTAGCATGGAGCGCCGGGTGAGGACCGAAAAGAGTTGGGCAAGGCCGAGGAAGAGGCCGCTTCCTGCGGAGAAGAGAGTCCAGTCCGATGCACCGTTGGTGAGGATGACTGAAGCGGCCACGACCGACAAGGCAACAGCCTCGAAGAGCAGGAGAGTCGAGCCCTTGGAGATACCGAGCTGTTCGTCGAGTGTCACTGCATGTGGTTTGACGCCTGTTCTTTCCTTCTGCCTCTTGATTATCTTCGCAACAATTCCAACATGCACAATTCCTCCTATGATAGCACCTCCCAGTGTATAAAACCCGGTTTGTAGCCCGAGTCCAGTCTGAGCAAAGAGAGTACCAGGGCAGGAACCAGAAATAGCCATGCCAAGCCCAAGCAAGGATCCACCGATGATGTTCCCGTCGTACTGGGAAAAGAGGCCAATCGGGGATGAGTTTCGAGGCTTGAGAGAGACATAGCCAAGGCTCTCGGCAACTTTGTAAATGACGCTGAAGTCATGATTAGCAGATGAGCCGGATAGTGAATAACGATGAGAGCTCACGCGCTACTGGCTGTTGCGCCAATGAAGGTCTGGAGCATGTGAAACTCCTCGAACTTGAACTGTGATATGATGGTGGAGGGTTGGACAATGCCAGCGGCGACCGTAGAGGCGCCAAAGACTGCCCCTGAGAATAGAGTAGCCATGATGAATGAGATGAAGTGCTTTTTAGGGTTTTTTTAAGAAGGCGGCTAGAAGTATTGTTCGAAGTTGTTGAAGAGCTGATGGCCGGAGATCAAGAAAACTAGTCCTTATGTATGTGTCCCATAGGTAGAAAGAACCTCACATCACAGTGGTCACCGAGGCGAAAGATGTATACTAAGCTGCTCACAAATCAAGAGAGGGCATGCGTTGCAAGAGGGATTTGGGTCCCCGAAGCAAGCAAGGGTACCGTGGAGCAGCCTGAGCGGGACACTTGGGAATTAAAGAAGACCGAGACCGATCGATCCGCATCACTTGACCAAGTTTGCTAGCGCGAGTCGGAAGGAGGTGATGCCATCTGCGAGCGAGATTGTGAATCGTTCGTAGTGAAGTGGCACATGGCTTTCCATTCGTTCGGTCTGTGATGGTTGCCATTTTCTGGTTTGGCCAAATCGAAAGCTACCTAGGGCATCTCTGAGCGACTGATACACATTTTCATGGGAAACATGACCAAAGTCCCGCTGCGAGGTGTAGAACCGGCGACATCGGTACGCGCGTCATGGAGATTATGGCACGTTCTTCTATGCTATGTACAATAATAATAATAACCCCACGACAACGCAACCATGCAATAATTACTTATACATACTGCGTGCAGCGAATCATCAGGGTCCCCACGGTGTGAGTGGACGTCCGCCGCGACAGCCGGGCATGCACACGTCATGAATTGAGTGCTTACCCACGCCTTGAGCGACATCCGGCACCAAGCAAGGGTTAACCTCGGACGCCTAAGAAACGCTTCCTACGAGTGTGCAAAACCTGCAGGTTGGACGCCGACCGATTGTAAACAGAATAATAAGACGTCACCGTTCGCCGGGACGATCCGTGAATGCTCTGTCGGCGACCTCGGCGACCATTCCCAGGTACCCGAGATCGGATTTAGGGTTGGGGTATAGGGTACCAACGATGCATCTATTTCTAGGCGTGAGAGATGGCCAATTGGACCCGTGTTACCAGCGATGGCCGAAGTGATTTCGTCCTTGGGGACTCGAGAATATTTCTCTTTTTATTGAAGAATTAACAGGTAAAGTGAGAAGTTGCCACGCGGAAAAATACTAGAAGAACAAGGTGGTACCTACCTGTATACAAGTAGATAATTACATCCACCCGACCAGTTCGTTTTGATGCACTTGGCTTGATCATTTAGTACTTATTTCACCTAGAAGATCATTCTCATCCTTTCTGTTCCTTAATATAAGGGTGGCGTCGAATGATTTTCTGAGTTCCGCACGTTATCCAACGTATGAGTTCCACCACAATAATTCGCCATCTTTGTATCCCTTATGCTACATTAGGAACATATTCGACTACATGGTTGTTGCGGCTGTATGAGTTCGAAGATGGCAGGAAATCTGGCGAAGATATGTCCGCCAACAGGTTAGGATTTGTAACAGGATAGGTACATAAGGGCCGATGACTGGACAAATCAATCACTACTTGTCCGTACAGGTTATGGATAATGCTCAGCGTGACATTTAGGAAAGCACTTTCCCATTTCTTTGTAAATCTCATGTTTTTAAGGGAAGCAATTCAGGCCATTTCAGTTCAGGGTAGATAGTTCTTGGTTGTATCAGGGACACGCTTTGTTAACCATGACATTTGTGTATGGAGAAGTTACATTGATTGCCCCTTGTCCATTTGGCAGCTCTAGCTGCTCATGTCCCTGGATCCATTACGTATTATTACTTGGTCCCAAGTGTCTGGCTTCGTTATTTGTGTAGTCACCGCACGTTCATGGTCAGGGTAGCACCCCGGTGCTGAGTGAACGACGCTCAGCCTAACGGGTTGGCCAAGAGAATCCATGTATGACGTGTTCTTTTCTAACCATCGAGATAACACTCACTCTGGATACCCTCTGTCAATGATATCGCTAGTGATTGAGACATTCAACATGTCGGCTAGCACTACTGTTTCTGGATTGATTATCCTGAGGCCAAAAAGCCGAGGTCCTTTCCCCCGCATTCGTGGTTGAAGCGGGGCCATTTTGGGCCGTCGGCCCAGCCAAGACCGGTGTTCAGACTCCGTCTCCGTCTCCGTCCTACCGAGAGCGGTAGCATTAGTAAAGCTCTGTAGCCGGGAGTGATATATCACAAGTTGAACACCAACTATTACCAGATAAGATATTCTATCTAATATCAGCAGTGCTGCCTGAGGAAAATTATTAGCATATCCAGACAATCTCCAGAACGAGCTCAATCACAAGCAACAATGCCTCGAGCCCTGATTCTCCAGCATGTTGAAGGCGCCAAGCCGGGTCAGGTCTACTATCCGTGAGAACCCAACACTCTCAATAGGGTCTCGTTCAACATTACTAACGGAGTATACTAGTCTTCAGATCAAAGAGGTCCCCAAGCCAACCCCAGGACCAAATGAAGTTGTGGTTCGCCTCGCAGCTGCTGCCCTCAACCACCGGGATCTGTTCATCCGCCGCCACCTCTACCCTGCCATCTCCTTCACCAACCCGCTCCTGGCTGACGGATACGGCACCGTCGTTGCGGTGGGCTCGGCCGTGACGCGCAAGAACCTGCTCAACGCGCCGGTCATCCTCACTCCAATGCGTGGGTGGGAATCGGACTCAGCTGGCCCCGAGGACATTCGCAAGTTCACCGTCACTGGCGGCTCCAAGCTCACCGAAGTTGGCACCGCCCAGGACTACATCGCCGTGTCTGAGGATGAGGTCGAGCCCGCCCCGGAGCACCTCACACCGGCCGAGGGCGCGGCGTTGCCTCTCGTTGGACTGACGGGCTGGCGCGCATTCGTCGTCAAGAGCAATGCCGCTTTCCCTGGCGCCAACATCCTCATCACAGGTATCGGTGGTGGCGTTGCTTTGCAGGTGCTCCAGTTCGCTGTCGGCTTCGGATGCAACGTATTTGTCACCTCTGGTGACGAGGCCAAAATTGCCAAAGCCAAGGAGATGGGCGCCAAGGGCGGCGTCAGTTACCGTACGGACGGCTGGGACAAGGAGCTCCGGGGACTTCTGCCTGCGGATAGGCCGTACCTAGACGCCGTGATCGATGGCGCGGGAGGCAATGTCGTGGGCAAGACCGTACGGCTGCTGAAGGCTGGCGGCGTCATCTCGCAGTATGGCATGACGGTGTCACCCAAGATGGATTGGCTCATGTCAGCGGTGTTGGCTAACGTGGAGCTCAAGGGCTCTACGATGGGCTCGCGTAAGGAGTTCCGGGACATGATTGCGTTTGTCAACGAGAAGAAGATCCGCCCCATCGTCAGCCGGACTGTGAGAGGACTCGATAATCTGACTGGGATTGACAGCTTGTTCACGGACATGGACGGAGGCAAGCAGTTTGGAAAATTGGTCATTGAGATTGAGTCAGGCGGCGATTCTCCATCAAAGCTCTGAACAGGAGTGAGATATTCTGAGTGTAGTCTTACGCATAAGGGACAGGATTGGATGTTAGGCAACATGAATTTCGAGACCTCGTGATAATCAAATAGAAATTGAAGAACGCCAAAGTTAATGTTAAGGGTATCAGACACCTCAATAGTCCGTTTGAGAACGGTAGTGCAACCCTCGCTGATTGCCCCCTACATGGACGCAAGTATGTCCTCCACTTACTCCTCTGACTTCTTCCGCTTCTTCTTCGGTCGACCGCCCTCTTCAGGAGGTACAAACTCAGCCTCTCTCTCCTTGGACTTCTCCTCCTTGCGGCTCTTTTGCTTCTCCTTGCGTTCGTTTTGCGCGGCTCGGTCCTTGGCCTCCTTGCCGAGGAAGTACTCGCCGCTCTCGATCTGCATATCCACCTTGCTCTTCTCAGGCGCGGGAGGGAAGGGCGTGTACACCTTCTTGGACTTGTCAGTGACATTGCGCGGCACGCGGCGTGCGCTAAGCGTCTTCTTCCGGAAGTTGGGGAGAAAGCGGTCCCAGCTCTCGTTGGCGAGCTCGGGGTCCTTTGCGAGCTCACGCTTGATCATGAGCTCCTTGATGTGGTAAATGGGGTGGATGTTGGCCATGCAGTCCTCGACGACTCGTCGCATTTCCTTGAGGCCCTTGTAGGGCCCCATCGCTGACACTGTGTTGCCATGGACGAGGATGTAGGTCTGGGTGAGCAGCTCGAGCGCCTTGAGGGTCGAGCCGTTGGGGCCGAGGATTCTTTGACGCCGCTTGACGAATCGCTCCTTGTTTCGCACAAGGCTTCGGATCTTGATGATATCGCACGCGACGCCATCCTCGAGGATCTTGATAGCTTGGGGGGCCGGGACGCTTCGAGCCAAGAGCTTGATCAGGTCGCGTGCGTTGAGGATGGAGGCGGGGTCAAAGGTCTTTCGGGTCGTCTTGACGGTCATTGAACCCTCGACTAAATCAAGTGTGCAGGCGATGCCGGTCTTCTCGAGGGCTCGTGTGACAAGAGGCCAAGCCTCCTTGAGGTAGACTTCGCGATACTTGGGGAAGAGGGTCGCAAACGAGGATTCCTCAGCGAAGGTGCCGCCCACATTGTCCTTGGGCGTAAAGGCGTCGATCTTCCACTTGTCGATGTCGTCCGTATCCCACGGCTTGGGCTTCTCATGCGTGGAGGGCATTGTGACAGTGTCGCCCCTGGTCTGGTAGAAGCTGAATGATGTTGGTTGAGCAGCAGATTTTGTTATGGCTGGCAACGAGGCTCCCAAGTTTTTTTTCGATGCAAAAGAATCCCAGGCTGTTGGAGAGTGGGGGCCGCTTGATGTGGGGGACGGCGGGACCCATGGCGTGGGCCAATCATGACGCTAAGGTACCGGCTCTTGAATTTCTTCGTTTGCAACATCACCGACTCTGAAGCCTCGTGAGCATCAAGGTCTCATCCAACCCCACAACCACCGCCAAAATGTCGAAGGGTCGCGCAACCGGAGCAGTTGACCAGATCGTCAAGCTGATTGTGGGAGCTGGCCAAGCCAGTCCTAGTCCCCCGGTCGGTCCCGCACTGGGTAGCAAAGGTGTAAAGTCCATGGACTTTTGCAAGGTACGCGACCATCGCTACGAGTTTGGGAGGCATACTGGGGAGTTAGGATCGGGTCAATCGCTAACTCGTGGATCAGGAGTTTAATGCTCGAACCTTAAACTTCATAGTAGGCACGCCGATTCCCTGCAAGGTGACGGTCCGACCTGACCGATCATTCCACTTCGACGTCCGCACACCGCACACGTCATGGCTGCTGCTCAATGCAGCCCAAGGCCCGATGAATAAGAAGGGAAATCGAAGGGGAGCGAGTAAACCCGGCCACGAGACCGTTGGTACCGTTAGCCTCAAACACATCTACGAGATTGCGAAGATCAAGCACTCCGAGCTGCGTCTCTCTGGACTTTCCCTCGAGTCACTGTGTAGATCCATCATCTTTCAGGCGAAATCGATAGGGATTGATGTGGTGGCATGATGCAAGCGTTTTGGAATCTGGGGATGGAGTTGTGGTGAGAGTTACGGGCATGGATATTACCATCTACGACTAGAGGTCGAATATGTACAACAGAGTATGAATGGAACGGCACCAGCTAGAAGGCGAATGTATGAGTTGATCTGCTCAGCGGTATTCCGCAACCATCTGAGTGTTTGCAGTATTTCTTCATTGACACAATGTGCCATGGTGAGTGCTTGAGCTATCACATGAGTCGCTGGCCGGCACTAGATCGGGATAACGACACCCGTCCAAAATTGTATCGAAATAAAATATGTGCCAGTAGCTTAATCAATTAGAAAACATGTGAAATATGTCTACTTGGTTATTAATTGATAATCTCAATAAGTAGAGCCCTTGCTTCAACATTGATACCTGTGTGGCCCACTTCAAGTGTAAGGTGGTATGCAGTGAGCTCTTCTGATACTTTGACTAACTGGGAAGATACCACAAATACCTAGGCATGTATTCGCAGTGATAGGAAACTCGGCATGTGTGTTGAAGGATACTCGTGGATCTTTAGCCACCAAGGTCGTCAACTAACACTGGCGCATTCATCAAGGTCCGTACTTGTGGGTCACTTTACCATGTTTGCGACAAGCGACTCAACGTCACAGAACACGTGCTAGAGTAGAAGTCTAGAAATAGAAATGTCAAGTGTTCGACACAGCTTGACTAGAAATAGGCAATTGACCGTCGCCACGAATTGCCGAAAACTCTTCCGACTTTGTAAGTTGGCCGATTACCTTGTTGGGTTTGATTAATGGTGGCAGGCATCTCAAGCTAGTCCATGGCCCGGAACATGGGAGGCGAATGGAGACAGCCCTATCGCCCGATGGTCCGAGTCTAGAAGCATTCTATGTTGCTGCTGGGTGCCACAGCGAGACATAACAAATACAAGATCAAAACAAAATAGAATAAGGGGATGGGATTTACGAAGGCCTTTCAGCAGCTTGAAATTAGAGAATGCTTGTAATTAGAGAAGGACCACATTAGACACATCAGGCAGCAAAGCACATGCTTTTTTCTGGCCTGCCCTGACTCCCCGAGATGGACCAAGTGCCAGACAGATACTTGGGTGGGGACTCCTTCGGCCGGTCTTCGTCACCCCAGCTCCAAGAGGCAGCGCCACTGCGGACCGTCATTCTCAAAGGAGTATTCATCTGTGTCACACATGAAGATTTTTCTGATTTTTACTCGTGGCGATGGCGAGCATAAATGACGAACTACGCGGAGTATGACACATGCAAACGCAAGCCACCATCGTTGGTACCTGGTTTGTACCCAAGTTTGCCCGGGGCCATGCATGGTTGCACTTCGTAAGAATATTGAATGAGACAGAGACATCCATGGATTGATACCCTGGGAAGGCACTGTACAGACAGCACTGTTAAGCGTCCTATAATACTGCCGGACTACAGTGTCAGTGCAGGCGGCGCAGAGCAAACGACGCACACCATGTGCTGGGTACAGGTAGGTGCTGCATCTGGCGTTTGGGATCGGCTGGGCGCGTAGGGTTTGATTCCGAATGGGGCAAGTGTGTGGAAGGATTCGGGTGTTATTCCGCGCTTGGCCGTGAAGCGTGCTGAAGGTTTCCCCCAATTGTTCTGGGTGAGAGGTGAGTCTCATGTGTACCCGACGTCGGCCGCGACTTGGCGCTGTCCCCGCGGAAGCCAAGCCGGCACCAGAGATGGGAGTTGACGAGTCATCTACGGAGGACCCAACAAGTAATTCCCTTCCATCGCATCTGGTCAACTGGGCAGCATCGCCTCTGCTAGAAAAAATTTGCTACAAGGTGCCCTTGCTAGACCATGCGCTGGGACCAAGGGGACCAAGTTGAGCATGTGTGCTCGGATAGAGTCGTGGAGTGGCTGAATGCGTACGACCAAGAAGCAGGGTACTTTCATATCTCAGCACATATTGCAGCAGCACGATGTATCATATGCCCACTTGCAGCATGGAAGCTCGACATGGGAGATGCACAAGTGAACCGTGTCGTTGGGTGTTGGGCATGAGCTTTAAATTAATTATTCTAGGGCTGGGAAAAAAACGTCATAAATCACGAGTTGGGATCGGTGGTGGTGATGTTGGCCGCAAGGTCGGTCCGAGTCGCCGCCAGGTATTTCACGGTGCGGTCTGGCGCGCCACTAGCTGGATATCGTATCGTAGAATACCGCAGTGGTACATGTTACCTGCCGACGTATTGGTAGTAGCTTGTCCTGGAGCCGTAAAGTGGGAGCAGCTAGAACGAAGCAGTGTTCGTTTGTATGGGGAGGAGTCGGGTGCCCCACCACTGCCACCAGCAGCTTTTATCATCGTTTGTCGCAAGTCTTGTTCAACTTCGCTTCTCCTCCAAACCCTTCCGTCCCACTCCTCGCCAGTGCCTACGTCCTGGAACGTCTCCCCGTCTTCCAGTATCGATCCTTATCCGATGCCTGCTCCATCTCCCCTCGGCGAGCATCCCCCTATGGAGGGCGTCTCTGGTGAGTTTCTCATCCGGCGATGCCGGGTCGCGAGCTGCCCCACCTTGACTCTCACGTTGGCGCATCGACCAGCGATGCTTGAGGTGATCGCAATCGCTGACATTTCTTCGTGATTCAGCTCCAGAGCCTCCTCAGAAGCCTGCGGATACTTCTAGCACCGAAGACAAGACCAGCGACGACGATACCGGCGTTCGATTCTCCTCCACTGCCGACGAGATAGCCCCCACTGTCTCCGCCGCAACCATGGTCAACGAACCATCCCATAACCCGGCCAAGCGGGACGAGACGAGCTCCTTCACCGAGGTTACTGCCGACCAGCTTCAGGCTTTCACCAAATCGCTTCACGGTCGTGCTCTCCAAGAACTCCGCATGAATACTTATCAATTCGAAGCTTTCTCGCTTCCACCATCTAGAGTAAGTGCTCACTGCCCCTCTTTCAAAACAGAACGGATCGCTTTTGGCAGCCCTCCATGGTGTTGCGTCGATTCACATCTCGCCGACTGGTACAACGTGTTATGCCTCTCATGGATATCGGGGCCAATATGCTTACACTAGAGTTTCGTCCGTCAAATCGGATTCCTCTCATGTACGTCATGCCTGGACTCATGCTGACTGTTTCCCCTCCTAGGTCCCATCCCATGAGGATGAATCCAGTCCTTCCACCAGACTAACAACTCCAACCTCCGCGCACTTTCAATCCCCTCACGGCAGCCCGAGACTCTCAGCCCTGGCGTCTCCTCCACTCACCCCGGCTGGATCCAGCCAGGCCGGTATCGACAAAGTGGCTAAAGATGGTGCAAGTGCCCCAGGAGCTCATGAACCGCCGACAATTACCCCTCAGCCGTCATCATCTCATGATAAACCCTCGCCGGTCCCGGAGAGCAGACCCCTTACTCAGCGAGCCACTTCTGATCACGCTATCCGAAGAGCTTCGTCTGCCGAGGAGAGACAACACAAGACTTCACATCGACGAGGAATGTTTGGCGTGGGACCTGGCTCCATGCCCGCATCTAGAGACTCGAGCCCCTCCCGGAGCTCCGCATCGAACTTCTACTCCAAGCCCATAACCCCAGGCGGCGATCTCAACGATCCATACGCCAAGGGACGCCGTCCCCCACCTCCTCAGGCTGCCACCAAGCACTCAATCGATCCTAGATTCGTCTTTTCTAGGAAGAAGAAGCACAGTTCCCCGCATGGGTCGAAAGCGAGCTTGTCTGACAAACGCGCATCTACTTTCTTTGGTGGTGTGAAGAATAGCACCGATGAGCTCCACAATGAGAGCACCGCCACTAGCCAAGGTCACCCTGGCCCCCATGGATCTATGGCAGATCTGAAGCGTTTCTTTCGGAAGCCAGGACATGGTCATCATCATAAGAAGAGGGAATCGTCGCCAATTCCAGCGCCGACAGGAACGAAGACGCCACCAAGCTCTCGCTCGACGCAACAGTTGCCTTTTGGAGACGACCATGGCCTATCCTCGCGATATGGCAAGTTGGGCAAATTTCTGGGATCTGGAGCGGGTGGTTCGGTCAGACTGATGAAGCGCAAAGATGACGGAACTGTGTTTGCTGTCAAAGAATTCCGTGCCAGACACACGTATGAAACCGAAAAGGAGTACAACAAGAAAGTCACGGCCGAGTTCTGTGTCGGTTCCACACTTCATCATGGCAACATCATTGAGACATTGGATATCTTGCAAGAGAAGGGTCGTTGGTACGAGGTCATGGAGTATGCGCCATTCGATCTTTTCGCCATTGTCATGACGGGAAAGATGTCGCGGGAGGAAATAACGTGTGCTTTCCTGCAAATCCTGAATGGAGTGACGTACCTGCACAGCGTCGGCCTTGCTCATCGCGATTTGAAGCTGGACAATGTTGTTGTTAGTGACAAGGGAATCATGAAAATTATCGATTTTGGGAGCGCCCATGTCTTCAAGTATCCGTTTGAGACCGAGACAGTTCCCGCCAAAGGTACGTTCGGAACAAAAAACTGAAAATCGAAACCGGGAAACGACTGACACTATTACACAGGCATTGTTGGATCCGACCCGTATCTTGCCCCGGAAGTGTATGATTCCAAGGAATACGATGCTGTTGCGGTGGATATCTGGTCTCTCGCGATCATTTTCTGTTGCATGACGCTTCGCAGATTCCCCTGGAAGCTCCCGCGTATGACGGATAACTCCTTCAAACTCTTCGCTGCCGATCCGACACCTGGACATGATCCTAAGAAGCTAATCGTGCCGTCCAAGTCGACGAATGACTTGACTACCACGCCGGCACGCGATTTCCTCCCTGAGCATGGTGACAAGCATCACCACGAGAAACAGCACCACCATGAGAAACACGACCGAAAGGAGGGTGGTGTTGCAAACCAGCCAACCCCCGCGCAACCTGCCAATACAACAAGCGGCACGACGACCGAGAAGAAGGAAACTATCAAAGGTCCATGGCGCATTCTGCGGTTACTTCCTAGAGAGAGTAGACACATTGTCAGTCGGATGCTTGAGATTGACCCGAAAACTCGCGTTCGAATGGACGAGATCCTGCAAGAGCCATGGGTCGCGGACACAGTCATTTGCCAGCAATTTGACCATGGCGAGGTCATCCCGGCCGAGGACCACACACATACTCTGGAGCCGCCAGCCAACCAGCAGCCAGGACATAAAGCATAGAATGGGGACGGGGCTTTCTTGGTGTACCAAGATGTCTCCAGTGGGCATTGTCACAGGAAATTGGCGTTTGGAGAGGGTTGATTGGGGTAGTTACCAAATTGGGGTTATGGAAGAGAGCGCATTCGTACATTGATGGACATGACATAGCTTGACAGCGCACGATCACAGATAGAAGTTGGAACAGCAAATGAGGCAAGGAAACGGCGCCAGCCGCTCAGTAATAGGATGATTCGTAGATTTCACACCAGCGTTAGCAGATAGTCACCAGTCCTAGTAGCAGAGGAAACAATAGTCATTTCAATTGCGGTATCCGGATTGGCTACCTAAGCCAGCGAAGAGCACTTAGTTCAGTGAATGTCACGCACGTGCATTGTTAGGTTTGTGTCGGGATGTGATGCCGGCGGTCTCGGAGCCGGGGAAATCCAGAGCCGAGCTTGGGGAAAAAATTGCGGCCCTCTTCTGGAAGCTGTTGGAAAGCGAGGTCCACCCGGATTGATTCCATTGAACTATTCTCTCTCCCGACTTTACTTCTCCTCAACTCACATCACGACTTTACGATCATTTCCCAGTCCACATCACCTCACACAACATAATCACAATGGTGCGTGCCTCCACAACCCCCCCTCGCCCCTCCATCTTTCGCAAAGGCGAATTGGCGGTAGTGAGCCAAGTCCTCCGGCCTCACTCCCTCGGCAATGGAACCGCTTGTCGAGAGGGGCCAATGGACAACAAAATATGCAAAGGATCGAGCAGAAACATTGAAGAAGGATACAGAGCTAACTGGGTTTGCGCTACAGGCCACCTCCATTCGATCCATCCGAGCTCTCGCTCCCCTCCTTGACCGTGTCCTGGTCCAACGTATCAAGGCCGATACCAAGACCGCCAGCGGCATCTTCCTGCCCGAGTCCAGCGTCGAGAAGCTCAACGAGGCTAAGGTTGTGGCTGTCGGCCCCGGTGCTCTCGACAAGAAGGGCAACCGGCTGCCCATGGGCGTCGCCATTGGTGACCGCGTCCTGATCCCCCAGGTACGATGACAAATGACGGCGCTATAGCGTCTGTGTGAGAGACGTTTTGGAACCCGAGAACGGTTGTGCTAACACGTGGCTGTAGTTCGGTGGCTCTCCCGTCAAGGCTGGTGAGGATGAGTACCAGTTGTTCCGCGACAGCGAGTAAGTAACAGTCCGCCTATGAGGCACCCATGGTCCCAAACTCACGGCCCACATGCTAACTAACCGCCCCTCTGTAGGATTCTGGCCAAGATTAACGAATAAGATACCCCGGATACACATTGGGTCAGAATGTACTATATTGTACCATATCGAAGCGGCCGTTGTCGGGGATTGGGCAAGGTCGCGGCCGGCCTTCTCTCGTAAAAGAGGAGACAGGATAAAGAGAGGGAGGCTGGACATGTAAAGTAAGGGGACCAAGAACCGAGATGAATTATGTCCATTACGACAATGTAGGAGAGGAAAGGTTAGAGAACTGCCCCTGCCTTTTTGTTGCAAGTCATCATGGTGGGCACGCAGTTAAGGCTCGGTTTCAATCTCCACTCCTTCATCTTGCCTTTTCAACCGCAGACATGGCTTCGGATCGGCGCATACGGGACCGAGGACGTCGGCCGCTCCATACATGTGTGATGTAAGCTGACACGGATGCATGAAGGAAAAGCAAGAACCCAGCCTGAATTGGGCAACGGGAGACTTGAGGCTTTACGGAGTTAACTGTACAAGCCGCCAGGTGCTTGAGGGTGGAATTTCATGCGCCATCGAGACGCGGAGGCGACATATCGATTGGCTCAGGGACCGCCGTCTACATGGGGGTTCAATGGCCTGAGGCCACCGCTCTGGCCGAAGGCCGAACAGCCAAGCCCGTATTTTTCTTACAGTATGAGAACGGGTCTAGATGGTCAGGATGATCCAAAGCCCAAGATTTGTCGCAGCTGCGGTCATACGGAGCTGTAGAGAGTGTATGATGTTGGTAAAATCTGGCGGAGGCTGTTCCTTGTTAAGTGTCTCGTTCTGGTTGTTAGCCCCCCCTGGGAGTTGGCAAATTGCTTACGATTCTCGGGATCTTGTGTCGCCTTGGCTTGCGAAGGGCAGCCAAGGAGAGTTAAGGATGCTGGATCGGATATTGTGAGACGGAGCGGGAGCACTGAGAGGGAACGAGAATGGCTTATAGTAGCTGTGCATTGACTGTGCACAAGGACTGGGCTAAACCTATTTTCGTTTATCATGAAAGGAGCAAGTGAAGGGAAGTTTGGAAGCGACGAACCGACTACTTCAATTTATCCATGTGCAATCCTCAACTAACAAGACAGGAAGCCAGGCTGGCCTCCGGGGGAAGAAAAACACCACACACCAATTGATATTCTACTACAATAAACTCATTCGCTCCTCTCGGGAACAAGGAACAACTAAATTATAGAATAAATCGAAGAAATAAAAGTATAACTTTATCACCAAATCAGTCTAAATTATGTACAATCTATTTCCTAGTGTTGCTTATGACCGTAGAGGAAAGTTGTTCCTTTATGGTGTGTGGTGTTTCTCTTCCACCCCTTGGCTGGGTCATGGGCAGATGCCGGGTTGTGTCAATCGTCAATCGTAAATAGTGGGGAATTGCAACAGGAAACGAATGTGAGTTGCTGGGTAATTGGGACACAGTTGATCCACGGGGGACTGAAGACGGGATGACAGCGGAAACTGTCCCTCATGCTACCTGCGTAGATCCTTCTTCTCCCCAGTTGCGCACGCTAGCCCTTGATCTTTGTCCTTTATGCTGGGTTCGGGGTTTGGGATTGACGTTTGAGGTTGAGGGGAAAGCATGGGTGTTGGCGGCTCCTTGGCTTTATGAGCTGAGGGGATCCCTCGATCAAATTGATAGGCTCTGGTCCTAGTCCTGGGCGTCTGCTGTCAACGACCGGTGTCTGTGTCTGATTGCTGGATTGCGATGCTGGTCTGGTGGCTCTTTTTCATTTTATTACAGTCTCGTGTCAATGTGTTACAGTCTTGGCCGCGTACGTGGCTTTGGGTGAATGAGCTGATGCAGTGTGAGGATGCTGGTGTTGGCCATTGCCCGGGGAAGCCGCAGTGTCTACCTGACCTTGTGTGCGTGCGTGTCAATGTTCAAGGGTTAAAAACTCAGTTCTGTACCTTACTTGGCAACTTTATTCTCGGTCAGCGATTTGGCGGGCCAATTGGGCCATGAATCGAGGATTGCCCTGATCCCTGGATCACCAGGCCAGGGATATCTCGGCCAGGGGCAAAACGGGGGGCAGCTGTGGAGCCAAGAGCGCTGAAAAAAGGCCTTCGGAAGGCCGTCGCACCACTGCAAGCCGCCGATGCAGCTGGTGGGACACTGGATCCGCCGGGCGATGATCCACTGGCGATCCTTGGGATTGTTTCCGGCTCTTCGTACTCTCGCCCGTCCCTTGATTTGAGGCTCACTGGCCTCGTTCAGGGCTTACCCGCCTCATTATGCCTGGCTGGCTGCAGGACGAAACATGGCTTGCTGAGGGACAAACCAACAGGCGCTCTGGCGTACCTTGCATGGCTAACCTACCCGCAGCTCCCCTTGGCCGGCGGGAAAAATAAAAACCTCCGCAGGCCGGCAGCCCGTTTGTTTCGGTTGGTTAGTTCGATTGGCTACCAATGACTCCTGGGAGGCTTCCAACAACTGCCAACTCCACCAGCAACGCAGGAACGCGCGCGCGAGAGAGACGGGACAAGATCAAACAAAGTTGCGGGACGGCAATAATCGTACGGGATATTACTATGCAGACCCAATTGGAGGTGCAGGCGCACGGGAGAAGGAAATGACAACGGAAGACGCGCGACGGCTTCGTTTTTTCTTGTTTGTTTCATGTGGGCATGCCCGCTCCTCTTGGCGGGGGAGGAGGCGGTGGCCGCCAATCTGGGTCCGATGCAGCATCATTATCCTGTTGTTGTCTGCAGGGAGTCTAGCAGGAGCCTATCAGTCATCCAGGAGTTGTCCAGTAGGCATCTCGTCTAGTATTAATTGCCGACGGATGGGCCAGATGTCGTGTCGCCAAGCCCATGCCAACAGCCAGCCCAGTGCATCCTGCCTACGCCAAGGGATGCACGAACACACCAGCAATCCTACCGGACGGCCAGCAATCCTGAGGAGCGATCAAGGATTGGACTAAGCAGTCAGCCACATGTTTGAGAGAGAGGGGCCCCCGCCTGGTCTGTGATCTGCGAGGTTATTCCCTACATGAATTCTTTGCACTGAGATGGTGTTAGACGCTGGCCCAGCAGGCAGGCCTGGTCGTGAGTGACCATGCGGCCTGTGTTCCGTTCCGCCCACCGACCCATGGCGCCAGCGAAGGCGCGCGTTTGCTCTCAGACTACGAGTTCCCACTTGTTCCGTCTCCATGCCTCCATGTCTCCATCTTTGAGAGTCTGAGTTCCCCCTCCTAAGCCTCTCCAGCCTCCAGGGTTACGCTGATGGGACGTCCGGGATCCCAGGACTAGGGGCGGATGGCTGCGGTAGCATCGAGCTGCATCTGTCCGGGGGCCCACGATGTCAACCTATATCAAGGTCCAAGCCCGGCCTGTCGTGGCTCCCCTTTCCTCCTTTCTCTCGTCACCCTTCTTTCTCAATCCGGTGTTGAGCAATTGTTCTTCTGTGCTTTTCTCTCTCTCTCTCTCTAGTAGAGCTTCATTCCTTCATTTGTTCACCCATTCACTCCTTTGACACATTCACACTCCTTTGATTGCCGCCATCAGAGCTCATCAGCCCCCTTTCAACAAACCCTCCAGCAACGAATTCTTTGCCCCAGCGGCTTCAAGTGGAAACTGGTCTTTCTGCTTCAATTTATCTTCATCCTTGACAATAAGTTCCTCGACTCTCACAAGCACACTATTTACCATGAAGTTCCTCGCTACCGCCCTTGGCTTCGCCTCCGCCGCGACTGCTCACACCCTCTTCACCACCTTCTACGTCGATGGCGAGAACCAGGGTGACGGAACCTGTGTCCGTGAGCCCACCGATGCCTCGACCGCCAACAGCCCCATCTACCCCCTCAATGGCGACGACATGGCTTGTGGTATGTACTTTTCCTCCTCAGAGACACCCAATTGGGTTCCTTGAAATGAGAAAGAAACAAAACAAGACTAACAACTTCGTAGGCCGTGATGGCGAGATTGCTGTCAACTACATCTGTCCCGCCTCCAGCGGTTCCCAGTTGACATTCGAGTTCCGCGAGTCACCCTCTTACACCAGCTCTGGTGTGATTGCTGAGGGTCACAAGGGCCCCTGCAACGTCTACATCAAGAAGGTTGACGACATGTTCAGCTCCAAGGCCGCCGGCAGTGGCTGGTTCAAGATCTGGGAGGATGGCTACGATGTCGACAGCGACACCTGGTGTACCGACACCCTCCGCGCCAACAACGGCCATCTGTCCGTTGACCTGCCCACCGGTCTTCCTTCGGGCTATTACCTTGTCCGCCCTGAGATCCTCGCCCTCCACGCCGCCGTGGACGGTGACCCTCAGTTCTACACCAGCTGCGCCCAGATCTTCATTGAGAACGGTCCTGAGATCGAGCTAGAGATTCCCGAGAAGTATGAAGTCAGCATCCCCGGCTACCTCACCAGCGACGATGCTGCCCTCACCTTCAACCTCTACGACACCCCCCTAGGCGAGTACCCCATCCCAGGTCCCGACGTCTACATCCCCACCTCGGAGTCGATTGGCAGCAAGCAGACCCAGAAGGACGGTGTTATTCCCTCTGGCTGCCTCGCCAAGAACGCCAACTGGTGCGGTGAGGCCCTCGACACCTACTCGACCCAGGATGGCTGCTGGGCGTCCGCCGAGGTTTGCTGGAACCAGGCCGATACCTGCTGGGACAGCGTCCCCCCCAGCGGCTACTCTGGCTGCACCACCTGGAACAACTACTGCACCAAGATTGGTGACAACTGTGAGGCTGGCAACTACGACGGCCTTCCCGACTTTGATCTCTCCGAGGTCTTTGCTGATGTCCCTGGCCCTATCCCTACTCCCTACGGCAGCTTCGAGACCACTCCCGTAACCGGTGGCGACAGCTCTGACGACTCCAGTGATGGTGCTTCTTCCACCAAGGCCGCTTCTACCACCAAGGCAGCCTCTTCCACCGAGGCTGCCTCCACCCAGGAGGCCGCTGCTGAGGAGACCTCCGTCTACTCAGCGGCCGCCACGACTACCGCTAAGGCCGCAGTCACCACAGATGAGCCCGTCAAGCCTACCTACGTCTACGTGGTCCCTGGAGCGTCCGAGGATGCCACCTCTACTTACTCCGCCAGCCCAGAGCAGACGTCCGAGAGCTCCGGCAACGAGAGCGGTCTCAAGGTGTCCGAAGACGGTCGCTGCGGCGGCGAAACCGGCCAGACCTGCGAGGGCAGCACCTTTGGAAACTGCTGCTCCAAGAAGGGCAAGTGTGGCCGCAAGACCCGCCACTGCAGCTGCGGTTGCCAATCTGCCTTTGGCATCTGCGATTAAGTGTAAATATCTTGTCTACATTTATTCATGCCAAAAGGCATGCACGGGGCTTTGGGTAGAGAGGGATCCCGACTCTCAGTTCACTTCGACTTATGTACAATGGTTTACGGACTTTTTTTTTCTTAACGATTCACTTCTCTTTTGGTGACGGGATCTAGACCTAGAGAACGGGCGGGCTAGATCGGGGATTGTATAAGTAAACAGATTACTTAGAAAGCCAGATGAGCAATCATCTCAATACAATGAGGATTGCGACCCAATTTGATGGATCAATGTGTCATGTGATGTAGTTGCGCTACCGTGAATATGAATGAACGTGAGTAGGTAGGCACAGTTTTGTAGCATTGTCTTGAGTTGGGTTGTCGTCCTATGAATGTCATGTCATTGGTGTCTAAGGTTGATTCACTTTTTGAGACAATGTCCGCGGGAGTACGAATGAAACAAGGATATTGATCACCTATCATAAAGGAGAGCCGCACATAGACTAAGGCATACAGAAAATGAGAAGGGATTTATGATCTTGCGTGGCGACACTGTTTGATCGTGAACGAATGCGATTGCGAGGCAAAGTGGCTGAGCACGTATCTTGAGCTGTCGTTGAGGTTGTGTGGCTGGTGACAGGTGTTCAGCCCGAGGTATCGGCAGCTTCCCTGTATTCGCTTGTGAGGTGGCGATGATGACGTCGGGGATTTCGCCTAGAACTCTCCAACATCGAGCACCCAGATTCTCTTCTGCGGTAACACTGCACACATGCTCTTAGAATGAGCCTAAAGGGGACAAGGGGCGATGAGGCAGGCGCCACAACGGCAGGGCCGCCCTCATGGCCGCCTCAGGGGTCTGGAATGCTGCGGTGCGACGAGAAAGCCGCTCCAACCGCTCCAACTCACCCGCCACTGAGAGTAGTAGAGGCATGAACTGCCTGAACTGCAGGCAGTGGTGACATTACAGCCACCATGCAAGTAAGTGAACAGGTGCCTTACCGATTGGGCCTCGGAGGGGATTCGAAGTTGATCAGGCACTGGCCTTGTGCGGAATTGTTCGCTGCCTGCTTCTCCAGGTCAGCTGCCGGCGCTGAATGAAGAAAGTGGGTGCAATGTTTGTGTGTCTACCCAGGGTTGATCATCGTCGCGTGTCAACTTGATGAGGGTTTATCCGGTTAGGCAGCTCGAGCAATTCCTCTAACTTAGGCTTTGCAAATTCATTTACGTAGCTTTGGTCAACTCGAGCCTCGAGAACAGGGAACACCCAAGCTCGAGGCCGAGTATCGATCAAGCATTGATCATTCCCAAATGACCATTGGCAGGGAGAGGAGAACTGAAGGCAGGCCGCTTGGCCTTCAGGCCCATGCGATTCTAGCTCTGTGACACTTTGATAGGCATTGGCATTGTGACCAAATCAAGCTGTGCATGTCACCGTCTGTTCCTTAATTTGTTCTTACCACGTTCTCACATTGCTCAGCAGGAACTTGCGGGTTTGCGGGAACAACTCCTGGTCGACTAGCACCTCCACACTCTCCAATCTCGCCACAACCATCATCTCGTCACATTCCCGCTAACAAGTTAAGCCAGCTAGGGCACATGCTTCCTGGTATTGTCGAGCCTCTTCTGTCATATTCAATAGACCACCTGATATCTATTATTCCGGTGCAAGCAAAGCGCATAATTCATCAAGGCTTCCATGCGAAGACGACAATAGGCACCTAGGTGGTGCTCTCGAGCGAATTGAGTCAGTGGTATCTCCAGCAAGGCATCGTCAAGTGTTCATCAGCCCCAATCAAGCCTAGAGCGACGACCGGCGTTGCCGTTTTCTCCAATCCGCCTAGCCCCCAACTTTCAGCACTTCCTCCCCGTGGGCCAGGTACTCTCTCTTTTAGTGGGCTGTGACCGCTCCAGCGCCTCCCTCCACGTCCCCAGCCGTGCCTCCCTAGTACACAAGGTGCCTAAAAAGTGACCTCTGCCAGGTGCCTGCTTTACCCGTTCGTCACCCTACAAGAAGAGGCTACAAGGACTACCTACACCCGAGACCGCCTACGAACCTCGACATCATACCGCCTAAGAAATTACTTAGCTACCTTAAGGTAACAAGACCCTATACGCGCATCCACTCAGGTAGCCAGCCATTCTCCCATCTACAATCCCGCCTCCGTCGTCACCTGCCATCCTGGGCCCGGACCTGGACCTGACATAACCCACCTAAACTACCTCGCTGTCCCAAGTGACAAGTCCCAAAAGCCCCAACCCCATCTCCTCCGCGACACGGCCTCAACCCTCGACGACCTCAACGACCGCCCGTTTCCTCCGACTCCTGTCGCCTCTCCTGTTGCTGCCGCTATCGCTGCTGCTGCCATCCGTCACCATGTCGAGTAATCGCAACTATGACTTCCTGGTACGATCCGACCTCTCCTCCCCCCACCGCCGCTGCCCGCGCTGCCCGCCCCCTGCTTGCTACGTGCTGCATCCTGCCATCGCAACCCTCTCGATCAGACACTTTGTGCAGATGCCTCAAGCAGATGCCGTGTGGAATACGCATCGCCAGGCTCGAGGGCTGCAACTGGCTTCATGCGTTGGCTTCTACTGAGATCTGCCCTTGCTAACTGGGACCCGCGAATAGATCAAGCTGCTCCTGATAGGCGACTCCGGCGTCGGCAAGTCGTGCTGTCTGCTGCGCTTCAGCGAAGATTCCTTTACTCCGTCCTTCATCACCACTATCGGCATCGACTTTAAGATCAGGACCATTGAGCTCGATGGAAAGCGTGTCAAACTGCAAATCTGGGACACCGCCGGCCAAGAGCGCTTCCGCACCATCACCACCGCCTACTACCGCGGCGCCATGGGCATCCTCCTCGTATACGACGTTACCGATGAGCGCTCATTCAACAGTACGTCTGCATTCTGATTTCCTAACTTTGGCGAGCCTATTTCCTATCGGAACCGTCGGTCTTGAATTCTGGATGTGGCGTCCCGCGTCATCGCCCATCGTCAATTGTCGTCATTGCTCGCTGCTGCGCCTAGCCCCCAAACACCGACTGAAACACTTCTTACCCCCCCAACTGCGGAAGAAATGCTGACATTGTGATGCTCCACAGACATCCGCACCTGGTTCGCGAACGTAGAGCAGCACGCCACCGAGGGCGTCAACAAGATTCTGATCGGAAATAAGTGTGACTGGGAAGAGAAGCGCGTTATCTCGACTGAACAAGGCCAAGGTCTCGCCGACGAGCTCGGCATCCCTTTCCTCGAGGTTTCCGCCAAAAGCAACATCAACATCGACAAGGCCTTCTACAGCCTAGCCGCTGACATCAAGAAGCGACTCATCGACAACTCCAAGAACGAGCAAGGGCCTTCGGCGAGCGGCGTCAATGTCGGCGAAAAGAGTGACGGCGGCGGTAGCAAGTGCTGCTAAGCGTCCGGGAAGACGCAGCTTGCATCCGTCATTACCTTTGCTCTTCATTTTTACCTATTTTAGTTACATTGGCACATCGTGTGTATCAGCCAGCGTGCCTGCCAGGATCACAGAAGATGAGAGATGAGAGAGGGGAGAGGAGGGAGAATGGAGAAGAAGCCAGTAGTGGAGGAAGGAGAGGAGGGGTGGAGAGGGATAGATGAGATGTTGAGATGTTGAGAGAGCGCGGCAGCCTCAGTTACGAGAAAGAAGGCACAGCCACACACGGGAGGCTCGGGTCATGTCTATTCGCCCCGGTCGGCCTTCCCAACCCCCCTAGAGAACAAATATGGTCTGGAGTTTCGGTTTTTGATCTGGGTCTAATACACGTTGCTACCGTTGTGTGCCTGTTTGCGGTTCCGTCGCGATGATTCTTGATACCTACATGGGAGTGGTCGACGGAGGAGGGAGAAACCGAGAGGATGAATTGAGCGGGAGAAGGTATGTACAGAGTGCAGGGGGAACTGCACTAGGAACAGACAGGGCCACCTTTGTGGGGGTACAGCAGGCATGTGTAGTGGAGAGAATATGTCTTGTTCTTATATTGCTTTGTTTTCTGGCTGATTTACTAGCTTTGTTTCTATACCTCTATGAATGATGCAGTGAGGACCGTACGTTGAGTCTGGCCTTCAACTTCTTTAGTGAGCGTGCGTTGATTCCAGCTGCGGATGAAGCGCCAGGCGACATCGGGGGACTTGCACACAATAACAAATCGATTTCGCAATTTCTGGCGGAAGGTGTGGTCTTCTTTAAGGGGGACGCGGGTGTTGCGAGCAAAGATGGACTGGTTCTCATGGAGGGTAGTGGCAAGGTGGTATGGTTTGCTTGTAGCCCATGGCTCATTGCGAGCTTGGCCATCGGCGTCAATAAAGGATTGCAGGTCAGCGGCAGAGATGGCCGAGTTGTGCATGTGGAGCAAAACGACAGCAGGCTCAACGGTGAAGCCTGACCGGCGGACAAGCTCGTTGACGAGGTGCTGCCAGGGCCACTTGCCCTTGACGCGGGATAAGCGGGCATTAATGCGGTTCGCCGAGGGTGCGAGGGAACCTGGAGTGATGGTGAAGGCGTCAACTTCTTCCTCTGGGGAGATGGAGGCCGGGCCACGAAGGTTGGAGGGGACCGAGTTGGTCCAAAGGCCAGTCTTGGAGCGCATCTTGAGCTGGGCGAGGCGGAAGACGCGGTCGAGCTTGGACTGGTAGACGATAGCAGCAGCATGTGAGGCGAAGGAGATGCGGTAGTTGCCAAGGGGTTCGAGGGTCCAGGGATCGCGTTCTTGATGGACTAGGGGCGGGTTAGTATGACATGTATATGTGCTTGATGAGGACGTCGGACAGCGGACCTTCATTAATTCCAGAACTCCAGTCGGACAGATCCCGGGCAGCGAGGCGAGAGAAATCGCTCGACCGCAGACTGCAGCTCAATCCCTCGACTATGAGCATGTGGTCTTGGCGGTTGTCGTCCTTGGTGAAGCTCATAGCGACTCGTTGGCGGCTGGCCTGCTCGTGAGGGAGAAGGCCTGCGCCAGACCTGAGGCGGGGCTTCCGCCAAAGCGCAAACTCATCGTTGGGATTTGTATTTCCAGGCTTTAGTGGAGTGAACAGCGTGGTAGCGGTCTTCGGGGCGGGCTTTTCAGCCGTCCTTCCGGGAACGGTCCATCGCTTGTTGGAGATCTTGTCGTTGTTGTTGTTGTTGTTGTTGTTGCCGCCACCGTGGTTGAAGCCGTTGAAGGCGGCTGTAGACGATTTGGATGACACGAGTCTAGCTCGCGGGACGGAGATGGCGACGGCAGAGAGTGCCTGGGCGTGGGCGAGCCATCTGGGGCGGATCATGCAGACGGCGGGGCGGCGGAGGACATGGGATTATATTTCCCGGCGAGAGGGAGACAGACGATCGTGGGTTTGCAGAGTGGAAATTGCAACGAGGTTGAAGTCGAAAGCTGAAGCTATCTCTCTGTTTCAATGGCCATTTTGCGCGGGCGCTGGGATTGGGCGGCATGGTTCCGATGTGGTTTAGCGGTCTTTTTTTTTTTCGGGGAGGGTCCGGCTTTTGGAGGACGGACCCTGAACCCCACCTCCCTAGAAATACACCAGGCGCTTGCTGTATCTTTTGATTAATGAAACGATGGGTGTTCAAAGCCGTTAGAAATGCTACTGATCGGGATAATTCGTAAGCTTTGAAGAATTATTTGTTATATAATTATTGCATATTAGAACAAACCTGCTTCCAGTTGTAACCCTTTTTTTTTTTTTTTTTTTTAATAAGTTGCCCAGACATTGGAAGGGGGCGGAACATTGTTCACTCTAACACCGCTGACGGAATATTCACGTTTCAATTGGGTTTTCAGCCACATCAAGACATCTGTTCTTCTTAATGAATGCCATCATTTTTATCTTGATATCAAGAGATCATAGGTCATGTTTTTCTAATTTTTGTTTGTGTCAGGCTCGACATGAACCCTTATACCAATACCCAATGCAACCACCCACACTCACCAACCCACCAGTTGCGTTCCGTTCTTGTTAGTGGAAGGCATGCAGAAAACTTTCTGCCCACTAAATAGGTCAATCATCCCCACGCAATGTAGTCAACTTGACCACTTCACTCCTTCGCAACGTCGCATGTTCAAGGCATCAGGGAACATCCCTCGCCTTTCCCGCCCAGTATGCTCGTCGCTAGCCTCGATGCAAAAGTACGACCGCTGTCGAACACGAGCCTCGAAAAGTCTAGCCTCTTGGGCGCCGCGCGCATCTACGTGAGTAGGGACTCGCTGCTTTCTCTCACGGGCACTCTCGAGAATGGCAAGCATTGTCTCGTCACGCGCCTGGACAGCCCCGTCCAGAAGGATGCCGCGGACGACCCGGGCGAAATCCAGCGTGAGGCATCGCTCTGGATCCTGCCCGAGAAGAACCTCAGTCCCAACGTCGTCATGATGACCCGCGCCTTCCAAGAGGCGGCCGGCTTCAAGCTGGGCGACCAGGTCCGCATCACGCTTGCGGGGACTACGCCAGACGTTGAAGAGGTTATTATCGAAGATGAGGCCGGCGACAAGGCCGAGTCTGGTCAGGCTAGAAAGTACCCTCTTGTTTGGGAGCCGGCCCTTAGTCTTTCACTGGGTTAATCAGCCCACTATTCCCTTATATTTCAACTCGAGACTGATTTCTCTTAGATCGCGCCGAACTCATCTTTCCCGGTATGGTCTTGGAAGGCGTGGCCATCAATAAAGTGCGCCGGAACTTCAAGGTTCTCTCCGTTAACTCACAGGCTAACAGCGTCGCCCGCTTCAAAACTGAGTCGTCTACTATCCGTATTCTCCAACCTGGCGAGGAAACCGGCCCAGTAGTTGGCGAGGCTGGAGGTGACCTTCTTGTGACTGGCGTACCTGGCTTCCCCGTCCAGGTTAAAACCATCAACAACTTCCTCAGGGGGTTCTGTCGTCCATTCTACGCAAGGAACGAACGCCAATCATGTGGACTCATTATCCATGGTGGAAGAGGCACTGGGAAGACCTTTATTCTGCAGCGCATTGCCGCAACCAACTGGGGCCGAGTACACTGGATTAAGCCATCCGACAAGCTCACGACGATTCGCGAGACTTTCAAGCTTGCCCAAACACAGCAGCCGAGTGTGATTCTCATCGATGAGCTGGATGGGCTCATCAGCAAGGACCGTTCCAACCGCGACTCAGTTATCGAGGCCATTGGCGAAGAACTCGACAATCTCTCGGCCCTCGCAGCCGCCAATAATGCACTTCCGAAGCTCGTAGTCATCGCAACTTGCTTGGACTACTTCACCGACGTCCCCCCAAAGCTACAGAAACTCACTCGATTCAGCAAGAACATTGCTTTGCCCATTCCACGGACATTAGAACGGCTCGAAATTCTAAAGTTTGTTGACCCACCTATTAAGGCGGAGGAGAGGGAGCAACTCCTATTAAATATGGCTGAGCGAACGCATGCATTTAACCCCAACGATATTGGCAGGCTCGTTTCAAACGCCATGGAAATATTTGGCACCCGACTCGATGATTCGGGAGTCGACTCTTCTCTAGGTGAAGAGCAACATCTCGTCAAGACGGACTTAGAGAAGGCCTTGCGCAATACACGACCGACGGCCATGAATGACATCAACCTGAACCCCCCAACTATTCATTGGCAAGATATTGGTGGTCAGCACACGCTCAAGAAAGCTCTCAATCTTATGGTCAAGTACACCAAGGTGCGCCGATATTCCTTACAGAACCTCCCTTTCTCTGGGGTTGCATCACTAACCCTGCTCATCTAGAATCCCGAGCGTTTCCTTCGTCCCCCTGGCAAGGGAATTTTGCTTTACGGCCCCCCTGGTTGCTCAAAGACCCTCTCTGCGCAAGCCACGGCTACTGAGTCTGGTTTCAACTTCTTCGCGGTCAAGGGAGCCGAACTGCTCAACATGTATGTCGGCGAGTCTGAGCGCGCCGTTCGCACCCTCTTTGAGCGTGCTCGCGCAGCATCTCCCTCTATCATCTTCTTTGATGAGATCGACTCCATTGGAGGCCAGCGTACAGGCTCAGGTGGTACCGCGTCTCGAAGTACCGGTGCCGTCAACATGCTCACCACTTTACTCACTGAAATGGACGGCTTCGAGACACTTACTGGTGTGCTCGTCCTCGCCGCTACTAATCGCCCAGAGTCTATTGACCCGGCTCTTATGCGACCAGGTCGCTTTGACCAGGTGCTCTATGTCGGCCCGCCCGATCAGGCGGCCCGCGAAACCATCTTTAAGGTTAACACGCGTGGTCTCCCCGTGGCGGAAGACGTCAACATCCCGGAGCTTGCGCGCCGCGCCGAGGGCCACTCAGGAGCCGAAATCAAAGCCGCATGCAACGATGCCTGTGTGATAGCGCAGGGCTCATTCGACGATGAGGAGGGCGATGCAGTCAGCAAGCCTCAGGTCAAGATGGCTGACCTGGAGGGTGCGTTGGAGCGGATGCCACGCAATATTACGAAGCAGATGATTGATGGATACGAAAAGTGGTCAAAGCAGTTTAGGAAGCTTTAGAGAACGTTATGTTATCATGGGTTATATACGTTTTGGGCCTGTTTTGCGATTGTTGGTTTTAGAGGTTTAGATAAAACCAGTAGACTTGCTAGATGCACATATGGAGAGGGCGGCACAGGCATTAGTAAAAGGGCGCCTTGAAGCTGCTTTCAGACACACATTCATTTTCCATCGGCGCCTCTAACCTTGAATCTCCCCCTCCGAGTAATTCTGAGGGAGCAATGGCTTCACAAGAGCAGAGGCGATCTTAACCGCTGGCGCCTTCTCGCCAGACTCATAGATTCGCGGGATTACTGGAGCTGACGTCCAAGACGATCTTTTGTTCATCAGTCATGGTGAATTTAACCCGGATCAGTCCCATCTGACCATAGTCCTGAGGCTCCGAATTGCCCATCGCGTGAGCATATTCGGGGGAAACATGAGATATGTATGTTACACAACACGAGCAGAACCATCGCCCGCACATCCTCCTCACGGTTGCCACTCTGCAACCTTTACCTCCATCTGCGTCTATTCCGTCGCGGTCCAGCCAATCTCTCTTCGCGGGAATCCATATCCTTCCAAAACGATGCCATGCCATGCCATGTCATGCCGACGCTCTTCGGCGACTCTATCACCTAGAGGGCTGACTCTAGTCCTGACAAAACCATTAGACCGAGCATCATGAGCCTCCGTTGGTCCGTCGGAATAGAACCGAAAACGGTAACGGAGGGCCAAGGATGCTCGGCGCAAATCCCACAATGAAGCAAACACAACGCCAGCCCTCTCCCCTGTCCTTCCTTGCCCATCCTTGCCAGCTGGGTCCGTCCAGGTGAGAGGAGCCTCATCAGACCGCGTTCCTAACCTCGTCCCTCAATGATAAGTCAAACAATGTAATCCGATATCCCTTACGCCGTCGCCAAAAGAAGTGGGAAAAGTGCCGTCACGACTCTTCATCAGATCGTGGGCCGCCGGTCCGAATAGAAGGGGAGAGACTAATGGCGATTTTTTTGGGGCCACCATTGCCAGAGCCAGCTGTGAAGCTCTTGCGCCGACGAAGGACACCATGCGGAGTACCAGGGCCAGAGACCGCAGAACTGGTGCTGTTGCGTCGCTTGTTCTGCATCAATTTGCCCAGCTCGTCCTCGTCCTCGTCTTCCTCTCGGCGGCGCTTTTCTGCCAGTCGCTCAGGGGGTGGCACTGACCCAAGACTTGCCTCGCGAGATGGGATCAAGATTTCCACCCTGTTTTCACTCTGCTGAGCGTCTAGTGATGCCTTGGGGTCAATGTTCTCATCCGCCTCTTCATCAGAGGCGTAGTCGACAAGTAGTTTCGAGGTCCCGGTGCCATTAATTGATGGCGCCTTCTCGCCTTCCTTGGCACGATGCTCATCATCATCCTCCGGATCCGAAGTCGCCCAGTATTCTTCTTGCTCCTGATCAACAGTGATATGTTCCATAAGCCTCGAGTTTGGAGGTCTTCGGCCCAGCTCTTCCTCAGCTTCCAAGAAGTAGTCCATGTTGGACGTGTAGCCTTGCGTTTGGTCGTATCGGAGGATGATGTCACGGAAGGTCGGCATGTAGTCGAGGCTAAGTAGCCGCTCTCGAAAGTTCACAACAAGGTATTTGACGAGGTCTTTCAGGTTCTCCTTCTTGATGTACTCAAAAAATTCCAGCGAAGCAGAACTCAGGAGGTTGTCTCGGGGCATGGCGCCAATTAGAACATCGAGTATCGGTCCCATAATCTGCTTCTCAGTCAAATGCCTGACATAAAACTCGTCCTGGAGTCCAATCAAGGATCTGAAAAATCGAATAGCAACTATTGCATGATTAGGATGGATCTTGGAAAGGGAAAAAGGATGCTCTACCTAGCCGCAAGTACTTCTCAGGACATTCAAGAAGCTGGGCAATTCGCTGGGCAATGTTATTGGTCATGACAAAGAACTTGCATCGTAGGTTATGCTGGCGGATAAAGAAACAGAGGATCTCGATCAGATACGTAAACATGGACGCTTGTTGCGCGGGAAAGTTCATGTCCGTTCGTTTTTCGAGATCAAACAGGGGTTTGAAGAGCCTAGGGGCAGATCGCTCGTAAAAGCGAGTTAAAAAGACATCCTGCTGAGGATCAATGGTGGGCGGAGGCCGGGCTCGGCCAGCGAATTCGCCATTAGCCTTGACAAAAGCCTCGGTGCTTTGAACAGGCACACCAGGGTCCAGGAGGACTTTGAGAGCTTCTGAAATCTGGGACTTGACCCCGAGATCAACCTCTACGAGAAGAAGGTCGATCAATGAGTCGGTCAACGGCGCCTGGTTTTCATGCATCTGTCGGTAAATGGTCTGTCGGATCATCTGTGGATCGTGGTCGATTATGGAAATCATGATATCCGTCGCGCCCACTCTCACTCCCACGTCGCCGTGTCGTAGACCGAAGTGAATGACCTGTAGGAGCCCGTGTGCGATAAAGTTGTTGTATAGCGTTTGTCGAGCTGGCGGTTGAATGTTTTTGGCGATCGCACAGCACTGCTGGATGAATAAGACCGCTTCCTTCTTCCTCTTCTGGTCCGGAGCAGCAGAATTGAAGATACCGAAAAGCTCATTAAGGAAGACGGCATTCGCTTGAAGATGCTGGACGATGTCGACCTGGTTGAAGAAGATTAGAGAGTTGAGAACGGAAAACGTCGGATCGTCAAGAATGCGGGCTAGGACGACGTCCTTGAGATACTGAAGGCGGTAGGTCTGGTGAATTTTCCTCCGGGTCTGCTCATCCTCAATCGGGACCACCTCTTTGTATCGGCCTTGGTTGTCCAACCAGTGACGATGGTTGGCCTTGTGACTCGGGAAATCGGGGTCGTATTCCAGCGCGCCAACAACACCCAAAACACACTCGTCCGATACAGCATGTTCGATAATCGATGTGTCGTTGAGGAGAATGATCGTCTTCATGATGTTACATAGCCGATGAAGGTCCTGCAGACTCTCGAGGTCTTCCGCTATCTCGACCAAGGGAATGAGGCGGCCAATGTAGTCTTCGGCCATAATGGACTTGGCAAGCGCGTCTCGGCCATTGGCTGTTGAGCTCATGATTCGCATGTTGGCTTCGATCTCTGGGAGGTTTCCGAGTTCCGCATTAGGGAGGTTGATCGTGGGCTGGACTTCAATAGCAAGGTCATCAGAGAGTCCATCGTCTAGAAATATGACATCAGCATCCAGTCCATTTATAGAGAGAGGTCTCGCGTACCGGCGCCAGCTAAATTGTTGTGAAATGATTGCTGAACGCTACTGACAAAGCGCCTACGGCGAGTTAGCAGATGCTCTATTGTGAGAACCCGTGGCAGATGTTGCGACGCACCATATCATAGCACAACCCTCAGGTTCTTGGAAACTGAGGGCCATGTCCACACCACTGCCAGGCTCTTGCCAGACGATGAGGGTTTCTGCGGTGACTGAGTCAGATATGGTACCCAAAGCGACTATGGCGGATACGGCATACCTTGTTGCTTCTGGAAACCATCCTCCTTCTGGATCTTGGTCTCTAAGAGGAGACGCTCAGGTTGATCCTCGGACTCCACAATGACACGGGGATCTTTCCGGCCATCTTCGGTCTATGAATTATGATGTCAGGTCAGCGACAAGACTTCGGCGCAAGGAGCTAAGTCACGTAAGCAGCGCGAATGAGGCTTACCGTTGTAAAGGATGCGGTGCAGAAGCCGGTGCCTCGGTCGAACCAGTCATTGTTGCGCAGCTCGTAGACCTTGACGCGCTTCTTGTCGGTGGGCTGATGAGGCACGGGCTGTGCCATCATCACAGGCTCGGGTTCCCCCTCGACGGTGAGGTTCGTATACGCAGCCAGGTCTGGGGTGAGTTCCAGATGCTGCTGCAGGGACAGCTCGGAGGGTTCGTTGTGACTCAGGATCGTGAGCGCCGCCACGGTTCCTCGCGTTGCGCGCGAACACGGCGCGGCAGTCGTCGGAGACGGAGAGTAAGCGGAGAAGGAGGTGCTGAGTAGCGACACGGCGTGTCAAAGTGCGAAGCGGGAAAAGGCCGATCAATGCGCCATACAATCAAGGGCGAGCGAGGCGGCCGGCGCGAAATCGGAGAGGGCCACGCCACGGAGTTGCGGGTGGACGTGGGACGAAGGAACAAGGTGAGAGAGTGAGACGGCGACGGCAGCAGGGACGAAAGCGCGAAGACAAGGCGATGGCGACGGCGACAGATACAGCGGGAGCTGGGAGCAGCAAGGCGACGGGCGGGTGGAGATGCGGGCGGGCGATCGGGTTCCGATAGTGAGGACTTTTGAGGCTGTCGAGGATTGCGGATGAGGTGGGCAATGCGCGTGACCAGGCTGCCAGATGGTGTTGGGTTCGGGCATTGGGGGGCGACGGGGGCGACGGGGGGTGCTGCTTTCCCATTTTTCGGCCCCGAGCCACGCGATAGGTGTGGCTTGGGTCTGTTATCGTCCAATCAGCATCCAGAACTGGCACGCCATACTCACGTGATTCTGCTTTGGCCACATTGCAGCCATCAAGTGGGTTGAGGCTTGCCCCTTTAGCCCGATCTGACCCCCATGAGCAGAGGTCTCGTCCACTCCCTGCTGGACACTTGCTGTGAATATGGTCGTGATGTAATGTTTTGCAGCCCAAAGTTGGGTATCGATATTGATCAAGCGCGTCAGCCACACATAACACAACAAAACGATTAGGCATCATCTTCCTAATGTCATTTCCTTAATCGGATTTCTCTGCTTAGCTGTGCATTGCCTTCCGTCTCTACCTCCGTTAGGTTTCGTCACTGCTGTCCCCGCAAAAGTCAATGCAGAGAGGGCCGGACAGCTCAAGTGAACACAATTGTCTCAGCAAAAGCATAATGACATCAAGGAAAGCACCGCACGTAATTAGTAATATGGCTTTGTCGCCGAGTGGACTTATTGCAATGGCCCAACCTCATCCCATCAAAATACTGATGTCCCAACATGACGTTTCCTTCACCGCGCGGGCTGGTCATCACTTGCGTACGTGGTCAACGCCTTCTCTACCTCCAGTTTTAGGTCTCGGTAGTACATGGATCCCAATTTTTAACAAGTTACATTTGCCAATTCGTGACCGCCTGGCTCATGACATAACCAAGGTCTCATGTCAAGTGTTAAGCTAGAGGGTTTGGGAGTGAAGCTGGGCAGGGTGTTTTTCAGAGCCATGTTAAAGAATCATGAACTCTACATCAACAAACTCTCAACCATCATCTTTACGTAGCCGGCGATGTTTCGTTTCCGTCACTCTGTAGATTGAACGCAGCAATAATTGGGCAACTAAGTCAATGGAAATACGGGGCGCTCGGCGACATCATCCCCAGTTGAGTCAGTCACAGGTACTCACTCGGCCAATTACCTAGCAGGCCTGGCAAGATCTAGATCGATGGGTGCTGAATGACGCGGAGCATTCTTTAATCCATCATAGCTAGGTGTAAGAGCGGGTGTGGCAACTCAATTAGTCTTCCCATCGGCTCCTTCGGTTACAGTTTTATTCGAGCCTCAGGGGAGAGAAAGAGCTCATTAGAGGCTACACTTTGCGTGGGAGTCTAGACACGGCGTTGCCTTTAGAAGCCACCCTGGGGCGCCTAACTTTGGAGTACAATAGGCATAGTGGGACCCGCAAGCCACGGGAAGACCACATGCAGCTTTCAAGGCCGTAGAGCTCGGAGTTGTCGGAGCTCTTTGTTTGGTTATCCGCCAGGAACTGCAGCCACAAGTAGGCAATGGTACGAACGCCATGGAAGCTAACAGAGCAATGTTCAGCTGTCATTGCCCCATTCTAATACAGGCTCGTGGCGTTTAGTTGAGGAGCCTTAGAGATCAGGAACTTCGAGGACGGAAGTTCCCAGCGTTGTGGAAGGTTTCCAAGTCCAGGCCAGTCGGCTAGGACCTGGTGGCTTTCTTTGTCATCAAGCTTCCAAAGATTCTAGCGTCGATGGAGTGGCCGACACAGACACCTCCAAGCTAAGCGAGAAAGTGGGGTGTTTCATGTGAGAATCATGCTGATTATTCTCTCTTTATTTGGCGCTGACGGCCACGACGCCAACACTCGATCGCGTCCTGATGCATTTCGGAAAATAAAACGACGATCTGGAAGGATTTCCAAGCATCCTGTCACTTGTCATGCATACACAGCACACACTAAGTGCTTCAGCGGGGTATTAATGATGTGGTGAGGTGGTCAAGGACAACCTTTAAGCCCCTTAGGCCGTGTGTCTGTGTTACGTAGTAGAGTGCGGTGTGGCTTGGGGAGGAGAATCATCAACCCCTGGTGCAGATCAACAGGGGGGTCTCAGCTCGCGCGGAATAAGCTGAACCATGGCGAAGTGAAAGCTTAAAACTGCAATTCCGTGAGCAATTGACTTATGAAACGGTGGCACCTCGTCAGACCTGACACAATGAGGCCTACTCTGTGGTGTCTTTGTTGCGTGTGAAGAGTGTAGGAGCCCAAATGACGACGAGGGGCTTTTGGACTTGACGGACTTTGGCAACGTGAATGACGCCACGGTTCCTGGTTCTATCACCATCGCCGCGCCCAAGAGTTGGCTACCAGACCGTCAAGCTGCCTCGCTCAATGTAGGAAACCATCCGGGGGAAAAAATAAAATAAGATATGGTGTCATGTCAGCAGGAGAGGATCAGCGACGGTGATTGTGTGAGGGACGGAGCCGCGACATGGATGAAGGGAAGCAAGCCCGCGGCGGTTTCATAAGCAATATTCTTGGCAAGAAATGTCGTCGCGCCCAACTATGCCATCTGCCAAGCAATCAAATTCCCAACACCTGCAGAGATTTAGCACTATTAGATGCAATAGTCGACGGCGACTTGGCAGTCGGCTTAGGCGGCGGTCAATCTGGGTCCGGACTGCGGATCCCATGCGGCAGGGCAGCAAGTAGGTAAGCAAGGAGGTTGAGAATCTAGCATCAAAGACTCAGCTGCTCGCGGGACCGAAATTATGCAGATGGTGGCCGTGTTAGCTGATGGTGCAATATGATACATGTGTATGATGCATGTGTCTGTGTCTAGCAGCGCCCGCCACGATCCGCGAGAGAAAGTCGTCGCGTCGTCAAGCTGAACATCAGAACATGTCACTAGGACCCATGCCATAAACGCCCGGTCTCCACCCGGGGCGCGCGGGCAGCTTCAGCGCAGCGACAAGCAGCGCTATCCCTGCCGCTCGGATCGAGGCCAACACCGGAAGCAATGTGAGCGTTTTGGAGCGTTTTGGAGCGTTTTGGAGCTCAGCCAAGACAGCTAGAGATGTTGGGTTGACGTAGCAAGTTGTCCGCACCGGGTCCGGTGGGCAGAATATTAAGGCACCGGCGTTGATGGGCGCTCTCATCCCGTAGCCGTTGCCCGTAGCCTCAATCGGAAACAGAGGCCGTTCATTTTCTTTCAATGCGGGACAGTGGGCCGGGGGGCAAGGCGCTCCGGTGGAAGGAAAGTCTAGCACTGAGAAACTCCGGACACTTAATTACGGAGTGTACTATGTATGTAGTGCATATTGGCACATGAATACGAAAGGGTGTGGAGAGAAGATGATGGCTAATTAGGCCGTGTTGGCGAAAGTTTGTGGATGACAGTGACAGCTTTTTCGCTGTGGCTACGGCTCCAGTTTGGTGTCGCACAAGTGACGCAACATGGTGGCATTGCCCCAATTGCCACAACTGCTGCATGCTCATGTAGGGAGGAGAAATGATGCCTTAATTAGCCTCGAGTCGAGCTCCTGCACTGCATCGGAAATGCACCTTGCACCTTGCACCTTGTGCGCCAACCGTGCAGGACGGTTGGTGCAAGGCCCAGCATTAACTGTGGGATGGGGACGCGGCCCTCTGGCCAGTCTGACCAGTTGTCGACGCCAGCGTAGCGCATGTCGTCTTGGCCCTTCAAGCACTCCCTTCGGTGACTCGGGGCGCTGTGAGGGGGCGTTCCTGGAAGCACCCCGTTTTAGCGTGTTGCAGATGCAACCCTGGCTCGCCTTGTGGCTCTCCTAGTTGGTCCATGTTCTCCTCAGTTAGATCGTGATGAGCTGGCTTCCTTTTTTTCCTTGGCTTTTTTCCTGTTAGCTGCGTCTTACATGCAGCCGTGTCCGGGGGCTGTTCCGTGCTGTTGCGTGCTTACGGCCGAGGTGTTTTACAAAAGACGAAAGGTCGCCGCATCTCTTGTCTTTGCTCGGCGTTTGGATTTTTTATTTTTTTCATCCCACCTCTCTTTCTGCTGTCCCTCCGTCTCGTCATCCGAGCTCTAATTACGTATCGCCTTTCATCGTCTTTGTCCCGGCCACTTGGATCTCTGTGGCCAGCCTGTGGCGTTAGACATTGCAAACCCAACGCTCATCCAGGCACCGGGCCATCGAGTCCAGAACCCCGAGTCAGATCGATCGCCCAGTCTAGACGCCACCTACACAGCCGAGCCAGCCCTCCAAGCCAACCGCCAGCCCACCTAGCAATTGTCCATCGTCCACTGATCCACCTCACTTACACGCTCGCAAGTCGCAACCACCCACGTCAGCAAAGATCATCATGGCTTCTAAGCGCCAGTCGTTCCGTGAGTCTCCAACTCAGCTATTTCCTTGCCTCCACGACTCGCCTACCCGAGTTCTCCGACCCATCCCATCTGCCACTCATATATACCCACGTTGTCTCCCTTGATCCCGAGTTTGTGTCCCTTCCAACAAGCACAAGCCTCTCCTTCTTCTCAGCACTCCTTTGAGACTCAATTTGCTTCATTATATCCAACATCCCACTCCGTTCATTCTCGATTACTCTTCAAAGCCAGGCTTCAAATATTTTCTATAAGAACTACCACGAACCAACTTCATCATTAGGCATGTCCATCATGGGCCATTTCCGGTGGCCTCGTCCAGAGTCCAGAGCGGAGTCCCGGGCAGAGTCTAGGGCAGAGTCCAGGGCAGGCAGCACAAAGAACGCCGAGCTAAAGACATTATCGAAGCGAACGACCTTTCATTACACTCCCAAGCACGCCGCCCGCGATGCCCTGATAAGTGCTCCTCAAAGTACGCGGACAGCTGAGAGCGCTCGAGTTCTTGAAGAGACCCACGAACGAGCATTTGGGGCTTCGCGCGACGGAGAGATCAAGATGGCTATGTCGCATTCACAGCGCGCCGACAGCCAGATATCCAACACCACATATTCAACCAGGGACGACCGCAGCCGCTTTACTTCTGCCTCTAGTTCGGCCAACTCCTCAGTATATGCTACAAACGCCTCTTTCGATGCCGCCAGCTTCTCCTCTCGGTCTGTGTCGCTTAAGGGCAAGGACGTGGATCGCAGCGGTTTCTCGTCGCCATATCAGACTCCATCATCTCCTGCAGGTTCGTTTTCAGAAACTTACCAATTCTCCATAGTGGTATCATTCTAATTCCTACATAGGTGGACTTTCTCTCTACGGGGGCTCAGTCACTTCCTTGGAAGTACTCGACACCAAGCCCATTCGACCCTCCCGCACCGCCGAGCCCACCAGTGTCTCTCGACCACCCATTTCCTCGTCGAATCCTCATCGTTTGCATCCGAGTGCTCGAAGGCCATCCGATGCCTCTTCCGTGGACCGGCACTCCTTGGCTCAGGTCGCGAGACTTGCCAGCAGCACGCCGACAGCTCATCGAAGCTCAGTCTCGCAGTCGACTGTTGTACCTGTTCAGCAGACTTCCCCGGCACAGCGCCCCAGCACATCCAGAGCCTCCTCCAGGCCTCCGACTCAGTCTCATTCTCGCAATGCTAGCGCACTTTCCGATACTTTGGAGCGACACTCTCGGCAAGGATCTGTGTCCTCCTTGCCTTCACTTACCCCTTCATCGGTCAAACATCACTCGTCAGGCTCGGGCCCCATGACACCACTCAGCCAGTCTGGCACACTAGACTTTGCAGGATTCAATCTCGAATCCAACCACTCCGTTCTTCTTTCTCTTGATTATCAGCCTGATGAAGCCATCCAAGGGGATGACGTTCTGTATTTGGACAACAAGAAAGCCCAACGCCGAGAGTCTCGGCCACGATACCAGGAGAAGGCAATTATCGATGTCAGCGTGCGCCAACTGGATTTCGGACTGCGCCAGGAGCCAGATGTTCCTCGGGAGGCAGAATCCATCCCTCAACAAGACACTCCCCAGGAACCAGAGCGTCCTCGGGAGGAAGATGTTATTCGGGAACGATATCTTCCACCGGCTCCCCTAACTCCGGAGGAAATCATGAACAAGTTCCGGAAACCGAATGAACCACTTCCCAAACCAGAGTCCACCAGCCGCTGGAAGCTAACCAAGACTGGCGGCAAGCTGCTTCGGAAGCACCGACGGGTTGATTCCAGCAGACTGGGGGGAGCATGGGGGATGCCTACGAAGTAACCGACGACGAGTGCATTCAAAGTATTATACCAAAAGCGCTGTACTGCTGGACACAGAGTGCAACCTCTGCTTGCGGGGGTCCAGAGCCCAGGACTAATTGCGGGCAAACGCCACGCCCGAACCGAGAGCGCAAGACTGCCAAATGCATTTTTAGCGGCATGGTGTTTGTTTTGTTGGCGACTTTTCTTATGTTAAAAGCGTTTTCTTTGTCTTCTAGATTATGAATGGACGATACCTAGTCAAACAGACTTTTCTTTTACTTGGGTCTTATCTACATGCATAATATACTCAACGGCCCGTCATGGCGTATTTGAAATGTAATTTTTTGGTGCTTATTTTGAATGGATTGGTGATAGAGATACATGGTTCAATGTGTAAATGTCTCGGGAGAGGATGGATACCATAATAAGCTTGACAGGTAAGTGCCCGAGATGAATGTCTGGGATCTGAATGGAAGAGCTGCAATTCAGTGCAAGGGAGCGGGGAACGAAGGCACTGGCAAAATGACTTGCGCTCCGTCTCCAATTGGCTTCGTAAGAGAGTAAAAGAGACTCGTCACAGTTATCGAGCGCATTCATCAGTGAATTGCATGCGTCACGCAGCCAGGAACGGGACCCCGCTTCCCGCTAGCAAGCCGGCCAGGCCCTTGTCAACTACCGCCAGCTGCCCAGTGACAAACTGAAAGCTAAGGTACCCCGACGCCTCTAAAACGGCTGTTGTGGCACGGCGCTATGCATGATTGGCCAGCTACGCACAGGCGTTCCTCAGTGGGGAGGCCTTCACGTTACAGTGGTTTTAGGGCGCCGCGTAGTGCAACTGACGTGTGTGAGTGTATGAGGAAGAGGCTCCGTGGCCTGTGCGACGTAAAGGTGCGAGCTGCAACTTGATGCCTTACGTAGACCCTCGAACAACTCAGCTTATCCTGACTTTGTTTCCCTTTCTCTCTCTTCTCTCTCACCACACTTTCTTTTTACTTTCCTTTTTCTCCCCATGTGCTCAGCCTGAGAACGGGCGTTCCAATTGCCTTTCCTTCACGCTCCCTCCTCCCTTCTCTCTTCTGCAGCGCCGCAGCTGCAGAACAACCCTCCGCCATGGCCGCCGCATCGTTTCTTGAGCTTCCTGCTACCTTCCTAGGCCCGCTCTGGGCTTGGGTTGATGCGACGCCCATCCACATTCTGCTGGTCCTATTTGTTGCGCTTGTTCTATTTGCGCTCCTCGCCGTACGCCCATCCCTCCTCGCTTCCGCGCCTTGTTGAGCTCTCCTCCAGCTAACCTATCCCCTCCAGCTCTTCGTCCTCCTCCACCTCGTCGCGCCAAAGCCCCGCCCCGTCCTACCCTCCGAGAAGACGTACATCACCAGCCATCCTTCGACGGGACGATCTCAGCCCCTCCCTCTCCCATGCTGGTACGACCGCTGGCTAGCTGAGCGCCACGTCAGCGAGCAGCGCATTCAACCTACAGCGGCCTACCCTACGCCTGATGCCGGAGCCATCGAGCCTGCCGAAGTGCGCCTCAGTGTCGTGTTCCCCGCCTACAATGAGGAAGACCGCGTTATCCCCACGCTCGAAGAAGCCGTCCCCTACCTGGACCAGCACTTTGGTCGCTCTGCGCACGCTAAAGCTGTGACGAGCCCGACCTCGAAGCGACACATGCGCAATGCGCCGCAGGAAGACCTGGGCGGGTACGAGATTATCTTGGTGAACGACGGGAGCCGCGACAAGACTGTGGATGTGGTGCTCCAGTTCGCCAAGGACAATGGCCTCCACGACATCTTGAGGGTTGTGACACTGGAGGCGAACCGGGGCAAGGGAGGTGGTGTAACCCACGGGTTCCGTCACGTCAGAGGCGAATACGTCCTGTTCGCAGATGCTGATGGAGCGTCACGGTTCAGTGACGTCGGGAAGTTGATTGAGGGATGCGAGGAGGTGGTCGATAGCTCTCACCGAGGCGTGGCCATTGGTAGCCGTGCCCACCTCGTTGGCAGCGAAGCCGTTGTTAAGGTATGTACTTCCCATTTGCCTCCATTTACTCTCTAACGATCCACCTCCCAGCGCTCGGCCTTGCGAAACTTCCTCATGCGATCATTTCACCTCGTCCTCATGATCCTAACACCACCCGCCACGTCTCGCATCCGCGACACCCAGTGCGGCTTCAAGCTCTTCTCGCGCGAATCCCTTCCCCATATCGTCCCGTACATGCACACCGAGGGCTGGATCTTCGACATTGAGATGCTCATGCTCTCCGAATCTGCCCCGTCCTCTCCGATCCTTGGCAGCGACGGTAGTGTTATTGGCACCAGCCCCGGTATCAAGGTTGCGGAGGTGCCCATTGAGTGGCACGAGGTCGGCGGGAGCAAGCTCAATGTTATCCAGGACAGCATCAAGATGGCTATTGGCCTCGCGATCCTGCGCGCGAGCTGGATGATGGGTGTGTACCGACGGCGGTTGACTTAGTGGTTGGGCTGTTTCCTGTGCGAGGCTAGAGTGGTGACCAAGACACCATCAACTAGTCGACCTTAAGCCGCCAGTGTATGATGCATGAAAAAAGAAATTTAAACAACTTCAATTCTCAATAATGATCCCAAACCCTCAAACACTTATCTTTAACTTGACAAGAGGCAGCGAAACAGAGATTATTGACTTGAAGTGATAGATGCTTTTGCATTATTATTACAGGTATCTACTAATTCCTCGTCGTAAAAGAAACTGTGCCCACCAAATATACCGTGAAAGGTATGACGTCGCTTCCCCATGCTCCGCTCTTTTCCTTCTCTTGTCTGAAAACCTGGCATCATGAATGAACAAGAATGAGTATATATGTACTGGTTTGAAAACACAGCCTCTTCATGTCACCGTTTCCCTCTTTACGAGGGGACAGGGTGACGTTGCATCTTTTCCTTTATGGACTCTTTGGTGCAGAAAGCAAACAAAGCTCTTTCAAACGCCACAGCTCGCGCATTTCATTGATTTCGTTTGGTTCATCTAAAAATTCACCTTGGCACTTCGTCTCGCTCGCCTGTGCTGTTGGCTTGGTTTCCTGCACACGATCACCTGAAGCCCTCACGCCACATGATAGGGACGAAGACGATGCAGGCCTTCCAAAGGATGAGCACGGCGTCGATGAGGGCGAGCGGGGCCCAGAGGAACCCAAAGATGCTGCCGCCCATGACTGCGCAGGCGTTGAGGTAGATAGCGAGGAAGGCAACAGAGAAGAAGTGGTAGCCGAGGACGGCTGGCCGGTGGATGATGCCGGCGAGGAGGCCGCAAGGGCCATCGATGATGCCGCGGCGGAAGTAGTCGAAGCAGCCAAGCTGGAGGGCGCGCAGCTGGCGGTCGTTGGCGGCGAAGAGAGAGTACAAGGCCTGGGCGAGAACGTTGATGATGCCGGTGAAGGACTTGCGGCGCCAGTAGAGGTCGTCCATGGCGGCGTTGATGGCGCGGGAGTCGTCGAGGTTGGGAATACGGTCCGGGTGCAGCAGCTCAGAGAGGACCACAACGTCGTTGAAAGCGACAGTCATGCCACCGCCGGTGAGTGGGTGGCGCATGTTCATGGCGTCTCCAAGGAGGATCATGCCGTTGGACTTCTGGCGCGAGGGGGGCAACCAGCTGTTGGGCATGCTGCGGGGGATCTTGCCGTCGGCGAGGGCCTTCTCGGCCGAGGGTCGAATGGACTCGGGCAATGCAGGCAGGACATGCTTCTGGATGTAGCCGCGAACACCGCCGTTAGCAGACGAGGCCTCGGGGAGGTCGGGGGGCACGTCGATGAGGGCGCGGGTCTCGTGGGTGCCGATCTGGTAGAGGAGAATGGGGAAGGCGTTGCCGATAATCACATGGCCGTGACCAGGGGCAGGGAGCTGGCAGTCGATGAGCTCCAGGGCGTAAAACTTGGATTTCACATCGGGGCGGGTTCCTAGAACCTGTTTGCGGAACTTTGAGTCGTAGCCGTCGGCGATGATAGTCAGCTGTCCAAAGTAGTAGTCAGGCTCCTTTTGGCCCGTCTCTTTGTTGAGTGTGCGACTCTCAACACCAAGAATCTGCTCCGTGTGATCGCCATGCAGCGTCTTGACCACCTCGGTCTCCACGACAGTGATCTTATCGTGGCCCAGGCACGCCTCGCGCAGCTTGTTGATGAAGCGACCGTGGTGAAACCCGCGACCGACTTGCTTCTTGTCGCCGGGCTTGTTGTTGCCGCCCCAGGCGTTGGGGACTTGGTCGTTCTGGTCGAGCCCGGGGTAGGGGATCATGACGGACTCGCCATGGTAGATGACGGTGTAGCCGTAGCAGGGGGCGGCGTCAATGCCGTCGAGGGTGTGGCCGAGGCCCAGCTTCTCGAGGGCAGCAATGCCGCCAGGCTGGAGGAGCTCGCCGACAATGCGATCGGGCTCTCTCAGCCAACGCTCGAGGAGCAGGACGGAGCGGCCCTGGTTGGCGAGTGCGTATGCGACGGCGCAGCCGAAGACGCCAGCACCGACGACGACGACATCGGCCTCGTGGTATTTCTCACGGCGACACTCAGCCGTGGTGATGGTCGTGGCCATGGTGGAGTGAGAAGCAGGAGTGTCTATGTAGAAGTGGTGGTCGTCGAGGAAATATTCGAGGGGCGAGTCTCAGTTGGATTTAGGTTGGGGGGTGGTGGATTAGATTTAGATTGGACGCAGTTTGGTCGGAGGGTCGACGCTTGCCAATAGGAGAAGGAGGCGGGAAGGAGAGGGGATGGGAGAAAGAACAAGAAGGGAGAGAAGGTGGCAGCGGGCGGAATAGTAAAGGCTGAGAGAGGGTTGAATTGGATTATAAAGAGTCGGTGTCGTTGGTTATCGCAGACGTCGTTGTAGGACGTCGGGGAATGCCGTTCCGAGTACGCAGTGTGGTACTGTACGTTGATGGTAGGGGTACTGTACGCGGGTGCAGGTTGGATTGATGCTGTCAGTGGTGGAGATAGATGCAACTTGCAGGCAGCACAATCGGCCACAATCAAGGAGGAATTGATCAGGAATTGATGGAGAAAACAGAAGCAATTGGTAAAGCGAGTCTTGTCGTCGTCAACAGAGCGCTTATAACAACCGAGAGAGGCCGTTTTCTCTCTTTCTCTCGCGCCAATTGACCGGAGTCACCCTGTCTTTAAGTACATCGTCGACCCTTTTTCCTTTTTTTTTCTCCCCTCCGTCACGTCGTCCGTCGTCCGTCATGGACGGTGCATGTACCCTAGACGGGCGGGCCAGTCCGACGAGTGTCAATTAGCCTATGGCATACTGCTCGTTCGCGGCTCTCTTTTGGTGACAGTAACTGTGCCGCTCCAGATGCCATGGATTTCACGGGCCACGTCCCGAGAGGTGATGAGGGAACGAAGTGCCAACCCGGCAGAGCCACTGAGAGCCCCTGGTCCCTAGTTCTTGGTGTTTCCCCAGTGGTCGGTTCTTGTTTCCAGCAGTTGTCCCAGTGGCCCGGTGCCCATAAGAGGAGCTGTCATAGGTCCTGCAAGTCGCCCTGTAAAAAAACGGATGCAGCCCCTGGCCAGCGCTCTCCAAGCCCCCCGCACGCGCTGTTGCTCTGTCACCTTAGAGGGTCACAGGCCACCCAACGATCCCTAAATCGCACCACCAGGCCCCATAGCGTCCCTGACCGCCTGGCCACGCACCAATGGCCACTGGCCCCGCGCACCCGCCCGCCGCCGCACATGGTTCGATAGGCCCTACCAAATGGGCTCAGGGATCCGGTCGTTTTCGTTTTGGCCTGGGTTGTTTTCGTTAGCATTGACATGTGAAAGCCACGCCAAAGTGTTGGGGGGCTGTCGCGACGAGGCCATCGTACGGCTTCAGAGTCAGCATTTACCATGTACTACGCGTTACACAGTAATTACTACGTAGTATCGTGTAGTATGCTGCAGATACTGCACTGCCCGGGCACGCATTGAGACTTCCGTGCCTCTACAGTCCGGTCCCCGGTCCCGGTCCGTCTTCGTACCGGCATTCGCATTCGGGTCCGTTCCTGCATCACGCCGTGTCGCCAATCATGACTACCATGATGACCTCGTAGCCTGGCGACTAACTAGTGCCCCCATGACGAATTCCCGATGACATCCATTCCCGTGTCCATTCCCGCATCCATTCCCGTCTTCATCCCCATCTTCCCATGTGAATTGGCTTGGCCAGATTCTGCAGGACATTCCACTCAAGCGTCGCTCCCGGTCCCTGAGCTGTCCGGCGCCATCTTTTCATATGATCCGTGGCAGTCTGTAAGTTCCTTCACATGCGTTTCTCGGTTTGTTGTCTCTCGTCTCGAGCATCTTCTCGCCATGTTGGACTTGCACGCTAACCAATTGAGGCGGTGTCAAGTACGTATCCAATTATACTACTGCGTAGGTAGTATACGTAGTACCTTTTCATATCACCTCAAGCCTAATGTCACTAAACCAGATTCACAGTAAGCTTGGTCACAGCCTATATTTGCATCTTCATAAATTTGTTTATCCTATGAGTCTCTAAGTGAGTCCTATGGTAGATAGTGTAGATACATCATGTACGGAAGACAAGGAGAACGTGAGTAGGTACCTAAACAGGATGTATCTTAGCAAATATAGTCTCGCCAGTGGGCAAACAACTAGCCGTGTGCCACTCCATGCCATCTGGCGATGAAGATCTCTTCCTGTCCATTTGTTAACTCCACAGCTCGTGGCGCCTTGTGCTGTGACTCTGCCTTGCCACCGCTCCAACTTTTCGATTGCTCGTTCCTCATCTGCCCGCCCCTATATACAGCCTCCTCTAGTTGCTCAACATTTCGAGGCCTCGCCATGGGGGTTTCCCAAGACATTGTTGCTTCCGACATTCGATGCTTTACTGGAGCCTCATCTTCCACATAATCCGTGCCCAACTGCTGAGCGTGATCTGTTTGTTTGAACACTCCGACCACCTCCTGTGTCAGCGTTGTTCGTTCTTGCTGAACTGTAGCCCGGAGCGCCTTGATGTGCTCAAGTGCTAGCTTCAGGCACATTAGCATGTCCTCGTGCATCTCCTGGTCGGTTGAATGTGACTTCAACGATTGCCTCGCCACTGTTTTTATGGCTCGTTTCAGAGATTCCTTGCATTCTTTGCTGCCTTGCCACCACTCTGACTTGGACGTGAAGCTCACAAGAAGTGACCGAAGTTCCTGATATCGTCTCTGGCCGGTGTACGTAAAGACAAGGGTGGCAAAATTGAACCGGCCGTAAGCCAATTCTCTGTTACCGTTTTGCTGTGCTGCAAGTTCACACACTTTGATCGCACCCTCCTGAAAGCCCTTCTGAGTCAAGATGCGTGCTGCCTTGTTATACACACTGTCGTGGACGTGCGCTCCTTGGCCAAGAGCTTCTCGCAGCACAGTGCCTACATCATCTCCAGATTCGAGTCGAGCCACCAGAAGTGGTACCAAAGCACTACTAATATCATGGCCGTCCATGTGTGCCTTACTGACGAGCCTCGTTGCTGTGCGAGAGTGCGGCCCTTCAAGATTGATGTTCGCAATAACGGCTAGTCGAAGGCACCGCGACGAGAATCCGATGCCCTTCTCCGATGCTTCATTGAAGGTGTCGGACACTTGTTGCCAATTCTTCTCTAGAGCCAGTGTGTTCATGCACCGGAATGCAGTCCTCTCAAATACCGTAAATGAGTCGCCTGACGTGTTCGGTAATTTTGAGACCATGCCAAACCCATCCCCTTTGGTGACTTCTCCTGGAAGATGTTTGTGAAGATCATGTAAAGCGCCGCGAACAGAGTATTTGGCCACGTGCGGATCATGAACCGAAGGCATGAAACTCCGAACACCCTCCAGCATATGGACAACATCAACTCTCGCAAGGCTCCAGTACTTGCAACATTTATCCACAATCTCGTTGAAGAATATTTGATCCATGTCGAGCCCACTACCGTGGCAGAACTGGAGCCATCCGGCGAGAGATTGAATATCGCGTTTCCGCCCATGCCGGTCCAGAACGAGGAAGGCTAGTGGTTGGTTGAGAACCATTCCATGGGTAGCGACAAGATCACGCACAAAGATGTCGATCTCTTCCGGCGAGTGGCCTTTACAGTATATCTTCGTAAGCCACGACAGAACATTTTGATACTTGTCGTTCGCCATTCCCTTGATCGTGAGGCCTTGTAGTTGCGGCCACACTGCCTCCCATTTACCAAGCGAAGCATCTCGAATGACAAATCTGCCTCGAAGGCTGACGTCGTGTTCCGTGGCCTTAGGTCTGAGTTGTCGAACCCGCTTCATTTCCGCTTTTGCTGTTGCATCGTCACCAGCATCTAGGGCTATCAAGGTAATTCTGCGTCGAATAGAGTATTGGGTAAGTAGGGGTAGGAACCCTTCCGTGAAGAGGCCGGCATCCTGCAGGAGGCGGTATATGCTCTTAATTTCTGTAAAATTCTGAGTCTTTCTCCAGTAGTGCATAAACATCCGGGTCACCCATGTGTTGCGCTGGTCGTGGGGAGTGTCGTTATGATGCCAGACAGGGGACTGAAAGAAGTAATGGAGTAGCTGAGCAACACCCTCTGTGTCACGCTTTGCGTGTAAGCTGTCCATGGCCGGCACGGCCAAAAGACAGATTTCGGTGCATGCTGGATGTAGACTGTGAAGAATGGCGGGCATCTTGCCGTGTTCTCGAGAGCCCACTACTGACTGGAGAATGCGAATGCCTCTTGACAGAGCCACATTGGGCTCCAAGGCTTCTGACAATATCAACCTTCCGAGTAAGTCAATTGCCGAATCCAGTTGTCCGGCGACCACAGCTGGGTCAGCCGCAGGAGATTCCAATTTGACCAAGAGACGATCTAACGCGGCCAATGAGTCCTGCGAAGGTACCTGGCTCATTTGCTGGGCTTTGATCTCGGATGCCTTAATGAGTGGCTCCACTAGCGCCTCTTGGTCAAAGGATTGAGGGGCCGTATCTTGGCCAATGAAGGCTGCACTCAAGTTAGGGTTGGCTTCTGGCTTTTGTTGTTTAGATGGCAAAGGCTGTGCTGTGTCCTCACTGCTTGAGACCACGTCAAGCCGTAGGTTCTGTTCCTGAGAAAGATGTAGAGAGCGAGAAGTAATAGGAATAGCCGTCTCGTTCACAACGGGTACATCTCGTTCTCGTCTCCTCATTTGTCCGCGAGTGGAGGCCGTCGTGATCTCGTCCGTCGAAACGCGGAGAAACAGTTCATTGTGGGTAAACGGCTTCGGAGCAGACATCCGGGAGAGTTCTTTTCGTGCCACGTCCCATTCATCCCACCTCCTTTGACGCTTCTCGGGGGGTTCGGGTGCCAATGAGGCAATGGGCTTCGATGGTGGGGTAGAGTCTATCTCTTCAGCTGCCTCCGCTTTCAGAGAATCACGAGGTGATTGCCCATTTCGTCGGCGGCGCCGGATGGTATTTTGGGGGCCTGGGGACGTTGAGAAATCACCACCAAGTTCCGCAGGGTATGCATCCCGTCGACCGAAGCTTTCGCTCAGCGCGATCGAATTGTGATTGACCCGAATGGTGTGTAGTTTCTTGGCATTATCAATTGCGGCGCGAGCGATCTTGAGACGTTGTCGGCGTTCTTCGGCGAGGAGAATGACTGAACAAGATGTCGTCAGGAGAACGCCGCGGATGGCATGGATGGCAGTCCTTGACGGGACTGCATTGGACGACGCCATCTCAGGAGGCCATTGTTGGAGTTGTGGCTACCGATGCCTAGATGTGGTCTGCTCGGGCGTAGCGTCGACGCGGATTCGCAATTTGCAAAGTGATTGTCGTTCAATGGATGTTTCGATGTCGTACCAATGTCACTCAATGTAGTGGCGTGGTGTGATTCTACTTGCAGGTTGAAAGTCATTTGCAGCCCCACGGCTTGAGGCAAAACTTCGGTAGAACTCTACTGAGCCGACAGGTGTAGACGTACCCATTTAGTGGGTCTAGCAAGACTCCCGTCGGAACGACCTAAGGGTCCGTTAACTCCAGCTTTTGTCGCTTGACTCTGGTCGTAGCTTTTGCTTCAACGTCTTGGAAAACCTGCGAAATGTCCTCGTTGGCCCACTCGCTCGCCCAAAACACCCCATTTGCTCTATATTGATTTCAAAGCACAATTGCAACATCAAGACCTGATGTGAGGTAATAGTGTGAAGGTTGATTAATCCCATACCAGGTGGAATTTAAGTCCGTTCTCTCCGCGATGCTTAGAATCCACCACCTACCCATCACGTCCCTGACTCTTTCCTGGGAAGGCAAGCTCCCTCCTTCCTGCGTAGCGTGCTTAGCAAATTAGATGTGAATGGGTGCATGCGGGGCCATGTCCGGCTTTTAGATCGGAGATTGTGCAAACAACGACGGACGATGTATTGTCCATGGTTTGCCCGTTGCCGGCGTTAAGTACATCATCAACATAAATATCAGCCATCGGAATGACAGCCTATTTGTGTGTCCTCGAAGTCACCAAATCCTCTCTCGCCCTTCACTCCTTCGAGCCTTTCCAAGCATCAACTGGCCGCCCTCATCTCGAACGTATTGCGCCACTCGTCTACCTCGAGCTCCTCGCCTCGCCACCAGCCTCCAAAACCCGGCGTAAAGTTCTCGACTTAGACATCCTCTGTGTATAAAACCTCGCCCCAGGTAGAACCACCAATCGATACAATGGCTCTACCGCTTGCCCCCAGCCCCAAAAGCCCATTGGCTCGGCACCGACTTCTGTCACCCACTGCTGCCGTTCGGGTTAGCCCCTTATGCCTCGGAGCCATGAACTTCGGCGATGCCTGGTAAGGACGAGTTTGGGTGTATGCGTTCCTGTCATCGCTAACCCAACTCCAGGAAGCAGTTCATGGGAGAATGTGACCAGAGTTCAAGCGAGTCCATGCTCGACTTCTTCTACGAGCAGGTAAGCCAATCTGGTCCATGCCTCACATAGAAGTAAGATGCTGACACTAGTTAGGGAGGTTTGTCACCGCCGTGTTAACCTCAAGTTAGCGCATTCGCTGACTTTGCTGCACAGGAAATTTCATTGATACCGCAAATAACTACCAATTCGAGGAGTCCGAAAAATGGGTTGGGGAGTGGATGAAGAAGCGTGGAGTACGCGATGAAATAGGTCAGTGATCCCGTCATCCACCTTGGTATCTTCTTATAAGTTGACGATTAATATAAAGTCCTGGCCACAAAGTACACCACCAACTTCCGTGGTGGACCAAACGCTACACACATAATGTCGAACTTCCAAGGAAATGGCTCCAAAAGTCTGTTAACCTCTGTCAACAACAGTTTGAGAAACTTGCAGACAGACTACATTGATCTAGTAAGTGATCTCAGACTATGATGGTAGAACACCTGGTGGCTAAACATCCTTAGCTGTATGTCCATTGGTGGGACTATAGCACTTCGATTCCGGAGTTAATGCAGTCTCTCAATCACCTTGTTGCCTCTGGAAAGGTCTTGTACCTTGGCATCAGCGACACCCCAGCCTGGGTGGTCAGGTAAGGTTGGCACCCTGTAGTTCCAAACTGACCAGGTTCTTACAATCAAACAGCAAAGCAAACGAGTACGCTCGCAACAAAGGTCTTACTCAGTTTTCCGTTTACCAGGGAAATTGGTCCGCCGCTTCACGCGACTTCGAGCGAGACATCATTCCTATGTGTCGGGCCGAAGGCATGGGCATCGCTCCCTGGGGAGCTCTCGGGGGAGGTAAGTTCAAGACCGAGGAGCAGCGCAAGGCCGGAGAAGGGCGACAAGTAGAGGCCAGTGAGGTCGAGATCAAGGCCAGCAAGGTTCTAGAGACGATTGCCACTCGCAAGAACACCATCATCACCAGCGTCGCACTCGCCTATGTAATGCATAAAGCCCCGTATGTCTTTCCCATTGTTGGCGGCCGAAAGGTGGAACACATCAAGGGCAACATCGAAGCACTCACTCTCGAGTTGACCGAAGAGGACATCCAGGAAATTGACAGCGCCGTGGAGTTCCATCTCGGCTTTCCTCACAGCTTTCTCTACCGTCCCGGACAAACGACTGGCAGCAACCACCAGGACATTTGGCTTCTGAGGATGGGAGGTCACTTCGACTATGTTGCTGACAACAAGGTGGGCCTTCAAGCACCCCAACATCATTATTTGGGAGTATTTCTAACTTGTTTCAGCCAATTCCGGCAACCAGGGGAGGGGAGTAGAGCTTCCGCTTCAGGTCACACCATTGGCGATGGTGGCCACGTCGCCACCCTTTCACTCGTTGGCAAGGAGGAAGTACGGGACATGAGAGACGGGAATGGTGAGGGTACAATTGTTTGTAAGGCAAACAGACTAGCCGATTGCCCGAATGAAAACCGAAATTGAAAAGATTGTGACCCTCCTAACATATCACGGCCATTTGCGGCCAAGTTTGGCGGGGGCGTGAATGCTTTTTGGGGTGACGGCCCGCTTCAGCATCAGCTCAGGGCTCAGCAGTGATGTTTGACAGCACCAATGTGGCATTTAGAGTGGGATTTCTATCTTATCAATTTGTATCTGGTTTTCCATGCTCGTGAACGTGAGGAAGCATAGGCCAACCTAGTCTTTGCCATTTTGGGGATTTCCAGACGTTCCTGCCCTGAATCAAGGGATAGGTTCCTGCCTATTAGGAGCACACCTTATACCAGAAAGCTCCTGCCCTCCTGATCTGAACTGATTGAAGCATCTTGCCTGATCGCTTATTTCCTGACTAATCCTGGCAGACAACAAATTCCTTTAAATTAATCCTCCTCAAATCGGAGTTCGTGTGCATTCTCATGTTCCCCGAACCCCAACGATCATGAGACACGGTTGTTTTGGACGCGCAGCAAGTGTCCCTTCTCCCGATCGCACCGATGATTCGCCAAGCCCTTGCGTAAGACGCAGTCTTGCGCCGGAATTTCGAGTACACATTGACGACGTCATTGAGCCCGGTGTTGTCTTGTCAACACCAGTTGACATGCATGTGTCACTCCGGCGCTTGCTATGCTGAGATACACTAATATGGCACAGAATACCAGAAACCCAGCTTCACAGCGAAGTCCATCAGGTCGACCTCAGCAACAGGGTTTTTCGAAACGCAGAGAGGTTCGAAAGCCCCAAGCCCAACAATGTGACAACCTTCTACCCCCATATTACATTTAAAAGAAAGCGGAACGAGTCTATTCGCTCCGTCGGTGACGATTGGTTAGCCGCAATTGGGCCCAGCACAGGTATCTGACCACTACCTACCATAAGCTCACGTTGACGCAGTTCAGCAATGCTGACCAAGCCCTGCCAAGGCCAGCTCGAATTCAAAAGCAATTCCATTCCTCCACGGTCCGTGAAGCCTACACCTAGAACACCGCCAGAACAGAAATTGAGACCTCTTCCTCGGAATGCCCGCCGAGACGTCGAAAAAAAAGGAAAATACACCATACGAAAGGGAGTCCGCATCAGGGACTACAGGATCCCTACCAGGTTACCCACGGTGTATCTTTCTTTGTCTAGTAGTCCGGAATTTCAGTGCCGCGACGGCTTTGATGATAAGGAAATGCCTGTTGTTAGCCTTCCCCCAAAGATTATTCGCAGTTGCGGCACGAGAAATCAAGAAAGGCAGCTAAAATCACTCCGCTCAACGATACCATGCACGCCCACCAATTCCAGCCAAAGGAATCCAGGTCGAAGCCCTTCGTTGGGAACGAGTTGATTGAGGCGACCGCATTTGAATCTACATTATCTATCCGCTTGAAGCATGTGGGCTCCGGGAAAGAGAATTTGTTCAGTGGGAACTAGGAACAGGGGATTTGATCGCACCGGTCACAGTGCTCATCAAGATCCAGTCCATTGCAGGGGTATCTACATGTAAACGTCCCCCTGAAATCGAGAGTACTAGCTTCAATTAATCGCAAACGAGATCCCATCACCCGCCCGAACGCCTATTCGGCTGAGGTCGCCCTCTCTTACACGCGACTGCCTACTTCGCACCTTTGCCCTTTGCCTCGTTCTCTCCGAGTTCTCGGATTAATACCGATGTTTGGCCCTCGCCGTTGTAGTCTTCCTGACCAGTCTCGAAGCCAGGGCACACTCCCACAGCCAGAAACTTGCCATCGCTGGAGAACGCGAGCGCCGCAACACTGTTTGGGAACTTCTGGTACTGTTTTAGCCTGCGCTTTGCCTCTGCGTCCCACAAAGCAGCAGTGCCGTCACCACCACCCGATGCAAAAGTTCCGTGGACAGGGTGGAAAGCTAGTGCATTTACGGGGTACACGATGTCTCCATCGCCGTCCGCTGCTGCTTGGCGGTGGCACTTGAACGCATACTTGCGAGCTTGAGATTCTGCGGTATCCTCAAACCACTCCACGGCAACGCGACCCTCAATACTGCTTGTAGCGTACCCAGCATCGTTAGGCATACACGCCACAGCCCTTGTGAGGTAACGTAGAGACGATTCGCGCTGCTGCCATGGTTTGAGGTCGGTGGAACCGGATACAAACAATTCTGCGATGGTATTGAGGTCGTAAATGTTGATAACACGTCCAGTCATGGCTACAACAATCTTGGTTGGGCTAGAGGCAAGCGCATGGGGCTTCCCAGGAAGTGCGACCCGAATAGGAGTGCTTGAAGGGTCCTTCAGGTTGTGAAGATTGAGACTACAGTCCCATGACGCGGAGACGAGAATAGCTGTCACGCTGTTAGCTTTGCATACCAAGAAGCCACATAAACGTACAATGTGAGCGGCTATACGCCACGCAGCGCACCGGCGCAGCATGCTTGCTTAGTAGAGTCTTCTCCCCGCTTTCTAGGTCAATCCTGAAGGTCTCTGTTAGCTTCATGAGCCTTGAGGCACGTGAAGAAATGTGCCCACCTGTTGACCGCCCAGTCCATGCCCGCCGTGAAGGCCTCGTTGTCGTCGGCGCCAAAGCACACGTCTAACACAGGCGCTCTGTGTTCATAGGTGTTGAGTAGGTTCGTCTCTCCCGCGCCGCCAGCGATGTCATAGCAGTACACCTTCTTGTCCCATGACGAGACAAGGAGCTTGGTCGCTGAAGTTCGTGCAAAGGAGATGGACGAAACCGCGTCGCCCGGGGATGGGGACAATTCGTACTGAGTCGCTGAAGCATTGCCAACACCGTAAGCTTCGGGAGGACGGATATAAGCGTGAGGGAACTTACCAGGAGCCATGGCCGATTGCGCGTTTGGAGTGAATGGCAGATGAAGCTTTGGTTGTTTACTTGCTTAGTCACGTGGCGATAGCTTCCATGATCGAGGATCCTGGTGGATTCTGCCGGATTTGACCGCCCAGAAACTAGCCACACCCCGCCACACCCCACCATCATCAGCTGTATCGAAAATGTCAAAATTATGACTCCGCATCCTTGATTCCCCTCCAAGAGAAACGACGATATACGATCCGGCCACGAGAACTCGACGAACGGAGGACTCATATCACCGCACCCGAGAAACCGCATACACTTAGAAATTTTCGGCCATATTTGAAGCTCGAACCGCGTGTGCAAAAGCCCGCCTTGGGATTCAACCCCACCTCACCTCTCTAAACCGACCCAACCTAGCCGAATCTCCGACAATACCGCCAAAATGTCGTTAACAAACTGCCGTTTTTACGAGGAGAAGTACCCGGAGATCGATAGCTTCGTCATGGTCAATGTCAAGCAGGTCAGTCAAAGTCGAGCTTGTCTTGTAAACTCGGTCTGACCCCCTGTAGATCGCCGAGATGGGTGCCTACGTTAAGCTACTCGAATACGACAACATCGATGGCATGATTCTACTCTCCGAACTTTCGCGACGACGTATCCGAAGTATCCAGAAGCTTATCCGAGTTGGTCGCAACGAGGTCGTTGTGGTGCTCCGTGTGGACAAAGAGAAGGGTAAGCTAAACGTGGAGACCTGAGCGATTTCGACTGGAAACTTAACAAGTGGGCAGGATATATCGATCTGTCGAAGCGACGAGTATCTCCTGAGGATATCGTGAAGTGCGAGGAGCGATACAACAAGGGAAAGATGGTCCATTCCATCATGCGACACGTCGCCGAGAAGACCCACCAACCTATCGAGTCTCTTTATGAGAGCATAGCATGGCCTCTGAACAAGAAGTTCGGCCATGCCATCGACGCCTTCAAGCTCTCCATCACGTCAGTTCCATGAACTTGGTTATTTAATATTCCTACTAATATTACGAAGCAACCCCGAGGTTTGGAACGACATCACCTTCCCCAACCAGCCTGTGGCGCATGAGCTCAAGCTCTACATCAGCAAGCGACTCACTCCTCAGCCTACCAAGGTCCGAGCCGATATTGAGGTCACCTGCTTCGGTTATGAGGGTATCGATGCTGTTAAGACTGCTCTTCGCACTGCCGAGGCCCGAAACACTGAGGAGTCCCAAGTAAAGGTCAAGCTTGTGTCCCCGCCCCTGTATGTCCTCACCAACACGTGCCTGGACAAGAGCCTAGGAATCACCGCCTTGGAGGAAGCCATCGTCGAGATTCGAAAGAGCATCGAGTCTGCGGGCGGCAACTTGATCGTCAAAATGGAGCCCAAGGCCGTTACGGAGAGCGACGATGCGGAGCTTCAGGCTCTCATGGAGAAGCGCGAGCGCGAGAACGCCGAGGTCAGCGGTGACGAGAGCATGAGTGACAGCGACGACAACATTCCCGAGACCATCTAAGGGTTGATCGGGAGAAATTATGCTGGGACGAGCTGAATCGGCAGGTCTGCTCGAGCCCGTCCCGGAGATCGCCCCCTCGAGCGGGGCATCGGACGAAAAACGGTGTCATTAGACGTGGTCTAGGAGACGGGCAGAAAGCGTCTGCCCAGACTGCAAAAGCATCCCAAAAGTTCGACATTTATGTAGTTATTCGAGTAGGAAGTGGCGTACAACACGGCTTTTTCACGATCAATCTCTTTGGTTAGGTGTCTCATTGTGAGGTTTGACCGCGGGCATGTGGTGGTGTATGGTGGCATATTGAAACCGAGGTTAGCCATGTCTGTCTCCTCTTTGGGCTTGAGCATTGAACTGGAACATAAGATGGACAGTGTCCCATTTATCAGGCGACACATTTTGTAATGTGAAACTCCGTTTAAACTGATCAATTTGTCTGCTGAAAGGAGCGACATGGACATGCGACCATGAGGTGTGCTAATGTGGGCTGATGGGCACCGGGACTAGCCGAAAAGAGCGTAAGACGTTCTTATGTGCAGTGATTACCAAGATCCCAATTCGCATTGTGCTAATAACTCATGCAAAATGTTCCACAACGTCTCGTCTCAACAACGTCGGTAATATTTACACGCCTTGATGGTTCTTGGCTCAATATGGGGGCGGGCGAGGAGCAGTGGACGGCCCAGTGTCCTGCGGGCCACAGCTTGGAAGCTGTTTGGCTTCGCAACATGGATCCCCGTCATTGCCATGTTCAACCTTCACGTTGCCGAACTGACAGTTGTGGACGGCAACTCGATGTACCCGCTGCTCAATGATGACAAGGACTCGACGCTGCGACGGGATGTCATTTTCAACTACAAGTGGTCGCCACAGGAGAACTTGGAGAGGGGCATGGTAGTCACACTACGGTATGGACGACCTCTACTCATAGCACCTTTCCTCTTGAGTGTATGGTGCGGAGGAAGGTAGAGAGCTCAAGCTGACACTCGATCGCAGGAGTCCCATGCACCCCGAGAGCATTGCGATAAAGAGAATCGTCGCTCTAGAAAACGACGTGGTGCAGACCAAGGCGCCGCACCCACTGCCAACAGTGAGGGTGCCGCAGGGCCATGTATGGGTCGAGGGCGATGGGCCACCGGGGTCGAGCCTAGACAGCAACACATACGGCCCAGTTTCGAAGCAGCTTCTGACTGGTAAGGTGACGTACGTTATGTATCCGTTCCGAAAGCTAGGGACGCTGAGGTGGTGGGAGCATCCTGCGGCGGCGGACAGAGTGACGCGGAGCTAGTTTTCCAGATGAAGACGGCAAAAGTGTATGAGTAATGGTCCAGGAAGGTTAGAGATGGATAGACGTATGACACAACTCGGCATAGGGTAGGCATTGCTGTATTGCGAATCAACTCTGTTGGCTTGAGAATACCACTCTTCTTTCAACAACATGCCAATATCACGTCGACCCATGTGGCGTTTGCGCATTGCAATCGTCAACTATGACGATGAGAGTTCAAACTTGCTCAAAATACAGCGCGATTTATTTAGAGAAATCCTAACCAAAATCACCATGACAGGTTTTAAACTAAAACAAAGACATGATTGAACTGGATTCAATATGCTTCACTAGAAGAAGAAAACATGAAAAGCAAGCTTCCAAGATCATTGAGATGTCTCATCTCATCTTTGTGAGCTTGAGGGAGGTTTGAGATGATGTGCACGGACCGAACGGAAATGTTCCGGGTTAGTCATGTCAGGGAGGAATCGGGACTTTGGGCTGTGCGTTGGAACACTCGATGCGCTGTAATTTGTGAGTCCAGCGTGCCACTTTGCCGCCACTGAAGAGCCCCGTCACTGGCTACCTTTTACTGAACCCCCCCCGGCCCGCTAGAAGGCTAGAGGATGGCGCATTTTGAGACTCCAAACCAACAAAATTCTCGACATCGCCATCTTCATCAATCGACCAGGCACGCGACCCGACTCCTCGTCCCGCCTTCGCGTTCACCCTTTGACCCACCGGCTTCTTCGCTTCCCCCCCCCAGCGACGTCCCCGGGTCCCTCTCCCTATTCGCTCTTTTTTTCGACGTCATCCCACGACACCGACGACTCCTTCGCCGACTCCTCCACCGACTCCATCACCAGTTCCTCATCCGCTGTGCCGCGCGCCACTCCCCGTCTCCTCGGAGAATGCCCCTAGGTCTCCAGGACTCGGCCCTCGTCTTCGCCCCAGATACGACGACGACGACCACCTCCACTGCAGCGAGCGACTTCTCACCCTCTCCGGGGCATCGAGATGCCGTCCCAACGGGCCGCCGCTTGCAAAGTACCAGTGCCGGACTCGCCCAGAACCAGATCATGACCAACCAAGATGTCGAGTCCGAAGACCGACCGCCCTATCTCCATGTGCGTCTTCCAGGCCCCCTCCCGCGACAATCGCAGTGTCAGTTATGGATCTGGGTGCGCTAACATGGGTGCAATGGCAGGCTATGATAGCGGGAGGCATTGGAGGCTCGACCGGTGACTTGCTGATGCACTCACTTGACACCGTCAAGACGAGGCAACAGGGTGACCCGCACATGCCCCCGAAATACACATCGCTAGGACAATCATATTACACCATCTGGAGACAAGAAGGCATCCGCAGAGGTCTATATGGGGGTTGGATCCCCGCATTGAGCGGCTCATTCCCAGGCACCGTCTTGTTCTTCGGCACCTATGAGTGGAGCAAACGCTTCTTAATCGACCACGGCTTGCAACAACATCTTGCATACCTATCAGCAGGCGAGTTCCTTTCCCATAGCCCAATTGTTGCCATGCAGCAGCTAACTAGCTACCTTCAGGATTTTTGGGAGACCTCGCTTCATCGGTGGTATATGTTCCCTCAGAAGTCCTCAAGACCCGGTTACAACTCCAGGGTCGATACAACAACACCCACTTCCATTCCGGCTACAACTACCGCGGCACAATTGACGCTGCGCGCACAATTGTCCGGACGGAGGGGGCCTCTGCCCTCTTCTACGGCTACAAGGCCACCCTGTACCGAGATCTGCCCTTCTCTGCCCTACAGTTCATGTTCTGGGAGCAGTTCACCACCTGGGCCCGCAAGTACAAGCAGAGCCGCGACATTGGCGTCCCTCTCGAGCTCCTCACCGGAGCCAGCGCTGGTGGCCTCGCAGGCGTCATCACCTGTCCTCTTGACGTCGTTAAAACTCGCCTTCAGACCCAGGTCAACACACCAGCCGACGCCCGCCACCCCAAAGACCCCAACCCGCAGATCCGACACATTTCTACCTCCTCACCCAACACTCACCGACCCAAGCCCGGCGCTGTCGCGCTCGAGGCGTCTTCTGTATTGACTGGCCTCAAGGTCATCTACCGCACAGAGGGCCTGGCGGGATGGTTCCGCGGCGTTGGGCCCCGAGGCGTGTGGACCTTTATCCAGAGCGGCTGCATGCTGTTCTTGTACCAACGATTACTTCGCCAGCTGGAGGTGTGGATTCCTATTGAGAAGGACTTGTAAAAGCCTCACCCTTACACATTTTTTTTGTTTTTTTAAACCCCCATTTTCATGTTTCCCCACGCGGCTCAACGCTTCAAAATCTCCACCTTTTGCTGTTACAACCCCCCCCCCTAGTAGATGATTGTGATGGCCATGTATGTACAGATATAGAGACGTGTAAGCCGTGGGCAGCCGTCATTGTTGGGCGTTGGGAATAGAAGGGATTACCAGGTCGGGTATATCAGATACGAACATAGATATAGAGAGTCATGAACATAGAACCTCTCTGATTTCAACTCCTTACAGGTTTCCTCTATTGTGAACTAGTTTATGTTTAGAATTCACGTTGTTTCTCATTAGAAAGTGTGTCAAGTAACATATCTATGGAGCAAAAAAGGGTATTGACATGATGGCCGTTTATCATAGTAAAATAGGGGTATCAACAACAGCCAAACCATCAAAAGGGTATACTCAAAACGACTGGAACAGCAACAAGAACAAATTTTCAGAACCCATACTTCTCTAACCCTCTCGAGTAGGCTACCAAAATTCCAGCGTTCATGCGTCTGGGTCACTCTCCTCGATGACGGGCAGCTCATCAAAGTCAACTGTGCGGGTCATGAGCTCGTCGCGGGCGATGCACACAGCGAGAGCCATAGTTAGAGCGTGCCAGACGCTCTGGCGTGGATCTTGAAAATTGGCCTGGACGTGGAAGCTAACATAGGCGGAATCGCCCTTCCTCGAATCGACTGTGAGCAACAGGACTGTTGTGTTGAGGATGAAGAGTCCATAGACGACAGGCGGGTCTCGGCGGTAGCTTAGGCAGAGAGGTGTGACAGGTCTTCTACAGGGTGGAGGAGAGGCAGGATCCGACTCATTCTTACTGCAGTCTTCGATCTTGATCTTCTTTGCGGGAGAACCTCGAGTAGCGGCATCATGTTCTTTGTCAGGGGAGCAATCAGCAAGCTCGTCAACTCCTGGAGTCGTAGGGCTCGTAAACAGCCGCCGCCTCTTTCGCCCAGCGTCTTGCTTCACAGTCTTTCTGCGAGTAGGCGTCTCCGTTGATAGCTCGTCGGGGTCTGAAGATGAATCGCGTCTTCCTGGCGCAGCCTTGGGCCACCTCCGCAGCGAAGTTGGCGATCCATCCTCGAGCTCCATCTTCACCATAGGTGACACCATGATGCTCGGCTTTACCACATCCCAGAATTCTGGGTCGCTATCCACTCTGAGAAACTCCCGCTGAAGCCTTGCTAAAGACCGCATCCGCTCCTTGATATAATTAGTGATATCAGCCTCCGGCATGGTGGTGTCGATGACCTCGGTGATGATATTTGGGACGATGCGAAGATGAGCGTATTCGCCATCCTGGGCGGCCCAGCTGAGGTACCTGTCCAGCTCGCGCTTGATAATCCCGGGAACCTTGTGTCGGGAGCCAGTCTGAATGCTGGTCCTGACTGTCGAAGTGAGGTCGACTAATCGCAAAAGTGCCATTGTTCCTGTAGACGGTAAGCACATGGACGTCAATTAAGGAAAAGCGGCATACTCACCTCGAAAGTCCTTCCCATGCGCGTAAATAATAGGAGGGAATTTCTCAGAAGTCTGGAATATGATATCTGACATTGGTACACCGCTGAAGTCGATGTCCCAAGTCGTAGGCAGCATCGGGAGATCCTGCCGCAGATACAGGACTTCGAAGAGATGCTCCTCAGCTGCGGCCCAGCCGCTGGCACCAGGGTACCGAGTCTTCTCCAGTTCCATCTCCTCCATGAGATGCAAGTCGAACGAATCGTCGTACTCTCCAGGGGAATACTCAAGCTCCTGGTTTCGAGCCATGGTTGGCGATTTGGATGGTGTGCCTATCCTTCCACTAACACTGGTGCGGCCTCGGTTTGCGCGAGGAGTTTGCTGGCTGGAAGACGGGCTCGGCGAGCCTCTTTCGTCCACGGGTTCTTCCATATTTGACGTTTGGTAGCATCAAGCCCTCTGTCCGGTTCTTTGTTGAAGGGCCAAACTCGAAGTAGGAATTCCCCTTGTGCATCCACAAGTGAGCAGTGAACAATGTAACCAGCAAAGATCGGCTGCCCCTTTGTGTGCCGAAAGTTGATGAAAGGCTCGTGGAGCTAAGCTGAACACCCGCCGCAACCAACACAATGAATGTCCTAGGAAGAAGCAAAAGTGAGTCTTGTCGGATTATCCGTTGTTTACCGAATCACGGACAAATTTGAAGGCATTTGATGAAGCGTGAAACTGGACCTTCACCGACCAAGTTGAGGTGGCAGGTGGGGCGTGTGCGCATCAATTCCAGTGAAGCGTGCACGCCCCCCGGAAGTTCTCTTTCGCCGCTGAAGCCAATCAGACGTCAGCCGTCGAAATTCTTCACGACTCTGATCGATCATCGCGACAACTCCAACCGGCACAACCGCAACGATGGCCGAACTAGCGAAGACAGCGGCACGCCAATTGCCCAACTTTAAGCTGGGTCAGAAGCAGGTCTTTCTGTGAGTATCCTTGGCGGCGCCCATGTGCTTCCTCTGGACACTATCTGACCATTTCCATCCTCCAGGCCCAACCACATCATCACCTTCCTCCGAAAAGAGCATCTCCCGCCGAACGAGGCCTGCTTCAAGGTGCCTCTCCGCTTCACCAAGTTCGATTTGCGAGACTATCTGTGGAATCTCTACAATGTCGAGGTCACCAAGGTCCGATCATACGTCAAGCAACAGCCCCTCACACAGCGCAACTCGCACTCCCGCTCGTGGTACCGCCCGCAACCCCTCAAAATCATGACGGTCGAGCTGGCCAAGCCATTCCAGTGGCCCGCGCCCCCGGAGGACACCGATCCGTGGAGCAATCAATTGTGGAAGATGCGTGAGGAGCTCATGGACAAGCGCAATGATGAGCACATCCAGCGACAACGGTTCGAGATCCCGCTAAAGAGCAAGGAGCCTCTGTCCAAAGAGCGAGAGCAGCTGGCGGATCTTGCCAGGAAGATGTTGTCGGGCGAGGTGAAGTGGTCCAACGACGTTGATCTGGACCCGAAGTGGGACAAGCTGTTGGAGAAGGAGGCGGAGAAGGCCAAGCAAGATGTCAAAGCAGCTTGACGACCAAAGCGATGAACGCAACGCGGAGACTATGGGCCGACATTTATGGCAAGGAACCGCTTAATTGAGGAGGCGGCGACCTTATGAGACGCCAGTCAGGCTGAGAGGGTGACCTCTGTAGAAATAGCTGCATCAGCTATGTACATTACTGTAACGACCCTTCCGGGCTGATGCATGTTGACGAGACGAAAATTTAAATAACCAGGATATACACCCAAATATCGGCATCTCTACACATCGTCTTCTGAGCTCCAATGCTCTACCTGCTGGAAGTGCAAGACCTGGTCACCCCAACCCCACCAGCCAGCGGTCAGGTTACGTGCAAAGACCTCAAGACCGAGAAAGCTTTCTCCTAAGATATCTTGGAACAGGCCACGTAGGTTGGGTTTCCGAGAGTGCACGTCTGGGACCGCAACAATGACCTTGGGTTTAAGAGCATCCGGCCTCTTGTGGCCTACGCGTTTTGCAATAATGAGCTTCTCCCAAGGCTTCCTCCACGTCGACTCAACGTCGAATAGCGGCTCGCCGGTGGTAGTCACCTTGACCCACGTCCATTCAGTGACGACCTCAAGTCCCCAAGCAGCAAAGAGACCTGTGGGCGAGGCGAGGAAATCATGAATGCTATGCTTGTTAGTGACCCAGACGGCAACCAAGCTGTCTGGGCTGAGGTGGGAAGCAAGTGGGATTTGCAGCAAGAGCTCACGCATCTCGTTGAGATTGCGCGCTGTTGCGTACTTGTCCGTCCTCCTCCTCGCCGACCGATTCGGCCAGGGCGGATCCAAGACGACGAGGTCAAAGTTAGGAGCTGATGCATCGAAAGACTCGCGCAGTTGCTGGATGGAACCCTGTAACGGCTCGGCTTTGGGAGGGAGGTGCGCTGGCAGGCCGGATATCAACGGCGGATGCGGCGGCCCAAGGAAGCGAGCGAGGTGGAAAGGGCCGGGGTACGACGACACGAGGTCCTGCAGCGCACCCTGAACCGCGGCAGTGGTCATAAGCTCAGCGAGCTGCGCGCCTGGCGATGATAAGGACGCCGCCTGGTGGGAGTTACGGGCGCCATGTCGCGGCTCTGGCGTTGCGTAGGGCGTGGCGGGCGGCTCGACAGACACGATGCGGCGACGGGGGGTCTCAGCGGCCAAGACTTGGCTCTCTTCCAGGGACCTGGGGACGTCGATGAGAACCAGGGCCTTGTCGCGGCTCTCGAACAGGATGGATTTGGCGGGGGGGCTGCTGATCGTGGTGGTGGTATTCTTTTCACTGCTGCTGCCGGTGATTTTATTCCCCTGGCTGCTGCTCTTGCTGTCGTCAACCTCGCAAGGAGTTGCTACTAACACCGAGTCGTTCCCCATTACCATCGCATCTCTCCATCTCACGGTCATCCCACAATTCCACATGCTCCGCGGCTCCGGCTGGCTTAGACTCCTAGAGTTGGCGGAGAGTTCTAGCGGGGACTTCCGGCGCAAGTTCATATCCTGGCCGAGAACTCGGCAAACCTCGGCTCGGTCATTGGTTGCCGGAACCGTCATGCCGGAAAGGACCCAGGTACAGCGCATTTTCTGGCCTCGTGCCCTTCAAACGTCCACTGTAACGTGCTGAAGGACACCCCGGATTTCGGAATCCCAGGGCGTGACCAACGGGTGGGGGTCCCTGTCAGCCTCTGCAACTGCAAAAGTGACTACTGAGCGTCGGTCCAATGACGTCCATGCCGTTCTCACAGCCGGGGAAATTCTCCCGCATCCTCCAAAACCTGGACAAGCCCGATCCCATCTTGCTCTCACTCCCCCGCAAAACATTACTTCCTCCTCAACTGCAATATCCAACCCATTTCGTCTCCGACCGACTCGCACTCACTTCTCGATATCGAATCCGTTCTCCTCGTCGTCGCCACGGAATGTCGTGTCCGTAGGCTCCGAAACCGCCACTCAAACGAGCCACGTGCCGATCTACGGACAATACCGACAATACCCAGATAGTTTCAACACCATCCTCAATCCTCATGGACCATGCCTCAATGACGGAGATCGCGCGCGACACCACCTCTCGGCAGAATGGCCATACCGAGATCAAGGGCCGCGCGCGAAAGGACACCCAAAAGGAGAATATGTCCGCTGTGTTAGCCAACAATACAGAGGCTGTCGCGCCCAAGCGTAAGACGCAGACCTTTGACTATATCTGGAGGTCCGGAGTCGCTGGCGGCATGGCAGGAAGCGCTGTAAGTAATTATTGCGCTGCATCACATTGTTACGCATTCACCGCTGACCATTTGAGACAGGCCAAGACCCTCGTTGCGCCCCTTGACCGAGTCAAGATCCTCTTCCAAGCCCACAATCCACTATTCGCAAAATACACCGGTTCCTGGTTCGGTGTCGCGACTGCAATGAAGGATATTTACCGTCAGGACGGCATTATGGGCTTATACCGAGGCCACTCGGCCACTCTCCTACGAATTTTCCCTTACGCTGGTATCAAATTTCTTGCCTACGAGCAAATCCGTGCTATTATTATACCCCGACGATCGCATGAGACACCCATGAGACGGCTGCTCAGCGGGAGTCTTGCCGGCGTCACTTCTGTTTTCTTTACATACCCATTGGAGGTGGTTCGCGTGCGCCTTGCTTTCGAGACGAAGCGTGAAGGCCGTTCTGGTTTGACCCAGATCTGTAGGCAGATCTATCATGAGCGGCCCATAGCCCCGGCTACACAGGGCGCCAGCGCGGCGGAGGCGGCAGTGTTAGCTGCCACACCTCGGGCGGGCATCTTCAACTTTTACCGAGGATTTGCTCCCACCATTCTTGGAATGCTTCCGTACGCTGGCATGTCCTTCCTCACTCACGACACCGTTGGTGATGTGATGCGGTCCCCTACTTTTGCGAAATATACAACCCTTCCCATCAAGAAGGATCACCCTGTGGGGAAGCCCGCACCTCTCCGGTCATGGGCCGAGCTCTGCGCGGGCGGAATAGCAGGCTTGATCTCGCAGACGGCATCATACCCGTTGGAGGTGATCCGGCGCAGAATGCAAGTCGGCGGAGCGGTCGGCGACGGTCGACGACTACGGATCCGTGAGACGGCCGGCATGATCTTCCGCGAAAGGGGCGTTTCCGGGTTTTTTATCGGGCTGACGATCGGGTACGTCAAGGTGATTCCGATGGTGGCCGTTAGTTTCTACACGTACGAACGGATGAAGCTCGCCTTTGGGATATAGATGCAACAACAAAACGAGCAGGATTCGGGCGGTTATTGTGTACTGGCGTTGGTGGAGTCTTCTGTAACATGGTCAGGGGTTAGGGATTCTTGTAACGTCGTCAGCAACGGTGGAAGGAGGCGCTTCTTGATGTACATAGATTAGAAGCTTCCGTATCCATTTGTTTTCCAATGACGACGAATTCCCGGTGTTTTGGCTCGGTACTTCTCAAAACGGCTCGCCTCGGCGAAGATCTTTTTCCTTTGCCACTCGTCGGAAGACGGCTGGCTCCGACAACACGATTGCGATTCGTGAAATGCCTCGCAGCGCAACTCCCACGGCACACAACTGCCGTCAGGTTTTTCATAACATCGCTCATGGATTACTCATCCCGAAAGCTTTCGGATCTAGCTGCCTGGCAACTAAACCCGTGAAGGAGGGTTGCGGCCATCACACCCAGACGCCTGGGGATCGGCGCCGTTGAGAAGCTAATAACCTCGTGCGCTTCCAGCGCCCACCGGCGGGAGAGGATGATGGATTTGGGGGGGTGGGAGTGAATTGAGTCCAATCGCTTGCCGCCAAGGACCAGGAAGTGGAAACGGGGTGTAGGTATATGTCCCTTTGTAGTGAGGATGACAACCGCGGGCTGGCTAGAGGACGCCGTTGAATTACGGTGGCTGCATTAGGACATTGGCAAGAGTTGCAAGTATCGATACATGGCCTTGTACCCGATACATGGACCACCTAGTCTGCGTGTGTTGACGTGTTCTAGCGAATTTGGCTTCCAGTAGGCCTACCACGTAGTTCATTCTCACATGTGCCGAAACCAATGGTTTCTCATCATGGAGGGTGGAGAAGTTATGTGCTCCAGGGTAGGACCCTCTGTCATGGATTTAAGGCCATCAACTCATTGCATACTTATCACCGGGGTTGAATGAACAACTAGCACTGGGATTTTTATGCTATAAGTTACATCTATTGCTATAATGGTCTATTGTCATGATGGTATTGCTCAAGTGCGCTTGTTTATGAGAGTGTTCTCGTTAACTCATGATGATGTGTGCGTGTATGAAGCTAGGTTCGTGAAACGAACCTCGCGGGTAGTTGTTCAAGCAAGCTATATAATGATTCGAGAGGAGTTAAGACTTTAGACCATAAACACCAGGTTCAACTAGAACATAAGAAAAAATGCGGAAGTGACTTTATAATCAATCAATTACTTAACCGTGAACCCGAGCGTGAGAGCAAAATGAGGTAGGTGAGTGCGAGGCGGATTGTTCTGATTGGCTGCCGCGTCTCAGCCGTCCAATCCCTGTCCCGTGCGGCTTCGACAGCTCCTCCAAAAATACCTACACGTACAGCCTCAGCCTTTCGTCTACAGCGTCACTTCATCAAAACCACACCACATCCAGCGTCTCAAGCACCGCTGCCAGCGCCTTGACGGCTTCTCATCTTTGCTATCACACCTTGATACCATCTGCGCTGCGCCAGAGACACGGCCGTCCCACCAATTGCAAGCGCGAAACCTGCCATCATCATCATCGCTGCGACCCCCTTCGCCATGGCGCCAGCGGCCGACCTCGACGGTCTCGTCCTCCTGCGCCAGTCCATCTCGGCGTCCAAGCCTTTCATCCCGAGCGCGTCGGCCGACGCAACGGCCCCAGAGGTGCCACTCGCGCAGGCCACGCACCTGCGCTTCCCCGAGCGCGCCGCCGCCGTCCCCTTCGACAGCGCCACGCGCTTCGTCTCCAACGACAAGCCCGTCGACTTGCGCAGCATCTATTTCGCCTGGCTCAACCGCGAGCTCGCCATCCCTGAGTACAATGCCTCGTCCACCAAGTTGAATGACGAGCTTGGCGCAAAGGGCAAGGTCCAGAACCTCGGCTTTATCGAGCGGCTCGATCTCATCACCTGGCTCGAGGGTGCTAGCGAGGAGAGCGAGTACATCAAACCTCTCGCGGGTGACAAAGATGCCTCTGGTACTGGTGCTGCCACGACGGCGAAGGCTGGCGCTGTATCGTCGATTGCGCAGGCAAGGTCGGGCAGAGGCAACATGGACCCTCGACTAGCTAGTATCTACAACGGGGAGCGAAAGATGGGCGATCGCAATACTGTCCTGAGGGGCATCAAACCTACGGTACGTATCCAACCTGCTCAAACCCGCCATACGGATCCATTGCAAAGAGGCCAGACTGACCATCCACAGGACTTCTCTCATGTGCGTAAGCTTGCTGCCCCCTTCATACAGAAAAAGTCACACTCGAGCTCCAACAACATCAGTTCGAACCCGTCTCTCGCCCTCAACCAAAAGGCCCCAACCAGACGACCGGACCCTATCATCCTACTATCGCCCTCAGCATCGTCCCTCCTTCGCCTCTCCAACGCGCGCACCTTTCTGGAGGACGGCAAGTTCGCTCCCGCCGAGGCAGGCGGCTCGACGGCTACCATGCTTCATGTGCAGCGGGTCATCAAAGCTGTCGATCCCAACCGCCCTATGCGCTTTATCCTCGTTGAGGGCTCGGAGCAGTTCAAGCCCGAGTACTGGAACCGCGTCGTTGCTGTCTTCACAACCGGTCAGACTTGGCAGTTCAAGAACTACAAGTGGAGCGACGCCAACGAGCTATTCAAACACACCCTCGGAATCTACGTCGGCTGGCGTGGCGACCAGCCTCCTGATAACGTCGGCGGCTGGGGTCATCGCGTCCTGTCAACGGGTATCGACCGCTGGCGTGGCGAGGGCCACGATGCCTCTCGTTTCCGCGACAAGGAGATTGTTGAACATATTTGGAAGTCTATCGAGGCCAACATGCGGTCCCGCGGTTGGAGGAAGGATGCAGCCCCGGCGTCGATATAAATGGCTCCTCAGCACGGCGGTCTAGGCAATACTCTCGATGGAAGGGAAAAGGAGAATCACATGGTGGGATATGTATAAAGAGCGTCCCCTAACTTAGATTGGACTCAAGTCCGGAGGGAATGGTCTGGAACTCCCAAAGCGATGGCGTTGAACGGTTTTTTCACGTGTAGGTATAGTTGCTGTCATCCATCTGGCGATGGAAAGACATGAAAAACAAAATAGGAAAGGTAAAAAGACAAGTTGTTTTGCAGTAGCGGACACGCGAGGAGTATTTGATCCGGCCAAGTTCTCACATAACCCCTGAGTTGCGAGGCTTGCATCTGCAAGTGTTTAAGCTGGAAAGCTAGCTTTGTCAATCACAGCGTGGTGTGGTCGAAGCCAGTGCAACTCCCCCTCCTCTCTCTCCGCTACAGACAAACCACACCTTCGTCGACACCTTATTCATGACTGACTAATCGGGAAGTCGGTCAACGTCCACGCACTCTGCTTTTGGCCTGACATTTACGCGCGCAGACCGTCGAAGACGCCAACCAGCAACAAGCTTTCCCGCCAACGAAACCGAGCTTTGTCCCAAGCGGACGGCGGTTTTTCTCATCTTGGGATGCATACGAGCTACAGCTGCATAATGGCACAGACCTGCAGGGAGAGAGCCAGAGAGAAGAGAGAGAGGGCCATGGGTTGCGTTGTCTTGGGCGGCCTACCGCGCTGACTGATGTTTAAGGGGTGCGCGAAGGAGCCAGGCGGTGGCCATCCCATCGACGGGCGAGCAACCAAGCCTGACCTGGTATATGCGATGGCTATGCATGGTTAGATTGGAAAATCGCAAAAAGAGTTTGGGGAATTTTTTCCTTCCTACGTGGTATCGCCAACCAACTACCGTGCTGGGACTGCGAAGCTAAGGGCAAGTTGGGGATGTCAGGGGGAGGAGGGCCGGGCGTCCAAAGACCCGAGGTCTCCCCCAGTTTGGAGGAGCGCGCGTTTCCCGGACGAGGCTACGGCGCCTGAGCAAGATATGTAGATACGCACAGGCGTGCGTGCATCGTATGTATGTACTATGGGTAGGTGGTAGTGTAGATACGTTACTGCATGCTGCGTCCTGCAGCTCCCCCAGGTTCACGGTTATCGTGAGCCGTAGAAACACGCCCGGCGATAAGACCTTCTCGGCACCTGCTACTCCGTAGACTTCGTGGGGTCAAGCTTGCGGATGACACCTTTGCAAGGTTCACCAGAGGACAAATGGGCGGAAGCGAGGCAGTTGCAGGTAAATAGAGAGCAAGATACGTGGTAGGAAACGTGGTAGGAAACGTGGTAGGAAACGTGGTAGGAAACGTGGTTTAACCACCCCCCGGCAAAGCAGCTAGGCCAAGGGATCCTGACATGTTGCTACGTACGGGCGTGTTAGTTTGCTCCGCCCAGATCTGTGCTGATGCCAGATAGGAAATCCCGCCATGGTTTGGAGGCGTGCATTGCCAAAACCCCTGTCCCCAGAGATGGTGACAATCCTAGCAGTGGGCATGAGGATGGAGATCCTACGACATAAGGGACCTGGGGGGGCCAATCTTGACACTAACTTGCGTCTTCACCGTTTGGCCTTCCAAGAGACGACCATTGACTCATGCCCATCTGGCATCGTGGGCCCCAAGCCGTCGGGTTTCGTAAATGCGTCCTGGTGCGGCTCCGCAAGTGTTACACGAGCACAGGGCTGAAGCATGCTAATTCTGACCTTGGATCCATTTGCTAGACATCAGCCCTGTTTTGAAACAGATTGATGGGTTTTCGATGCTGTCAGGTGATGGTTTTTGGAAGTTGAGGTCAAACTATGAGAATAGACATGTGCAAGGCCCCTAAAGAACCCGGGGGTTGAGTGATTGGGTGACAGGTCAGTCCAGTAAAGCTGCAAGTCAACTTTCTGATGGTTGGACGGCGTCGGCGCCATGCCCACTTGGCGGCCGGCGGGATGAAACGCCGTCGAACGACGAAGTAGTCAGCATGGATTTGCTGTAGGGGCAGATGAGGGGGGTAGACTTGGTTACTACGTACTGCGTGCTACGTCTAGTACAGTAGCATGGATGGCACATGATGGACACGACCTCCCTAGCCCGTAGGCTTTGTGGGGAGGCATGAGGGGGAGGAGAGGGTTTAGCCAACAGCTTCCTCAGCCCGGACGGAATAGAAAAGGGGGTTAGAAGGGACAGTCGGTTGGTGGAGTAAGGCCTGGCAAACGCAACATAAACAGTCCAAGGCTGGGAATCCGCGATGGATACACGACGGAGCTGCCGACCCCACTGGCAGGCGGTGAAAGCGGAGGTCCGACTTGTCTCAGAAAGCCGTGATATTGCACGTAGTCGTCGGGATCTGGGTCGGGGTGGTTTGAAGGCCACGAGGAGGCAGAGTCCAGGCCGATCCTAGCTCCCAAGCGCATCGTGCTCAAGCTGTGAAGATGTTGAGCATTTCTAGGTAGCAGCAAACCCACCAGAGAGGATATTCCACGTGGCCACAGCAGTTCGGCCGCCGCCATAGCTCGGAACCAATTTCACCAATTTCACCCAGCCATCTCAAGCCTCGTTTTTAGCTCAGCGCCAGAGTGCGCTCTCTCATGTCGTGTATCGTCAGTTGCCCTGCGTCTGAGGCGTTTAAGAAAAAAGTAAAAAGCAAAAAAACCTGATATCGGCGCTTGCCACCCTGCCTGTTCTCGCGTGGCATTGATGGATCCCGGCAGGACAAACAGCCCAGCAATGCAAGGAAGTGGTGATACCTGACAGCCTAGGGTTAATTAGGGTGTGTTGGTTGCTTGCCTACTGAGAGAACCCCCTCGGCAGGCGTCTGGAGGCGTCTGGAATCTCTGGATGAAGGACCCCAGAACGAACCCCAGCAGCCTGTCCGAAAGGGGTCTGGCAGGGCCATGAGACTAGGCCTCAATTGCCGTCCCACGTGAGAAGCACGCCACGGACAGGGATGAGTGCCATCTTGATTGATCCATGATCGCCATCCTGACGTCTTGTGGCCACGATTAGTGGTCTGAATTGAGAGGCTGAGCCGTATCCTCCGCCCTGTAACAAGGCAGCGAGCCTGGGGATGGACTGGGTCACGGCGACCGTTCAAGCCCACCATGAAGGGCATCCTTACACCGTACTTCGCCCGTCATGCGTCATGCATCATGCTACGGTGTAGTACTTCGTACGCTGTGATTAGGTGGTTATTGAGGTGGGCGCGAGGTGGGCTCGGTGATGATCTGATTCTAGAGGTGTTTCAGGGCTCGGCTTCGATGCCGCACGTGGTCGTGATTTTGACGTCTCGATGAGACAATCCCGCGACATTTCTACTCGTTGCTCCCAGCCACTCGCGGCATCGCTTCGACATTGAACTGAGACATCCAGTGCAATGGAGCCAGGTCCCGGGATATCTAATTCAATAATTCAGCGCCACTTGAAGCCATCATACCGGAAACACTGTGTTCGTGGCGAATGATAGCTTAGCACTCTGCCTGGAGCTAGTAGATCTGGCCACGACCCGTGGCCTGCGTTTTCGTTTCGGCAATTGGAAATTGATCAGCGCATGGCAAAGTGCGAAGTACGTAGTCTGTGTTCTCCATTCCCGGTGGGCGGTGGGCGAGCACGGCCTTCAGCCAGTCTGCCGAATTGAACCCTTGTATTTTTTTTATGGGCGCTGCTTCTCAATCATGGCATAGCCAATGGTTTGGGACGGGTATCTTGCAACCAACCACAGGCGATTAGCCCGAAAACTGTCCCGAATGGAGGCTGTATGATTGAACCATGGTTCCTCCACTTAATTGTTCTGGGCATCGAATTTTGCTGTAGGACGGCATCGCCGGTATGAACACCGGTGCAATGTCCTCAACCAAGAGACGATGGCGTTGAATGGAATGAGAATGACAACCCGTCCATGAAGGTTCCAGACCCGCCCTCCCTAATCAAGCCGCGGGCTACACGGTTATCTCGGATAGCCACCCCAGTGAAGCTCGGCTGGAATGAGGTAATTGGCTATGATGTATGTGCGCATTCACACCGATATCGTAGTACCTACAGCACTGCACGATTTGTGTAGTTTGGCAATGAGCCACACCGCTGGGTCTGGGAACCGTTAACGTGCGCACGTCAACAGAACGACCCGAGCCGACACACATACCATGCCACATGGCTCCCTGGGTGCTTACGACCCATCTCCAAAGCATTGAACCAACGATAAATAAAGCCAAGCAATAGCTCCGGCATCACGGTGGACACTGAACGGTCTCGGCCCGGATAATGGGACGCCGTTTGATGCCTTAGCATTGCCGTGCTATGATATGTCGTGCCGGGGAGTGGCAGGTGGGGAACAGGGGTCGTAGCAATCAAGAACATCATGCATTTCCTATGGCGATGAGGACGGGCCCCCATGTGGTAATGTTGGATAGTAGTGCCGTCGAGGTCAAGCAGACCAGACTAAAATCCGAGGAGCCATTGACGAAACAGTCATGAGCCAGTGAGAGGGAAGCGATACTGCCGTGTCAGTTGGTTGGGCTCGCATCCAGCTCGGGTGAGCTGCTCCACCGCTCGTGTTTGCTAACGCGTGGCTCCCCCCAACCCACGTGGCGGGTTGGCGGGGGGGTCCACCAGTGCGACAGTGCGACAGTCGCAAGGCGGGACACCGCCAGGGTTTGTACTGGCCTCACCCCTCACGAGGCTGGCCTTACACACCCCCCTGTTGGATGCGAGTGGATGGCGTACTGCGTGTGGCAGGCAAGTGGAAGCTTGCGAAGGGAATAGCTGCGCACCCAGGCGGGCTGCATCTGGTTGGGCGCGAGGTGGCTTGACCTGGACACTGCAAGTCTGCTCGCTAGTAGTTACCCAGCCAAAGACCAATCTCCTGATGGTTAGCATTTTCCCATTCCCAGCTCACCAGCCTTTGGTTTGGTATCAGCAGCAGAGGAGGAGGCCGGTCAAGTGGACAGACGTCGTCGAAACAGGGTCTGTCAGCTTGTTTGTTGGTTCAGCCCATGTTGGTGCAAGCGATGGGCGTGGTTGGCGATCTGCGGAGTCGTGTGGACGTGGCCAAATCCTGCCGGTCGGGCTCATGGTGGTCTCTTGGGTTGGGGCAGCTCCGTGACAGAACAGAAGGAATACCTCGGAGACGGAACAGGCCCGCAGCCACTGAGTCGCGGGCGTTCGCTGTTGTGCTGCCTGTCTCAGCCGTCATGACTAAGGTTGTGGCCAACGAAGATGGAGTCGTTCCGAAGGTGGAATATTCCAGGCTCGTTCTCTCGGGGAGTCGGGGTTGATTGGGTGGGCATGGGCTATCGTGTCGTTCCGCAGTGTGTTGAGCAGGGTACGAAGTACGTAGTAGGCCGTCCTGGGCTCGTGGGTTGGAGCCTGCCACAGAGCAAGACAAGGCTTGAGGAGCCACGTGGAATTGCCGACCGCCGGAGGAAAGTGACCAGTCATGCCCGGGCTCCGATAGGGCCTGTCATGTCACGGGCCTCACGGCTCTTTACCTTCATTGGCCAAGTTGGGTTTAACCTGGCAGCGCCTATCATAAATGACTGTTCGCCCGGGCTCTGTTCTGCGCCATGGACACCATCGCTTGCCATCTCAGGTCTCAGGTGACTGGAAGCGTGACCCCGCGCTTGTCACAACACTGATAGCTGGTTCTGTCCAAGACACCTGCAGGATGGACCCGCCCATCCATCATCATATCCGATTATTCCCACGCAGAGCCCTTGGGCTTGCTCTGATGGCGGCGATGTGATGACTGTGAGCCATGCGGCTGTGCTCTGAGTACTGCAAAGCAGCAAGTAAGCCAGCGGCACATACCCAGACCACGGAAGACCGATCGTTGTTGGAACATCGCGACCGCATGCCTCTTTGAAGCAGATAAAGAAAACCCCCGCTTGTCTAAAAGCTGTTGAAAATGATCTCTGCATCATCTTCCGGAGCCTGACCGACAATCGTCGTCCCGCTTGTCTGATTTTCCAGCACGGACCGTGAAGCTATCGGGCCATGCGCGCCAAACCGCCCGGACATGCGCATCATGCCAGCAGCCAGTGCTAGGTGGGCTGACACCTCGTCGTTCTTCCCACACGACCCCCTCAACAGATCCAATTCTAACCTGCTATCTAGTCACATCACAATGGACACTCGGGAAACCCGAAGAGCCCTGTCTGGCCCATTCGGAGTGAGATGCCTCGGGCATTGTTTGCGAAAGGGCCGGAGCTTAATGGCACCATTGCTTGTTCTGTTACCATAGTTGCCTTGTTATGCAAGTTGCGACCCTCAGTTGTGCACCCGGTCTGGGGCGACTTCAAGGTCTGGGGGTTGAGAGTGCTGGATCACGGACCGAACGAATGTATGGCAGATCTTCCGCCATTGCTCCTGTTGCTGTTGTGTATTATGCGTGGTGGGGCCCTTCCCTCCCCTCCCTTTTTGTTATGTACTGTGTACTATGTACAATGCATGTAAGCCCTCGTATCGGGACATGTGTAATGCAGCTAACCCAGGCTCGGCATCTGCAAGTCGCAACTGCAGCCACCCACCTGAAGCTGAGATTCGGCAGCGGTGCCCACAGGCGGTACGTGCGGGCAGGATAGGGATCTGATCAGCATCGCAGTTCGCAGTTGTTGCTGGATGCTCTCGCCTGGCTATCCCTCCTGTCGAGAATTGGTGGCGTCGCCTTGAACCCCTTTCAAAGGGGCTCGCGGCGACGTCCACAGTGACATACCTGCCAATGTCATTACTACTTAGCAACCTCCTTACATAGGTAGCAGGTAGACAAAAGCGTGAGGGTGGTGCCGGGGAGAGGCATCTCAACCGTCTGTCACATACGTGTCCCAGTTCCGCCGCCCATGTCGCAACAGCCTTTCCCCCACCAGGCTCGGAAAGGTAACAAGGAAAAACCTTCAGCATGTATGCACGAGTTGGACGGACGGTGCAACATCCATTTCCATCGTGGTGCGCGATTCTGTAGGGCAGTAAAAGGTCGCAATGCCCCCCATTTTACCATTGATTTCTCTGTTGTTGCCACTCGTCCTCAAGCCAAGAATATTAACAACTTGAATTTCTTGTCGCTCCGTGCTGCTCTGTCGTCACCTTGTCGCCACTGATCATCGTCCACTCTCAGCCGCCGCCGTTTGAAGGATCGCACAAACGCCGAAGGTGAGAACGACTCCTTGCTGGTAGCCTCATCTGGTCACCTTCTCCGAGCGCAAGAAGCAGCAGAACGTTTTGGAGCCAGGATCCGCCGACTCTTGCCACCCGCAACTTTGTGGTCGCGTGGGTGGTCGACGTGAATTTGAGTCGAGTTGAATTGCAGAGCACAACGAGGTAAGGTGGACCAGCCTTGACCTTGACCCTCTCCAAATCCCTGGCCACGGCCCGGTTTCCAAAGGGGCTTCTAGAAGCTGGAACAAGGACAGACCATTTTGTGCAAATCTCAATCTCGCCTCCACGAAATCGAACCGTTCTGGGTTGAAGAGGGGACGGGATGCGAGAGGACGCTAACATGTGCCGACAGATTGCGCTCGACGTGTTTTTCCCGAACCAGCCTGGCGGTGACTATCAACTGGCTTGTCAAGATCGCAGTGCGAATTAGCTGCAACACTGCTCAGGTAGCGTCGCGGTAGCGCATCAACCGAGTGTGAGCCGACGGGCCAAAGGGCCTAGCTTGCCAGCCAAAGGAGGAGCGAACGCAACAGTGGCGCCAACAAAACTTGGTGGCCACACAGATGGTGATTGAAGTCACCAGCAGGAGACGGAGCCTTGTTCGTCGCCAATCAAACGCACGAGCATTGATACTCTCGCGGGCGTTGGACCCAAAGGTGGTGGGTCGCATTGGTCTCGAGGTATGTCCGTGGTGTTTCCCATCATCATCAAATCTTTTCGGATTCTGTGTCAGCAAGTGCTTGACTAAGCGAGGCCGACGAATCGTGGATGCCACGGCGCGAGCCAGGGCCGGTCGGCGTCAGCCTGCCCGGCCACCAAGGCGTCGGCATGGTGAGCACGGCGCGGCGCGGCATGGTACGGCATGTCCGGGCATGACGAACACCTTGAAGAAAGGGCATGAGGCATGAGAGACAGTGCAGGCCCTGCGCCTCGTCTTGTCCTGGTCTCGGGCCTGATGAAGAGTCCATCCCAGCCGTTTCAAAGCCGCGTTTCAGCAGTCAGAGGTCCATCATCTCCGTCCCAAGCGGGGCGAGATTCGGGATCCCAATCCCAATCTCGGGCCATCTCAGGCCCAGTCCAGGGCCGGAACCACAGTTGCTCCATGGCCCGTGAGCCCGTTCGATCTCCATGTTCGCATACTTGGAGCAGAGAGGTGCGGCAGAGTGCCAGAGAGTGAGGGTGAGCACGTGCGCAGAATATAGCATTCGTGTGAACCGCACGGACGCGGACACGGAGGAGCCTCCGCCGTGGTATCATACACTGCATTGTGCTGGGACCAGCGTCGGCCGCACAGTGCAGGTCATGGCGGCTGCAACTGTCCATTTCTCCAACCCGTGATTGGACAGAACGAGAGCAGCAGGTACCTTTCAGGTGCAAATTTGATGCAATGGGTACCGCGATGCAGCATGCAGCATGCAGCAGCAAGCAGTGCCCAGCCAGCAAGCAGCACAACGACCAAAATGACAAGAAAATGCAAGAGACGCATGCGTGGGGCGGGTGTGGGGCGGGCCGGCACCAGGCATTGGATGGTTCCAATGGTTGCATTGGGAGGCGTGGGAAGCATGGGAGCCATGGTTTCTCTGCGTGGCCGCAACGTGACGCTGTGGATGAGCAGCGAGCGTGGCTGCAGGGAAGCCCATCCGGCCAAAAGAAGTCTAGGCCGATTGGCAGAATCCCTGGAGCCACGCGCCTTCAAGGGGGGCAAGGGGGGAGGAAGAGAGGAGGGGCTGCTCAGCGTGGGATGGACTCAGAGGTCGCACATACCTCTAATTCGGTCTTTTCTCCTGCAAGCGGGCATTGGCGGGCATTGTCGAGCACAGAACCTCCCTCCTATCGCCTATGCCTACTAATAATTACCCATACGACCCATCCCATGCCGAGCCGTGCCATTCTTGGGTGGGAATGGGCAACAATGGGTGAGAGTGCACGGCTGGAACCCCATGCAAGGAGGAGGCACCGTGCTCGGTCAATTGCCAATGCCATTCTCACCTCCAGAGTGCTGTGCCTCTATTGCGACGACTCGGCCGTTCAGACCTTGCTTTTCGCCGGGCAAGACACGGCAGAGGTGCGCGTTGCATCCGGCCCCCCTCCTTCTCACCACCGGGGGCATATAATTGACTTGGACCGTGTTGTCCTGGACTGCATCACCCGTCCTGGATTGGATCATTGGACCGTGGTTCCTGGATTGGACCGTGTTCCTGGACTGGACCGTGTCGTCCTGGCTTACCTTCATGCTCACCTCTCGGCGGCCCTGATGCCCGGTTTGGGGGACGATTAACACCCCTTTCGAAGCACACTCCTCTCCTCGCCGTCTCCCGGTGTCCCGCCACGCGCTGTGTGCCGCGCTTCTGCACCCTTCGCTTCGGTGTGTGGTCCTCAACTTCGTACTTGCCGTGAACATTCCATCCCGACCCTCCGACCCTCCGACTTCTCCGTCCGCGCACAGCCCGCCCCACTGAGCCACCGGAATTGCTGGGCTATGGCGACGGCCTACCACCCACCTCCTCCCACATCCCACTGGACTGGAGCCCAGCGTCGGTGATCCGCCCGCTATCGCAGCCTCGGTGCGCTACACTGGACAATTCGACTGCAGCCTACAAAATTACCCGAAGTCGACCTACAGCACACGCCGCCCAGCGACGTCAATCGATTCTTGCCAATGCTGGGCGCTGTTGGCCGAGCAGACAAGCGGGCAGCCACACAGACAAACTAGTACCCCAAAGGCGGAGTTGCCCCAATCGCGGAGCGGCCTGGAGTAGAAGGACGGTCATGGCACCGCGCCGGTTCCAAACGGACATGCTGCTTTCAGGTTGAGAATGGCTTCACCCTAAAAAGAAGCGTGGGAAAAATTCACCAAGCCACCCGATTCGCTTGGTGTCAAAATTCTTCACCACCAACGATGGGGGCGGCCGTTGCGAATCCTCCCTCACAGCCCTCGCTCAAAGCCGTCGCGCTTCGCTGTGCGGAGAAGCCTCCAATTCTCTCCAGACCGCTCGATGCGTTCCCGATGCCTCCCCGATGCCTGCTCCGTCTCCCCTCATGATCAGCGTTGCTATAACTCGTTTATTCTCGCTGCGAACCTGAGTGGCTCAAGCCCATGAACCCTCAGCGCCAATTCTGCCCTAAACCGTGACTTACCCTACCTAGTGTAGGTAGCCCCGAAAGCGGCTTGGAGTCGCCCAGCGATGCGGGATACTAGAAGCGGGTGGTGTACCCAAGCCGAAGGGACTGACGGCGGAGTGCTGTTGTGCCTTGACAATGCAGAGCTTTTCCTTGTTGAGTGATGATTCACTCAATCTCTGTTCGGGGCGCTGCCGCTGTCGTCGTCGTAGTTCGTCGTCGTCGTCGTCGTCATCAACTCGTTGATAAGTTGAGCGAGTATGACATAAGTTACAGGCGTCCTATGGCGCATTCAATTACCCCCACCCCCTGTCGATTTGTCTTTCTGCCCTTTTCCTGGTTTCCATTATTGCGTCCCCCTCGAATTATCTATATCTGCGCCGGAGCCGGAACCAGTGCCGGCAGCCATTTGTAAGATATTTCTGATGATAGTATTGCCATTATGCCCGGGATCCTGTCGACTTCCGTCTTGTCTTTTTCTCTTCCTTGCCCCTGATCCTTCACTCCCGATCCTTCACTCCCGCTCTCTTTGTACGGCCCGGAAACTGTTCGGGGCTTAGCTACCTAGGAATGATCCTATTCACACAACCCGAAATCGCGACGACCCAACCACCATCTAGGTAGACTGAGCAGGCGAAGGAGCCAGGGCCCCTGCCCTCTCGTGCTTTCGTGTAGTCAACGAAGTACCCGATACGGCTGGTGGCAGTCTGCCCTCTCCACAGAGTCTCTCAGCTCCGGCGCCCCTCCAAAAAAGTATGCCCCCAGAAGACACCCTAAAGGTACCCCTAACAGGGCCCCCGACAGTGCCTCGGGCAGGGACTCTCCAGAGGGACCCCCTCAGTAACACCAGGTCGTAGCACCGCTCTCTGGCTGCTGCGCGCCGCACAACCGCACAACCCCCCCTCCCCTGTGGCACTACACATTACACACTACAGCACCTACCTGGCCCCCCAAGTACCCGCTACCTACCAGGGGTTACTCAAGTCAGTGGGGACTGTGCTTGGGCTGTGGTGCTCAACGCCCTGCCCTGGCTATTTTTCCCTGGCCTTGTCTAGCCCGCTCGTCTCAGCGCTCTTTCTGCGGCCCACCCAGTTTCCAGGCCAGGTTTCCAGTGGAGAAGGCCCTCTCTGTCTCTGTAGCCACACCCCCACCCGGCACCACTCAAGCCAGCATCATTCACCCCTCCCCTCCCCGCCAGTGCGCTCATCTCCAGAGCCCGGCCTTTCTTTGAGTCTTGAGTTTTGGGACTTGGGCCTTTTGGTCCGTCTTGTTCCTTGTCTTGTCTACCTTTCCGTACCCTTTTCAACCTATCTCTGGCGTCCCACTCCTACTCGCTCGACCATCTCCTTCTTATTTGAACCTTCCCGCTGCCGTCACTCCAAAGCCCCCCCCCCTCCTAACGTCTCTCGTTCTCGATAGATGGCCACTCTGTCGCATCCTCCTCGGCCCACGGATCCTCAGTCTGCCTCTGCTCCCTCGCCTTCGCCCTCTGATAATAGCCTCGAACAACCTTCCGCTTCCTCCGCTCCCTCGGCTGCTTCCGCACCCTCCTCCGCTACCTTCCGCCCCTCACCTCCGGATCGCCCTCGTCTTCTCCAAGACAATATCGCCGCTTCTGCCGCTTCTGCCGCTCCCGCTGGAGCCACCACCGCTGCTCCTCCCGCCCACCCCCACTCCCACCGCCATACCGTCTCCGTCTCTCGACTCAACCAGCGATCCTCCAGCAGCATCTTCGCCCTCGCTGCTGCCGCCCTAGACAGGACCTCAAACGCCATCGCAACCATCGCGGAACCCTCGATTCGTCACCGTCCGTCAAACAGCACCCTCTCCAGGCTGTCCCTCCTGCCGAGCTCCAACCCCGGCTCGGAGCCCTCCAGTCCGGACAAGAAGCACCGCCTCAAGAGCGCCTCGAACCAATCTCTTTTGTCCAACACCAACTTGGACGGCACCCTCGCTTCCTCGGCGCCCGCGACGAACCACCCGCTGTCTCAACCCTACGCGACGGCGGACCCAAACCAACCACCTCCCATCAAGTCACCTCCAGCCACGGCAAACAAAATGCATCAAACATCTTCGCGCTTGCTGCGCATGACGGACGATGACCGGCCATTCACAAGGGTATGTACCATGGTTCTACATCACACATGACTTACACATGCCTCGCCGTTTTTGTACGCTGGTTGCTCTGCCGCCTTCCGCGCTCGAGCACACGCAAGCACGAGGCGCCACCCTCTGAAACACTCTTCCCGAACTCGTCCTCCTCGCCTCTTCTCGCTTGAACTATGGCTGATTTTGGTTGCACACTAGGATTTCAAAGACCTGTTTGCCACTCTCCTTGTCAGTCTACTGCCGCTGTCGGCCCATCGCGTCCGATTGACCAAGGTCGAGTACACCTTCCTCTCTGAGGATGCAATCAACAACCTCGGATCACTCAAGTTCTCCCAGTCAAACCGCATGCCCGATCCCAAAGACCCCTCTCGTATTGTCACCACCACCACAACCACCACCTTCTCCATGGCCAAGGACATGGCCCGGTCCATCTGCCAGCGCTTTGTCGAGGCTCGCTTCATCGAGTCGGCAGACGGCAAGTACCAGCAGTTGTATAACATGAAGGGATCCGTCTGGCAGTTGACCGCCAAGGGAGTTACCGTGCTAGATAGGTTCTGCTCGAGAAATGGCATTCAACAGAAGCAAGTAACGGAGTTGGCCAACCTCGGTGCCACCCAGTTGGTGCTCCTCGAGAGAGACGCTCAGACGGACAAGCTGCTCCAGGATCAGGGCACTATTGAGGTCATTTTCCGCCGATTTGTTGGTTCTGAGGGTCGAAACATTAAATCGACGGTCAACGCCGCTGATTCAGATTCGCTCCACGATTACCGTGATGGTCTAACCGGCGTGAAGATGGCAGCGGAACGCAAGGTGAACGGAAAGTCGTACCGCGACACCTTCACCGGCAAGGCCACCACCGACTGGCTAATGGATTGCTCCACCATTGTCGATCGACGTGAGACTGTCGAGGTTGCGGCTCTCTTTGTTGAGTACGATTTGATTGAGGTTGTCGCTCAAGACCGCGCCTACATGTCGCAGAACCCTGGGTGCAACGTTTTCCAGCCCACCAAGTATGCCATTTACCAGATCTCGCAACGCGGCAAGGATCTTCTCAACGGCACTGGCTCGCGGGGACGTGCCTCAGAAAGCGAGGGTGGCGCTGCCCCTTCGCAACGAAACGGCATCACCCGTGATTCCAACACGCAACGACTCGACAAGATCCTGACCGATCCCGCACTCCGCCTCCTCTTCCGCGAGAACCTTCGCGACACCCACTGTGAGGAGAATCTGTCATTCTACCAAGATGTAGACGAGTTCGTCCACAGCTGCAAGGCTGTGACCCGGGCGGCTCAAAAGAACCCCAATGCCACCTCAATGGACGGCGTCAAGGAGATCATGGCCCAAGCATACGGCATTTACAATGCCTTCTTGGCTCCTGGATCTCCTTGCGAGCTCAACATTGACCATCAGCTCCGCAACAACCTAGCCACTCGAATGACCAAGGCTGTTGGACAGGACGTGGCAATGATCGATACCCTCCAAGAGGTGACGGCCCTCTTCGAGGACGCGCAAAACGCAGTTTTCAAGCTGATGGCGAGTGTAAGTTCCAGCCACGACGCTTTCCCCTCCAGCTCGCCGACTGGTACTGACTATGTACAGGATTCCGTGCCCAAGTTTTTGCGCAGCCCCCGGTATGAGCAGCAACTGCGAAATTACGAGTTCGACGTTGTTGCCCGGGTTCCCGAGCGCAGCCAGAGCCGCTCGAACCGCAAGTGAACCATTAACGCCGAATGCCGACATTCGCCAAGGGAGGGACGACGATCGGCTCCCTGAAGCACGATTCGCCCAACCACCCCTATGTGCCTCATTTCACGAGTCATTTGCATACAGCCGACTGAGTGATTTGGCTACCATGTGCTTTTGACGCCATTGAGACGATACCAGCTAGAGTCGCCTCATCTGATGCATTATCGGTGTTTTTGGGATTTCTATTTCCGTTGATTTTCTTTTTTTCTCAATTTCTTCTACACGCTCCCACGGTTGCAATATCCCCGGCCACGACACAGCTGCCACCGCGGCACTCCCGTGCAGGACTAGGTCTCGCAACGAACGACTTCCTTTGTCATCTGACACAAGTGCTTTATTATTGGTCACGTCTTGAATCCCAGGGGGACCCAGAGGGACTAAGACCCCCAATGGGCTAAGCGACCTGAGGGATATTCAACAATAGGGAGGGGGGATTTTCTACACGACACACAAGAGAGTACACGAAAAAAATGTGGAATGGGGAGAGCGGACAGACCAGATTGTCCCCATAACCGTGGATGGTTGGCCAGGTTAGGGGGAGGAGGAAGCCGCAAATTGGCAGGCCGGTGGCATTATCAAATACGGACGATGGAGGCGGGAAGGGAATGAGGAACGGAGGAATCGGAGAACTGGAGAACTGGAAAAATCGGCGGCATATTGTTGTTATTTACGGCCAAGGGACATGTTGCGATACTCGGGCCGAAGTAATGCATTGCATCGAAAGGAGTCGGTTTACAAGGCGGGGAGCGCTGATACACTTGTACATAGAAAGAAATTTGGGCAGCCTCCACGAAAATGTCAACAACGAAGAAGACAGCTCTCGACTTTGCCGCGTCTCACATAACCGAAGCGTGCCCCCGTTGTCCGACGAATCAGTGGCAGCATCCTCTCCGGCCCACGGGTACATGCATACACAGAACGAGTTCCGCACATACCTGTCTGTACCCAACCAACTTACTTTGCTCAACGTCAAGGTAATTACATTGTGGATGCCACTCGGGACGGGAATGCGAGGGGGCGGGAATGCGAGGGGCCCGTCTCTTCGGTTCTTCTCGTTCTCTCTGCAAGGGCGGGTGCTTCTTGTTTTGTTTTTTCTGGCTCTCGATAGCGGTCTGGCCCGCCCTCCCTTGGAACGGAACCTTGATTTCGCTGCGTTGGGAGATTGGAATGAACCGGAGCTCGAATGCTGGACTCGGGCTGAGAGGTTCCAGTCTACCATTCTTGGGCTGTTGGGGCTAGCTGCCTAGGTAAAGTAGGCTGGCTGTTGAGGTAGGGCGGGAGCCACGCAAGATTGGGTGGGACACTTTGTCTCTCGTCACGAATGGTCTCGTCACATATCGCCCAAGGGAGAGAGATGAGCGGCCGCATTTGTTTGAGTGGTCAAGGGAGAGAGGCTGGTTTGGGGATAAAAGAGGCCATCGTCGGCCGCTTCTGGCCAAGAAACTCTACGTCTCACAAGCTTCAGCTCGCAACTTACACTCGTTTTACCCAACACTCAACTCGCTCTAGTCAGTCGCTTCAGCTCCTCGCCATCTTTTTTCTGCTTCAAGCTCTTCTTTACCAAAAACCAACCAACTCCGTTTCAACTCTTCCCAAATCCTCTCAATCGTCAACATGCTCGCCAACACTGTCGTCGCCCTTGCCGGCCTCGTCGGCCTCGCTGCTGCGCAGACTCCGTTCCCCAGCCCGGAGATCACGGCCACTGTTGGTCCCATCGGCGGCGGCGGCGGCGGCAGCGGAAGCGGAAGCGGCAACGGCACCGCGACGGCCCTGCCCGTTCCCATCACGGTCACCAAGGTGTACACGGCCTACACGACCTACTGCCCCGGCCCAACGTCGTTCGAGTTCAACGGCCACACCTACACGGCCACCGAGGCCTGCACCTTGACCATCACCGACTGCCCCTGCACCGTCGTTGAGACTCACGGCGGCCTCAAGCCCACCGTGACCTATGGCTGGGGCTCTGGCCACACCAGCTCTCCCTCGGAGCAGCCCTACATCTGCAACGGCGAGAAGTGCCCTCCTGGAGCCTCTGGATCTGGATACCCCCCTGCCTCCGGATCCTCTGGATCCCCCGAGCCCCCCGTCGTCACCGCCGGAGCCGCAGGCGTCAAGGTCAGCCTCGGCCTCGTCGCCGCAGTCGCCGCCGTCATGGCCCTGTAAGCGACTCCTCGGGGTTCCGCTCGCGCACATCGCCAGCCCGGCACATCACGGCGAAGCGAGCAGCCGTGCCTATGTCGATCGGCGGCCAAGCAAAAGCAACTGCAAACGCAGCCGAGCATGGGACGCTTCGAACTGGGCGGGATGCGCCTCGGGAACGCCTGTTCGCAAGCTTTTGTCGAAGAAAACTCTCTTTTTTCAGCACAAGTATTAATTAATTGGACCATGCTCGACCGCATCTGGATTGGGGAGAGGGAAGTAGTCTTTCGCTATTGCCTTCTCCACCCGGCGTCAAAAAACCGGTCGTGTAAAAGGCAAAGGAGAGAGGGGGGGGTTTCATCTGTCCGGGGTTTTGGGAGTTCTCATTCTGCCCACGGTTTAGGATGTTGTAATTTGATGGCGGGGATCCGGAAGGGCATAGCATTGCTTGGAGGATGATTGTTTCGTTCTTGTAGATACGCAATATACCGAAAGCAATTTCGTCCTTGTGCGACATCTTGTGCCCCAGTTTTGACATTCCTGAAGAACCCATGTGCTCGCCGGGAATTATTATTATCTTTCCGAAACGACTTGACATGGCTTGGCAAAAAGATGATGAGCACGTCGATTTCCTTATCAAGGTCAAGAGACCTCGTGAAACTAGGCCGTTCTCCATTGTTCCTTGTCCGTTACTTTGTCATTCAAGCTCAGCTGGCCGCACACGCCTATGCTCTCGAAGCTGAAGCGGAGCCGGGTACGCGCCGTTCAACTCTGAGGCCGGGTGTTGGTCTTCCCGAGGAGAGTCTATTTTCTCGTACGGGTTCATAGTAGTGAACTCGTCATAGTCCTTAGGCTTGCTGTTCCCGCGGTACACGGTCCCTGAGTACTGCAATCCCCCCTGCGGCGACGTTGCTCCGGGGAAATGGTCCGGGAAGCCCAGGCTACCATTAGTCTGCGGGGTAGCTCCAAGATACGATACAGGATTAGGAATTGGTGGCGCCGGGGAGAACTGCTGCTGATGTTGATACTGTTGCGGTTGCTCATGTGGGTACGCTGGTGGTGGCGTGGCGAGACCTGGGACTAGGCCTTGGTGGTTCCCTGTGCTGGGAGGAAGCAGAGGGCCCATTGGAGACATATGGGAGCTATCGGAGCGGACTGAGGCGGGCGTGGGCGATTGCAGGATGCTGGGAGTCTGTCGAGCACTCGAACTGTGGATGCTCGCGGCCACGCTCTGTCTAGACTGGTTGGCCGAGACCATCTTAGCCTTTTCGGCCAGGCGCTCGACGAGCGAGCCGTGCGACTTCTTAAGAGTCTTCTTGACGAATCCAGCCATGAGGGCATTGCATCGAAGGTCCACATCCTCTCTTAAATACAGGCCGGTCAAGGGCGCGTTGAGTCCCAGCTCTACGGGCTCCTTGGGCTCTCCGGGCAGCGAGCCGCCAACAGACCAGCGGTCGCGGATGTCGAGTCCCATGGGCGCGTAGCAGTGCGTCTGGAGGCCCTGGGGAAGGTCGTGAAAGGCGCAGGTGTATGAGACCTGGCCGGAGATGGCACCGCCGGGGAGGTAGTCGATGCGGTCGGTGAGCGAGTACCATACGCAGCGATGCTCCTCGGGCGGCGCGTTGGGTGGCGGCGAGATGGGATGGCGCTCTTTGATGAGCGGGTTGAGGTCAATCATCTCCAGGTGGTCGTGTAGGAAGTCGATGACCACCTGCCGCGGGATGCTGCGAGGCAGCGGCGTGATGGTTGTGAATGTTGTCCGGGTCATGGTGAAGCCCGTAGACGCTGGATAATGGAGTCAAGGCAGTGGTGAGTGTGGGACTCGGTAGTTGACGTCAAGTGCCGGCGAGTCGGACAAGGATACGAATGATGGCGATGTAGACGTTGGCAGATATAGATATGAAGGAGATATTGGGTCCTGAAGAGGGAATGAAGCAAAAAAATGACACCGAGATCAGGTCGTAAGCAAGATGACAAGTGTTGGACTATGCTGCCGGGGGAGGGGGGGGTGGATATCAATTCAATGGCGGCGAGGCAAGCGGCAGCGGTGATGCCGTATTGAGCCACAGTCTGACCAATACGGCACGGATATGCAGCTGATAGTGAATCCCCCAACAACGCCACAGACGATGAGTATTTGCTAGTCGCTCCAACAAATTGCGATGAATTCACGACGAAAAATGCAGAAAGATGAAACGATGTCCGTCGACGCGCGGGACAACGATACGGCCAGGTGATGAAACAAAACTGGTGCTGAGGAGCCGTAAACACGGAGGTGGCCACGTCTCTAGGGTAAGTGGTTTCGGCTCTGAGAGACAGAAGGATTCGACTCAGTGATGATGGGTGAGATTTTAGTTGGCGTAAAGAAATATCGATAATCAGCGCCGCGGTTGACCAATGTGGACAAGTCTCACGCACAAAGTCATACCTACGTATCACGCAACAATGGTTATATATCCCTTGACCTCTGAGATATTCCACACGCGAGAGAGCGGGCTCTGTAGGATTTTTCGGTCGCGCGCGATGCCGAAGCGACGCACAGAGCCCAAAACACATCTATTGAGGTGGCTGTGCACGCGATGCGCTGCGCCTGCGTCTAGCATCCTTGGGGAACAGAGGCATTGAGCAAATACGCTTTGCCGCTCGCGGCTACAACCCCCCCTTTGTGAGTGTGGCGGGACGAATTTAGCTGCCGGCAAGTCGTGTTTCCGTGGGGTAGCGTTTGGGGGCTGGCTGGAAATGGAGAACAGCTGGGATGTGAATGGTGAAGTGGGTGGTTGAACTACGTAGTCTACCTTAACTGGTCTTTGCTTCTCGGACCACTCACTAGCCGTCCATGAAACGGACGGCTCGGGAACGGAACGAAACGTCTCCAGGCACGGGGGGCACTTTGCAAGTCGGATGGATGTCTGGATCGCGTAATAATTACAGAGGACCATTTCAAAAGACTTTGCTTACACCAAGGACGCCACACCCTCGAATCCCTGCTAGGTACTTAATAGTACATTCAGCCTCGTATCATTATAGACTGATGACCGCTAAATCTACTACAGATTTAGTGGTATTAGACCTATATTATAGCCAACTAGTGGGCTAAGTGCGCTATAATTTAGGGTCTCTTTTAGTGCTAATGTTTATAAGATGTATTTAATGTTCTTTTGATAGGAAAAAGCAAAATGTGGCTTACGCGCTGGCAAAGACTTTTGAAATGGCCCTCCATAGAAGCGACGCAAAAAATTCGTCATTCTTATTCATACAGTGCCGGGCCTTGACATATACTACCAACTGGCTGGCTTGTCGCATAGGATAGGCGTCGTCTAATTTACATCGTGGCGCATCACCTTAATGACACTATTCACAACTATATTTCCCGGCACCACCTTGCCAGTACTGTACTCAGCTTGACTGCCGCGGGTATCTCCTCCAAGGCCACATCGACCTTCCACATCTTGCCCTCTAGTCCGCCATGGCCCAGGGATCGGGCTCCTCCAATACCCGCGGGTACTAATAGGCCGAGTGAGATGAGCCGTTCCCACGCAATGCCAGCGACGCCACGGCTCCAGACGCGAACTCCACCACCCACGGCAAGCATCCCCGACGTCGCCGACTGCACTCGTTGTTTGCCCATCAGCGAGCTGTACTCGTCGTACGCCATCGCTAGGTTGACCGTATCCGTGTGCGCCACAATGTCTAAGCGGGCTGCTGCAATGAGGAGGCCCAGGTCGAGATCTGACAACGTCGACAAGAGGTGTAGCCGAGAATCGGGCGGCGTGAGTGAGTCCGCATCCTCCTGCACCGACGGCGTCTTCAGCGTGACGTCCTTACCCGAGAGAGACGAGAGGGATATGATCCACTCAGTTAGGAATGCCGAGACCGACTTTGTCGTATAGTAGTGATACTGGAGCAAATCTTGGAATGATCGTTCCTTGTATAGTGCCTGACGAGCTTTGGTTAGAACTCATGCCCAAATCAAGTCATTCCTCGACTTACCTCTATTTTATGGTTCCAAAACTTTTGGAACTCATCGTGTCCCTCGAGGCTCATATCGATACCCTCCTTCACAGCATCCTCGCTGTCTACTATCAACCCCTGCCTGCACATTTGCCAGTATAATGGCAATGATTTCGGCAGTGAGAGGTAGACGTAGCGGTGACTGAAGCGACTCTTGACTCGCTTCTCCAACATTTCCACAACGTCCAATCGAGTCGTACACCCTAACACTGCAATGGGCGCTTTTCGGGACTGCGCAACGTCGAACAAATTGTACAGGAGTGTTTGTCGAGGGTGTGATGCAAACATGTCAAATTCGTCAATGATGAAAACAATTGATTGCGACGTGACACCCTCGTCGGTGCCTAGAATCTCGGACGGATGTGACAGCAGCGCGAGCAACGACGCCATGGTGTCTGCGTAGTTCGTCTAATGGTGTTGGTCAATGTATGGCGAGAGAAAGGTGTGACATATACTTACCCTGTTCACGAGGTCGTCCTCAACTTGCATTTCTTTGCCGAGCTGCCGCCATATCTCCTTCAAGGCTAACTTATCATCAGTGTGGATAAAACCGTTTAGTCGAACCACGTGGAAGTCATGTCGATGTAGCCTTGACAAATCTGAAACAATGTTCTCTAGAAGCTACAATCCAATTTAGTTTGGTACCTTGACATGGCAAATTGGTCCAACTTACCACCGTCTTTCCAGAGCCCCTGGCCCCGATTACGAGCATCGAGTTACCCTCCCCGGCAACGACCGTCTGCTCAACAAGTTGGTAGATCTTTTCGTGTGCATCTTGCTGCCCAAACATCTTTATCTGCCTTTGGCCTGTACACCGATCCACGAGGACTCTTTGTAGTGCCCTGACATGCTGATCGAGATTCGGAATGTCGGGAACCTCAGAGGGAGCTGTGGCGGCAACGGTGGCAGCGACGGTGGGCTCGTCAGCTTCCTCCGTTTTCTTTGGCGTTTTCAATACATCCTCCTGCGCGCAGGATTTACATAGCCAGTCGCCCTCCGGGATTTCTAGAACTTCGTAACATTCCTGGTGAACCGCGAAGTCGCAGTTGTCACATAGGATGATCTCGTTTGGTGCCTTGGAGTCCGGTCTTGAGCAGATCTCACAGACGATCTCGTCCGCTGCAGGTAAAGCCGGCTTACGCCCCAGTGGTTTCTTTGGCAGATCTTCAAAGAAAACCTCCCCATTGGCGTCCTTGCCGGAACCAAATGTGACACTCTTCCGACTGCGAGGGCCCCGCTTCTTTGTCGGTGTCATGATCCCCTTTGGCGCCAATTTGCGAGCTGAAGGCGGCAGCTGCGCATGATCTGTTGCCAACTCATCATTGGACCCCAGCTCGCCTGTCCGTGCCTTGGAAGTGGGCGCCCCGTGCTCATCGGCATCCTGGACCTTCTTTTTCCGGGGTCTGCCCCTTGGTGCAGCAGGTTTCTTTGGAACAGGTGCTTTGGGTGGCTTGGGTTGCCTGGCAGTGGCGGTCTTCTTCGGGAGGACTGGGCGACGTTCCTCTCCCGTATCCCATATTGTGCCTTTTAACGCGAATCCTTTGATTGCAGGTGGCCGGAAGATGGGAGGCGCCGCAGGTTTCGGCTGTGGTTGAGATTGTGATGGCGGTGGCTGTTGGATGTCGGACGGGTGGTCGGGAGGAGGTGCTCCAGTTCCGCCATCGGTGGGCTCTTGAGTCTTCTGTCCGTATCCAAAAACACCAGAGATGGCTGAGGCAATCGCGCTGAGCGCATTCGGTGTCGAAGACGGGGATTCGGTAGACGACTCGTCGAGCCGGCGCCTCTTGATGGAGGACGGATTCGGGGCAACATCGTCGGCCTCTGAGTGGGCTCGTTTTCGGCCGTTCGGGTGGTCGTCGACGTCCATTGCGAAAGGTGTTACAAGGGGAAGACAGCCAAGATTTTCATGTCAGCTTCGTCGAAAGTTTCGGCATCGACATCGACATAGTGCCGGATTGTGTTGTCGGATCGTGTTGTCGAGTCGCTTCTTTCTGTTGCTCCCATTCACGGAGTGGGCCAAAGCGCTGCGAGGGAGACGCGTTAGACGCGCCGAGCTAATTGGAACGGTTAGTCAGATAGACTCGATACATGCATTTCACGTGAGAGCTCTGACTCTGTTTTTAGCACAGCACGGACGGGGCAGGAGTCAGTCACGAGATTTGAGTATCCTGCAAGGTTTGGAACTGCTCCACTCTAGCCCAATTGTCCCAACCCAGTCCATCCAGCCAAGCCAGCCCTATGAAAACGCCTCATCTGCGCCCGCAACAACCGAATCAACGAGCTACTGTTTCGTCGTGTCACTAACCCAGGCGAATCTGCCGTACCCACAGCAGTCTATACCGTGTTGGAGGCCATTTTTCAATTTTCAATGTAGTGCCAAGTTGTCGCCCAGCCCCAGTCGTCGCCCAGTCGTCGCTCAGTCGTCGCCAGATCGCCGCCAGGTGGTCGCCAGGACCTGCTTTGCGCCTGAGAGGCTGGGAGTCATAGCAATCCTCCACGTCGCCACCTGTGATGACGATGGCTGCAGGACCGAAGTTTGATCGTTGATACAACAGTACGGCCATGGTTCTATTTAAATCGTTCCAAGCGGCTGAGGTGCATCACCTTCCCCAGTGAGGCTGTGCCGAAGTCCCGTCGTGGCGTAATGTAGCACAGGACTTTGGAAAGCGAAACGCCGATTCCTGCATGCCCTGTGCAATGCGTGTCTCGGCAGTAGCACGCAGGAAGCGCCAAGACAAGCGCGCAGTTCAGCGTTGTATAGATTTCGAAGAATGGCACCGGTTTAGGGTTGCTGGCCTCGCTTCTATGCTGGTGGGAAGCATTAGTCGGGGTAAGATTTGGGACTTTGGTGGCCGACCCCGGCTCATATGCAGTTGACCCTCGATCCCTGGCTTCAGCTCATTTAGCCCAGGACCAGCCCACCCAGCCTTGTGGGGCAGCGATTTTTGTCTTTCTTGCTGTTCCAAGCCAAAGCGGCAGAACCAGCCAAAGCCAGCGTTCATACCAAGAGTCACCACCGAGTCAACATGAGTCCACCACTACCGTTGCCTTGCGAATCACACCATCCCACGACCGCAGGCTTAGTCGCTACTACCCAGTTTCGACCAGTTCCGAAAGATCGTCCCCTGCCAGCTAATGGATCTTACTATCGCCTTGGTACTTAGGCCCCTGCTGTGGGAACCGCCAGTGCGACGGTACCACCGTGCTCACGTCAGAAGCCAAAATCCCCTCCAAAAAGGACTCAGGCATTCAATTCTCACCTCTTACTGGCTCTTGTCGTTTTGGTCCAAACCGCCTTATCACGCTGGCCTTCATTAAGGGCCAAGCGTATGGGCTAGATGCTGACGCCCCGGCTCGACTCCAGCAACGTCCCCCGGCCCCCAACGGGATTGTCCTTGCAAGTGGGCAGACTATGCTGGACGAAGCCTAGTATTGGGCAAGCCGCGTCTTTTCTGCCGATGCCACTATCCACACAGGATGGAATCCGTCTTGTATAAGTATCAATCGCAACCGCCCTTAGTGTCGTCTCCTCAGTCTCCTTCGACTAGCAGTTCAGCCTTTCGGTGGTGCCGTTGAAGTGGCCATCATCCAGTCTTTTCTCCGTCAACATGTCCAGCGAAACGCTCCCGACCCCCGAGCAGGTTTCTGCTAATGAGAAGCTCCAACTTCTCAAAAGCCCTGTTCTTATCGATCGGTCTGACTCCTTACCCTTGACGGCCAGAGAAGGAGGCGCTCCCGACTTGAGCCTCTTCGGTGACCGTTTCGACCATGATACTCCTCAGTTCCAAAAGGTTCGATAATCATTCCGGCAGAGTTGTTATGTTGCGCTGACGTCCTGTAGCACGAGGATGCTAGTCTTCTGGAGCTTTTCTTCGACCTTCTCTTCGCTGCCAACTATACTGTCTTCTCTCAGACTCAGGGCGTGAACAGCCCGGACCGCTTCAGGGCCTACGTTGGATACTTTGGGTGCGAATGGTTCTGAAGATGCTGCTATTCTTTGCTAATGCTCTCTAATAGCATCCTGTGGATTACATGGCTGACTGTTAGCTTGTATGATGTCCGTTTCGTGACGGACAGCATCTTTGGTATGCTTATGCCTCAACGTGCACTTCAATCTTTACTGACCAACTATAGAGCGTATCGCGAGAGCTGTTCACCTGGGTGTCATGATTGGCTTTGCCGTCGTTGCCCCTAACTTCAAGCCAGCCGACCAGAATTTGCAGACGATGAGAACCATGTGTAAGTGATTCCGGCATTCTCATATGACCGCCATAAACTGACTCGGTCAGCCCTCATCTTGTGCGTTTCGCGGTTTTGCTTGTTTGTCGAATATGGGAGCATCCTCTGGCACATCCGAAAGTACAAGAAGCCAAGACTGCCTATGTTGCTGCAAATCGGCGTCAACTTTGTCGCTTCCATGGTCTACTTGGGCATCACCTTTAGATTCAGACATGGAAACAGCCAGGTGTATCTCGCATGGTATATCATTTCGGCTGCAGAAATTGTCTTGACCTTTGGCCTCGCTACGGTTTTCCCTGTGCTTAGCTTCACTGGTACGCACTTGATGAAACGCATGAGCACCATGACGATCCTCTTCCTGGGTGATGGCGTGGTTATCGTGGCTCAGAGTGTGGTTACTATTGTGAAGAGCCCGGATGCTTGGGGTACATCTCTTCTCTCCCCTTTCCGCTCTGGTCTTGGCTACAAAACTGACTCCGTGTCTAGACTCTCAGACCATTGGAATTGTGACGGCCGCCGCAGCCACAATTTACTGTGTCTTCCTCGTCTACTTTGACTGGATCAAGACATCGTACCTCCCAACTTTCCGCCAGCAGATTTGGTCTATTCTCCACTTCCCTTTCCATCTTGCCATGGTTCTTTTCATGCAGGGCTTCACGCAGTTCATCATCTGGTCTAAGATCATGGATACCCTCAGTACCCTGTCATTGGACTCGGTGTTCGACGACGTGGACAAACTTGCAAAGGCAACTACCGAAGTTGTTGTCGATAGCTTGTACACTATGATCAACAAGTTCTTCGAGGATTATCCGCCCAAGTACACTGCCACCATCGACAACGTACAGTGGGCCGTTGGGAACATTTCGCTTCTCCCAGACAGCTTTTGGCCAGATCTTGCCACTTACATTACCACACTCGACGACAACGACGTCACAAACGAGACCCAGTTCTACGACTTTTTCTCAAACTTTATGAACATGTCAACTTCGATGGAGAACTCGCTTATCGAGACCTTCGGCATTGATCTCGTGGAAGAGGTTACGGATGCGAACAAGAACGTGACCGAATCTGGCCTCGAGTCAGAGGTTAACGCTAAGATGTGGGCTCGGTTTGATCTTGTGGTGAGTCTCCTTTTCCGAACATGGTCTTCCATCCATACTAAACTTATGTAGTTCCAATACGCGTATATCGCCGCCGGTGTCACCCTCATCATCATGACCCTCCTTACCATCGTCGCCCGCACCAAGTCCTGGAGCAAGTGGGGCATCTTCCGCACTGGTATCTTCTTAGCCCTCGGCGTGGGCCTGAGCCTCGTCTCCACCATCCACTTCAACCAGACCGCCGCCTACAACTACAAGAACAGTCCCTGGCTGCTGCCCACCATTTGCCTGGTCTGGTTCCTGGTCCTGGCCATCACCCACATCCGCAACCCGCCACCGCTGTTTTTCAAGCGCAGCCAGTCTTTCTTCAACAAGCCCAAGTACGAGTACGATTCGGTTGTCCCTATGACGGACGGCCCCAATCACCGCAAGCATCCTGACTACAACACTCAGGTGGCTTAGAAGCAACGCATTTCTCGAATATCGGTGAATGGATTGGAGGGGTGGACTGAAGGATGATGGCTCATCACCATGTTACGTGTGATATACAAATACCCATTGAAATGAAGCGGGCGTTAGTTGCCACAATTGCGACGGGAACCGGGTTTAATGGGTTTAGGGAGATATACGCAGGATTTAGAATGAAAAGGATTCAAGGTTATTGCTCTGAGCTGCTCGCCTGCGCATCAAGCTAGTAGTCCTCAACAAAAATGACATCCTTCAAGCCGGAAGTGGTTCTTTTCCGCCTATGGTAGACGCACACGCCGGTACTACCAGACGAATGTCTTGTATTCGTAGGACACATAGGGCTGCTGGGGAGATGCTCGGGGACCTGGAACTCGAATCTAATTTCGTTGTCCTCCAATTCCTGGCGAGAAGGCTTCTGCGGGAAGTGTTCCCACCACTCTAGCTGTTGAGGAATCAGGCTTCGACGGTGGCCGAGTTGGCGAGAGCTGCTGGTCGCCAGAGACACTTGATCGGATCCGTCAACGTGAGGGGGCGCCATCGGTGTAAAGAAACTACGCGGCCTGCCATCGGCAGTGTACTCGCCAAGAGGCGGAGTTTTAACACGGGTGGCCTCCTGGATTCACCATGTTAGTGATCATGAATGAGGCATGCCAGTACAGAATGTGTATCGACATGAATAACAGGGGGCACGTACTCCACCCGGAAATTGGGCAATTGGGTATTTCTTGCCGACTGTTGCTACACTAATCAGCCTTTGGAACCATGAAGCATACACAAATAACGCACATGGCAGCGGGGATTCCGATGAAGGTGTTGAAGGTGGTGTTGAGCCTCTGAGAACTTCCCTCACAGAGCTGGCGACACTGCTAAACGAGTCTCCCGATTCCTTTCGATGCCAAGGGGCTTTGCCAAAGAGCTTGCGTTTCAACTTGGAAGTCCCAGACTCATCTTTGAACCAAGCCCCCACGTTGGCAAGGGAATGGAGAGCGTGGTGGGTCTCGGTTTTATCGATTGTTGAATAGAAATGATCGTGCTCGGGTATTGAGGGACAGACACATGCCTGTGTTTTGTTAGTATTCTTTCACATGACATTATCGCTGAGTAAACTGCCGACCTTTGTGTATGCCTTAAGCTTCAGCTTGGCCCCGAAGCCTCTCGTGGCCTTGTGATAGACACCTATTCCCCTGCTAGGGTGTGGAGATGGGCTTGCTGACCCTCCCAGACAAGCGTGAAGCGGAGTCGATGAAACAATGGATGTTCTCCTGCTGCTCGCTGTAGGTGACAATGAGTGTCGACCGTGAAATTGCTCTGATATGGCGCTGGTCGAAGGATGTTGCAGGGAGAATACATGCGCGGATTCTGTCATATACGGGCTGCAGGGCTGCTCTGGGGGCTTTTCAAATCCTTTGAGAAGCGATTCTGGCACAGAGAACGATGTTGTCGGCGACGCGTGAGTGACATCGAGAACATCTGACTCGCTAGCTGACTTTACCGAGCGTGCACGCCATCGCTAGAAGCGGCTGCTGGAGGTGCTCTTGCGCCGAATCAAGAGTTGGCGTTCAGCCCAATATCCCTCAGGGAACCATACCCACTCGAAGCCATCTCGAGGAGGCCGGGGCGGGTCGACACCGAGACTCGACAGCGAAGCACCATTTCCGTTTGGGTGAAGTGTTGTACTTGCTGAGGACGGTGTATTCAAGGAAGCCCCCCCTTTCCCCGACCCTGGGGTTGGAACAGATCCCCGCTTCGACTCTGGAGTTGGAACTTTAGGCGTTCTGTTGAGTCGCGGAGACAGAAGAGAGGCCGAGGCCAAGGGCGGGGCCGAAGAGTTGGAGAGGTTGAAGTAGCTACAACGTATAAGCATCGTGTTGCCCCAGTACATCTGGGAAGGACTCATTACTTGTCTTCACTTGTTCCTAGGGCACTGGATGATGTCAACAAATCTGGAGAGGACCGCGCCGCGGCGGCTATGGCACCCATCAAGCTGTTCCTTCAGGCCTGAAACGTCTAGGTAGGTAGTCGATGCGGAGTGGCATGTGATCTCCGCGGCCACAGCTAGGCAACTAAATGTGTAGATCAAGAGGATGAAGGAGAGAAGTAACAAAAAGAAAAAGAAAAAGAAGGGGACTTAGGGACTAGCAACTTGACATGCGATAGGTACTTGGCGTAATGTGCAGGTTTGAGGTGGTGGGATTCCACAATATGATGATCGACGGATAGGACATGAGGTTTTGGAGGCACACAATGTCAGTGATACCGATTACGTAGGCACCTACCTAGGTAAGTAGGTAGGCAGGTAGGTAGGGAAAAGCAAGCACCGTTATGGAGATGTCCTCCTGCCCGGCACCACAGAGTTCAGCTTCGAGACAATCCTGACTATCACATGTTTTGGCAGGAGCAGGTGATGTGTGTCCTTGCTTCTGAAGCTTCCGACAGGAAGCAACTTTGATGTATTTTGGTATCGAAATCGGGTCTGCCCTGTCTTCGATAGAGCCAATCTATATCAACTCAAGTCGAACCAGTTCAAACCATCAACCTAGTGCGCCGGACGCCTTCTGTGCCTTCATTAAAGAAATTGAATCTACCCAACAGGCCCCGGACCTCGCTAGTCAATGAGCATCGTGTCGTCGCCATCCATCGCCGGTCCTTGGGACTCCAACGGCACCCCGCGCCCTCTTCCGGCCAGGAGTTCCCTCCTCACTTCGGGCCCAATGGCCGAGTGGCCGTGGGTTAGGAGAAGATCCATTAGTGACTCGCGCTGGTCCTCAGTGATATCGCCCTTGTATCTCTGCGCAAAGGCCAAAAGACTCTGGTGCCAGATGACAGGGAGCTTGGTTTTGGTATCTCCTTCGCCAGTCACGCCCGCCATCGCATCACCATGCTGAACGGACGCTGGGTCCTCGTTGCGGAATCGCATGAAGTGGAAAACAAGGGCGTCAATGACCTGGTACGGGAGCGCGTATTTCTTTTCGAGGAGGGTCTTAATGAAAATGTTTGTTGCGCCACCACCCTCGGTACCCTGGGAAGCCTCCTGAGCGGCAATGTCGCAGAGGCCTTTAAGGGCAGCAGCGGAGTGTAGGACAGGGACCGACACCCTCGCAAGGACGGCGGAAATAATGTGAGCTTCGCGGAGGGTGCATGTTCCGCTGCCAACAAGCGGAAACAAGAAGCCCTTGAAGAAAGCGGCGGGCTTGTAGAGGGCCTTCTTGAGAGAGTTGAAGAGGTGGACATTCAGCTTCTTGGTCTCGTAGATGTCCTCACGGACTCGGTCGAGGATGACCATCTCGAGGAAGCGCTGGACCACATGCGGTTTGCTGGACACAAAGATCCTTGTGGCCTGATAGCAGGCATTGGTGGACCAACTTTCTGGCTTGGTAATCTCGAGGATGTCCTCCCAGTGGGGAATGGTGGGGAGGATCTTGAAGGGCTTGGGAAGGGGACCCGACTTGTATCGAGAGAGGATTTGCCCAACCCTTTACAACGTTAGTTCGATCCTTTAGTTGCGGCCATGCGGAACTTACTTGGTGTAGACCTCGATGACCTTGGGAGGCAGCTCGTAGTCATCGTCGGGGGCCGCCATTTGGTGGTCCCGTCGGGACTGTGAAGCTTCATGGGCGGCAATCTTCTCCAGGATCAAATCCGCGAGGTTGACGGATTCTCCTTCCTCGCCGCCCGAAGGCTTGAGGTCCCAACCATGCTTCAGCAGGTCGTCTTCCTCATCTGGCAGGAATTTCTTGTACATCTCAAGATCGTTGGGATCAACCTCAATTTCCTCGACAACCTCGTCGTCATCGCCCCACGCCTCGTCATCGTCGTAGGCCTTATTCTCCTCGTCGGCCTCGTCGTCGAATCGAGAGTCGTACCCAAAGTTGTTAATGGTTCGCTTGGGGACAGCGCGCTCTGCATCGTCCTCCTCGGCCAGCTCGCGACCTATCCGGAGAATGTTCCTGGACGCCCGGGAGTCGACGAAGTTTTCGTCCTCATTGTTGGTGGCCTTGGATCGTTTCTTGGAAGGTTTATCCCTGAGGAGGCCGGTAGCCACGATATCATCCTCGAGAGGGTTATGGCGTCGGGCCGGGCGCGCCGAGGTGGGAGTCGTAGCCTTGGGCATTTTGGCTTATTGATTTGGGTTGGACATGGACGATGTGGGCGTCGAGATAGCGACTTGGAGGCACGATAGATTTTCAAAATTTTGTGCCTTATCGATAGGCCACCCCTCATTCTAAATGGGGCTTAGCGCGGACACTTCCACACACAAAAGTGTCTCACCGCCCTCGACCATCTGCCGCTATTTTTTCGCACCAACCTGACATCTCAGTCATTCTTTGTCAAATTCAAGCAAGATTATTGGTTCAAATTGGGAAAATTAAGTCGAAAGAAGTCCTTGACATCTTTTGTCTGTCGACAAGATTCGAGTGCTGACATCTAAATACTGTGTGTTGTTTCTCTAGGATGTATCTCACTGCGTGGTGAGCATTCTAGGGTTTCTAGGCAATTAGTTCTGGCTTTTGCGTGAGATGTAGCTTGAATAAGACACAACTATGTCATCCTATGAGCATTTTAAGGAATTGGAGGGTTACCAAAAATAAGCAACTGGTGTTAGTGATGTTGTATAAGGAAACTCTTGTGACAGTCTCGAATAACTTATGCACTAAGTGTCCAGTTTATGCACGCCAGCACAGGTTCATGCTGACCTGGAGTGTGAGCATTCTCCATGAGAGGTTGTCGTGCTTGTCGTGCTTGTCGTGCTTGTTGAGTGAGCCAGATTTCTGCGAGTCAAAGAATGCAAATGGCTATCCGACCGAGATCAGTCACCCAAAGTTCCTTGGCCTTCCATTGCTAGACATTGGAACCCTTTCTATTTCCTTCGATGTGCCATAAAATTGCAAATTTGCCCCGCCACCATGATGCCTAAAGGGCCGGTGGGTCCCGCTGAGAGAGTCACCCGCCGATCCCCTACCAATGGCGCCGAGCCCACTGAAGCAGCGATGACTTCAGGCGACGACCCCACTATGAAAATGCCCCTCCATCGTCATCATCAAATTTCTCGCCATACCTGTCGGCTGCACCTACGACGTCCCTTGGAACAGTGCACTCATAGACAAGATGCCGACTGAGCTGGAAGAAGTACGCAACTCTATCGCTTATGATACTAGACTCTCATTACTCACCAAAGATTCATCTAGCTCGTGGGCTTTATCGCCCATCCCAATCCTCAACTTCGGCAAGTCGCCATTGTCAATTGTGTGCCTTACTCGACGACCGATCCGGCCGTTTTCAAAGCCTCTGACCTCCAGGCCATCAAACATCTCAAGATTCTAGTAAAGGATCACCCTGTGAGTTAAATTTTACAAGGTCGGATATGGGATTTCAACTCACGAGATGCACAGAATGTATCTGAACATGCCGTCAACATTTTGGTGAACCTGTCTGGAGACCAGGAGGTTCTTGAGAACTTGGCTACAGATGAAAAGTTTCTAGATCTTATATTCGCACGTATAGTGGTAAGATTCTGTTTGTCTGTCTAATAGCCAAGGGTGTCAACTGACTATGAGCACAGAATCCCGAGGAGCACAATGCCAACTTCCTGGCCATGCTCCTTGCCAACCTTGCCAAATGGGATGGCTTCAAGGATGTCATCAACAGAAAACAAAAAGCCCCAGAAGAGCTGGGATCCGACGATAGTGTTTTGAACCAGCTTATGGATCTTTTTGTCAAGGGCCAGGACGGGACCTATAACAAGAAAGCCAACTTTGATTATCTCTCATACGTCTTCGCCGACCTATCCAAGCATCCGGAGGTCCGAAAATACTTCCTTGAGGCGCAAAAGTACGACGGGGTACTCCCCTTGACCAAGATCAAGGTCTTTACCGAACATAAGTCCGACATCCGACGCAAGGGCGTCGCTAGCACTATCAAGAACGTTGCTTTCGAGATCGACTCCCATCCCTCACTCCTCTCCGACGACGAGATTGACATCTTGCCCTATATCTTGCTCCCTATCATGGGCAGCGAAGAATATGACGACGATGAGACCATGGACATGCTGCCAGACCTACAGCTATTGCCCCCGGACAAGAAACGTGACTCGGACAACACCATTGTTCAAACGCACGTCGAGACGCTGACATTGCTGACAACCACGCTCCCGGGACGTGAGCTCTTGCGCAAAATCAAGGTGTATCCAATCATCCGCGAGACTCACATGCGCGTTCACGATGAGGACGTGCAGGAGGCTTGTGATCGATTGGTGCAGGTGCTCGCGCGTGACGAGGCACCAGAAGGCGAGGATACCGAAAAGGCCCCTGAAAGCCGGGTGCAGGAGGTGGACGAGGACGATGAGCTCGTCGAGGTCTGAGAAACTCGGGATCCAGAACTGAGCCCGGCAAGAGGGCATACTTCAGTTTGATAGGCCCAGAAACATGTTCTCCGCTGGCCATCTTCACGAAATCATGATATGAGAGCGCGCGGATGAACGGGCGTACGTCGTGGGTGTCTACACTTGCTGGGATACTGCACCGGAGAAAAGAAGTTGGATGCGAGATTGGACCAAGGAGGCACATTGCAGTCACAAAAGTACATAGATAGTGATATTTAGAAGCTGGGATATTCTCCAAAGTTTTGTGTAGAGTCATTACGCCAGTTACAATTATCGTCACTTGTAGGGAATGTTGCTACCATACTATTCAAACCGATCGTGTATCATCAAACATCCACCCATCATGGCCGAGTCGCAAATCCTCCGACGCCATTTCCGAAACGACAATTTATAGCTCATTTCGCCTTACCCATATCCTCTTCGCTCTCTAAAAACACGCTCTTCCGTAGGGGGCTGACAGCCGGCTTCGCCGTCAAGTAGTCCTGTCCCGAGCTCTCACCCGCTGTCGGCGGCGACACAGGAGTCGGCGGCGACACAGGAGTCGGCGACGCCGGCGATGGGACGAGGTCGCCCACGGCCTTGTCGTCCTCGGCTGGAGTGAGGTCGCTTCTCGGACTCACGGGACCGCTGGACAGGCGCCGGAGGTTCGCGGCATCCACCTCAGAGATGCCGGAGAGGTCTGACGTCACCCGCGCGGAGACGTCGTCGGGGCCGGTGCTGGAGATGATGCTGTTGTGCGCCGCTGCGGAGGAGCGGGATACGGTGCTGGCGCGGTCTTGGCCCATGGAGTAGGAGCTATAGGAGGGGTCCGTCAAGGAGGTGGATTGGGGTTTGGCGAAGTGAGTGTGCTTCTGGATGATGTCTACTGGGGAGAGACCAGTATCGTGGAGTTCCACAAGAGGCGACGTATCTGTGCTTGTTAGTCACTGCAGCCATGTAGTGCAATAATGGACAACGTACCAGCCAACTCAGCAATGTGAGTATCGGCCATTTCAACTGGCGCGGGAGTAGTAGGAACGGGATGTGCAGGCCTTGTCCCGACAATTCTCGCTTCCTCCAGGTCTGGACTTGTCGGTGTGTCATCCGATGTCGTGACGGTCGGGGCCTTCTCCGTCGGCTGGCCTCGCATCCAGGAGATGATACGCATGCCCGCGTCCTCGGTCCCGGCATCGCTGGATCGGTTCCGGAAGATCTTTCGTCGGCGATAGAGGCAGAAGAGGACGAGGATGCCCGTCACTAGCATCAAGCCGAGGACAACGCCGAGCACCGGTGCCACCCACTTCGGAAGGCTGGAGCCGCCGCCGCCGCCGTTGTCATCGTCGTTCGGGGTGTTGGTGATGACGGGCCTGTCTGTAGAGGTCGCAGAGGCATATGGGTAGTAGGTGGTGATCTTTTCCTTGTCGTAGGACGTATCGAAGACGCTGGCAAGCGCAGATGTGGCCCAGCCATCCGGAGAGGGCTTGGTAGCAGTGGCGCCGCCTGCGGCATCACCTCCGATCTTGGACTGGATCTTTTCGTGGACGCCGTAGTCGGCGTACTTGGACGGGTCGTACGAGTCCATCCACTCGCCGCTGGAGATATTGAAGAGCACCACGGGGCCGCCATCAAGACATGTGATGGAAGTGCCGGCCTGAGGAGTGTATCCGCCCAAGATCATCATCTGGTCGGCGTAGGGCGTGAAACACTTGTGGCCGGCGCGGCCGTGCAGAGATGTGCCCTCGTTGATCTTGGTCCAGGTGAAGGACGGCAGCGAGAGAGCCCAAACATCGTCACTGAAGTGCTCCTTGACGTTGATACCGTCAAAACCTCCGTAGTAGAAGATGTTGAAGCTGGAGTAATCGGACGCAGCGGCAACGACGGCGCATCCGCGAGCGCGCGCACCAGGCCCGTCCTCGGTCGGCTGTTGGTACCACTTGTCGTTTGCGATGTCATATATGTCAATGGTGCTCATGAACTTGGGGCTCTCCTCTTCCTACAAGACGATTAGAACAAGATGAAGCACGGTGTTGAACTGGGAGTAGACCTACGCTTGCGCTCTGGTTTGCTGATTTGGCACTGGTTCCGGCCCATTCGGGATACACTACGCCACCTAGAACAACGAGGATGCCCTCTTTCCCGACGGGAACCCAGACAACCTCGGCGTTGGAACGACCTTCAATAGACCCTGGGAGTGTCTTGTTGGTCCAGGTCTCGCTCAGTTGCTCAGCCATATTGAGCACAATCAGGGTGTCGGACACATTAACGGCCTTGGTGGTATCGTTGAGCGGGTTGTCGACAATGTCCCCAAAGACCGGAGACCGCAAGCCAGAAAAATACCACGCCTTGTTCTCCGATGGTGCGTTGACAGCCGCCCCGTACGCGACATACCGGGTTACGTCGTTGTCCAGGTCGGTATCAGTGAAGCCCTTCTCCCAGAGCGGTTTGTCAGGCCCATACTGGTAGGCTTGGTACCCGATGACCGCGTCTGCGTCGGGGGCATCGTACAACTCGGTGACTGACAGATAGATGCCGCCATAGAGGAAGAACTCGTCGTTGTTGGCGAGCATGCCGCCGTCGATGAAGTTGGGGGCGGCCCCATTGCTGTTTCCCGCACCACCTCGGGCCTTGGACAGGTTGTCTTTGAGAAGAATACCAGTCACATTCGTGTCGGAGTCAAATGGGGTACTTAGGTTGTAGTTGAGAATAACGCCTTTATTATTTCCTTTTGACGGTTAGATTCTATTAGAAACATGGGCGAGGTGAGCGACGACTCACCGTTGTCGACAGGTGTGCCAATTTTGCCATCGCGAAATCGCGGCGTCCACTTGATGGTACCGCCATCGAGATAGATCATATCACGGAGCAAAGCGGCTAGAGTGAACCGTTAGAGCCATTGATTAAACTTGGGATTGCTTCATGTTACCTCTTGGTTGCTCCCATGTGCATATCTCTGTACTTATTTGGTCTTCTTGCCAGTTGGTAAACTGGGCGACGGCAGAGCCTGCGGCGACGGCCAGCAGAGCTCGCGATGCTCCATTGGGGAACATTGCGTAGAGAGTTTCAGTCTTCGGACGACTAGCAGATGGACGTCCAGTTGCTGTCACCCAAAAAAAGGTTCAAGGGAAATTAGATGCAGGGAGATGCTAGTGAACCATGATCAGTCGTCGCAAACGTCAAGGGGCCTCGAATGGAGAGTCGCCACGGGGACTGTTCTGTTCGGCGACCCGGCGGGCTCGACGACGACTCAAAGGCCACGAGCGGATTTACGGTCCCGTTTGTCCTGGTCCGCAGCAAGATAAGTCTCCTTCAGGAAGGTAACCTGGGTATCTGACGGTCCGGGTCCAAATGTAGCGGTGGCTGCTATGTAGAGCTCTAAGCGACTTGGGCCGTCCGGGCGGGCTGGTCCAAGGCGAGATGAGAGTCGTACCGGGCGGCCAGGCAGAGTCAGCGTCAATGCAAGAATGTTCGACGACAAGACCCCCGCAGCGAGCCGCAAATGGGAAGTAAGACACGATATTAGAGGGGATGGTAATAAAAACGGCCCAGAAAAAGAGACCTTTCGCCCGTGAGATTTGCCACGCAAGAGCCGGGGATGGGGGAAGGTGTAGGGCTGAACGGTCAGCTGTTTCTCCCTGACAGACGAGCGCTCTGTGACTGGGGGGGGAATGAATGGGTGACTGGGGGGACCTGAATGGATGCAATGGTCGATGAGGGAGGGCCAAGACTGGGCCAGGAAGGCCAAGAGGGCCAGCCAGGCTGCTCCGCCCAACCAGCCCGCATCGTATCCTAGGATGCTGCTACTTTTGGAACCGAGTGCGCAGGATGTGTATGGTGGTGGCATCGGCGATTGGTTGCCTACGCCCGAGGCTTGGGGCCGGAGGTGAGTGAGACTTTTGAGATGGGGTTGGCAGTTCTTCAGCGTGTGAGGGACACCAACCGTTGGCTCAGCCTCCGAGGAACCCAATGCTGGGACCCATCAATTGCGACTGTGTGAAGTAACGTCGTGACGGGGGGGGAACCAGCGAATGGGGAGGCATGTGAGGTGTAAGGGCTCTGTCTTGATGGCACCATGTGGACGGAACAGCGGATATTCTCAAGAGTCAATGCAGCAACAGTCGCCGTTGGGTAGCCATCGTGTGCCAAACCTTCCCAGAGCGTGCTCGAGTGAGTGCTCGAAGTGCTGACATGCAAACCCTGGCTGGCCCAATGTGGAACCATGGGTGACACCGCCGTGCCAACCGAGGATGACTGCATGGCGATCAAAGCAGGTCCGTCCCTCGGCCTCGGTCTGGTTGTGTGATTATACATTGCAGCGGCCGAACAGCAACCAGAGGGGGAATCGTCCCTGGCCATAATAGAGCCCTGAAGAAGCGGGCTCTTATTGTGATTCCCTGTAAGAGGAGCGCCACATTGAGGTCTAGGTGTTGGGGGCTTCAGATGGCTTGAGAGGGCTTGATGGGGCGGCTTGAAGGCAGAAGTTTGGAACGAGGCTCGGGAACGATTCACGGCACCACCGACCCCTCCGTACGTGGCATAAGACCTATCGACATGGGTCATTTTGTATCCTAGAACTGAGTGAAATTACTTTGTCATCAACTATAATCTCTGTCAAGGGAACCATGCGAGAAATAGGGCCTAGAATCGCATCTTTTAGCCGCAATTCATACTAGCCACGGAACCACGATGGATGACAGAGAACTTTGGGAACGCGGAAGAACTTTGAGAATAATAAATGGTCCGCTCTATCCCCTCTGGAGGCTGGGTGCGGACAAGGATACGACGGGGGGCAAGGGACGATCTCACCACCCATGTCGATTGACAGTGAGGCCCCCTCTTTTCCCGGCGACACAGACGGTGCAAGACCGAGTTGATCCCGATTTAGCCCCCAAGACACCCTCCATGGACCTCCACGGCCCTCTGGCGAGTTGTGGCTGTCAAATAAGCGGCCGTCATGAGCTGCAGGGATTAAGGTTCAACTACCAGGGAGGGTGCGCTGGCCGCCTCTTTTTGTTGCGGGCTACTACTGTAGGTGCTAGGGACGTGGAGATGTGTGTGTGTGTGTGTGTAAATATGCAGATGCGCGGGTGCCCGGCCTGCAAAAGCAAAAGTCGCGCACACCGGGCGGCCGAGGCTGGGATGCAGAGCGACGAAGGGAAGCAAGGGAGAAGAGGGGAAGAGGGAGAAAAAGGTGGCGCTGATCGTCGTGGCAGATGACCGCATGTGTGTGCCCTGTAGGAACAATAAAGAATGACGAGATGTGAACCCAAGTACCTTCCTACGTACCTGTCTATGCGGAGGGAGGCACAAGCAAAAAAAAAAAAAAAACGAGCAGAGAGCAAGACATGCGGTCAACCTCAACCTCCGCCCGCCTGGTAGCGAAGCTTTCCCTACTAGGCAGCTAACCGGGGCGATATAATAGTTGATCAGGGTCCTAATAGAGGGCAGTTTGGCGACGAACCACGTTGCGAGCCTTATTAAGGCTTAGACGGGGCGGGATACCGTGGGTTTCCCGGCGGGCTATCCTCCAGTGATCCATCAATACACGGATCCATCAAAAGATCCCCCCACTTGCAGGCCCTTCAGCGATGCCACAAGGCTGGATTAGCGGGGGGCAGCCACTACAGTCCACTGATGAAACAGCGCGTGGCTTGAGCTGGGGGGCGGAGCTGGGACCGTCTGGTGGTGCTGGGGCCAACCACGCGCCGTGTGACCTCCCGCACCCTGCTGTGGCGCTGGCTGCCGCGCCTGCTAGCAGCGGTCTTGTCTGTTTAGTTTTGGTGTGCATTGGTGCAGTTGCAGCACTGAGAAAAGTTAACATTGGTTTTTGGTGTGAGCGATTCGTACATGGCAGCTTCACATGGCTGGCGGCATGTTGCACCAGCAGCCCCACCCTCGTCCTCGACCTCCACCTTCCTTAACCTCTCCACTAAAATCAACCTCCCACTTCCTCTCAGACCTCTCTCTGCCTTGCCTATCCACCAGTGACCACCTCGAGGCATCGCCAGCTTTGAATCCACCACTCACAACCCTCGCCCTCTCCTCGGGGCTGTTGGCGCATCAACCCGTCTCAAGCCTCTCGCATCTTATCGAGCCTATCGAGCCCGTTCCTGTGCCACATCTCCCATCGCCGCCCAAGCCTCGCGGCTCAAACACGAGCTTCCTGCACCTGGCGTCCGACCCTCCGCTCTGCAGCCAAGCCTATCCCGCGCCTGATCACGGTAGTCATGGCTTGATGCTGCGCAACGCCCGCGCTGAAGCTGCCATAGTCACGGCTGCTTTTTTTACTCAGAATTCACCACCCGCCATGTCACCGTCGCTCGACTCACCCCGTCTTGGCTCTAGGCTGACGGGTGACAAGGATAGCGACTGAACGTTTCCCAATCAACTCCATTCTCCGGTGTATGTCAGATCGACCCTGTCAATCCTGCCCATCCACAGCCCCGCTGGGCGACGACGCCCGGGGGGTCCTTGTTGATTTCTCAAGCCTCTCTCGTGGAGACACCGAGACTTTTTGTCGTCACCGGTGCCGGTCATGGGCGTCATTGCTAGGAAAGATGTGCTGTTTCCCTTTCGCGCCTCTAGGTTTAGGTCCTAGATCCTGCGCTTGCGGCTACAGCCAATACCCTCTTCATGGTGCGTGGTGGTCTATTGTTCACCGCGAATGTAAGTTAGGTGCCATGGCGTTCCATCCACCAGCTCTCGCATCAACTGGCTTGCCCTTGTCCCCATGGGCCTCTCTTATTCCTGGTTCCGGGGCCACATTCTGCGTCGTGCTGCTGCCTTCTTTCGGCATCGTACGTGCTGGTCCCAGTCAGGTCCCAGTCCCAATCCATACCCCTGGCCGTGCTTGATGCATGTGCTCCGACTGCATTGCTGCTCTTGCTGTCGCTGCTGCTGGGGATAGCTCTGCTCGAGGTATCCACCGCAGAGCACATAACAGCATTTAGATTCGTGCTGCCCTCGTCCGTCGCCCCTCGTTCTTAGTTGCATGCCCTCCGTGATATTACAATCTCACTCACTGTCAGCGATTGTCTCCGAGTGTCTCCGCTTCGATCTCCGCGGCGGTGCTCTGTCCGTGCCAAGCTTGTCATCAGAAGCCTAGAAGCCTGAGTACCCGGTCTGTCCGTGTTTACTCACTCGACCACGTTGGCATCGCGACCTTTGTTTGACGAGACAAGAACTGGCGCCGCAATACGCACCGCCCCACGTCCTGCCTACCTTACGCAACAGCTCTCTTGCCACCCCCGGTCTCTTCAGGTGGCTTGTGAGAAGAGAAGAAATTAACAACCAATTGGTGAATTTAGGCCAAGTGGTGCGAGTCCTGTCCACCGTCGGCACTTCGTAGGGCTACCTGGCTCAGCCACCCAGCTCCCGCCCTCAGCCTGACGGTTCATCATTTGTACATATGTCCGTCCCGGTACGGTGACGCATTCCCGTCTTTCTCTCTGTTCTTGTCCGCCTAGCCTGACATCAACAACAAAGGCTTAACACACGACGTGGGACGCTCTTTCATCCGCCATCGCTTGCCCCTTCTTCCCAAGCCTCGTCGTTGTCCCTTCCACTCGCTGCGTGCTGTGTTTCTCGGCCCTAGACAGCCATGCGCTTCCTGGCGACCCTCTCCCTCCTGGGCGTCTTGGCCGTTGAGGCATCAGCCCATAGAGACCCCAACGTACCTCAAGTTGAGCGACGGGGTGTGTACGGTACTCCATATCAAAACAAGCCTCCACCTGGTGGTGGTGGGGAAAGCACCACAACAACAAGCCAAGTCTACGATCTTCCCGGGGATACAACATCCACGTACAGTGAGACAACGACCAGCCAGGCCTACGATATCCCTTCGGAGACACCGACTACATACAGCGAGACAACGACCAGCCAGGTTTATGACATTCCTTCGGAGACCCCGACTACATACAGCGAGACAACGACCAGCCAGGTTTATGACATTCCTTCGGAGACCCCGACTACATACAGCGAGACAACGACCAGCCAGGTTTATCATACTCCTACCGTTTGGTAAGAATGCCCCTTTCTTACTCTTCAAAGCTCTGATTCTAACATTTTTCTAGCGACGCATCAACCGTCACGTAAGCTAAATCCTCCTATCATGTGCTGTTTGTCGACTAACCATAGTCAAGTGAGATTTCCACAGAGGTCTCTACTGAGATCTCCACCCAGTGGCATACCAAGTGGCGAACAATCGTTGAGACCCGCATCAAATGGAAGACGCGTACAGAAACCTCAACCAAGTACATCCACAAGCCACCGATCACCGTAAGAACCATTCCCACCCCTGATCTCTTCATGTCCATGCTCACATTCCCTAGAAATATTCTACCATCACCTTGACTCAGACTTGTGAGCCAACTACCATCCCGGGCGAGAATGTCACGGTAACCGTCACGGGTGAGGGGGCTACCATCACGAATACCGTCACGGGCGATGGGGCTACCATCACGAATACCGTCACGAAACCTGGAGAGACCATCGAGTTACCGGGTTCGACAATCGTTGTGACAATCTCCGGAGAGGAAAAGACAATTACCCAGCCGGGGAAGACAATCACTCAGCCCGGCGAAACGATTGTGACAACTATTTCTGGAGAACGAACAACAATCACTCTTCCAGGAGAGACAATAGTTACTACTATCTCTGGAGAAAGAACCACGATCACTCTTCCCGCAGAAACAATCACAGCTCCGGGTAGAACGATCACAGAAGAGGGAACCACGGTGACCCTACCTGGACAAACAATCGTTAGAACTGTGTCTGGAGAACGAACGACAATCACTCTTCCGGGAGAGACTTTCGTAACCACCATATCTGGAGAACGGACAACCATAACTCTACCAGGAGAGCGAACGGTTGTGACTGTTCCCGGTGAACTGACTACCATCACGATTCCTGGCGAAACCATAGTCACGACTATCTCTGGAGAACGAACAACCATTACTCTACCAGGAGAGCGAACGGTCGTGACTGTTCCCGGTGAACAGACTACCATCACTATTCCTGGCGAGACCATAGTCACGACTATCTCTGGAGAACGAACAACTATCACTCTGCCTGGGGAACGAACAGTCCTGACGCTTCCCGGAGAGCGAACGGTTGTCACGCAGCCTGCTGAGACGATAACGATTCCTGGTTCAACGGTGGTCACAACCATTTCTGGAGAACGGACAACCATCACTTTGCCCGCAGAGACTATCACGGCGCCTGGACAAACCATCACAGCACCTGGCCAAACCATCACGGCGCCTGGAGAGACTATTGTTCTACCCGGAACAACGGTTGTATCGACCCTCACCACTACGCTACCAGCAGAAACCATTGTAATCACTCAGGCTGGCGAGACCATCACTTCCGTGATCCCGGCATCTACGACAACCATCACAACGACTTTGACCCTGCCTGGAAGCACTATCATCCAGCCACCAACGACCGTCACCCAGACGCAGGTATCCGAAATCACCGTCTGCCCGAAGGTGACTGGAGACTCTTCACCGCTGGCCGTTGACTCGGACCTCACGTTCGGCTGCGAGCCCGGATACGTGTGCAACCCTCCCAAGCCTGCTTCCTGTGATTTCTGGCCTCAGCCGCCGAGCGACGACTACCTTTGCAAGCCGCAGTACTGTATCCCCGCGCCGCCGTACAAGAACGCCACGTGGAAGCCCGATGAGACTGGTTACTATCCGCCATCGTACGGCTACTTCGATCTCAACCCGGAAGCATTTGGCTTATCTTATGACATCTTCGAGAAGGAAGTTTACGAGAGGCCTGGCAAGTACGGAAAGATCACGACGATCACGACCGGAAATTGGGAATCTCAAACATCCCTGACCGATTGGCCGCTGACCACCTCGACTGCTGAGTACGGCGATAGCTACAAGATGCGTCGCGGACGAGAAGTCTACAAGTTACGCCGCCGACAAGAAGTGCACAAGTTTAGCAAGCGAGACGTGACACCTGCCGTTTGCTTCGACGACTGTAACAACGCCTACAAGATTGCGCTGTCCATCGGAAAGACGGCTAGCCTCTGCAATGCTGGCTCGTCCTTCAACAGTGCGTACAACATCTGTGCTACTTGTATCAAAGAGAACGAGGATGACATCAAGGATACCATCCGAGACTACGTTGAACCCGAGTTTTCTCAGTTCATCGATTTCTGCAAGGGAACGGATACCTCGACGCCAACGACCAGCGACTCTGGCCCAGAGTCTGCGGTGACATCCCAGCCTGACGTTGAGACCTCGAGCCAGGTTGAGGCTAGCTCGACTGACTTTGTCCCAATTGATGAAACAACCACGACAGAGCAGGAGGTAGAGACAACTAGCACGCGGAGACAGGCATCATCAGGCGCCGCTGAGACCACCAGATCGCCAACCTCAACGCTGGATAGCGGATCTACTGGAAACGATGGAGACAACGAAGATACCACCGTGGCGGCCCAGACAACGACAACCTTGGTTGACGAATCATCGGAGACAACCACTTCCGTTTCCGAAGTCGGCCAGTCTGCCGAGGAAACATCATCTGATGAGGGTTCAGGCTCGGTTTCTGCTGCTTCTGCCACTGGCGTCTCTAGTGCCATCAGCACCGCTACTGCTACCGACACCGCCAGTGCAACTGATGAGTCCTCAGCCGTGTCTACATCTTCTGACGACGCAGTTGGTGGTGAGGAAACGAGCACCAACGGTGAGGGAGTGATCACGACGGGGGACAGCTCTGGTGCCACTGCTTCGGCTGCCGAGTCAAGCTTGCTTACTCGCACCTCGACCGGCGCCGAGGCGACCACAACTCTTGTGACCGTTCCGGGCTCATCCGCCTCTCATCTCACCACCGGCTTCGCCAGCTTCATCACCCTCCTTGCTACACTAGCGGTCCTATTCGTTTAATCTTCAAGCACCCCCCATTTTTACTCAACCTTTCACAACACTCCTTTATGATTAATTTTTGGCGGCTATGATATGACTCTTGACGTTTTACGCATTCACGGACACTCATTACGGCACATATAAACAGAGGGGATTTTTGCATTTTTAATACTTTGGGCATTTGCCCGGACATTCATTTACGGCGCATTTTGGATACAGGATATGCATGGACATCCTGGAATGATACCCTCCGACACTCCTTAACAATGCGAGATGAAGATTCTCGCGAGCATGCATGAAAGAAAGAAAGCGCGAGATTGAAGAAAAGCAATGGGAGGGATGGATCCAGCTTGGAAGGTTAGAATGGACATGTCTGAAAGATGGGACTTAATGGGGATCTGCAGTTTGACGGGACGAGCGTGGTGGGAGAAATACGATGAGCATTTGCCTGGTGGATGATAGCTGTTAGGGTTTGAATGACAACTTTGCCCACTTTATGTGGTGAACTATGCTACTTGAATGTTTGCCTGTGTGAATGTTATGTTCACTTCGACTTCGTATTATGGTGTTGTGCCATCCCGATGTGCCAGCCCAAATGATGTGTAATACGCCCTAGTTCGTCGACTTGAGCACATCTCGATGACTTGATGTTCGCAGTCAGCATATGCGGGTAAGATGGGTCCCGAGAAGGGTTGCATGCACAACTTACGTACAGTCTTCTTTTCTCTCTTTTCTCTCTCTCTTTTTTTTTCTTTTTTTTTTGGCTGCTTTATTCGCTTCAGGTGACGCTCTTAGTCCTCCTGCGTATCTCGGGCCGCACACGGGTGTCTTCCAACTCGCCGGCCTCGAGCGTCGCTAGACCGGCCGTCTCCGACGTCGACCGGCGGCGCGGGAACTTGAGCGTGTCCCAGAAGCTGGCGAAGCGGTCGGCCGTGGGCACGGGGACGACGAAGGACGTGAAGGAGATGCCGAGCATTCTTTCTGTATGGATGAAAATATGGGGGAGTGGGATGTGGGACGTTGTTCTAAAGAGGATGGTTTTATAGCGAAAAGGCGCGTGTTACTCTTCAATTGCCGAGGGGCGTTTTTGCGACAAGACATGAGAAACACGGTACTTTTTGGTGAGACGAGTGAACAAAAAAACACTCACATACACACACGGTGGCACGGGAATTTCGAGACAAGAAGGTTTCGCGCGAGGCGCTTTGTTGGGGCGAGGGGGGAAACCAAACGTCTGGAACTTGGAGAGGCGTTCATTCATCCCGACGGAGGTTGCCGCCCTGTGGAAAGTCTGTTTATAGACGAGGTTGGCTTCGCAAGGGAGAGAGAGTTTATGTCTCAATATGGATTGGTGGGGTATTGAGGAATGGAGGGAGAGATGGCTGAAGGGGTCGAGAACCAGAGACCAGAATCTAGGGCTAAGAACAAGACTAAATAAAACCACCGAGAGTCAGTGTCATAAAAAGGGACGTCGTCGAGCCAGCAAGCTTGACAAGAACGCCCATCCAGTCATATTCAACAGTGGCTGGCTCTCTTTGAGTCTCAGATTCCGACTCCAACTACACTTTGACTTGTCCCTAAAACGCCATCCCATGTTATCCCCGTCCATGCATCCCATCCATGCATCCAGCCCATACAATTAATCCTCATTCAACCGTTAGGTCGTTCCATTTTCCAGCTTGACCCAACCGGCCGAGTCCCATGTCTTGTGTGTGTCCAGTTCCGTGTTCCCTCCTCCTTGGTTCCAATGCTGTTCTGCTCATACAATGAATGCGTCACTCCACTACTAGGCCTTCCAACACATGCATCGCCTTACTGCCCTCGCTCTCGAAGCGGCTGACCATGGCCTCGCACTCCTGTTTAAGCTTCTTCTCGGCCTCACCCGCATTGTGGAGGATCCACTCCTCTACCGTCATCTGCTTCTCAGGCGACGTCAGTGCCTTGCCCTGCTTAAGGAGCTGTTCCGCGCTGTTCTCCTTATCACCGCCGTGGGGAAGCGGGGAACCGAGCAGGGCCTCGACGTCAAGTTCAGTCCAGGGCGCTGTGCTTCGAAGGCCCGCAATCATATTGCGCTTCGACGGCGAGGCCCGCGAAGGTGTTGCCGGGACCGGCGCCAGTGCGACTCTCTTGGCGTTGGCAGCAGGCTTTGACGACGGTGGCTGGTTCTCGGCGTCAGATGATTGTGGTGATTGGGACGGTGAGATGGCGGCTTGGCGGGCTGACGGAGCCGGCGAGATAACTCTGCCAGGGGTTGAAGGAGGGTTTGCCAGATGCCCAGCGGCACGAGGTGGCGATGAGGGCAAGTTTTGCACCATGGGGGACGACTGCGGCTCCTCAAAAGAGACAACTGGAGCTCTCATCGCCTCGACGCGCTGGCCAGAGGGCGCCTCGACATCTTCCTCGACCGGCTCTGCCTCTGGTGGCGTCTGGCTCTCTGCGAGCCCCAAAGATTGTCGTGCCTCTAGTGACTTCTTGGACGGCCTTCCACGACCGCGCTTTGGGGCAGCCTCGGTATTCTGGCTCGCGTCTCCGTCAAGTGACGCTCGCGAAGCTAGGGATGCCTTAGATGGGCGACCACGTCCGCGCTTGGCAGGTGGCTGAGCAGCAGGCTCAACATGAGTATCAACAGAAGATTCTACTGCAGGCTGTACGAAGTCAACAGCACCGGTAGACTCTCGGGAGGCAAGAGATGCTTTTGACGGCCGTCCACGCCCTCGTTTTCCTGTGCTCAGCCGTGCTGCCGCCGAGTTCTTAATGACAGTACCGGTGCTGGCCAAGCTATCCTCGTGGACTTGCTCCACGACTTCTTGTGTTTCTTGCTGCGGTTCGGGGACCACCTTCTCTTCCTCCACCTCCTCCTCTACGGGCTCTGAAGTAGCCTTGGCCTTCTTAGCTTTTGTTTGCTTGGAGGCCTTGCGAGTGCCAGCCTTACGACCCTTTTTGGGCACGTGTAATTCTTGAGACTCTGGAGATGGCTGGGGTTCTTCAGCAACCTGGGGCTCTTCGACTTCAAGCTCTTCAACGTGGACTTGTTCAACGTGAACCTCTTTGACCTCCATCTCCGCCTCAAGCGCTCTCAGCTCGTCCTCAACCTCATCCTCATCGGGGTTTTCAAACGTAGGGTTGAACATGGCGTAGTGGGCAGATTCCTGAACAATCTCGACCTCAGTCTTTGAAGTCCGGCTTCCTTTGCTCCGCTTCATTCGCTCAGAGTCGGAGTCTAAAGTGATCTCGTCATCCTCGCTCAGTGGCCTTTCAAGGTCTGCCTCAAGTTGACGTTCGATCTCGTCGTCATCGGGGAAGGCTCCGGGGATAGATGCCATAGATGCCGCAGACGCGACCGAAGTCTCAGAAGCGGTGGATGCTTTACGTGGCCTGGCTGCTGATGTTTGACCCTTTTTGCGTCCCGCCTTCTTAGGAGCTGGTGCATCCATCATCTCAGCGTCATCGGTAGGCTCCAAAACCGAGCTATCCACTGCGCGGTTTTCCATCGCTCGCTTCTTTGGGGCCGGTGCCTCATTGGTGGCCATGATTGAGTCGTCCATCGCTGTACTCGCTCGCTTCTTTCCGCGAGTGGGCTTTGGTACAGGAGCCTCTTCTTCAATCTCGACATCCACCTCAACAGGCTCTTCCTTCTTGGCCTTTGTTTTCCTGCCCTTGCCAGTGGCGGTCTTCCGCGCCTTGCCCTTCTTGCCACCTTGCGTAGAAGCGGTAGTCAACACGCTGTCTTCCGGAGCCATTGATTCATTGGCTGACGGGGCTTCTGATGTGACTGTGGCGACAGATTGGGCAGACAGTCGCGATGCCTTAGATGCGCGGCCTGCCTTCGCTCGACTCGCCTTCTTCGGGCCCTGTGTTTGCTCGAGTAAGGAAAAGAAAGGGCAATCGGGAGATCGGTTGTAATGCTCGTCCCTTATGTATTGTCAGCCACAAGAATTTCGGGTACAGACAGTAAAAACACGTACAGGGGCTTATCAGCAGGTTCCCATCCGTCAAGGGCTAGCTGGCAGTAGACACAAGTGGCCATGTCATCCGAATCTGAGGTTGGTGTGTACTTCCAACCGGCATCAACAAGCTGCACGATGTCAACAAAGCCTCCCTCAATTTGTGTCGAGAAACCTAACCTGTTTAGTTTTGCATTTCCACGCCTTTTTTGAGTCGTGAGGCCACCTCCCGGCAAAGGTTGCCTTCCGGGCCTCCTTCATGTAAGGTTGACTCGGGTCTTCTTTTGCGTGATCTCCTAGTTCCGCTTCGATCGCAGCTACGATGGCCCAGCCGCAGTCCGGAGAGTGCTTGAGGTGCTCCAGGAGAGCATCATCGCCCGCCTCCCAGCCGTCGAGGCCCTTGTGGCATAGGAAACATGTAGCATTATCGGGACTGGCCGGGCTAGGGTTATAGAAGAAACCAGCGCGGGCAAGCTATCCAAACACGTCAGCATGGGACAAAGCATGGCGAAACGAAGCGCATACACTCGCGGGCGCAATGGTTCGGTGTGGCCAAGTCAAGTTCTTGGTGCCTCGTCCGTTCGCACCCGAGGCTCGCTTCTTGACGCTCCTGTGAAAAGAGGCCAGACGGCTCTCGTAGGTGATGTATTCACCGGTGATGTCTTCGGCAGACATGATGTCGGTAACTGCACGCGTGCAACCGTATGTTATAGACGTGGTAAATGTGTTACGGCGCGGTCGCGACAGCGAGCTTGCTGGCAGGCGCGTGGCGGTTCTTGGAGCAGATCAAGGGGAAGTCGTAATCATTTCAGTCGTAAACAATCGTTTGCAAGCGTCTTCACGCGGCTTTCAGGCGCCTGGGGGGTCGTTTGTACGGGTCGCGCTGATTGTTGAAGGAGAATTGGCAATGGAGACGGTTGTCAAGTCGAGACGCCTCCCACCCATCATCTGTGAGTGTGGGTCTGGGGCGCGTTTGTTTACTTTCGGGGGAAGTGGGGCTGCCTGTGTTTGGGAGCTCGGTGTGGCCACCTCACCTTGGATTCTCTCGGTCAAGCTCCCCTGAATTGCCGAGGTCATGATTGATGGTCATGAGTGTCATGGGAATCACTGCATTCCTCCTGATAGAGTATTGCAACAACGTATTGGCTTCTTCCGAACCGGGTACTAAAATTATTTGACTTCATCTCTTTAAACACAAGCAGTGAATGGTAGGAATGGTCGACAATTAGTTCCTGATTCCCAACGTTTTCTCGGGCCTTGATCAGACAATCGACACCTTGTATCAATTCATAGAGCGACAGCTCATAGCTTCCCAGCGCCCTTCAATCCACGTTCGCCATCGACCAGGATACACCATCCCTCATGGCCCCGGCCCCCGTCACCAGCGACAACAGCTTCAAACGCTCCATTCCCATTGGCAAAGTCCATAACCTCGTCGTCGAAGCTTCCAGGCTGCAACCACACAGAGGGAATTCCTAACTTCTTGGCCTCCTGCAGAACTTTGAGCGTTGCACTGGGCGGCGTGATGATGGACAAAGACGTCTGCTTGGGATTCGGGAGAGCTGTCACATCGGAGACGGTGGGATGTTCCTGCTCCAGAGCGGATATGGTGGACGACCCAGGGTTGATTGGGGTCACCGGGAGGTCATGCACCAGATACCAAGTAAATACTATAAATGGCGAACTCAGCAGGGACTCTAAACGTTGATGTGAGGGCATAAGCCAGGACATACCTCTGTGGCCGAACTTAGCCGGATTCGAGCTTGCCCCAACGACAGCAAAGGCCGAGGAGGCGAAGAATTTACGAACAGTAGCCTCGGTAGTCATGATTTCTGCGTGGGAGGAAGTAATATTGAAGAACAAGACTTGCTATTAGAAGGTAGCTTGGTGAGCTGGTTGATGATGCAAGTGCCACAAGCTTCCGATAGCCCCGAGTTCAACTGCGGGGTTTCAAGCACGTTGCCGTACTGCCGATCAAGGCTGATGTCACAACGCCCGACAAAGGTTAGAATAAATTATGAATAAGATTGACTTATTATTTGGTCATTTCTGTTATTTATTTCGAAAAGATCTAGCCTCCTTATCGACTGAGCTGGGAACTCCAATGTCTGTATTTGGGTCAGTTTGTATTCGCCAAGGCCTCGCATGGACAGACGCTAACAGCTTCAGCAGGAGAACCACCTTTTCCGCTGCTGGATATGCAGCTTCTAGACCGACGTATCCGGCAAGTCTCCTCAAGATCCTACTGGAATATCACAATTCAAATACGTCTGGTGGAACGTTGCTGGACCTCGGGTGTGGGCATGGAGTCGCTACAAGACAGCTGGCTCCCCACTTCAAGATTGCCTTTGCGGTTGACCCAAGCACAGGCATGATTGCGCAAGCGGCGCAGACAACCAAAGACGAGAACATCTCATTCAGAAAAGGGACATCAGAGGATTTGTCTTTTCTTCCCAACAACTCAATAGACCTGTGTATTGCGGCTCAATCTGCGCATTGGTTTGACTATAACAAGGCCTGGCCAGAGCTCTCTAGGGTAGTCAAACCTGGGGGCTCCCTAGCATTCTGGGGATACAAGGACAACATCATTGTTGGACACTCCAGGGCCAATAAGATATTTGACAGATTCTGCTATGGTGATGAGGAGGCAGTGGAAGGACTGGAAGGTATGAATCAATATTGGGAGCGGCCCGGAAGGGATATCCTCCGCGATTTGTTGCAAGCAGTTAAGCCTCCAGCATCAGACTGGCAAGACGTAAGGAGAATCATGTATGATGTTGACAAGGATACAGTAGAGGTCGCTGGTCCAGAGACGGCTTGGATGAGGAAGAGGCTTAACCTGAGCCAGTTTGAAGCCTACGTGCGGACCTTTAGCGCCTACCAAGGTTGGATGGATGCGCATGCAAACATGAAGAGCCGCGCTCAAGGTGGCGATGGAGACATTGTGGATTTGATGTTTGATCAGATCCTGGAGGTCGAGCCCGAGTGGCAAGCTCTGGGGGATCGATGGCGAGATGCAGAGGTTGAGACGGTCTGGGGCACGTACATTCTGCTGGCTCGACGAACTTCTGTGACTGGAGCGCGAGCTTGAACAACTTATTGGTAGACTATTTATTTAGCGTCAAATCTCAACTCTGGGGACTACTTAGCTTTGGTGGCACCGTACAATAGGAGGCACTGTAGCAAACGACCAAGCATAACTTCTGGCGTCGAGACATCGCACTTTAACATCTATTTTATTCGGATCATCTATGGGTCAAATTTAGATTAAGATGATCTTAAGCAGTTCAGTCGTAAAGCAACTTCCAGTTGGTATCATAGTAGTTGGCTAGTCCATCAGATGGGAGGATAAAACTACCGCCACGGGATCCGTGGCACTGAACAACGTGGAGACGAGGCGTGAATTTACAATGCGAATTCAGGACAAGAAGTGGCGAAGTGCTACAAGGATCATTGCAATTCCGTCTACTGTAGATGTGAAGATAGTTGGCGTACAAGACAAGGGCATGATTTTGGGTGTGTGCCGAGACCGACCTGTGCACTTTGGGGTGACTCCAAGACACAAGACACATTGCCGCACACATGTTTCACGGAGGACTGTGGCCCTCCGTCTGGATGGCGGCGCTTTTGGCATTGTGATTTTATGGCTGTTAGAATGGCATCGCAACAATCATATACACCATCTAGTTACTTGTCATTCCCATGTGTCGGTCTCAACGTTTGTTCTGTAAAGTCGGTGAGGCAATAGGAGGCGATGTGAGTGAAGTTTCTGGTGGGGCGGGTGGGATGCATGCCTAGGCCTTAAGGCACCACAAGGCCAACAAGACACAAGAGTGTGGCTTTACGAGAGGTAGCCGAGACCTCTCACCGATAGAATTGTGCACTTTGTACGCGAGCTACTCCTGCATGGCTATTATCTCGGATATTCCAGCCCCTGGATAGACCAGTAGACCAGGCCTGTGTCATTGAGCGATTGTCAGTAGTCGCACTGCTTTGACTGCGTCGATTGGCTGGTTGGGCTGTTTGGCTGGGGACGCTGACACGGTTGCCCCGTCAGAGTCAGGGAAAAAGGCCACCAGGGAGGCCAGAGCTTGAAGACCACGCACAAGGAGCGGCGATCTGCTGCTTTTCCTCTTTTGCATCTTTCCATCTTCAACACCATTCCGTCGCTCCACAGACTCTCACAGACGCATCGCCGAACCTCTCGTCCATTTTTTTACGTCTAGCTTCCCGCTTCCCGCCTTTCGACTGTTCTCTGCCGCCCTTCCTGTGTGCCCGTCTGTGTCACTCAGCTGATTCATCATCCCGCACCCCTCGATTCATACCTAAAATGGTGAGTTGCCCCGGCACCCGTGTAAACAAACCGCCCCGCGAGCGCATTTTAGTCCATCTGATTCGACGGTTGCCCACCCGCCAGAATGCTGGATTTGGGTGCAGCATCCTTTGCGCCGCCAAAACAATTCTCTCCTGCGCTTTCATCATCGCATTCCATTCCAAGTCCATCTTCACCACTGCACTGCATCTTCACCATCGCACATCTTTAGCATCGCGCGCTTCCCGAGGCTTTGACCACTCTATCTGCAACCATGGCTCCTAACCACGACGCACAGGCTTCAACCAACTACAAGGAGGCTTTTGCTCTGTTTGACAAGCGCGGCAACGGTCGTGTTGCTCTCGACAGCCTGGGTGACCTTCTCCGCGCCTGCGGCCAGAACCCTACCCTCGCCGAGATCCAGGACCTTGAGGGGAATGTCGGCGGCGACTGTGAGTGATACCATTTCATGTCTGGCACATTTTATCTGGATGGAGCGCAGAAGCTGACTTTTACCATTGCGCAGTCGATTTTGAGACCTTCCAGCGCATCCTGAACCGTCCCGGCGGCTTCCGCGACGCCGGCGAGCCAGAGGAATACTGCCGTGGATTCCAAGTGTTTGACAAAGACATGACGGGCTTCATCGGCGTCGGCCAGATCAAGTACATTCTGACCAACCTGGGCGAGAAGATGACTGAAGAGGAGGTCGACGAGCTCCTCAAGGCCGTAGACACCAGCTCCGGCCAGGTCAACTACACTGGTGCGTACCCGACTGACCTTGATTCGATTGCAGAGCTGTGCTAACTCTCTCTAGACCTTGTGCGCACCATCCTCGCCAACTGAGCGACAGCGGGTTTCTGGCAGACCTGGGGTTATGCATCTACGTGGACGGATAGGCGTTGCTTGCGTGTTTGATTAGGGACTTGGGATGGCTAAACTGGTATGGAGAATTGTTTGCCACGCATTGGCTGGGCACTTGTGTATGGATTTCTGGTAGATATTCTTGGGAGGCGACCAGGAGCCAAAGAATTGATCGTGTGTTGCGTCTCTTGACCTGGACCCTAGACTGGACCTAGGCTGAATTCTGTATGTGATGACTCAAATAAGCTGCTGGCCTGTGATTGTATTTGTTGAGTGGCTATTGTTTGTTGATGCCGGGCATGCCCGGTGTGGATGGCGGGGTTAGCCCGTGCCTGGTGGCGGCAACAGGGGGCTTTGTGAGGTTACCCATTGAGTAGACCTTTTGAAGAACAATGGCAGCGTCAGTGTCGCATGAACATGTTCCAAATCGTGCACTTTTACCATTGTCATGCCCGCTAACCCGCTGCGGCATACGAGTGAACAATGATACTGCCAGATTGGTCGTGAGTAGCACCTCATGCTAGATGTGAGGCGGCGGTGGCCCCTGTATTGTTCGTCATACCTAGTCCTGCATGCCTAGGTACCGCCTACCTGAGGCATCATGGCACCTGTCTGATCCCCCCAAGAATACCGGACCTTCCGCGGCTGCCCCGCGTTTCGAACTGTCCATGCCGGAGCTTCAGCTTACTTCTCGCCCCATCTTGTTGCATCGCCAATCACCCGTGCGACACCTTGACTCCTTTGACGCCTTTAGTTAACGCCTAGAAAGACCAAACTGCCCGATTCATCATCTGTCGGTCGAGCTGTCCCCTCTTTTCTTTGTTTGCACACGCCTACCTGCCTAGATCTAACTCGTCCAACCCGCTTGCTACCTGCCCGATCAGACTGCATCAAGCCAATCGGCTTCCCAGACTCAAGCTGGAAAGACGACCTGCACTTAAGCCCCTCCTCGTTCTCCTCTCCCTCCTCGTTCTCCTCCTCGCCGCCACTCTGGCTTCCTCACGAGCATTCTCTCGCCTCGGCTCCCTTGTCAATCACTTCAGGTTCTCTGCCGCACGACCCACGATCCCCCGACGCCCGTTGATGACTAGCACTATGACGATTCCTGACAAGTATCGCAACCCGCCTCAGGCTCCGCCGCTGTTCACCGCTACACCCGAATCGATTGCGGCCGAGACCAAGAAGCTCTGCGATACCACAAAGGACGTCTTGGACTCCGTGGCCGCCAATGTCTCTCTAGACAAGGCCACCTATGTCGACGTTCTTGAGCCCATCCTCTTGGACGAGAACCTGGCTGCAACCCAGCGACGAATCTTGACCTTCTACCATCACGTCTCTACAGACAAGGCTTTGCGAGATGCTTCGACCGAGTCTGAGAAGGTCTTCAACGACTTTGGAATTGAGTGCAATATGCGAGAGGACATCTTCAAGGTTGTAGATGCTGTCTACGCTAACCGAGCCTCGGAAGACTTGGACAAGGAGCGCATGCACGTGCTGGAGAAGGAACGCCAGAAGTACATTCGCAACGGCCTTCGTTTGCCAGCTGGACCCCAGCGAGACCGCTTCAAGGCGATCCAGAAGCGCCTCAGCGAGCTGGAGATCCAGTGCCAGACCAACCTCAACGAGGAGAAGGGGGCAATCTGGTTTACACCTGAGGAGCTCAAGGGCGTTCCCGCTGACGACATTGACATTGATACACTGGAGAAGGGGACCGGAGAGAATGAAGGCAAAGTGAAGCTTTCGTTCAAGTACAACCACTTCTTCCCCCTCATCAAGCATGCCGTCAACGCAGACACAAGACGCAGGTACACCATTGAGGAATCCAACAAGGTAAAAACCATAACCGCAAGTCTTAATTTCCGCAAGGAATTGCTGACCACCCTCTAGGCCAATATCAATGTCCCCCTTTTCCACGAAATCATCACCCTCCGAGACGAAGCCGCCCGACTTCTCGGATATGCCAACCATGCTAGCCTCCGGATCGAGGAAAAGATGGCCAAGGACCCTGCCTCTGTGACCGAGTTTCTGGGAGACCTTCGTACCCGACTTGCTGCCGGAGGAAAGGCTGAAATCCAGGCCCTCCTGGAGTATAAGAAGAAAGACTACGAAGAGCGTGGTGTTGAGTTTGATGGCGACTTCTACATGTGGGACTCGTCCTTCTACTCGAGAATCCAAAAAGAAAAGGAGTATAGCGTCGATGAGACAGCCATCTCCCAGTACTTCCCGGTCGAGTCAACATTTGCTGGCATGCTCAAGATTTTCGAGGAAATCTTTGGCTTCGTCTTTGTGGAGTTGAAGAAAGAGGAGCGAGCTCGGCTGAGCCCGACTGGAAAAGCCGAAGATATCGTCTGGCATGAGGATGTTCTGGTCTACAGCGTTTGGGACGATGAGGCTTCAGGTGCCGGCTTCTGCGGTTACCTCTACCTCGACCTCCACCCCCGTGACAATAAGTATGGTCACAATGCCAACTTCAACCTCGAGCCTGGATACATTGATGCGGATGGTAAGAAGCACTACCCAGCCACGGCCCTAGTTTGCAACTTCAGCAAGCCTTCGGCAAAGAAGCCGTCGCTCCTCAAGCACAACGAAGTTGTGACTCTGTTCCACGAGCTGGGGCATGGTATCCACGACTTGGCTGGACGCACCCGATACAGTTACTTCCACGGTACATCCACGGTACTCGACTTTGTTGAGGCTCCATCTCAAATGCTGGAGAACTGGTGCTGGACTCCGAGCGTCCTCAAGTCTCTATCCAAGCACTGGGAGACTAGCGAGCCGATCCCTGACGATTTGATCGAGAGGCTGGTGTCGACTAAGCACCTAAACTCGGCTATCGGTGCCCTTGGACAGATCGTTATTGGCACCTTTGACATGACTGTTCACTCTCCCGAGTCCCATGAGGCTGTGAAGGAGCTGAATGCCGGCCGCCTCTGGAACACTCTACGACATGACATCTCTGGAACGAAGGGTCCCGAGGACCTTGGAGAAGGCCTGTAAGTATTCACAAAGATGAACCTGGCGAAAGAATTCAATACTGACCTAGAAATAGGGAATGGGGTAACCGTCATGCTGGAATTGGCCACTTCATCGGAGGGTATGATGCCGGATACTATGGCTATCTTTACTCTGAAGTGTTCTCTCTCGACATGTTCCATTCGTTCTTTGCCAAGAACCCCATGGACGGAGAGCAGGGTCGAAGATATCGCCACACTGTTCTAGAGAGAGGAGGCAGCATTGACGAGATGGAGTTCTTGAAGGAGTTCCTGGGTAGAGCACCCAGCACTGAGTCCTTCTACAAAGAGCTAGGACTCTCTTCAAAGCAATGAGGCGTTACAGCAGTCTAGTCAGCTAGCGCACGCAGAAACTGCGGTTAGAATAGACGTGCTATCGGCATTTGAGCTGCTGAAGCATTCTGGGCACTGTGTCCATCAATCGCATGAGGATTAAGATCGGTCCTTTTTTTTTTGCTGGATGAATGTGTCCCTCGTCGTGCTTACATGAAACCATTCCACAAGATCTTGTGATTTAGTCGATAGTGACACTGCGTGGTGAAGAGTGACTGAGATAACCTCAGAGGCGTAGTACGGGCACGCAAGCTACTTCCATACCAAGCAAACTTAGGGGATACGACAGTGGGAAGGTAGCTCTAGTAAGCCTAGAACGGATAGCTGGACGATGACTCGAGACATGTTCGACGAAGAGACATTTGTGAAGAGAGAAACAGCTGAGCCGCAAGGCTGAAGAAGGGTTGCGCATCCGTAACCCAGAACATTAACGAGCCTGTGAGAGAAGCCCCAGTTGATGTCTTACATCGGCTTCAGAGAGCGTCCCTAGCCTGCACCGGGAAAATTCCCTGTTAGACCGCCATTAGCTGTTCATAACTTTTGTTACAGTTTGTTTTAGTTGGCATCATTGGAAGGAGGGTGTTGAGATTCATATTTACATTGGGATCGACTTCTTGACTCCTTTTGGCGTTGTAGAATAGTATTTGCGCGTTGGTGAATCGTTGGTACTTCTAGTAGTCGTGGCGAGGCATGAATGTTGGTGGCGTAGGCTCGGCGTGGTGTTGTGACACTGCAAAGCCCAAGTCCCATTCTCTGGGCAGGGTTTGTTCATCGTGGACCTATCCTCGTAATCTCCCCTATCCCTGCTATCGGGTGGGCTTTGACTGGTGCTGCGTTATTATCCATCGTGACCAAAGGGCTTGTCGTACCGCGTACGGCACATGGCATCGGTACCGTGGAGTCGCCCCGTTGCAACCGGACAAGCATTTGCATCCACGGAGATGCATCAGATTACGAACTGCAGTGGATGGATGGTGGGGGGTGTTGGGGGGTGTTGGAGCGCGCGTAATCGCCCCTCAAGCTCCATTAGAATTCCTTGGTAAAGATCAAGTTGCTGAACGATTCTATTCTTAAAGCACATCCCGAGTTTGAGGTCAATCAAGACTGTGCCAGGTTGTTAACTCGGCTCGGCCAAGGAACCCCGAGAACGATGTCTTTGCAGCAGCCGAGAACACCGATTTTCGAGGGATTTGGCACAAAGAAGTCGGATTTCATCAACCACACGGCTCAAAGCTCTTTGAGGTTGCATCGTCGATGGTGCGTGACTTGGCGGCTTACTAGATTGGTAGCGGCAAGGGTTGTTCAGAAAGGATGGCGTTTTGAGGCCAGAAGCAGCGGCGGATAAGAACTGTAGCCTAGAGATGCTTGTAACTCCCCCGCAAGTCTGAGTAAAGAAGATTACGTGGGTAAAGGTCGAGGCCGAGTCATAAGAGAGGAATCCTTACAAGAGAGGGGAGCAATGCAAGGAAGTGGAATCATGGTCCCTGGGTTGCGGGCTGAGATGAAACCTCGCCGACCAACATGGCCCAGTGGCGAAAGCGGAACCGCAACCGTGCGCCTAACCTCCCATTAGAAGAGGACATGAGAGAGAGATTATTGAAATTGGAGAGGAGCCGCAAACGAAGGCATCGTGATGTTGGAAAGCTGTGTGAGTGGATGGTGGGGGTTGAGGAAGCTAGACGAAGGTGATCAACGGTGTTGGACCACCGCGTGGCTTTCTGTGGGACGGTAGGCTAATGGGCTAGACTAAGGCACGTAAGGGTTACGGACAACGGCCGAGCTTGGCCGCCCCGTTCGAGCCGGGCTTCGAGAAGGATATGATTATTCTACCCAGGTAGTCTACTGTACCTTGGGGAGATGAGTATTGTACATACACGCACTGTATCGCCTACTTACAAGGGTAATACCCGCCGCACGCCGCACGCCGCACGCCGAGCCCCGGACCCCGGGGGTTCGGTGCGTCGGCGATTGGACGCCAGACCGACGGCCTTTGTCCTCCGCGACTCCACCGTGCCCCAAAGTCGGACCACTGTAAGGTGAGGAAAAGAAGATGTAAGCAAGCAGAAGAGCAAGTGGGAATTCCCCCGCCGAATGAACCACCGAACCATGTCGAGATGGATGGATGCCCTCCAAACGAGATCCAAACCACTGATCTGCGGAGAAATGGGAGTCGTCCCCCTCCCCTCCTCCTTGACGGCGCGGGGAAGTACTAGCTAGGGGGCTGGCTGGCTGGTTGGAGTTTCTGCGGGGGAGATGAGATGATGGGGTTCAAACCCATTCATCAAAGACCGATGCTGATGAATCGACGTTTGCGTCCATCCGTCCTTACACACATACCCGACAAAACATAATACTGACGGAATTGGTCTTCCATCTCTTTCCCAAGATCCCGGACCTGGGAGGGCTATACGATTGTTGTGTCCCCAATACGTGATGCTCTGCCGCGACCCTGGTTGGCGGGCTGTCGTGTAGAAGATCTTGTCATCCAGCCCGCCATTCTCGTCATCACCCGTCCTGCTTCTCCCGTTCCACACGAGGTATTTTCCCTTTCTTTTTCTTTTTCATTAGAATTTCTGCCAATTTCCCTGCTTGTCTCACAAGCACCGCTTTTTTACGGTGTCGAGTTATTTTCCAGATGGCTGTGGCAGCGGGCGCAAAAGTGGAGGAGTTGGAGGAGAAGGGGAGCGAGCGCAACGCTCTCCGACGGCTATCAATAGGCCTGTCACGGCTCGAGGATCAATAATGTCATGCTGGTTCCCTAGCCTTTTCTTCTGCACCTAATTTTATCCTTGTCCTCCTCTAGTTTGCGTGCTTTTTTGGTCTTCTTTATTTCCCCAATTGCTCCCGCAATGAGGCGGAGCCGCTGCGGGCGACGGGTGCTTGCTTGCCTTCGGGAGTTGGCACGCATCTCATAGGTGCACGCATTGCCTCGCCGCGTTGGTGATTTACACATCCGGCTTGGAATTGGGGCGCCAAGAGTGGGCTGGCTGGGATCACATTTGACGACGACGGAGCGATTCGAAGCGGAAGCCTGTGTGTGTGCCCTGGCGCAGTTTCGAGTGCAGCTCGGCAGGGCAAAGCCGATGCTGGCTTGATGTGTACAACTTGCTAACTTAACTAAATCATTGCCCTCTAGGACTAGTGAGGTGGAGATGGATTTGGAGGCGGCTGTTGTCCACCCTCAAGGCTGAACGAAAACGAAATCTCTAATTAGCAGGCTTGGCCATCTTGGCGTGTGCTCTAAACCGACTTCGACATCCAGGTCGAGGCCATGCATGCCGTATTCCCGACACAGACACAGTACATACTATTAACCAGTTGTTATTTCGCAACGTTACCGTTCTCGTCAAGAGATGAGCACACACGGGTTCTCCCATCTAAGCGAAATGTGGAGTAGTCCCTGGCGAAGAGAGGGCGGAGAGATTTAGCTGGGCGACTTTGCTTCGGCGAACGAAGACTACCTATTAAACATGCCATGACTTGCATACTTCCCCGCGTCTCATGGAGGGGGAAGGGAGGACGAAGGAGGGCGGCCGAGTGTTGTAAGTGGCTTGTCTGACGGATGAAGTTGGGTACAAGCGGGCGAATTTGATGTTCGCTGCAGCCTTCTTGGGCGTATAAGATTCAGGAGGGCAGGGGACCCGAAGAGGGGGCAAACGATGGATGATGGGTCAAGGAGGTCATGGAGGACGAACACCGTCGCCGTGCGTGCGGTGGCTTGACGGAGGCGACGCGGACCACGCGACGGCCAAGGGCGCATGCAGCACATAGTAGCCTACCTATTTGTTTGGTCGACGACAACGAACATGATACGGGCGATACGGAGGCGGGTGTGCGCAGTGGGCTGAGATGCGATGAGATGAGCAGACCCGAGGCCCAGGGCGTGTAAAGGTGAGACCACCCAGCTCGCCGGAACAAGGGACTCTCATGATGCGGTCGTCTCCTGATGGCATCTCGCCGAACAGAAGGACTGGGCTTCCCCAGAGCAAGCAAGGGGCGTCCCCATGGGGTCTACAGGAGATCCAATCTCTGGGGGAAGTATCACGGATCTCATCCATCTTGATCAGTCGATTCAGAAAAGAGGAGAGGATTATGGGGAAGCAGGAGGAGTCAGGCAACCAGGTGAAGAGTACTGAGTTCGTCCACTCCTCACCTACTCTGATGGTGGAGTATACGCCGAGCCCACAGTGCAATGACGTCCCCATCCGCCCTACCCCCAACGGAAAACACAATCTCTCGGTTAATGTCCGACGTTGGGATCCCGTCGCGGGTTCCCGTTCAAGGTTCCAGTCCCCAGAAGGGGGGGAGAGAGAGGGCTGCACAAGGAGCGAGACATGGCGGCCGGTGCCCGAGGAAGAGGGCGCCATCTCGCGTGGCCGCCCGCAGAAAAAAGAAGCGCACAAAGACACAGGGAATAGCCATGTCCATTCCTTTTCTCTGGCTCCAATCTATGGGTTAGCGTTACATGCCTTCTGCAAGGGGGGAGGGAAGAGTGAGGGCATGTGTGCGACTCCAAGAGGAGCAGCGTAAGCGTGAGGCCCCGTCAGCGTACCGTACCCGCTGTCTTCACTCACTCACACACACTCACATCCTTCACCCACACACATTCATCCCACGACACAACCCACATTAACACCTCCCTAGCACTCCTATACGCACGAGCTGTGCCCACAGCAAGATGGGCAGATCCGAGACCCCAGCACCGCAAATCCTTCTCCCAACCGCAGACCAGTCGAATCCCAGGCTTTCTCGTGGCCTGTGGGTTTCGCTTCCCCGCCCCCGGAACAACAACAACGGCGGGCCTGTTGATATGGCCCATCTCTGACCCCAACTCTGCGCTGCACTGTATCATCACCCCCCCCCAATCTCCCTAACGATGTTCCTTCCCTTTTAGTGGCCATATCGTTCGGTCGCTCGCTGGTTCGCTGGTTTGGAGAAGTCCCGCGGCTTGGGTTGGACGCGGACGGACGGAAGGGCGGACGAAATGAGAGCATGGGGAAGGAGAGTGTTTCTTCCATGTTGTTGGTGTACTGTACCGCCTTCTTCTCCTCCTCCACCCCTCCTCCTCCACGTCTTATCCCCCTCCATTTTCTGCTCCTCACTGGGTTGGCGGAGAGCACATGGCTTGTTCTCCACACTACTCCTCATTTCCTCGGGCTTGTTTTCCTCCACAACGGGGTAATGGCTGGCGAGTATTGGCTTTTCTAGGGTCTTCCTCTCAAAGCCAACTGCCTTCTCCCCATTCCTCTATTGACTTCAACTATAAGAACAAGCCGGTCCCCCACCCACTCACAGAGATAAAGAATCATCATCCTCGCAGCCATCCGTCTCTTCAGTTTCTGTTGACACTCAGTTGAGCCCTTATACATTGTGTATACACCGTGGTGTTGCCTCCCCCTTGCTTCCCGCCTCAAACGCGATTCACCGTTGCACCATTACTTCCGCTTTCGGAGTCGTTGTTTCGCATCATCGACAGTACTGAGTCTACTGTCTTGATCCCGCCTACCAATCCATTGCTCTCCTGCTCGCCTGGTAACGGTATCCCTGTCCTCTCCTTCCCTTCCCTTCCAACGTGACCCAGAGAGGCAGAGACCCCCGGGGCATCTCCCAATCTGTGCCTCCATCCCACCCATAAACATCCTCGCCTCGGCCTCTTCACCGTTCGTTGAGAAATCATGAGCGAACTCGACCGGAACGAAGCCTTCGAGGAAAAGGCCACCACTCAGCAGGTCGATCTCGTCAATGACCCTGATGTTGGCTTGTCCGAGGCTGAGAAGAAAGAGATTGTGCGTGCCTCTTGTCCATGAGAATTAATGGCCTGTTGTTAATAGTACTATAGGAGCGCAAATTGATCCGGAGACTTGATCTGAAGCTCATCCCTTGGGTATGTTCTCGCACAGCCCCCTCGATAATCGGGCAAGACTCAGGCCATGTGCTAATCGTGCATAGCTGTGCTTTCTCTACCTTGTCTGCTTCCTCGATCGTACTAACATTGGAAATGCTAAAATCGCCGGCCTTCTAACCGACGTTCCAATGTCGACCACTCAATTCAATTCAACCTTGACCATCTTTTACATTTCATACGCGCTCTTTGAGGTTCTTGCCAACATTCTCCTCAAGAGCACTCGCCCGTCCGTGTTCATCCCAACGATTATGTGAGCATACCTCTCCATTATACCATAAAACAATCCATTGACTGTCTTCCAAGGGTTCTTTGGGGCGCTTGCATGCTGGGAATGGGTTTTGTGAAGAATTGGTCTGGTCTCATGGCCGCTCGGTGGTTCCTTGGCGTGACCGAGGCTGGCCTGTTCCCCGGAATCAACTACTACCTATCATGCTGGTACAAGCGTTCCGAGTTCGGTGCCCGTGCTGCTTGGTTCTTCTCAGCCGCTGCTCTGGCGGGATCCTTTGGCGGCCTGCTCGCTGCCGGCATTGAAAAGATGGACGGCATTGCCGACATCCCCGGCTGGGCTTGGATTTTCATCCTCGAAGGCCTCCTGACCATTATTGTCGGCGTCATCTCGTTTTGGATGGTCCACGACTTCCCCGATGAGGCCAAGTTCTTGTCTGACGAGGATCGCCGCCGCGTGATTCTTCGACTCCAGCGTGATCAGCAGGCCTCGGCACAACACGAAGAGTTCAAGATGAAGTACTTTTGGCAGGCCGTCACGGACTGGAAGACGTACTGCGGCATGCTCATCTACATGGGTCCTTTGATGCCTCTGTACTCTTTTAGCGTATTCTTGCCCACCATCATCCAGAACATGGCCTTTACCACCTCGGATTCTGTCATCAAGAACCAGCTTCTGAGTGTGCCACCATATGCTCTAGCCGCTATTGTCACCGTTTGTGTCGGCATGTACTCCGATCGAATCCACAGGCGTGGCATCTTCAATCTGATTGTTGCGCCCATCGGTCTGACGGGCTTCATCATGCTGATTGCGTCGACGAACCCGGCCGTGCAATATTGTGGATGCTTCTTGGGTGCCCTCGGAATCTACCCAGCCATTCCCATCACCATCACTTGGGTCGCAAACAATATCGAGGGTGTGTACAAACGTGGTATCGTCCTTGGTTTCGTGATTGGATGGGGCAACCTAAATGGCATCGTCAGCAGCAACGTTTTCTTCAGCCCGCCTCGCTTCTACGAGGGTCATGGAACGATTCTCGCCTTCATGTTTACAGGTCTCTTTTGCGGCAGCGCTATTATGTATACGATGCTTGCGCGCGAGAACAAGAAGCGGTTGAACGGAGAGCGGGACCACTGGGTGGAGGGCAAGTCGGCAGAGGCGATTCACGCCATGGGCGACAAGAGGCCCGACTTTATCTACACGTTGTAGTGGGGGCGCTTTGTATTTTGTATTCTTCCAAGTTTGGATAAATTATGATCATGAGGTTGGGTCCCGTGACACGAGAATTGGATTGAAATTTTGAACATGCTCAGTCGAGTTGATTCTTAGGAGACTTGGCACAACGCGAGGTGAAGTGTTGTCACTCAAGTTGACCGAGCGTAATCGACTAAAGGCGGAGAACTTTGGCCGCTAACAAGGAATATGTGAACAAGCACCCGGCCTGAACGATGGTACAGTGGTTGGGAATGATGATTGTACGTACATATGTGACTGCTCAGAAATACCTGATATGGAGCATAGATTCGAAGCTGACCACACGAGGTTCAAGCTAGGCATTCTTCAGGCTAGCCGTAACTCACACATGTCTAGACGTCGAGGATCGCCAGGCGCGCGCCGAGCCGCTGGCGGGGTCTCACGGTAACACCCACGTTGACGAGGCTTGACGCAAGGGAAGGCAAACAACACCTCCTTCCTTGATCTTTTAACACTGGCATGGCTGCAAATCTGGCCGCTAATGCCCTTGTGTCCAAGCCAAATGCAACGCCCAGGCGGTTAGCCGCAACAAGTGCCCAGATAGCGCTGGGTGGCTGGCCTTGGCGAGGGGGTAACAGAGCGTTGGATGTGGTATTGGAGGCGGGCTTCATGCTGGAAAGAGAGGGGTTAAGGCAGGAGAGGAGCATATGGCTTGAGGCTGAACAGAGGGCTTGATGAGGGCTGGACTGTCGTGTAGTGAGTGGCGGATGAGGGTTTGCTTGCGGAGGGTGGTGATTGGAACGCCGTGGGTGCGGGCTCGGGCGGCGGCGGCGAGCAGCTGACAATCAGGGATCGAGGTTTCTTTTTTTGTGGCATCGGCATGCGCGTCGTCGGGACTCGAGAGCCAAGGCGATCATTCTTTCAGTTGGGTCGCAGTCGGTGTGCCGATGGTACTGCGACGCTGGCTTTTGCGAGTGTGGCGTCCGAATAACAATCCGACGGCAGCGATGGCACCCACATCGAGGACAGAGGCGCCCGGGCATTTAGTGCGCGTTCAGAGGAATCCTTGTCTTGTGCGCAGTTGCGGCGTTCGAGTTGTGGGCTTATGGGCGTCGGTGTGGATGTGTCGAGGGTTGTGGGAGACGGTGCCTGTGCATGTAAGCTGAGGTAACTTGGTGGACTCGATCTAGGTCATATGGCTGGTGTTAGCGAGGCAGCTTGCGGTCCCGGCTTTGCAGACGGTGGTGGGAGTGGAAGTGGTGGTTTATCCAACACGAGTGCTAACAACAGCCTGACTGGTAATTGACTGATAGGCCGGATCCGGAGAGTCTCTATTTGAGAAATAAAACACTATCGCGAAACAGAAAAGAGAGAAAGAAGAGCCAAGGGCGAGTTTGCGGGATGGAGAGAGGCGGGAGGGAGGACTGGCGAGAATGGAGATTGGTGGATGGGGCAGCGAGGGTTACAGCAGCTGGCTGACGGCTGGGAGCATCTTTGTTGGACGTGGGATTTTTGCACTTTGAAGCTCAGCAGCGCAAGGAGGGCAGAGAGAAGTCGAGGCGAGTTGAAGTGAGGGCGAGATGGTGATCTCTCTGCCTCTCCTCGTCCTCCTCCATCTCCTGCTCCCATCCGTCCACCCTCACCTATTCACCTACACTCATCCATTCTTCCACACAATCTCTCCCTCTATACCTATTTACTGCATCGCAACATAGTCTTTCCAACAATAGCCCGCAACCTTCTCCTCCATCCACCTATCGGCTTCCTGCATCGCCCAGCGGTAACACAGCTCCGACTCCAGCTGCTGCGCCCTCCCGCTCGCGCTGCATTCGCCAGTCTCGACGGGAAGAGAGAGGGGGATAATCACCTCGTTTTCCCTCTCTGCCCAAACAAGACGGCCAAGACTCCCTCAGCCTTTTCTCTCGGATACCGACATCTTTTCTCTCTCGGCGCTCCAACAACCGTCTTGCATCACGGGCTCCCGTCGCTCCTGTGCGAGGGCAACACACATACGCAGACGCACGCACACACACACACACTCCCTCTTTTCGCTTGTTCCAGTCCAATCCGTTTCCTGCTTGAGTCTTCCCCCAGTTTGTCTGCACCAGGGGGTTTCCCGCTTGTCTTGTCTTTCTTTCTTTTCCCCTGCTCCGTCGTTTTTCGAGCGTCTATTCCCTCCCTCTCTCTGAGTTGCTTCAATCCGAGACGAGGCATACCTACTTATCTACCTACTTCACGCTGCCTACACCTAGTCCGGGCGTCTCTCTTATCCTCTGTTGCTCCCATCTCAAGCTATCCTTTCTTTGGACGGGGCGGGAAAAGACATACATACATAAATGCAAGAGTCTTGGAGAGGCAGCAGGACCTTGTTGGTGATACACGCTCATTCTCACCCCCCTCTTTCTTGTACTTTCCTCCAAGCCCTCTCTCTTAACCCTCTCTGCCTCTTCTCAACTCTTCCATTTCCCTATCATCCCGCCTCCTCTTACGCCGAATGCCATGCAGACGCAGACGCAAACGCTCCTCGCCACCCGTACCGAGGCATTGACGCCGGGCCAGTTGCGAACGCTGGTGTTGCTGGAGCGCATAGGAGGCTCCGTCAGCCTGGTGGCCGTCATACTGATCTTCGTCGCCTACGCCGCTGTCCCGCGCGTGCGCAATATCCAAAACACCTTCATCATGTTTGCGAGCATCGCCAACATTGGCGCTAGCATTGCGAGCATCATTGCGCTGGATGGCTTGGAGAAGGGAGTTGATTCGGCTCTGTGTCAGGGTCAGGGCTTCCTGTTCCAGATGTAAGTTGATCCAGTTTCTCTTGTCTTTCTCTCTGTTCCTTGAGATTCATCTCGGTCTCGTTTGCGTATGGCTTATTCTAATAACAACGCCCACTGTCATAGGTTCATGCAGTCTGATCCTTGGTGGTCCCTCGCCATGGCCTTCAACGTCTTCCTCGTCTTCTTCTTTCGAACCAGCCCCGATGCATTTCACAAGTGGTGGTGGCTCTACTGCCTTATTTGTTACGGAGGTCCCTTTGCCATATCTCTCGCGTTAGTCCTGGTTAGACGCCCGGACGGCGGACGAGTCTTTGGTCAAGCAACCGTGAGTGCTCCATGGCTTGGCTTCCTTCATTGGCACTTCGGCCCGACTGACGTATTCGCGGGTAGATCTGGTGCTGGGTCGACCGGGATTGGGAAAACATTCGAATCTACTCTTACTACATGCTAATTTGGATTTGCATCATTGGATCCTTGCTGTTTTACTTCATGGTTGGATACCACGTCTTCCGTTCCCGGAACCGACTCAAGAGCTTCTCCGCATCCAAGAGCAGAGAGACTGCCACTTGCGATCAGGTTCATCATGCCATTTCTCTTGAACACAGACGAAAAGCTAATAGATGTTATCAGCAATTGCCCCGTGTGGAACTTCACGTCCCGCAAGATTGTTTCTACGGGACCATTGTCACCGAAGTCCAAGTCGTTCAGTCGGAAGCGATCGAGCCTCCCACTGAGCCTCGACCTGTCCACACACAGTCGCCAACGCAGCTTTCCTTTGACGAGTCTCCGCCTACGCCGATTCAGCCTGCTCCCAGTCAGTACTTCTCCACTGCCACGTCTCCCGCTGGCGCGCCGCAGCGGGCGAAACGTCCATTGCGTCGCATCACGACAGTCACCAGCAGAGCCGTGTCCAAGTTCGTCATCGACGACCCCATCAAGCGGGCGTACCTGCGCACCAGCTTCCTCTTCGCGCTGAGCGTCCTGGTGACGTGGATCCCGAGCAGCATGAACCGCATCCACAGCTGGCTGGTGGGTGAGTCGCCGTACGAGTTTCACGTCGCGACGGCGGCCGTCCTGCCGCTGCAGGGCCTCTGGAACGCCGTCATCTTCTTCATCTCGAGCAGCCACTCGCTGCGGGAGGCGTGGCGGGAGGCGTGGCGAGATGCGTGGGAAGGCCGGCAGTGCGACATGGCCGAGACTGGGCTCGATCGGGTCGTGGTGAGCCCAGATATCGTGTCCGGTAGAGGAGACAGTTGCTTGAATGACACGGACTCTGGGAGCGATGTTGAGCTGCGGCGCATGGCAGAGGCGCCGGGGAAGCGGTCGATCAGTATGTGATGGATGCCAGAAGTGTGATGGAGATTGGCAATTTTGACGGAGGTCAACAAATGGTATGTGACACTCCTTTTGCAGGATACTTATGTGCTCGAGATGCTCCTGGATAGGTAGCAGTGTGGCGGAGGCTGGCAAGTGGGTGATGAATTTATAGTTCTGCCGTGACTCGACCGTCACGACGGGACACTAGAAAATATGCTGGATTGACATCAAGCACATTATATTGTTCATGTATTCATTCACCATCGACACCCTCGAATGCACATCAATTACCTTTCGTCCTTGCCTACTTACCTACCTTGATACTCATCTTGAAACACATCCTTTGTGGCGCAGTCATGGTACTGACTCATCAGAAAGACCCGACAGGGGAGGCACACAACAGGACCAACACCAACACCAACGGCTAAATTAGCTGATGCCTTGACTTTTGACCTCGCTGCCGCCCTGCTTGCGATCATCGGGAACAGATAAATACGTACCAATCCGACTAGCAAGCCAAACCTGGCACCTAATCAACTTTTCCCTGTTTTGCAAACTTCTTCCTGGTCAAATTCGCAATCATCGCCTCTGGGCTTTGCGCTACTCCTTGGTGCCCGCATCCCATGGCGCCACTTTCCCACCCCGATGCGCGGCGCAGCCAGAACATGTGGGAAAACGCGCTGGCGTTGATTCATGATGAGGACCTGAAATCACAATTAAAGAAGGCGGTCAAGACGCAAAAGCGCAACATATTGGTATGTGCCCTCCAATCTGTCGGGATGAGTTGAAGTTGCTGACTAGTCGCGATAGAACGCGGTGTTGGAAACAACACATGACAGACAGCAAGAGTGCGTGAGAAAGAGGTGGAAATTTACACACACCGACGGAAATGAAGTCTTTGTCCGAGATCTGATGCAGAAGATTGCTGGCTGGGCGCAGCAGTACAAGCAATCGGGCAATCTGATTGTCCAGACTGATTTGACAAATGCCGCTTTTCCCTGGGCCGCCATTCAGTTTCTTCTCCGAGCCGAAACTGGCGATGCGCAAGAATTTGGAGCCAGAAGCTATCAATTGGTATGTCTTGAGTTCATCCTTCAATTGTGTTAGCCGTTCCCATTCAGGCAAACCTTACCCTCGCATGTTTGAGAATTCCTCAGTAGTAATTCCTTTGTATCGCACAGATACTTACGAGTCTGTCGTAGGAACTCATTGCTCGCTTGGTTACGAAATGTCACGTCTTCAGCAGCCGGAAACTCGATGAAATTACACACCCGGCGTTATTTGAGGCTTTGGAGAAAGCCCTCACATATCTCTACGCTGAAATCCTTACTCAACTGGGAAGAATGGTGAACGATTTCGGAGGCAACCCATTTGGTATGTTCCCTGCCTTTCTAACTACCCCTCACATATGCTTTAGTATTTGGACAACATTTTTTTTAACCAGGATACAACAGTTCCTCCGAGAAAAGACTCGTCGCGAGTAGAAGAGGATGTTGAATTTTCCGAGAAGATATTCACCCACGCAACTGAAGCGCTTCGGCTTGTTAGCTGGTCAGAAGCAGAGGCATTGAACTTCCTGAAGCCACAATTTGTTCGGCTTTGCAATCTTTCGGGTCCATCTTGGCATATTTTGACTGAGGAAAGACACAAAAAACTGCTTGAGTGGCTCTCCCCATTGCCATATTATCAGCATCACCAATTCGTCGCGGACTCGAGGGTTCCAAGCTTTGGACGATGGCTTCTGAGCGACCTGAGGTACGAATCATGGTATACGTCGAGCTCCTCATCCATTCTGTCACTTCGAGGTGTTACAGGATGCGGGAAAACGGCTTTGTGCTCTGTAATTGTGGATGATTTGGCCGCAACTAACAAGACAACCCCCGATGCGGCGCCTTTCGCTTATGTCTATTGCGCCGCCGACGAGAGCGAGCCGGAACGGTCTTCACCAGATACACTCATGTGTACCATCCTGGCACAGCTGGCTTGTGGCGGGGCTGAGACGACAAAGGTTCACAATGTCCTCTGGTCTTCCTACGAACGCCGTTCGGCTTTAGCTCAAGTTGGCGAGCGCAGCCTTGACAAACTGAAGAGCAAAGACTGCGTCGAACTCCTTGTTGAACTAGCCGAGCAAGAACCGTTCACAATCATCATTGACGGAATTGACGACATCAATGGAGAGCACAATATCATCATGATTGATGCTTTAAAGAGTGTTGTTACGAACTCTGGCAATGTTGTGAAGGTCCTTGTGTCCAGCAACCATGACCTCGCTACACTAGTTCCAAATGAGGCCATCAACATCACGAGCGATCAGGTTCGCCAGGACATGGAGCCAAACGACATCTACAAGCACACTCTGGAGAGTCTTTTAGACTCGAATTACACAGGTCGCACTATAGTCATCAAGGCATTTTCACTGCTTCTCTATGCGAAAGAGGCCTTGGATTCTTCTACGCTCCTTTCGGCTGTGGCGGCTAGGACGGACACTTTAACTCCACAGAAGTTGGTCGAGACGTGCTCCGGCCTACTTCTACTGGACACCACGTGCAACAGGTTTCGATTCATCAATAACTCTGTAAAGGACTACCTGAAAACTCTCGACGTGTTTTCTTGCCTTTCGGGGCAAAAGCTCATTTTTGAACTGTGCTTGGAAGCTCTCTCCCGAACTCCACCACCAGATTGCAACATGACTTCAGCAAGGGAAAGCATTTGTGCTTATGCTGCGATATACTGGCCATCATATGTCAAATCGCTTCATGACAATCAAATAGACGATGAGTTGAACAAAAAGGTTTTTGCGTTCCTCTTCGACGACAATTCCAACATCACTTCTTCGTTTGCAGCATGGCTAGACAATGTTCAGCGTCTGAGCAAGCATCTTCCGAACGACAGTATCATCAGAGAGGCTCTCGATGGAGTTACGAGCACCAAAGACGCACTACTATTCTTATCCAGCGCCTTCGGGTTAGACAAGATTCTGTTTCACTTTCTGCAGAGTCCCATAGGAGTGAACACATCTTGTAAGAACCACCGGGGTCACACACCCCTCGACCTTGCTGCTGCCTTTGGACACCCCGTTATAGTTTCGGCGCTACTCGGCTATGACGTTGAGATGGATGCCCATGATGGGCAGTCCAGGAGTGCATTGTATGCCGCCTGCTACGCAGGACATGTTAACGTGGTAGACACGCTTCTCGAGAATGACGCCTCGGCAACGAGAAGTTATGGACATTACCTACCCAATGCCATCGAGGCTGCTTGTCGTGGTGGCCGAGAGGAGATTGCTCTACATCTTCTTCAAGATGCTACGATGCTTCGAACAAGAGCGGATTATGAACAAGCTGTGCTAGACGCTGCACAGGCGGGGTTTGTCCAAGTCCTTCAGCGACTCAATCAGGCCGACTTTCATACTATGAGGGGCTCGAACCTGGAAAAAGACCAAATGAAGGCCATTGCAAAGAAGGCTATTGAGGGCGGCCATGTCGAGGTACTTCGCTGGTGCCTCTCCCAGTCTGCCGAAGGTACCGCGATTTTTGCCGAGGATGCGGTTGCCAGCGCAGTGTTGTACGGACACAGGCGAGTGATTGAATTCCTCTTGGAGCAGGGCTTGAGTATGGAAGCTGAGGGCAAATTTGGCTCACCTCTCGTAACAGCGAGCCTATTCAACCATGGGGCTATAGTCCTGCAACTCCTTCAGCACGGGGTAGAAGTTGACGCAAATGGAACCTTTGGCACCGCGCTCTACATTTCAGCGCTCAAAGCTCATACGGCGATCATTCAGCTTCTTATCCAAGCCGGATGCAATGTCAACCGGGAGACGGGGTTCCATAAAACCGCCTTGCGAGCGGCTGCTTACCAAGGTCATGCCGACACAGTAAAGCTCTTGTTAGGAGCTGGGGCAAGCATGGCAACTGCCTTCAGTGCTGCAATTGATGGAGGTCATCCAGATATTGTCAGATTCATCCTACGCCAAGGCTACCGCGAGTTTCACTTCGACGAATATAGTCCAGATTGCATATTGACGGCAAGTCCATCAAGATGCAGAGCCTTGCTTCGAGATGCGTCCCCAGAGCGCAAGAATGTTGGCAACACAGGCCGAGCGGGCGACGAGGAGCCCGCTCTACCGCCGAAGCCTCTCTTAGAACTTAACGCCGTCTTTCGAGCGGACAAAGGGACTTCGTTGCTGACCGACTCTCCTCTGTTGGAGCCACGAAATCGAACACCGAGGTCTCGGGGCCACTTGACCACGCTTGGGAGAAGCGTCGACCTCGGGAACAAGGACGTAGTCGTTGCGGTCTTGGAGGTGGCGCGTGCGTTGGGTATTCAGGATGAGGATGTCGCGCACGAGGCGAAAATGGCCGCTGAAGAAGGTCTCGCACCCATTGTCGAGGATCTTCTTACATACCTCGCTAATAAGCCGGCGCTTTATCCATGCATTAAATCCGTGCTGGATGTCGCTCACGGCCAAAAACCTGATGTCGTGGAGGTAGCCTTCAACGTGGCGAATCAGCACTGTTCTGCGCAGCAGGTTGACGAATTGAGAACAGAGACTCTCCCAAGCGTTCAGAAATTCAAGCAAACGCAACATATGGACAGCGAAGAATTGTTTAGTAAATTTGCAACCGCTTGCGCAGATGGGAACTTGGATTTGGTCGAGGCCATCCTCGAGTCGGCTCATGTCAACCAGCTGAAGACCACTGACTTGAGCTACGGCTTTCAAGAGGCTGCTACGAAGGGATACGCAGCAATAGTTGAGCTTCTTCTAAACTCAGACGGTTTAAGAAAAATATGCACGACCGCTGATGACTGCTTGATTGGCGCGGCAACAAATGGCCACCTTGCCGTCACTCGGCTCCTCGTTGCTCGCTGCAAGGCGACACCCTCCAACACGAAACAAATCCGCCGTGCTTTCATGTGGTCTTGCCGCAACGGGCAAATCGAGGTTGCGCGATACTTTGTCCAGGAATTATCGATGGATGTCAATAAAGTTGTCCCTGACAAGCCGATCAAGGACCCAAACACGCGACGAATGCTCTCTGAATACAATTACCTTGCCGGACCCGGCACCCCTGCTTCCTACATCTCACCATTGCAGGCCGCAATAAAAGGGTGTGGTCCAAAATGCAACGACGACGACTATTTTCTTGAAGAAGACTTTTTGGATAATGACGACGTCGGGACTGAGCATGAAGCCGTCATCAAGCTACTTCTCGACAATGGCGCCAACCCAAACGATCTAGGTGGCCTCGACATGTATCCAATTCAAGCCGCTGCTGAATTCTGCAACGAGGAAAGCCTGAAGTCGCTGATTGAAGCTGGCGCAGATATTAATTTAACCAATAATAAAGGATCACCTATCTTTAGAGCCGCAGGACGGGAACTTTCGACTGCAAGCATTATAGGGTTGCTCTTGGATGCAGGCGCAGGCCTACCCACTACGGAAGCTGAGATCGAGAGACTTCAAGCCCAACCATTGAAGTTTTTCGCTGGAAAAATCTCTCGTAAGACTTACCACGAGACTACCGAGGATCCCGATGGTCGCTTCCTGGTTGCCGAGTCGCTTGACTACGTGTTTGAGCATGGCCCCGGCGCAGCTATCCGCATGTTGATGTCAAAGTTTCCCCAGTTCAGAGCCACCAACGAGAAATATGGACTTGTTCTGCAAATGGCTGTCTGTATCGACGACCATTCTTACGTCGACCTGCTCCTCGCGAGGGGCGTCGACGTCAACACCTTGGGGTATTACTACGGCACGGCGCTCCAGGCCGCATCGCGATACGGGAACTACGACATGGTGATGAAGCTTCTCGGGGCAGGTGCCAAGGTCAACGTGCTACAAGGACGGTGGCAGACGGCGCTTCGAGCGGCAATCGCGAGCGGAAACGCGCAAGTCGTCCGCGCGCTGCTCGGTCGCGGCGCAGACACCCAGCTCATGTTCAAGACCTTCAGGAAATATTACAACGACAGAGAAACACAGTCTCCGACTGCTCTGCAACTAGCAGTGGAAAGTGGCGAGCTTGAGATTGTCGAAGCGATCCTCGGAGCTAGAGTGGACGTGTCTGGAGGTATCTCGAAGACGGCGACCAAGCCAGAAAATGTGATTGAACACCATCCACTCATCATGAGCTCCAAGCGAGGACACGTTGCCATGGTTCGCGCATTGCTGAATGCAGGAGCTCCTGTAGATGTGACAGGGCAACAAATGGCGTGGTGCGCCGGTTTTGATGACGAGTACACGAGTCCATTGACTATAGCTATCCATTCCAAGCACGTTGATGTTGTCGAGCTTCTCTTGGATAGTGGCGCCAACGTGGACAAGACGGTTAATTCGGGGTGTTCCGCACTCATGCTTGCAGCCAAATATGGCGACAGGCACGTCGTTCGGCTTCTGATCGAGAGGAATGCCAACGTCGGTTATACCTCCTTCCATCATTGGACCGCGTTAGCGTTGGCGGCCAGAGAAGAGCACGCCGATATTGTTCAGGACTTGTTGTCGGCTGGAGCCAAGCCAGATATACCCAATGCCCTCAGCGCTGCCTGCGAAAAGTCGGGGAATGGTTGTGTCGTGGAGCTTCTACTTCAAGCCGTGCTAGCAACCGAGGATCCAGAGCCTGTCATCAACGCGGCCTTCGCCAAGGTTGTGTCCAAGGGCGACGCCAAGATGATATGTCTCCTTCTGGAGTATATCCCTGCCACCACAAAGCGCTTCATCCAATGCTGCAGCATCGGGTCTGAACCAGCAGTGAGCAGCTTGCTCGAGCAAGGCATGAGCCCCAATCAGCCAGACGACGACGGCGAGCATCCCCTTCATACTGCGGCCATTCATCATCAATCTTCCGTTGTTCAGATTCTGCTTCATCAAGGAGCAGATGTGAAACATGCCAGCAACAAGTACGGAACACCTCTGTCAGCAGCTTTGTGGGCTTGTGCAGCCTCGCGACTGAGAGCCTGCTCAGAACTAGTGCCTGAAGCGCATTCGCTGCCCAGCGCTTGGACACAATTGAGAGCATGGTCGATAGATGCCGACTTTGCACCTCCGCCCATCGAGTCTGAGAGTCTCGATCGATGCGAGGCCACCGTGGACGTGCTGCTGAACAGTGGCGCTGACCCAAACCAGGAGACGATCGAACATGGCCCACCGCTGCACCCAGCATGTCTGACTGGAAGCAAGACATTGGTGCAAAAACTTCTCGACAAAGGGGCAAATGTGAATGTTACTGGCGGGACGCTTGTCCATGCTCTCTTCGCCGCCTTGGTAGTGCGAGAGTCCGACATCGTGACATTGCTGCTTGAGCATGCAGCAGACACTCGTCTTGTCCACTCGACGTTTGGAACCCCGCTTCATTATGCTGCCAAGTTGTCCGAAACCGATTCTGTGCGTGCGCTGCTCAAGCACGGGGCGGACGAAAATGCCTTGGATGCCAATGGCAAGCTTCCAGTGGAGGTTGCTCTCCTTCAGTGGAACAAGCGCGAGACAGGCCAGATAACTGACGAATACAGAGAGGAACTACTGTCTCTTTTTAGCCGTATGCCAGGCAGCGTGTCCCTGTCGGAGGACATGCTGATACAAGCCGCGGCACGGGGTGGTGTGAGATATGTGTTGACTGCCTTAGATCGCGACAAGAACGTCGTCATCTCCGAGCGAGTCGTCAGTGCTGTCCTCTCGTCATTTTTTTCTTGCGTCACAGACAACGATCTCCAAGCGCTCCTGCAGCGTACCGGTGGCCTTGGCGTCACAGAAATGATGCTCAAGGCGGCAAAAACATCGCACGTCATCAAGTTACTCTTGGACGTCCGACCGTATTGCAAGATCACCCTAGATTTGTTACTAGGAATGGGAGATCTCTCTTCAATTCGACAGCTTCTAGACAAGAATCCGAATATACATGTATCGCCGCAGCTCGTCGTCCACATGTTGAGGCTCGGTGCCCGCGAAATAGATGGACAGAAACAGTATGATAGCTACAAGGAGAACTCGCTGCTCGAAAGCCTGTGGACGCGAAACCCCGGTCTCATTGCGACAGCAGATATGTTGAAAGCAGCGCAGCGTCTCGTCCAGCTAGAGTTTCTGCTCAGGAGCTTTCCAGGCACAATCTCCGAGGACGTGATCACGACGATAAGCAAGAACAGGAGCATTCTGATGACGCGGACGCTGCTTCAACACGACCCTACGCTTCGCATCTCGGCCGAGCTGGCGCACACACTACTGAAGTTCCCATACTATGTCGAGTCGCTGGACATGATGTTGGAAGAGCGGCCGGACGTGCCTGTAACCGAGAAGATGTTCTTGACCATTTTTGGCGAGAGGCACTTGTTTTCCAGCGAGGAACAGAGGATCGGCTTGGTCAAGGTGCTTCAGAAACACGGGAGGAGGTTGGTGTTTACGAAAAGGATGCGCGCCGCGATTGACGAGGGGTACCAGAGTCATAGCGACGTGGAGAAACGGGACTTGGTTTATAGCTTGAGAGAGAGAGACGCCGATGAGAGATCAGGGTGAGAGTCCAAGGCCCGGCTGGAGACTGCGATTAAATAGAGTGGTGGCGGATTCGAAAACAGACAGCAAAATTCTTCACGTCAGTCGGTGGATACGCTTCGGATCGTGAATGGTGAACTGGGACCATGGACGGCACGTCAGTTATGCAGAGACAAACCACCAAGATAGAATAGACGCGAACAGCCTGTATCACCTCCACTTAGTGCAGCGCAATCAGCCCTGTGAACAGGTCGAGCAGCACTCCAACAAAGCCAGATGACTAGACATCCTCTTCCTCACGCCCAGGACAAGTCCCAGACAGCAATGAAAAGAAAAAAGAAACACGCCTGTCAGACGTCCATCGACACCCACCCCGAGCGCGCGCCCGAAGGCAGACCGCAAACGGGGTCGAGATCATCAAGTGAAACCTCTCTATACAGCAGCCGCGCGAGGCGACGCCGCCGTCCTTGCGGACAGAGCGAGAGGACCGGGGGTATTCACTCTAGGGTGTCGAGGATATGCACTCATCAACCAGGGTGGGATCTGTGGCTCTTTTAGGGAACCAAGAGAAGGTCGAATACTATAGAAATGATTCTCCTGCGGGCGATGGGTTAGCAAAAAGCTGCGAGATTCGCCAAAGAGCGGCGTGGGATGCACCGGGAGTGGTGCTCCCAGTAGGGGGCGGCTTACTGAAGTATTGTCGACGTGAAGAAGAAAGAAGAAAAAGAAAAAAGCGAGGAGGGCTCGTCGAGATTTTATACTGCAGGAGTGGGGCCCTGAATCACTCTCCTTCACCGCCTAAAAGTTTTTTGGGCGGCAGAATTTTTCCCTGCCTGGAAATGACCCCTGCGTAGCTGCCTCAGGCGGTGTCCATTATCCCTAAGGCGGCACCTCATTACCCTATGGTCATCGGGTTGCCTCTGCGAAATTAACCTGCATCTTTCGTTTCTCGAGGGAAATTCACATGTAGTGTGGTGGCATGAAATGATAATTGTTTCGTGATTAGTAGGACCTAGTTTTTTATTGACGTTCTAATTGATGATCTAATAGGTGATCTATGGTATTGGGAGAAGCAAGATTTGTATCTTCAATGCTTGAGTGTCATCTATTATCGCGGACGTCCACCTTCTGCTGCTTCTTCCACTTGTTTACCCGCCCGGGAGTAGATGCATCGGCCACTTGCCATAAGCTCAGGTATTTTACTACTCGTTGTTTCCAGTTGCCACACCCCAGAAGGAGGCGCACCAGCTGCCCAAAGTCAGGGCGATGAGGCTCGAAAAGCACACCATCGAAATGGTCTTATTTCTTCCACCCTTTTCGTCGTAGAACTGTGCCTTTCTGTCGTTGAGAATGTTACCGTGAGCGATTCGCATTTTTCGAGTCCATTGCAGGTGGCCGAGGTCGACTGATCTCCAAGCAACGATAGCCAGAACAAGGGATACGGCAACGGAGCAGCCAGCTAGAATGACGTACACAATAGTGACTTTGTCATAGGAATTGTTGTCGGCGTCTTGAATCCGACCGGTGAGACTTGCACAATGATGTTCATCCTGGGGCTTGGTTAGAAACAAATGTGTTCTTGATAAAGGGTGTTTTCTCTTACGCATTGTTCATCATGATCTAGATGGAATACGCAGAGCCGAAATCAGTGCTATCCCACATGGGCGTCCGGGTGCTGTCGATGATGGTGGTGGGCCCGAAGCAGTAGGCAAAGGCGAAGACTTCAAACGACGCAGCTGTCCCCGTTGTTCCAGCCGAGAAGGTGACGAGAAGCATAGAAGTGAAAATACCGATACCGCAGAATAAGACTAGAGAGATGTTAAGTCAAGGTCATATAAGCGCGTCCCTGAACTTAATACTTACGAGTGGAGATTCGGCTGCCGTATAGATCGAGAAAGATACCGAGAAGTGGGACAACGAAAAAGCCTGGGATCGTTAGTTAGTATGCTGGAAGACAGCGTAATGCGGGTTTCCTCTTACCAGAGTATTGAAGCATAGTGCCGTACTAGCCGGCAGCGATGGAATCGGTGCCGAATCGTTGTTCCGCAAGCTCAGTCGCATTCTGCAGGAAGACGATGGCGGTTGAGGTCTCGAAAAGAGAGAAGCCCATGACAGCCCAGAAAGACCACGGCAGTTCTAGCACTTTTCTGAGTTCTAACTTCTGAGTCTTTTCTGTCAATCGCTCTCCAGTCGCGGGATCTTCAACGCCATGGAACTTGCGGTTGGCGACCCTGGTGAACCAGTAGAAGACGCCGGTCATGACGTTGGTGAAGATGTTCATGAAGACGGCCACCCAGAAGACCCAGGCAAAGTCTCCCATGTTCTTGGCGATGATGTTGGCCGACGACTTTCCGGCAAACGCGCCAATCTTTCCGATGCCTAGCTCGAAGCCCATCGTGGAGGCGAAGCTGTTTCCGGGAGCAAACCACGACGAGAAGACCTTGTACTGAGCCACTTGGGTGGCAATATCTCCACGGGCAAGGATGACTCGGCCGGCGATCATGAACCTGTAAGAGCGAGTTTGCGCGGCTCCGGCCACGAGGATGGAACCGACTGAGCAAATACATTGCCGTACAACATGGCGCCTAGCAGCTGTGTCAGTCAGGTCACTCGGCTTCAAGTCTACCCAAAATTCACCGGCGCTTCCAATGCGGTCGGTGATAATGCCGCTGAGAAGCATCAAGGCAGTGACCATAAAGTCCTCGGTGGCCTCGAGAAGGGAGAACTGAGTGTTGTTGAATGTTCATCTCCTTCTTCATGGTGCTCTTCATGGCACCCGTGATGCCGGAACTCCACTGTGAGCCGAAGCCAATGGCGGTCACCAGCGCAACCGAGGCGAGCTTCTAGCTCAATGGCACCGGCTTGAGGCCATCGCGACCAAGGTCGCTCGATGAGCTGGAGGGCTTGACTTCGGTGCCGAGGTGGCCCTCCTTGTCGCCGAGCTCTTGCTGTTGCTCAGAGACGACTTGGTCTGCGCCAACGTCTTGGGAGTGACCCATTGCTGTCGAGGAGGGTAGCAAAGAAAAAACGTGCAAATTGAAGTATCGTAGGATACACTGATGAGAGAAAGAGTTGCTGTGATGATTCACCCAGTCGATGAGGTATGCAGACGGCACTGACACAGGCGGCTTGCACATCTTTATCAATCTTTCCAGAAGCGGGGCCACCGCTCATCACCCGATGATGGTACTGCTAGCAAGGATTTTCTGGGCTGGCGATTGATACGTAGTCTTGATGGCGGGCTGAGGCTAGACGCGACAGATGGAGCAAATCAGATTGATAAGATGCAACCAAAAACCCTAATGCAGGCTTGGGATGACCACGAGGCGATGGGCTGAACCTGGTCTGACGCACCCTGCAAAACCCTGCGTCTGCCAAGGACGCCTGTATGAACATGGGTTTTCTGCGGTGGGACTCGTAGTGGAATCGGAGACCGACCGACTGTCCGAGAGTCTGGATATGTGGAGAGGAGGGCCTTGAGTCCATATCGTGTTAGTCTGCCCGGTAGTTGTCTTCTCTCAAGGAGCAGGGAGGCAAAGTCAAGGCCAAGGCTGAAGCCATGAGGAAATTTTTCTCTCCACAAGTCAGTACAGACTGGGCATCTCCGTGGTCCATGGGGTTCATTTTAGGACCAACTGATGATCCCCACCATCTCTGATCCTCGCCAACGCTTAGCACGAGGGATGGGTCGCTGTCGACATGACATGGGAACAGCTGTCCATGCGATGGAAGAGGGTTTGGAAGCTCTGGTGATCGGACAAGAAAGTAGGCCACTGCATTCCAACATTGGATGCGTGGTGAATCCTTTCTCTTCACTTGACAAGTCTGCCACTTGCGTGTAGGCACTGAGACAACTCGCCAATCCGAAAATGGGTTCGCCATCCCCAAGCACCATCCACGAGCCCATGCCTTCGTCGGGTGAGCAGACGCCTCTTCTTTCGGGACAGCAGAAAGGTCCTCAGAATGGAGAACCAACAGTGTCGATAGCATCAATCGGGGTCTCTGACACAGAAACCTCGAAGCCAGAGCCTGTGTCGTGGGCGTCGATACAGAGAAAGGGCCAACTGGCCATCATGGTCTTTGCGAGACTGGCTGAGCCGCTGAGCGAGAGGTCGCTGACGTCGTACCTATTCTACCAGCTGAAGTGGCTCGACCCAGACCTCAACAACTCGCAAATCGCAAAGCAGGCCGGCTACCTGAAGGCCACCTTCGCCCTCGCCCAGTGCATCACGTCCATATGGTAGAGACACGCTGCAGACAGCCCTTTGTTCGGTCGAAAGCGCGTCTTGCTCATCGGCCTGGTGTCATTGAGAATCCATGGGCTGAACACAGCGCTCACCCTCTAAGATACAGGGCACCCAGCGAGCCTATCCCCTATGACTTGGGGCATAGCTTCAACCCCAAACCTCTCTGGTCAGTTGACTTCAAGTTCGGGTAATGCGTAGAGATTCTCATATTGAACAAAAGAGTTTACAAAATCGAGACTCAGTAAAGATTGAAGACCGTATAGAAACTGGACCGTGATGTATACCGAGAAAGAGGCCCTTCATTCATGCGTAGACTTGAGCTGTCTGGGTACTTGGGAGGCTATATCTCGGCCACCTCAAGCATCACTAACAGCGCTTCTCGCTCACAACCTGTCGGGTCGTTTCGTATGCCATATCTCGGTACAAAGCTACGGCTGATTTGATTGAATTCTCCATGGTGTGTTCCAAGTGGTCGGGAAACATCCCCTGTTGCCATGTGTTAGTTGCCATAGTTGTTAGAATTCGGCGACATCATTTCAACTCACATGTTGCCCTTGACAGGCGGTACAGACCCAACTTGAAAAGAGCCACCAGGATACGTAACAGTGCCCCATTTCTGGAAATTAGCGGTCGAGTCCGCCACAAGATCCGCAACGTCACTTGTGCCGACAAAGTTCTTGCTATTAGTCGTGGCGTCGAAGAAGTCGGATCTATCGACATAGAAGCTGACGCGAGCAGCAACCAATCTTTGACAGCGCCACCAAATCCATTGGTAAGCTCCCAGTGTTGGTCGAGGCCACGGAGACCAGAGGCAAGAGCGTTGCAGTCATCGATATTGCAGCCTGTGGCACTATCGTCATCGGTATTCTCAAATGTACTAGTTCCGCATTGATCTCCGTTGAAAGCGACCGGGCCTGGGGATGGGAAGTTAACGTCCCTGCGCTCAACGTCCCCGCGCTTAGAACGGGCAGTGGGGACGAAGGAGTCGCGGATGAGGAGGGTTTTCTTCTGCCCTTTGTCGTTGCTCATTTCTCGGCGGACCATTTCGATAGGGCAGTCGTGGCCATCCGCAGGGGCTGCTGCAGGTAATGCGAACGCTGAAGGCAGGCCTATCACGAAAAACATAGTAGACCCTTTCGTTTTAGCAGACTTATTTTTGACAACAGAGAAGTGAAGAGATGTTCAAGTGATGTGAGTGAGTAATGTGGTCAATTGGGCACCCCAGGACTTATATATTCCCAGTACACATCTCCTGGACCACATTGTGGGATGAGTGTGCTCCAAGGCGAGAGGCGATATCCGTTAGATTCAATCCTGGTGGTATTTGCTGACAGTTGCTACGATTATTTGGCGCGAAGGAATGAAGTTTGAGCCCCATTAACGGCGGGCCCATCATCCTTCGACCGTGCCATGAAATCGCAAGCCACAAATTTGATTGGATTGCAATGTTACAACCCCTTAAAAAGGATCACGATAGGAACACCTACTGCCGCTTTGGCTCTATGTAGGAAGAAAAGATTCAGATTGAAACCAGTTCAGAAAATTTAGGAAGGTGTATGGCGAGGAAACCGAGCGGATGCACCATTGTGACTTGATTGACCATAGTACGGGCGGCAGGTGCTGCTTTCATGCTTAATTGGGCATTCACCAACGCTTTTCTACTACTTAGCGAGAGAAATGTAGATAGTAGCGGAAGACCCAAATCCGCTGAGGATAAAATATAATTTACGGGCCTCTAGTGGCGCGATCAGAGTCTCATCGAGGTCTCAGAAGTTGATGCTTAGTATTCAGTTCGCCAAATTAGGGAAGGGTACATAAAGGTGTTTCGCATGAGACGGACTAATAAGTAGACACTAAAAGCGTCAACAAAGTCTAATATCAAGAGACTCATCTTTTACGAGAAGTCACTTTTCTAGATGAGATGGCGAACAGCTGTAGGAGCAATGATTTTTCGTATTCTCGGGAACGCAAGTGATGACGTGGATGATGTTTTGCATCAGAGGAATACAAAAGACCGCGTACTTCCATGCTCAATTTCCGTCCGGTTTGCAGCCATACGAAAAACAAGCCTCCTCAACCTGGCCTTCACCTTGCCAGCATCCTGCTGCAGAACTCTTGACCTTTTCCTGCAGGAACTGAGTAAAACTGCCAAAGGAAACGTTGACTCCGTCGCTTAACTCCACCACATCCCATTCCAGCTTCTCAAGTGCCTCCCAACTTCCATATTTCGAATCAATGATCTTTAGAGTTTGGACCCTCTGGTCCTCTGGCATCTCTGGACTCTTTAAGGCCTCCTTGTAGGCTTTCACTGCCTTTGCGGCCTCTTGTGGCGGGAGGAACCAGAAATCGAACACGTCTTCCGTTCCGAGCTGTAGTGCTTTCTCATATGTTGGCCACCCATTGTCCCTAGTTTCTAGGTCAAAGCACCCCGTTGGCGTTTCGTGCAATTCGATGGGGGCATCTGCGGTGTACATCTTTGCCCAGTCAATCTCGTCGACGTCGTTGAGAGCAGGGTCCAAGAAGTACCCATTCCATGCCCGACCGAATCCGTTGCTGAGTTTGAGAAACTCTTTGTAATCAGCTGGAAGCTTCGTCTTCAATTTACTTTCAAGGGCAGAGATTTGCTCGTCTGTGGCTGGCGGAAGAACGAAGAGGGACTCGGGCATTTCCTCGCCAAGTTCGAGGTAGTAGTCTTTGGCATTTGCGATGGTGTTGCTCTCCAATTCCAACAAAAGCTCTTTGATCGATTTTTTCTCAATTGCGTGTTCATTCCGACCGTTCTTGAAGCGCTGAGTAAATGTGTCAATGGCGTCTTTGGCGAGGTTGGTGACTGTGACCGTGTCCACGGGGATGCTTCGCGCCAAAGCCCCAGCGGAGAGAAGAGGCCAGATGCTTCGACGCTCGGTGAGGTATTGGATCTGTTGGTTGGCAGCTAGTCTCTTGGATATATGGCCAAGGACCTCCTGGACTTTGGAGTGTGCCTCGATTTCTTCAATTGAGGAACTATGCTCAGATGCAATTCGAACAGCGACAACCAATGCATCAGCGAGCGCACTGCTGCGTCCCATCGCCTCGCCACCAGTGGTGGCATCTCCACCATCAGCGTTCTTGAGTAATATCCCCAACATGGCAGAATCGTCCGTAGACTTCGTGGCTGCCTCGTCAAGCCGGGGATGCACCTGCACTTCAATCTTGTCCAATACCTCCTCAGTTCTCTCTTCTGCGGGAATCTCCTCTGGCCACTGATTTGCCTCGGCAAAGGCCAGCTTGAGGAACCTGACTTGTCGACGCTGCCAGTCAGAGGCATATTCCGAGAGGAGGAGAGAAACCATAGTTTTCGCTGTTTCGATGCGGCCCAGGACAGCGAACTCCTGGGCGATCTGGAAAAGCCAGCGATACACATTTGGCAGTGATCGGTCAGTGAGTATGGCCTCCGCGTCAAATTTCTTGAAATTCGGCATGTTTCATCGATGTCTTCAAGAAAATTGTCGACATGTATTGTGCAAGAGAGGGTGCCAGAGCCGCGTTTTATAATAGTTGATGCTGTAGGACGTCATCGCGGGTTGAGTTAGGCAGCAGTGGGTAACAATGCGGGGAATCACGCTTCTTCGCCTTTGCTCTGCCCAGTCACCGTGAGAAAACATTTATCATTACTATTTATAAATCAAAGTAACTACCATGTACGTAAATGACACGGTTGGAAAGCTGTTGCGTGTCCATTATCTGCATTCGCTTTGTCTCCCATGCTTCGTATAGCGGCTAATTAGCACGTTCAGGGTAATATCAGTGAGTGTGACGGCCGCCCCTTAGATATATGTGTGACTAATTAAGATGTTCTAGTTTACGTTCGCAGCTCTCCGCCCCATCGTCGAGATATTCCCCCTTATGGGCCATTCTTTGAAGTACACGGAGTTTGGTCAATGGGTATTGTCCTTGCCGTCTCAAGTCAGCCTGTTAACTCAATTTGGTCATAGTGTGAGGGCAGTGAGCATTGCTTTTTCAGATCTGTTCGGCACTCAGTGCCGCCATTGTATTCTTCATGAACACATAATGCGACACTAGTTCAGCGAAGAACGCTCGATTAAGTCACAATGAAGGCGTGGCACGAGAAACAAAATAATAGAACTATCAATCGATTGGAGCTTCTCCGGAATGTGAAATATTCGATCATTTCATCAGTACACTAAAGCAGCAGGGTCTAAATAATCTGGGAAATGAGACGTCATATGGATATGATAGCTGTGGCAAGTCACATTGCGCTAGGTGCTCTTCTATTGGATATTGTAATTCGTCACGGGCAGTATTCGACCTGATGAATGCACGAGAACTGAATCCATTCTATTAGGCCTCATATGGATTATATTGGTTGAGCTTTTCTATCGCCATGCTAATACATCATAGAACTCAAAAGAAACATTGCTTCTGATTCATGGGTTGCTCTGTTCTCATTAATTCCGTGACCTTATCATAGGTCTCGTATCTCAAGGCGCTCGAGTCGTTGATCCAGTTATCTGACTCTTGGACTCGGAATAATTACGAAAGACCATGGCTCGGCGTTGTCGGCACTATTACCGTCAAAAGTTTCTTGTAAGGCCTGTAGCTTGACAAGTTCGCAAATTATAGCTCTGAATACGGTGTACATTGCGCCGGTTGGCATGCGTCTGGTCCTGAAGAGATAACAGTCGAGTTGCTGCTATTGTCAATCAGAATGGCAATTCATGACTTCACAGTTCTGTCCCCAACTTTTTATAGAACTATCGCAAGGATATGATGTATGGAAGTGTACCCCTTGTTCCACGGATGATTTTGAGAGTCTACTGTTCTCATTCATAAACAACATACCTTTGCTCTGATCGGGTACAGATGGGCGGTTGTTTCGGAGGTTGTGATGTTTGAACAGATTGAAAAAAAGGGAGAGAATGGACGATGAACAGAAAAGAATAGAGCGCATGAAAATGGAACAAAAGTGGGAAACGCGTAAGGAAATGGAAACTCGAGCCTCACGCGGTCTAAAATCCTCGTTTTCCCTATTAGGTGGTTAGTTTGGGGCACAGTCAGGAGCTTGTGCGCTTGGCAGAGGATTCACGCGACTCAACTAATCGCGTATGGCTAGATGAGGCAACCCCCAGGTCCAACCACCTTGTGTTGTGCTATTTTCATCGTCGAGGTTCTAGTGCGCTGGACTGTTCAGTTGCGGCTAATTTAAACATAGCCCGCATGTAAGGCAGTTGATCGTATCATTGTGATCACAACCGAGCGAAGCTAGACGAAGTACGAAGCGGCGAGGAAGTGTCGGTGCAGCCGGTATCATGGGTGGAAGAATGAGGCGATGGTGAAGGCAAAAGTCGCGTGTGCTGTCTGCTGCATCTTACACTATGATGATCCAAGAGCTGATTAATGACGGTTTTGTGCGAGTATGAGACTGAATATGGACGACTGAACAAGCACCCCTGATGCTTCATAATCGCCTTACGAACAAAAAATTGGGCGAGTTCGCAACATTTTTGAACTCAATCTGCATTGATCGTGTAGGCTGGCGCTAAGACACAGAGTCTAAACCAATTCCGGGGTAGGCGGAGGGTTATTATTAGGGGACTCGTAATCATGCTTCAATATACCCGTAATTAATACCGGAATCCTTCTAAACTTGCCCCGATGCTCACTAACTGAGTTAACCGAGCATATCCCCGTGGCATTCCCTGCAACGCTCGTGGCATGTTCTACTAGCAGTGGACCAACAGGAAGCAGTCTTCCAGTGACAGATGGCTCAAAGAAGCTTGGCATAAGTTGTGGCACTCGGCGTGGCGGCGACGCTCTTCCTGATGTGGTGTTGCAGACCAGGGCTCGCGTGTTGGTCAGCCGGAATGGTGCCCATATTGAGACAGACTGTGGGCCAACACGCGTATGACTGGTTGAAACCCGAGGCTATCGAGTTTTGCCCCGGGCAGAATACGGATGCAACCTGCCTGTTGGGCCCTGTATCTGCAAGGGCCGTGACTCTGTTGCTCGTCTGTAATCAGGGATTAATTCACTGGTAATCAAGGGTAATCAAGGGTAATCATGGGAGTCAGTCTCTTGGCTCTCTTGGCCGGTGGACCCGATAATGCACCCGAGAAGGGGGGACGGGGAAGAAGTCCATCACAGTACAAGAGGAGACGTCTGTCCGGTTTGAGTCGAAAGTGTCCCTCCTTTGTTGGCCAGCACTTTGTTGTTCACAGTCTCTCGTTTCTCGAATTCTATACACTCGCTTACCGTGACGATGTTTTACCGCAACGTCTTGACCGTTTTCCTTTCTTTCGTGGCCATTGCCCTGGCCACGACGCCGGCAACCTATCCCGGCTTCACCAGGGTTTGGAGCAACAACTTTGCAGGAAGCGCCGACACGCTGCCGAGCACGTCGACATGGAACATCATCACCGGCGATACCAACGGCAACGCGGAGTGGCAGCGATACACCAAGACCACCAAGAACGTCCGCATCACCGGCAAGGGCTCCCTGCAGCTGATCCCCCGCGCCGACAAGACAGCCCCCAACGGCTGGACCTCCGGACGCATCGAATCGAAGTACACGTTTACGCCCACGGCCGGCAAGATCACCCGAATCCAGGCCAGACTGCGCCTCGGCGGCAACGCCAAGATCAACAAGCAGGGCATCTGGCCTGCATTCTGGCTCCTCGGCCAATCATACCGAACGGGAACTAAGTGGCCCGCGAGTGGAGAGGTCGACATCATGGAGAACATCAACGGCCAGAAGATCGGCTACGGCGGCGTCCACTGCGACGTTGCCCAGGGCGGCCGTTGCAACGAGCCCAACGGCGTTGTCAACACTGTCAGCATCCCCGACGCCTCCTACCACAACTGGAGAGTCGACTTCAACCGCAAGGACAGCAACTGGAAGAACCAGTCCATCACCTGGTCCAGGGATGGCACCGTCTACCACAAGGTCACCGGTGCCGATATTGGCAGCGCCGCTGTGTGGAAGACTCTCTGCCAGAGCCCGCTCTACATTATCTTCAACGTCGCTATTGGAGGATTCTGGGTACGTTGCGACCGTGAATTTTTCCAGAACTGAATGCTAACAACCTCACAGCCCGGAAATCCCAACTCTAAGACCTGGGGTGGAAACGGCAGCTTGATGGAGATCGCTTATGTCGCCCAGTACGTCTCGACTTAGAACGATTGCCATCTGGGATCTTGGTTACGTAATGTTTAATTGTTGAACATAAAGCTTCGGTATATGTTCAATGTTGGCTTGCAATGGTAGGAGATAGAAGTGGCGACAGAATTAGACTCATTCCGGTTATGCTCGTGCACAACAACCTAGTATTACCATTAACCTTAGCAATACCCATCCCAAGAGAAAGCTGCTCCGTACATGTGCTACCAGTCAAGTGAAGAAAGCTAAAGTTTGTGAATGTCTCAACTTCTCTCAGACTCAAAAGTGATGTTAGGCCCTTCGCTGACTCAAAGCTGCCAATGCTAGCCTGGGGGAATAATCCTGTAGTTTCCAGATCGTCGCAATTTTTCAAATTATACAAGACTACAAGGAACTTGAGTTCAGGGAGTTTTTTTGAGCCATTCGTTCAATTGACAGCGCATCCTTGTTGTCCCTTCTGATGCTGGGTGACCCTGGTGCAATGGCAATGATGTGATACATCGAGGTGCCTGGAGGATACGAGAACTTTATCGTTGTCAGATGTGATTGAGATCTCCCCCTGGCCTTAATTGGGTGATCCATTGATCGCCACCTTCTGAAATACTCGTGCATCATACTCTCATTATCGTGACCTTGAGTAAGACTAGTCGTCTAAGCGGTTGATCTTAGGAACTGGTCTGTTCATCAAAAGAGTTTGCCACTAATTTAGTTGGCGATCTGCCGCTCTCCCTGCAACGCCCCGCACTGCACTGACAATTGCGTTATTCTGCTCGAATACGAGTCACTGTAACAAACTCTAACCTGCAACCACACCAAAATACAATGTCCCTCCACCTGCGCGACGCAACCCAAGAGGATATCCCTGCTATCGCTCGGATATGTGCTGCCGCATTCCATCCAGATACAGATGCCATCACGCGAAGACTATTTCCGCCTCATTTAAAGCCGGAAAATATTTCGGATGGCGAAGTCGCGTATTCATGGCGGGCAGCCCGAAAGGCCCACAGTATGGAATCGGATCGAAACATCATGATGGTGGCCGTGGATGTCGACTTGGATGAGGTTGTGGGATTCGCCCTTTGGGAATCCCCAATTGGCTCTGAAGATACCGTTGAAGCTATGCGCGCCTATCCCGAACCTCCCGCAACTCTTGACCTGGCCGCATTTGCAGAGTTGCGCTCTCTGGCTTCTGCAGACGTGACAGAGACATTCGGGGACCGAGGCACGAAAGATGTCTGGCGTGCGTGCCTTTGGCGATCCCTAGATTGGATTTTGTGCTAACAGAACATAGACCTCGACTACCTTGGCGTTGATCCAAAACATCAACGAAGGGGGATTGGAAAAATGCTGGTGGATTGGGGCGTGAAGCGCGCGGCGATTGAGCACCGAGATTGCTATCTTATAGCGACACCTGCTGGTCGTCCACTCTATTTGGCATTTCAGTTCGAGGATATCAGAATCATCAAGTTTTTCGGTGTTCCGCATCATTCAATGATTCTTAGACATAGCTGAAAAAGACCCTTGGTTAAATCAAGAAGGATGATTTCGACCCCATCAATCCGATTATCGTGACATTACTCCCCACATAATTGCTAGGTGCAGGATAATCTCAACGAGATGGTTGATCTGCCTCTCAGTCTCTATTCCTCAATGCCACCTTGAGAATACATTCAAACACGCCGGGCGATAATACGACTTTGATTCAAAGAATACGTGTTACAACAGGACTCTCCCGAGAAATTCACGCAATGACAATGATGTCACGTCCTGTGGGTCAGTCATTTCGCGCCCTTCAAGTCAATATACGCCCTGCGAGGTTAGTGATGTCCTTGAGTGCAATTGGACATTTTAGTGGTGTCAGAGTCGTCATGGACCCCACTATTGCTAATCCCCAAGCAGAAGGAGACTATTTCAGTGCGAGGTCACTAGTGAATCAAGGTGTACTAAGGACGAGCCCCAAGTGTGTTGTAACGTAGGTAGAGGTAGACTGACCATGATTGCGTGGCCCATGACTTGTGTTACTTATTCACAGCACAAACAGCTAAGTCTCATAATATAGTAGACGGATACTGTCTGACGAGGCCTAGAAAGTTGCTCAAATTTTCCAATATCAGCAAGGCTTACAAAAACAATGTTAAGAATTTTCGTTGATTACGCCACGATACAGATTGGCTATTACGTGAGCAGCCTGGTTGAGTTCAAGGATCTGAATTGATGCATGCCCTGGAACTGCTTGTCATCGACGTAATGGCCTATAGAAGCGAAGGACCGGACTCTGGAGTTATCATGATGTATTTAGCCAGTATCATGAACGAGGTGCGTGGGGCCACTTGATTGGTATAATGGAAAGACATTAAGTTGCATCTCATATCTAGAGATGTAGGTATCTTCAACTTGATCAGGCGCTCAAGAGTTTTTGGATCTAAGCTTACGGAATTGCAAGCTTCTTTCAACTATTGAACTGGAATTGGTATTATATCCAAATAGTTTACTCACACCTAAGATAGTAGAGGGTCTCAGCTCCTATTAAATCTGGTAAGTAGCTTTTATTACACTGCTCCAGACATAAGCAGTTGTGCTGCCATGATTTGCACCCAGCATTTGATAATCACAAATCCATATTTGCTCATCAAAGCGGTAGTATCGTGGAATTTGCTTGACTTTTAACGCCATTTGAACACGGCAAACAGCGTGTCACAACATGAAGAAGCTCCTCACCAACGCTCCGGCAATAAAACTGAGACTGAGTCTCAAACAAACACAACCAGTGGACTTTGATTCAGGACTTGTGGCACCTCATGTGCGCACAAGAAGTTACATTCACATTCAATCCCCGCTGGTATATCTACTGACTTATCTCTCCTCTTCTTTCCCATAGAAGTTCTCATCCAGCAATCCACCTCGAAACCACCCCTTCACAAAACTATTTAACTAATTATGGCTCCAAAGCCTAAGAACCCTTCCGTATATCCTGAGGCCCCCTCCCTTGGGCCTCTTAGGATTGCATCGGCAGAGGACATCATGCGCATGGGTGTCGTGTACGCAGCTGGATTTTGCGACGCGGAGAAGAACTCCTGGGAGCGCCGTTTCCATCAGAAATATCCGCAAAGCACTATCCTCGCTCACCGTCATGACGTAAGGGACCACCTGCTAAGAGCTGAGAAGGTGGTGCTTGTTGCGACGGACAAGTACGATCCTGACGAATCGTCCAAGACCTGGGCGAATATCCCGGAAAATAACGGCTGGACGCCTCCCAAGGCCGGGGACGATGTTATCGTAGGAGCTGTGGCTTGGACTCTTGCAGAGTCTTCCAACCGACTTGGGCAGTTCCAGAAGCATGGTCGTACATATCCCCGTGACCTTTCTCGTACCATAACGTGCTTACCGTTTGCTACAGACGCGTTTCCTATTCTTCCAAACTACAACAATGAAGACCTCGACAAAGATCGCGCTTTCAAAGTCAACTCCATTCTTGATAAGGAGGAGGAAAAGTAAGCGCCCATTTCCCTCATCTCACCTCAAACGGAACTTGGCGCGATGTTAACTTCCAGAAGATACTTAAAAGGAGATCTAATGTTGCTGGAAAGAATTGTAGTCCATCCGGCATACCGGAAGCGTGGCCACGGGGAGAGGCTGGCGCGATGGGGACTCGCCTTGGCGGCCAAGGATAAAGTTGAAATTGGAGTTGTAGCTACGTACCAAGGGGCTGCGCTTTGCAAGCGGGTTGGATTTGATCTATTGCACAGTGTTGAGATTAAGGACGACGATGACAAAGCTACAGGGCATCGGTTTTCGTTGCTTCGATACAAGACTGTCGGGTCTGCGTGAGCTCCTACGTCACCCAGCACTATTGAGCTTAAGAGGAGTCAATTCCAACCCATTTGCTGTTCTATCCGGCGACCCAGGCGGCCAGGCCATAGCTTCTGTGAAAGCCGGAACCTACCACCGATTTGAGAATGCCAGCGACACCCGAGACCTGGTTGTTGAAATTCACCTTACGCCTGAGTCGTATGAGAATGAGTAGCGGCTTTTCAGAAACTTCTTCGGGTACTTATCATTTCAAGGTCTTTGAGATGAAACGAAAAAATACAATAGGATCACATTGTGTGAAGCATCTGACAGAGTATGAGCTCATCTATGTATCTTTCATGGTTATGGTCTTGACAAAGTGAAAATCCCCTCATAGGTCGTACTTGAGCTAAATCTAAGCTGAATTACTGGGAGTTGTGCCCTTGTAGTAGCTTTCTAGAGCATCTCGAACATTGAGGGGCTTGATGTCAGGAAACAAGTCATTCAAGCGCGGATCATACCGGTTGCTGTCCGCAAGACCGGCTCCCATGAAGTATTGAATGGCTGATGGAAGTCTCTCTACCATTCTCTTGGGCCAGTACTTGTACAAAACCTCCCAGCCATCCAGTTGCTTAAAGCGGGTGATGTCCCCAGACTTCAAGTCTTCAAGGTCATTGTACTGTCGCTCGAATTTGAAGCCTATGATGCGTTAGCTTGATTAGAGCATTCTATGGAACTTTTGAAGACGGGCTCACCAGGGGCATTTTCTGCAATATCAATGAACTCGTTCCAGGTGAGGTAATCCCCGGACACGTAAAGGCGGCCGGGCCACAGCGGAAGCGACAGACTGGCGACCACAGATCGGGCAACATCCAGTGTATGCGTGAATGACACGGGAACATTGCCTTCACCTGGAATGATGGCTTTCTTTGAGTCCAAATCCGCGATGTTCTTGCCGGGGGTCAAGAAGGTTTTCATCTTCGATGAGAAATAGTAGTCGAGGAAGAAGCTATTGTGAAATCTCGTCCACTCGAGAGTCTTGGTCATCATGAGGACCTTTTCGATGTCTAGCTTGTATCCACCTGTGTATAGGGTAGGAGCCATTCTGGAGCACAAATGAGCAAGGACTTTGGTAAGTATAAGAAAAATGGGCTTACTCCTCGTCGTAAGGTACGTCTAATGCGCTCGGAACAAACCTCTTAGTCACAGTAGAGGCTTCAGCGGCATGAATCAGATTATGCTGAGATGGCGTAACTCCATCCGAGATGAAGACGTTGGAGATCAATGTGTGGACATCCTCGGCTTCCAGGATCTGGGCGATGTTCTGGATGTCCAGATAATCCACAGTGATGATCTTGACGCCGAGCTCGCGGACTTGGTCTGCATTGAAATTTCGGCTGAGAATTTTGATCGTATAAAGGTCAGGAAATTTCTTCAGCTCATGGACGATGGCCAGCCCCATGCCCCTCGTACCTCCGGCAACCGCGACGATGGTGGACATTTTTTGATCTGTTTGTTTTTAGTCACGCGTCTCTCCTAGTCCTAGAAAAGCAAGTTGACTTACGCGGAAACTGAAAAAGAGGAAACCAGGTGATCTGTGGCTTGTTTTGCGGAATTTTACCGGATGTTGTTGAAGAATGGTGTGTTTAGAAGCGACTTGAGCGTCTTTGTAGGTCAAACAAGCACCTAGCTCGCTCTTTCGTCATTGAGTCATACCTTGGATGTCTCGGAAGGACTGGACTTCTTGCAAAAGTCCGAATCCACTGCATAAGATTTTCTTGGGGTCGTGGTGCGTCGTGATGTTGTACGGCTTTCGCAGTTCGTTCGTGGAGCTTGGTCAGGTGCCAAGGAGGGAAATTAGGCCGCTGACGATCGGTGAAGTGGACAACAAGTTAACTATAGAGTGACTCGGGGTTTTCGGGGTAAAAATTCCTATATTAAATGGCTTCCTATCGTAGGGTGGGCTTAATTCACACCCGGTGACACTGTGCCTCCTATTCGGGTGGATCAAATTCCGGGGACATCCCCGCCAAGCACCCATATTATGCTCTTGCAGCCAAGTCTGCACAAGTCCGTCTGGATCGATCGATACCATGAAGCTGACTCAAAGCTCTATCAATTGGCTCGTTCGCATCATCTTCCAACCACAATACTTCGGTTACCCTTCTAAACGCTAGGTTCTTCCGGAATGAATCACGGCTTCGTAATCGGCGTCAACGCAGTTGACATAGAGAGGACCCTCTCCCTGTGGAATCTCTTTGTATGGAAGTTTGCTGCCGCAAGACTTCTTGAACTACCTGTCAACCCCTGGTAAGGATATCCTCGTCCGCTACAAGGGAAACACTTCAAATGCGCGCATGGGCTCACCGCCCGTGTGATCCTTGCGAATAGCCTGTCCTTGTTTGCTCAACTCGACAGTGCGGCATCTGACCGCGCATCCAAACGGAACAGACTTCCAGCTTCAGTATAACTAGTGTCAGGGTACGCTGAAGTAGATTCGGTATACTCAAGAAAGTGCACAATTGTTGTACAATACTATGACTGGCAGAATAAGGCTGACCCATAGCGATGACGTAGTAGCAGGTGTCACCAACAACAGATTCTATTGAGGAGTTTGTAGAGCATTTTACGCCTGTATCTTGACTTAGCGGCTGTTAAATTGGATTTGCATACTACTCGCAGATGTGAGCAATTATGATTTTCTTAAATACGTACAAACACGAAGCTTTACATGCAGTTACTGTAACGAACCTCCCTTCATAACGATACACACACATATTTTATCAAGCCTAAGCGACTTTCTCTAAGTTGATCCGGGCCTTCTTAATCCAGTCATTGTATAGTGTAGCCAATTGTTGCTTCACTGGGTCCTCTGCTCCCGGGACGACGCTATCCGCATATCCTTTCCAGGTGATCTGAGTTTGGTTCTGTCCCAGCTCTCGCAGCTGAACCAACCCAAGGGCGCCAGTGGCCGGAAAGCCAGGTGAGTCGGCGATGGAGTACGCGATTGAATAGATCGTAGGGTCAATGTGCTGCAACGTCTCCCGGATCTTGTTGCCATGAATATTGAGAATGCGAATAGATCCAACGCCAGAGCCTTGCAGCTCCACTGCATTGCATCCAGCGATGTAAAGGTGAGCAGCACCGAAGGATGACCAGAGTGCCCAGATGCGGGCAATCGGGCTCCTGTAGGTGCTTGTTGCTTGCCCCAGGAGAATCTTGGACGTGATTAAACCTGAGTAGTGCAAAGTATGAGTCAACACATCATTTTACGTGGAAGCTCAAAGCCGCAGAGGAGCAAGTTCGCGGTAGGCTCTTACCTTTCATCGTCATAGTTGTAGATTACCGGCCAATTTGGGTTTACCAATATCTTAGAGGGAGACATGCTCGGTGCTAATTTAGAGCATTTATTGTACCAGATGACGAACGTCGATGCTACACCAATTTGGAGATCAAGGGAAGCGCATAGCAAAAGTACTGGGGAAACAATCTTCAAAGGCTGGAGAGAATCAAGACTGCGGTTGATCCAAAGGACATTTTCTCTACGCCTCAGAGCGTCAAGCCAAGCAGTCGCTGAAGATTGCCCTTGCCCCTGCCATGAGCTGACATATTTCTTATGCTACTACGTCGGATGTCCTCGACTCAATTCCAATGTTGCATCTCTTATCGTTCCATAGAAAGTGCCCATAGTTCTCTTCTCCAAAACTCCAATTAAATCATAAATTTAATCTTTTCAACTTGCCTCAATGTCGCAGAATGCCTGATATTGCATACTGCATTCGCAATAAATGCTGTAGTGCTGATATTTGTCTTATGATTACCATCATTGCTTGTGTTTGGTCTCGGGCCACAGAAAAGACTGACCTATCTAGACTAGAAGCGTGGTTCACAGCAGGCTCCCAATACGATAATCATGAGAAGACTTGCGACCAGCAGTCGGAAATGAGTAGCCACCAGGAAGTTCGACGATAGCCAGTAAACACTTATTGGCAAGTCAACGGGCGTGATTTGGCAGTTGGCGACAGTACAGTTCCTCTACTTTTGGTCTCTCGTGATCCTTCTAGACGATATTAATCAACTTGCTCAAATTTGCTCAGAGTAATCGTGTGAAAAGTGGCCAGCCCGGGCTCACGGATAATCTTATCGCGGCGGAACGGACGGGAAGTGTTCAATATGGGGTGGCGTGAGCTGAAAAAAGTCTCAGATTACACTGCACACTATCTGGGCCCTATCGACGACGGCATTAATGGATTTAAAAAAAATAAAAAATGGATGTTGGATTTTCATGTACGTTTCAATGTATGATACAACATTTTAGGATGCTGAGTAGTAGTTCATCACGTCGTAACTTGAAGATAGCACAACGAGATCACGTTGTCCGTCAAAATTCCAGCCCCTTTTGCTTCATCGGAACATGTAGCAGACGATGTCCTGCCTCATTGGCCTTTGGCAAATGCCCTGCGCGGATATTCACCTGCAAAGACTGATGGATCAGCCTTGGTTCCGCCAACGTGGCATCACGCTCCTTGCGCAGAACCACAAACTCCTCCTCGGTGATGCCGTCTCGTAGATGCTTGTTCTGAGCCTTGTGGTCCTTGACACTCATCCACGGTACGGGGGCAGCGCGTGACTCTGGCGGATAATCGTGCCCAGTCCATATCTTGACATGGTCTGGTAGGCTTAGTAGTCTCCGCCCTGAATTGAAGAGGCTGCTTGCACTGCCGCCAGGGAAGTCGCAGCGAGCTGTGCCAAGGTCTGGATGGAAAAGAGAGTCGCCACAGAAGACGTTGTCTAAGCATAAACGTTAGTTACATCTTGTTCAAAAGAGGGCTGTGACGCGTATCTTACCTCCAATTTTGTAGCCTAGATGATCAGGGGTGTGCCCGGGGAGGTGCATGGCTGTTGCGCTCAGTTTACCAATGCTGAACACCTCGTCATCGTCAAAGAGTTTGTCAAACACACGACCGTACTCTTCCGCAGGGACTCCGTATTTCCCACCAAACAGTTCCTGGACCTGCTGGATGCGTTTCCCGATGCCAACGCGCGGCTTGTAGCCTTGTTCCTCGGCAAGGCGCTTCTGAAGGTAGGAAACCGAAGTCAGATGGTCGGCATGCGCGTGTGTCTCGAGGATCCAGTCGATTTTGTATCCATTTTTCTCGATGAGCGAGAGGAGCGCGTCGGCAGTTTCAGTCGCCACGACTAGCGTCGCAGGGTCATAATCCAGGACCGGGTCAATGATGACGGCGGTCAATGTGGATGGATCGGCGACAATGTATTGCCACGTGCTCGTCTTGGGCTCGAAAATATCATGGACAGTCGGTTCCCCAGGAACCATTGTCGGAGTGCTATATGGAGCTCGAGCAATGGGAAGACACGGCAGGGCATGCGGAGGGAGCGGATGCATACAACCTTCCACGCGGCCCAAAACTCTCCGTGGAGACGGTCTTTTGATGGTTGTATTGACTGATTGACCACGTTCGGCCAGACTCTTGGTCGTGTACTGGGCCTTTCTCTCGGCTTGGTGAACACGACAGAGCGGCGGCCTGGCATCCCCAAGACTTGGAGACCGTATGGCGGTGGGCAGTGCTTGGACTAGACGCGGCGTCACCTGAGAACTGACGCTGATATGAGGGCGTATGAACTTCATGATGGATATAGTTGCTGAGGATTGAGGATGGATGAGGAGCGGAGAACCGATTGGCGTAGCGTTTAAAATAATAGTCACTGGCTTGAGAAACTAGAGCCAAAACTCGTAAACCGTGCAGCTGATAAACTGGTCTCCACATCTGGCCCCATCATGGTCTTCGTTCCGGTCCGTTCCGCGTGTCTGACGATGGGCTTAGACGCTTCTTTCGCAGAGATTGCATGAACCAATGCTGGATATGCTGGGTATTGCTTGTTTTCGGTGACAATCTTCGGGGACCTGTTTCGGGCATCTGCCTTTCCCCAGGTCCCCGACCGTTGCCGAGTCCCCCGAGTGCCGGAGGTGGGGCCGCAATCTCACACATACGGAGATTCGAACTAACATGTGCGTCCTCCACCATCCATGTCACTTTTCTCGCTTTGCAAAGCATCCCGTAGATGAATTAAGCATTTCGTATAGCAATCTATACTTAGCGGCAATCGGCGGCCGCAGCGATGATCCGACAGCGATGACCCGTCGACGACGATCCGGCGGCTCCGGCTAGTCCCCGCCTTGTTTGTATTCTTGCTCTCCGCGACTAAGCGATGAGCGGAAAATGTTGTGCCGGGGCTCGTTCCCTTTTCATCCCTACGTTCGTATTCTCGTTTTCTTTTCACTCCGGCACATCTAGTCCTACTCTCTTTGTCATTCACACTCACCTCGCTCTCATTCTTACCTATCATGTACGCCAGCCGCGTCACGTTGGCAGCTCGTTCTGCTGGCCGTTTGGCCATCTCGACTCGGGCTTTTCCAGTCATCCGGACCTTTGCTTCGGTTCCCCCGGTAGCCGTTTCCTCTAAGAATCACAAGGTGGTTGTTATCGGTGGCGGGACCGCCGGTTTGGCCATCAGCCATCAGCTGCTCCGGTCCGGCAAGTTCGCTCCAGACGACATTGCCGTCGTCGATCCAGCCCAATGGCACGATTACCAACCAGGTTTCACGCTTGCTGCTGCCGGACTCAAAGACAAGAAGAGCTTGCGCAAGCCAATGGACAGCTTGATTGATAGCAAGCTCAAGTTCTATAACGACAGCGTGGATACCTTCTCTCCAAGCAATAACTTCATTACGCTGGGAAACGGTCAGAAGGTCAGCTACGACCATCTTGTCGTCGCTCCAGGCATCAACATCGACTACGGCAGCATCAAGGGTCTCCCAGAAGCTCTAGCCAACTCAGACTCAGCTGTGTCCACCATTTATGGGTATGATACGTGTGACAAAGTCTTTCAGAACGTCAAAAGGTTCCGCAAAGGCAACGCGCTGTTCACTCAACCGACTGGCATCGTCAAGTGTGCAGGAGCTCCCCAGAAGACGATGTGGCTTGCGCTAGACTACTGGCAGAAAGCAGGCGTGTATGACCCAAACCCCTCCAAGTCGGACATCGCCATCACCTTCGCTACTGGTATTCCAACTATGTTTGGTGTACCCAAATACAGTGCCACACTCGAAAACTTGCGCAAGCAAAGAGGCGTGGAGGGCTTATTTCAGCACGATCTAATCTCAATCGATGGAAATACCGCCACTTTTTCTCGTGGCGAAGGACAAGGTAATATCACAAGAGAATTTGACTTCCTTCATGTGGTGCCTAAGATGGGGCCTCATGCCTTCATCAAAAACAGCGCGCTGGCAAATGAGGCAGGCTTAGTCGATGTGGATGCATTCACGACTCGCCACAACACATACCAGAATGTCTGGTCAGCAGGCGATGCTTCTGCTTTGCCTACATCTAAGACAATGGCCGCCATCACTTCCCAAGCACCAGTGTTGGTTCGCAATTTGTTGCGATCTCTGGATGGAAAGGAGCCCGAGCCGGCGTATGACGGCTACACTTCGTGCCCGCTTGTGACGGAGTACGGCAAGGTCCTCCTCGCTGAATTCAAGTATGGCGGCGAACCTAAGGAAACCTTCAGCGGCTGGCTTGGCATCAACCAGGCCATCCCGCGTCGATCTTTCTACTATCTAAAGAAGGACTTCTTTCCATGGATTTACCAATTCATGCTCAAGGGTACTTGGGCCGGGCCAAAGATCTGGGTTAGGCCACACGATGCGTGAATTACAAGGACATGTAGCTGGGCATACGGGATACTAGCGGAGGACTGGCGGAAGAAACAGTTACTAGGCACTTGTTGCGGTCCATCTACTCAAATGAAGTTAGTCGCATGTAACTTAAAAGTTGAGCAATTCTGCAAGTATCCTTGTTGGATGAAAGCGATGCTGAGGCCAAATGACGGTGAAGCTGATAAGCAAATCCACGCTCGAAGTTGTATTAAAGACGAAGACTACCATTCGGTCGTTCACGACAAGGGAAGTCAATCAGACCTTGAAGAATAAGACATCATTGACGACTCCCAAATGTTGGCCAGCGCCTTGAACCTTAGCTCGGGCCTTGGCACAATGTTGCACAAGGTGGTAAGCAAGGCATTGAAGTTGAGCTCGGGAGAGTCGAACGCATTTTTGCGTCACTTTCCCATGTGACTCATCTTTAGGTCCCCGAGATCAGTAATAATCAGGCAATTTTGATCTAGATTCTAAACCGAGCACTTCGGCGACTTACGGAACACAAAAGGGGCTTCAGTGCTCCACCCCGGCGGCCCGGCGGCCCCACATCACCGCCGTTCACTGAGCGTCACCGGCGGCCCGGCGGCCCCACACCGACTACCGGCTTTCACGGACGAACGGCCAACGCAAATGCATTCTGTTACCTCTTGACATTATCCAAGTATTCTAGAAATGTAAGCTGTTGACCTATAATATTTATTTGGTTCTACGGAGCCTTTCAGCGACAATGTCGACGAAGGTGACAACGATACCAGACACTCCGATGATGAATATTAGTCAGAGGCAGAAGAGTAATGCCGTCCGTTATCCTTTTTGGTTCGGTGGAAGTGCGAGTAGCATGGCGGCATGCCTCACGCACCCTTTAGACCTCAGTATGTTACAATGGTCCCATGGCAATATCCTCGGGGTCATGGATGTGCTAATTAATAGTCACCGTTCTTTAGTCAAAGTACGCGATACGATCGACGCGCGCATAAAGAGTCGCCATACTAACACTAACATAGGTACGACTTCAGACACACACGCGCGCAACGTCTGCGGGTATGACGAGTACCATGATCAACATCCTCAAAACCGACGGTCTTCTCAGCTTCTACAACGGAATCTCGGCTTCACTTGCTCGCCAACTGACCTATTCGACAGTCCGTTTTGGTCTTTACGAAGAGATGAAACAGCGCGCTGGGCCAAACTCTAACTTTCCGTTGCTTGTAGCTATGGCGGCAACTTCGGGCTTTCTGGGCGGCATGGGAGGCAATTACGCTGACGTGCTCAACATACGCATGCAGCAGGACGCGGCACTCCCAGTATACGAACGAAGGAACTATAAAAACGTGGTAGACGGGGTGGTCAGGATGACGAGAGAGGAAGGGCTGGGTAGCTGGTTCCGTGGCTGGCTTCCGAACTGCAGCCGCGCTGCGGTTACTACAGCTGGCCAGCTTGCGAGCTACGATGCGACCAAGCGCCTATTGATGCAGCATACTCCCATGGGTGATACGCTGTCGACTCAATTACTGGCATCACTACTGGCAGGACTGGTTGCAGCGACGGTGACGAATCCAGTCGACGTTATCAAAACGAAGGCGATGCTGTCAACGAATAATCAAGGCATCCGAGACATTATAAGGGACCTTTCTCGGACCGAAGGCCATGGCTGGATATTCAAGGGATGGGTTCCGAGTTTCCTTCGGCTTGGACCGTACGTACTACTGCCTAGTTCATATCTGCAGCACTGACATACTTAGTTATACGATATGTACATTCTTGTTCTTAGAGATGCACCGCAAGACGTATAGAAGATTTCAGCAGGCCGAGTTCAGAGAATCGTAAGGGACATATTTGAGTCATGCACGATTAGAATAGAAGTTGGAATTTAATGTCCAAACTCTCCCCAATCCCAGAGCCGTTGAGGATTGTCGTGATATTGGCGTTGGTGTTAAACATTGTCTAGTACCTGCTGCTCACCACGCCTATGTGCTGACCTCGTAAGAATATTACTCCTTTTAAGAGGGTTCATGTGATGATGGGACACTATGTAGGGTCTTCATGATATTCTCGAACCCAGATGTTGTATGCTGCGGATGTGAGAACCGGCTCTAGGGTGTCGTTTTGCCCCCCGCAAGTGGAGTGGACCACATCTAAAGGGTGGCCCAACGAATGATCTCGACGGAAATCTCAATCTCTACGATTTTGATGATGTGTATAATGTTATCCTTGGCGTGGTGAGTTTCCTATGGAGGCATAAGACTATGCTTGACTTGTGAACACTACCCTAGAATGACGAAAAATATAATCAAGGCGAAAATAGAGCCAAGCTAATAATTGTTGAAAATCTATTTCAGGTACACTGGCGTCAGTGTACCCGCTCAAGATTCGGCAATCACGCAGATAAGTGGACCTCAAAGCGGCATTCTCACATGGTCTTGACAGTGTGGCCCATGGCTCTATCTTGGACACGGTGACTTCAAGGCGAGAGATGGCAATCACTTGGCGCAACGAAGGATACAACTCAATCAAGCACACCATTGGACTTTTTTGTTTTCTTTTTTCCAGGTGATGGAAATTGATGTGACAAAGTGTGACACCAAGTCTGCTTACGAACCTCTCGATCCGATTCCCGAGCACCCTGAAAGGCTACACTGCCTTTACACGTCCCATTGGGCCCGGAAATAATCAGTCACCTGGCCTGTATGATTCCTCGATTCTTCTACATGGCCCCGTCTCGCAATTATACAGGCCCTCCTGCAATAGACAAGCCGAGGCGGCCTGGACGGAATACTACTTGTCACTTGGTGACATGTGTCTCCCGCCCGCTCCGGACATATGTCGCGTTTGTACGGACCTAAAGTCGTACGACTGAGCGGTTTATTTTGAGATCAATGCCGAGCATGGAGCGGATGTTTCGCCTGCCTACAGAGTGCCGGGTTGCGGCGAGTGCGGCTGCGGCATGTGCGGCATTCATACCGCTACGCACCGACATACTACAATGCTGCGGATAGGGTAGACCGGCTCGAAACTCCATTTCGAATGCATATTACATGGATAAAAGTAGTTGAGTTACTACACAAATACGTAATTCAATACATTTTGAAGTTTGAAGATCGACATGCCGAGGTGGTACCAGCGGCATTTGCGGCGGTTGAGATTCAAACTCACGTATTCGTTTGGGGATCCACTGTGAACTACAGGATCATAGATATAAAACACATAAACCATCTTCTGAATTTGAGAAGCCATCAACAATCAATCAACTCATCATCTACAGCCCAATTCGATCTCTTCTCCATTCAAAATGCCTGCCACAATCCGCCAGTACAAAGCTGCCTGTGTTCAGTCTGAGCCAGGATGGTTCAATCTCGAGAAATCAGTCAAGAAGACTATTGCACTCATCGAGGAGGCCGGAGAAAAGGACTGCAAGCTCATTGCTTTCCCTGAACTTTGTGAGTGTCATAACCCAATGAACTTTAGTCATCACTAACGGATTAGGGATCCCGGGGTATGAACATTCTGTACGTGAACTTTACGGAAGTCTCTAACTGAGTCTTAGATACCCCTATTGGCAATGGCGTGTGAACTACCAGGACTCCCTGCCATTGCTCAAGGAGTACCACCAGAACAGTCTTCGACCTGATTCTGAGGAAATGAGGCGCATTCGCTCCGCCGCCAAGGCCGCCAAGATCTTCGTGTCAATTGGCTATTCCGAAATTGACGGACATACCCTCTACACGACCCAAGTCATCATTGACCCAAGAGGCGAAATCATCAACCACCGCCGCAAGATCAAGCCGACCCACGTTGAGAAGCTTGTCTTCGGCGAGGGCACTGGAGACACCCTTGACAGCGTTGTTGAGACTGAGATTGGCGCTCTCGGCCACCTCAACTGCTGGGAGAATGTACGAAAACCTATGCCCTTTCCCGCTCCTACCATAACTGACTGGCACAGATGAACCCCTTCCTTAAGGCCCATGCTTGCACCCAGCACGAGGAAGTTCACGTTGCTGCCTGGCCTGTCTACCCGCCGGCATCTTCTCTGAAGTACCCTGACCCATACACCAACATCTCCGAGGTCCAGTCTGACCTGGTCACCCCGGCCTATGCCTACGAGACCGGCACCTGGACCCTAGCGCCAACCCAGGTTGTTACTCGCGAGGGCGCACGCCTCAACCTCCCCAAGCGCCTCCAAGATGATGAGGCAGCTGTTGATGCCGAGGCCGCGGTCATTGGTAACGGTTTCGCCCGGATTTACCGCCCCGATGGCTTCCGGGCCGTCGACGACCCCGCCAAGACCTTTGATGGTATCTTTATCGTTGATATCGACCTCGATGAGAACCTTCTCACTAAGAGGCTAGCTGATTTTGTATGTTGCGCTGATTCTCAACCTACGATATACTTGCGCTGACTGACATTGTGGAAACAGGGTGGCCATTACATGCGCCCTGATCTTATCCGCTTGCAGGTGGACAAGGTCCCAAAGCATTATGTGGTGGATGCTAACACTAAGGACCCAAAGGACCTCATTAGTACCATGGAGCGACTCGGTCTGACCAAGCCCCTCCCCGCAGAGGACGAATGAAGCCAACTCCCGGTTCTAAGCGACACCATCTTGTAACTAAGTGTATCTAGATAGATGTTTCCGGCTGGCTATGACTATAGGGCCTCGGGGTATCTCTCCTCTCTCCTCAATTCAATCATTCATCCTTGCATATGAATCTCCCGAATGTATTGAGGTACAAAATGTAAAACATAACAGCTGGATCTTCACCTTCATGACTGACATGTTTCGTTATTCTCTGCTGTATTGAGAGTGAAACTGCCCCGAAAGTAATGCGTGCGCGTCACTCCGCTCCGAAATCCTTCACATTAAGTTCCTATTCCACTTCACATACTTCCATTATCCCTGACCATAGATGACCTATGAAAATTTGACGCTTCATCCAATCTTGACATAACTCAATAGGATCGTGGTCCTCTGAAAATGTGCTGAAGCTCCCAGTCCCCGGCGCGATGAAGTGGGTATGCAAAGTAATGTCCCCAGTTTTCCAGTCAAGCCCGCTCGCAAACCAGGTGAATAGTTGGGGATGTTCAACACAGTCGACAAAGACCATTTTGAGTGGATGTGAACTTGGATCTCCATGCTGAAGATTTCGGCGAGCTCGTGCTCTAATTCGACTGAGGGCGGCCATCCATTCCTGTTCAGTATCATTCTCGCTAATCTCGCCGAAGCCAGACCCATCAGCACGTGAGAAGACGCCTAGTTCTAGGCAGGGAAGTCTTGCTATCTCTATCCAGGAACCAGAGTCTGGATCCATGTCTAAGTTGTAGAGAGCTAGTCGTCGTAGTTTTGGCCAACATGTTGCCCACACCTGAGGTTCGCTGCGGCCCTCCACTGTGGCAAGATAAAGTTCATCTCGAACGCTGACGAATTCTTCCAGGTGAACAAGAGGTTCGAATCCCTGCCGTAGAATAGGCCGAACACCCTCTACATCATCTTCTGGGTAGAGGCTCCGCAGTGGCATGTCGATGGTGAGGCACTTCAATACCGGAGCCAAGGTCAGAAGAATGTCTCGTACAACTATGGCAGTCGGCATATCCGCGAGTGGTGAATATAATGGCGGAGGGGTTTCAAATGTCACTTGATATGCCTCAGGCGCATCCGCGGTATTCGGATTGAGCGCGTCTGGAGTATCGGGCTCCGGTGGCGACTCTGGATACGTCTCTTCGTATGGCTCAAGATAGAGCCGAACGTGGCGACAATGATGGAAGAACTTTTCAACAGAGGTAGACTGCAAGCATTGCAAAAACCTGCACGCTTTGCTATTTGAGTCGATGCGGAGGCAATATTGCCAAAGTAGGTCCGTCGCTCTTGGATACGTAGCCCAGCAAACTCTTGTAAAGGCGATGAGGGTTTTGGTGATTACGTGAGACGCCGGGAATAGCGCTTCATTCCACATACTTGGCACTAGATTCCCGACGATCATTTGGAGGATCTCGTTAGGCAATTTTTGTGCCGGCATCTTCACTTGTTGGGGTTGGTGATGATGAATTGCTTAGGTCTTGATGAGCAAAGGATAGACAGATGCGGGGAAGCAAGGGGAAACTTCAGGGTCGTACAGTACCACCCGTACTTACTAAGTGGGCAAGCCACTTAATAAGCGGGCAAGCCACAATACAATTGACGCATGATAGGGCACGATTCTACAAAGAGGTCAAATGCCCGTCATCACAATAGCTCCTCAACATTTATACGATAGTGTGAAGCGTTTCGCTCGCTTGTGGAGTATACCAATATGAGATCACGATGTGGTCCGAGCGCGTACTCTGTTATCAAGTCAGTATTACCGTACTATCCAATGTCTGGTTCTGTTATCAGCACCATCATGTCTAACATTTCAACATAATGCCCCCTCCATAGTTCGCTCTGCCGAATCTCAATCATGACCTAGACGCCGACAAACAGTACCGTACACGCGGTGACCACGAACAGCTGACCTAGGGAAGTTTTAGCTCGAGCATACAAGGGTCACGACTAGAAATTTTGGGAGTAACTCACCCGCCCAGTCATGCTGGGTACTGTACAGTATCGTCTGAACGCCGTCCAGCACGACGCCAAAGCCGGCCAGATTCGCCGTGATCATCATCAGTACGTTGCCCACAGCACCGACGCAGCAGGGCCCTCACCTTGCTGTCGGTATACCTCGCGCGGGAAAGAGTGTGGTGACGACGACCTCGGGCAGCATGAAGAAGACGATAAGCCAGCCCCAGATGAGCAGACGAAAGCGGACGTCATGCCAAATGGCGACGAAGCAGAAGACGAGCAGCATGATGGCGACAGAGTGGGCACTAGAACGCCAGGAGCGGTAGTTAGTACTGCTGAGGGGCACGTGGATGTAGCGGATAAGCCAGCGGTAGTAGGATTGGTGCCAGACGCGCCAAAGGACATGGTAGAGAAGTTATTAGAGACGCAGCGAATTATATTCTCCAGTGGGTGAACGTCGTCGAGGAGAGCCTAGAGGCGGAAGAGGCGCCAGGGTAGGAGGAGCTTCAGCCAGATGAAGTGGAGTTTAAGAAAGAGAGCAGAGAGACCTGGGCAGCGGTGTATTCAGCCTAGATGGGGGTGGCTTGGGGAATGGCGCTGATGTATTTATAGTGTAGGATGACCTCCGTGACAATGAGGGTAAGAATGAAACGGATGGCATAGCGAAGTGTGCGCGGGGTCTCGATGTCAGTGGGCCGGTGCCTGAGCTGGGATATAAAGCTATTAAAGGTGAGGATAGGGCAGGTTAGATAGAGCGGGCTGGAAATAGCGTAGGCGGCGTAATTGCGGAAGCCATAGTCCTTCGGCGCGGCTGGGATGGTGATGTGATCGCGCTTAGAGATGTCGACAGGGTCTAGCTGTTTGTTATTAGGGGTATTAAGATAGGCCCATTTTGTCTAAAGATTGCTATTTTGGGCATACCTCGAGAGGGCTGGCGCCGCTGGAGCAGAGACTCCAGTAGTAATCTAGGTTGAAAGCTGATGAGGCGTAGGATGGTGAAGTTGAAGAGAACCTCCCAACGCGGGTTCAGACCGCCATAACTATCCAGCCAGCTCCCCCAGTAGATAAGGCTGGGCTTGAGACCCTCGCTCGACGATGACGACGCGATGTGTCTCGCAATATCCTCGAAGCGGTATCCCTGGCTGAGCTTGTTGGCCGGGAGGAGAAGGACATTGAATGTCCACATCGCCAGAGGCACATGCCTCCAGGGAATGGCCTTGACCAATTTGTAGTTGATATAGAGGATCGACGTGACGTTTGCGGCCGACACGCCGTGCAGTACGATGAGGAAGATTAAGACGAAAGAATAGTCAAAGGACGCGCGCTGCTCCAGGCGGGAGTTGCCTTGTTCGGTGATCGAGTTCTTGGAGACCTCTGCCGGCACGCGAACACGATGTTCCACACTCGCCGCGAGAGGAGGTAAATGATCATGATGGAGCCTATGCATGGTAGGTTGGAACGAAAGAAACCATACTGCTGGTCTGATGCGTCCTATGCACCTTTCAGTATTTTCGACTTCTTCCACTACGGCGGGATAGACCTACTGTTTTTCGCCCAGGGATCCAACCGTTTGACAGGAAGCGCTCGTACTTTGGGTACTGAGGATCAAGAGCCGCGGTTCCAATGTTAGGAAACCACCCTACATTCGTACAGGAAGCTTTCCAACGCACGCCTTGATACATAGTAGGCTATCCAGAACATGTACGGCACGGCGACGGTCTTGTAGGCTATGGAGGAGAATGTGGTTAAGCGCGTGTCGAAGGTATCGAGGTCATAGATGTTGCGAAAAAAGGACGAGATGCCCATGATGATGATGGGTGGCTTGCGAAGAGGTGGCAATTATCGGGTTCACTCTCCTTTCAGGGTCGTTAGGGGGGGCTTCGCGGATGAAGCGTGTGAATGTTCGTTTGGTCAAGCATAAACTCAGAAGTTTACAGTGCCCCATACCGCTCGCCGTAAACTAAATGCCGGTATTAGATGCTCTGATGAGTGGCAAAGCCTCCCACTTCAAGTGCCCCACGCCGGCCTTCCGGGAACTTGATCTAGTTCCCATATGGCGCAATGGGACTGACACCGAGCTTGGGCTACGACGTGATTCTCAAATTCATTTATTCCGCATAGTAACCGGAAGCTAGATCTAGTCCACGCAATGTGAACTTAGCTTCAAATGCCACCATGAGCTGCGACTTGAGCCAGACCTGAGTGGGGCGGAGCTCACCTCATCCCAGTCAATTAATTCCCTGATAGCTGACCCTGACCGGTGATAGAATAATGAAAACCTTTTCCTATTGCCTCAAATTATCGATGTGAAAAGCTCTGACGCTTCTTGCGTGGTGAATGAACCATGTCAAGGGAATTCGTGGCTGAAGGGAATTTGATCTAGAGCCCGTGACTCCTAAGATGCGGATGCTTATGATGTAAGCCGGCACTTCTTCTCTCCCGACAGGGTAGCATCAGGGCAACTTATAAGTTAGGCCCATCACGCGACGAGGCGCCTGGGCTTGACTGCAACCGCACGTTTCCGTCTTACCCTCGAATCAACCATCAAATCCACCGAGGATTCTCCTCCTAAATGTTCAACGTCATGTCAGCCCCCAAAGACCGCCCGTGCCTGGCTTGTCACAGGCGTCCACCATGACAGCTTTAGTGGGGCGGAGCATCAGAGCGACGTGCCTTTTCCTGAGCTGGGTGACTACGATGTCCGCGTCAGGGTTGAGGCTGTCTCCTTGACCTACAGACATTTGGCGATTCCCAGAGCTATCACAGATGATGAGGGTTCTCGATTCCGATGGGGTTCTCGAACTGCTGACTGACTCTGTTAATAAAGGGGCTTTATCCCTTTGCCATGAAAACTCCAGTCATTTCAGGCTCTGATGGCGCCGGCTGTGTTCTTGCGGTGGGATCAAAGGTGACTGAGTTCGCTGTAGGCGCCAAGGTCTGCAACCCTGTTCAACGAGATGCATCAAAAGAATCCAATTACCCCCGAGGCATTGGGAAGCGGCCCGGGTGGTGCTGTTGACGGGACTCTGCCCTTCTACGGTGTATTCCCCGACCACGGACTCGTTCATGCTCCAGGCTCACTGAATGCCATCGAAGTCAGTACTCTGACGTGTGCCCCGCTTACCGCGTGGAATGCTCTCTATGGATTGCAGTCGAAGAGCATCAAGGCTGGCGATTGTGTCCTAACGCAGGGCGCCGGCGGTGTCAGTTTGGCTGCCATACAGTTCGCCGCTGCTGCCGAGTTCCAAGAATAGGCAATTAAAATACGGCAACACTCGCCTCGGAGCAAGATTTGGATATAGTTTGGGAGTGTTAGTGCTGCACTGGAAGTTGCGCGTTGCTGCTAACCCGATGCTCTTGTAGGGAAGCGATGCTGGTGGCCATGGACATGAGAGCGGCGCGAGCATTGTCCCACTAGTCCCGGAAGTAGTTGATACGCTTCGAGACGGTGGATTCCCTGATATCTCTCTCATTGCTGCTGGAGGTATCATGGACGGCCGGGCCACAGCAGCAGCTCTTGCGCTCGAGGCTTCTGGGGTGGTTTTGGGAACACGGTTTCTAGGTGGCGAGGAGGCCAAAGTGCCGACTGAGTTCCACAAAATCATTTTCGAAACCTCTGATGGGGACGAGTCTACGGCAAGGTCTAGGGCGTTCGATGCGATGTGGGGACTCAACATTTGGCCTGACATATATGACGGCCGGTGTCTCAAAAACTCCATGTACCAGAATGTCAAGCATAGGATGTTTGACAAGGAGGCGAGAATCGAGCTTCAACGGGATTTAGAGCAGCAAGCGAGCCAGGATGTGAGCATCAAGAATTCGATGAGTAATTGGGCAAGCACAGGAGTGGGCATGGTCAATAAAATTGAGAGGCAGCTGAATTTCCGTGGGTCAGGCGTAGACACTGATTAAGACTAAGTCGATGGCAACGATACTTCTTTCTCAAGGGTCCTAGAACGCATGACCGAAGCCCGCGACAGAGTGCTTCTCATGAAGTAGGCGTAATGTTTGAGGATATTCTAGTCTCGCATATGTTTATGGTTATATATCAGCCTAGATAGTGCACTTGAATAATGTGGGATTTGACACTCGCTATCTAATGGCCAAGGCAATCTACAGCGCACTATTAGTGTTCGGGAGCCTCGGCTACTTTTGGTTAGTAGATGACGACACGCTGTCATCAGATCAAACTACGTCATTACGCTCAGAGGAGAGGAACACCTCATTCTACCATGCGAGAGAGGAGAGAAGTAATTCAATATATTCCTTATCTCTCACAATTGCTCCAGACGGGGGAAAGGGGACACGCTGAGCTTCGAAGGGAAGGTGAACAGTGCACCGGCACTCGGCACTGCTCATGGCTACAAAGATTCATGCACTAGACTAGAATGAGGCGATTTGATCGGGCAATCTAGCTAATACAGAAGCTCGGTCAAGGACTCAACCATGATTCGACCCACGTGCTGCACGGATAGTCGGGGTGGATAATCAGGGCTCATTCCGCCCATGCCAATCGCTGACACATTCAGGGTCTAATGGCGGTACTTTAGAAGCGGATTGGAGCGTGCCTGATATGCACACCATTTTGATTGATTGGGAGCTGCCTCGGCATGCTATCTTATAGGTGGAGGATCAGCATGTTGAAACTTTACAACCGATTCAAAAGGACCGGGGCTTGTCGATCACCATCCGGTCTCGCTCGTTTCGCTCATCTCATTGGCTGTTGACCTGGACCACATGGAACTCGGCAAACATCGCAGTAATTGTTATTGCGCAACATTGGTCGAAGTTCCATTAAAAACACCTTCTCCTTTTGTCATATTGCTCCATGTAGATATATTGCCCGCTGTTTCAAAACTTTGCTGTGAAAGTAGAAAACTATATAGGTTTGTCACCATCGTCTATCTAGGGCGGCAGCTCGATACTCTCGGCACTCTTTCCCAAAGACCAACAAGACACAGCAAGCATGGCTTATCTTCAATCTCTTATCCCCCTTGTGGCAGCCTTGTCAGGTGTCGAGGCAGCTTCGAACTTTTCGTGCCCCAGCAACATTCCTCTCTCCTGTCATAACACGACTGCGGTGGCCAACACTTGTTGCTTCATTCCAGCTGGACAGATTCTTCAGACCCAGTTCTGGGACACTGATCCTGTCGCTGGGCCTTCTGGTGAGATTCAGTGAGAATCGCCAGCGATCAACGGAAACCACGCTAACATTGCCCAAGATTCCTGGACAATCCACGGTCTGTGGCCTGACAACTGTGATGGTACCTACCCCCAGTTCTGTGATTCTAGCCGCGAATACACCGATATCAAGGGTATTTTGACCAAATTTGGCGATGACGACATTCTGTCGTACATCGACACTTATTGGGTCAGCGACAACGGCAATGACGAATCGCTGTGGGAGCATGAGTTCGGCAAGCACGGTACCTGCATTAGCACGCTGGAGCCTAGCTGCTATAACAACTACCAGACTGGGCAGGAGGTTGTGGACTATGTGAATACTCTTGTCAAGCTATTCCAGAAGCTCCCCACATACGACTGGCTTGAGGAGGCAGGCATCGAACCATCCGACTCCAAGACGTATACGTTGAGCGAGATCCAGGCTGCCCTCGAGGAGCAACACGGTGCTGCGGTGACTCTGGGCTGCAGTGGAAGTAGCCTCAATGAGGTTTGGTATCACTTCAACGTCAAGGGATCTCTGCAGGAGGGGACGTTTGTTGCCGCAGCACCTGACGGGAGCAAGAGCTCATGTCCTAGCACCGGGATCAAGTACACACCCAAAAGCTAAAAATAGCAAAAACCATCGGGCGTTTCATAGCATACCCAGCAGTCAAGCCAATGCAGATAGCGAAGAAAAGCAAACTTTTGACCACTAAACCCTAACCGTATTTATCCTACTCGCTAGGGAAAGACTCACAAATCTAAGGAGCTCAGACAGAATGATCAAAATGACGGTACGGTCTTTTGGATCTTATTGAAATCAGATAGACGATTGGGTCAAGAGTAAATTGCTACATGAACGGATGGTATTTACATCGCTAATATACTAGGCTCTGCAACAGTGACCGGCGATGGGACCAAGTGCAAACGTAGTGATGAGAAAAGAACAGAGCTAATAGCCCGAGCCATATCCGACTTTCTACCTAGGTAGTGGAGCGACTTGATGCAACTATCGCATCGTGCCACTAGATTTCTGACCAACGGACTTTCTCGCGATGCAGGATCGTGCCAAACGGCCTCCTCCGCCTCATTCAACAGGAGGATGGCTGCCTTCGTGAAAGCCCTGATCAGTATCATTGTCCAAGGTTCCGGCAGTATCGCTCGTTTGACGACAGCAGGGCTCATGCCAGGAACATCCGTAGCTGCAGGATACTCTGAAGCCTTTGCGAGATCAGAAACAATAGTACTACTGTCCCTTCTAATGAACTTGACCACGCCAATGTTGAGGCGTACTTGAGAGGAATACTCCAAACCTAGCCCTTTCGAGTCTACTAGTTCGAGTAAATCGGCAAGAATGAGTGTTGCGCAGTGGAAGTATACGACAACATGGATAAACCAGATCCGTAGTTGCATTGGAACTATAACATACTGCTCAATCATGTCCTGGAAGAAGGCGCTGTAGTTCGCGTTCCAGTGCTGGTAGATTGCCATGCAATTGGATATGATAGTCTCTATCAATTCGCCGCGATGGTTGCTTCGAATTGAGTTCTGGAGTTGTGAAACAAGTCTGAAGAGGACTACTTTCACTGGCGTTGCTGCAACGATAACTCGAATAGCTGTTTCGTATGAGCATGGCCAGCGTAAAGTACTGTCGTCGCCTTTTGGATCAAAGAACTTGCCCCACCATTGAAGATCATGTGGATGATATTCAATACCGAATTGCTCGACGTCGGGATGGCCTAGGTATGCTGGGTCGTGGTGACAATCTGTATCGGAAAGGACAACAGGGCGGTTATTCAAGGCCGAAGATATTGTATCAATCATTATGGTCATCCAGTACAGGAGATTGAAGGTTCCCATATCCTCGTCGCTAATAGACTTGGCCGTGGCGGTCGACTCAAAATTTGAGGGATCCTTGAGCTCGTCAGACAGCGAAGCCTTGATAGAGTCGTATCGAAATTTGATGGTGTGCACTTTCCGAGCAGCTCTCTCAATGAACCATGGCGGTCCATCTGCAGCAATAATGCTCTTGATGTGTGATTCAAGGTAGCCCTTTCTGCCGGAAACGGTGGTCGTTGGCCCAAAACTCTTGCCTAAGTCGTCGAAAGGGAAATCATCGTCTTCCATCGGCTTTTGTGCGAGTCCCATAATCCACTCTGCACATACGATCCGAAAACACTCAATGTCCGCGCAATCCTGGAGTGCACGCTTAGCGCTTGCCCAGAGAGATTTCTGAAGCGTACGGTCGAATTCATCGCTCAGAGTTTCGGCACCACCCCGCTCGGGTCTCTCGATAGAAGATGTGGTTCTTGAAGTCCTGTCATTTGGATTCTGGCTCTTCTTAGCCCATTGCACTGCAAATGCCATGATGGCTAAGTATAGTGCCTTCGACACGGCTCGATCCTCGGTTTTTGACAATCGTATGAGGTTATTCGCTTGCGCAACCCTGTCAAGCTTCGATATGCGATAATAGACGCCGGTTTTCCTGACCTCTGGATTGTATTGCTTCACAAGGGTTACATCCTCGAATCGAGATGCCAACCAGGTGATGCCATTAGTAGCGGGCTGGCTTATAGCGTTGAATTGATATGGGCATGCCTCCTGGGACAAGCAGCAGGACAAGGTAAGTTCAAAGGCATTGTGGTAGATCGAGATGAGATTACTGGAAATGATCTTCTTGTTGGTGTTCATGTTCATGACATGCGCCGTGGAGAAGGGAGAAATGGAACTAGAGCCGTGACACCCTGGGCCAAAGGACGGACAGAAACCGCCATTCTTGGAAGAGTCTTCTCCAGAGGCAGACGATTGATTAGAGTGGCTCCCAGAGGGTTGGTCTCGGAATACTGGCATTCCGTCGCTGTCATCCTCGTCTGTAGTGGATAGTCGTGGCTGCGGGTGCGGCATTTGGGTAACCGGGTCCGTGATTAAAGAGCCACCATTCATAAGAGGGAGAAATGGGGTTAATTGGGGACTTGGAACAGTCACATGCCCCCCAGGCTGAAGATTCGTACAGACGACCGAGTCAATGCTCATAGTATCCATTGGCATGGGGTCGATGATGGAGTTGCGGATGCTCAACCCAATGGCAAAGCTCGTCTCAACTGGGCCTCGTGGATTCGGACATGGGGGAAACATTGGGGCATGAGAAACGTTGGGTAGACCAACGCCAGGTCTCAGGTAGGTATCCGGTGCCTCGGTAGAATGTGGTCTCGCTGCTTGAGGATGCAGGGACTGAGGCTTTGCGACGCTCCCCGGACCATTGAGGCCGTTTGCAGTGGGTTTTCCGCCAGCAGGGTTATATCGAAGTCGGTTCCTAGCCCAATGCAAGGTACATTGCTTTCCAGTTCGGCGGCAGTAAGAGCAAGGTGAGTGACGATCTGCATCGTTGCCTGCAAGATTTCCTGCTCCACTATTTAGCACGGTCTAATTGAATTGCAGACGGAATGACAAGAAGAAACCTACCCTGATGTGATTTTGTGAAAGAGGCATTATTGCCATCACCAGCACTCGAACCTTTGCCCTGCGTGTCCTGCAAAGGAGCGAGGTCGCACGCGCGCTTGGCCTTTCGACATTGATCACAAGAGCGATTTTGCCGCCGCATTTCGACGAGAATTTTTGGCATTACTTCGACAGCGCGTTGGCGAAGAATTTGACAATGGGGAACAATGTCATGGATGTCTTTGTTCGCGATTTCAGACAGCAGGCTCGGCTACGTAAATACGGCGCCTCTGAAAGATCAGAGACAAGTCATACTAACTTGGTTCGACTCACGTAAGACATTTTGCTTTTTAGCGCGGTTCGGCTGAGGCCTGGAGGATGGATGGTCTCCCTTGCGTTAACAAGTTTGGTAGCGACATCACATCACACCGAAGTCTACAAATCTCCACCAGACATGTCATACCTGTGGGCGCGATTGCCGTCAAGATCGATCGTCCTAGTGATCAGTAAGTGCTAGTCTTGCCAACATCCTAGAACGCATCAGCAAGGGGGGGTATCGGATGAGACAGACGCGCCAACATGATTGTGCGGAACTTCACCCCACTTGGAGACTACGGGGTGATCATTCCCTAATCACCTTAGCTTTACGCCGAGCTAGGGTTCTCTTTTTTCTCGCGATTGGAGCCACCAGTTTTCATTTTGCCAAGTCGGCTATCTTCTTTGCAAATGCCGGAGCAGGGACCAATCCACAGTCTTACCGAACGTGCCAATCACCATTGCCGAATATTATTCTGCTATCACCTAGCACGAGTACTACGTAGTAGTTCATCAGACCAGCAAGGCAGGGAACGAGTTCCGCACATGTGTGGGAAAGGGATTGGGCAGAGCTAGAATAAAGCGACTGCCTGATCCTCCGCAACTGTCACTTCTCACATTGTTTTGTTATCAACTGCTAAGTTTGCGGTTAATGAGGAACTTAGCGAGAACAAGCTCCGGCGCAACAACGTTCCGTTCCCTATAGCTCGGAAAGACATAACCCAGGCCGAACTCTCTGCTTGATTAGGTATAAGGTACTGCACTACACGTCGCTTATTATGATGCTTCAAAGCACACATGACACCTAAGTGGGTACGGGGACGCCGGGTGTTCTAATTTTTTACGGAGGACTTGTTTCGGACTTTGTATCATTTCGGGAATGATTCGAGGGCGGCAGGCTTCGATGTAAGCATTACAGAGAGGCGATCAAAATGAAAGCTAGTCAATTCAAGCTACTGCTTAAGTAGTTAAAACATAACGCGAAGAACTGTATTAAATAGAGAGTATAGTTACTTAAGCATAGAAAATAATGGAACAAGCGCCGCAAACTTAGTCGCGATCTATTGTTGATGGGTAGGATGCAATACTCACATTTTAGCATGCTAACAAATCCCATGTCCCCCAGCCGTCGCAGCGCAAGGCCGGCAATGAATGCAAACGGATAAATTTTAGCATCCTCAAAGTTCAAAATTTGTTTCCATTTCGAAATCATAAATTAGGAGGAAAATACAGGATCTTGATCTTTCTTGATGGGGTTGGTGTCTTGTGGTCGCCCCTCGCCACTTACCCTGCGGTGCTACGCCAAATGGGTGCGAAGTGTCGGTCATCCAACCCGCGCGAAAGAAATGCAACATCCTGATGAGTAACGACGAACAGGGAACATTTATCCTCATAACCTGCACCTAGATTGTCGGATATGAATAGGCTGCATCTTTGTTCCTTGTGAATTGGCCATAATTCTTACTCCGGTTTCTATGTGGTTGTATTAGAAGATTTGAACGGTGGTGGCGGTTCACTGGCCCAACTCACGGACACGGACACGGGTTGGAAAAACTGTTATAGCGAAAGCTAAAGGATTCTGTCTTCAAATTTCTAAAGCCGTCCTAGAACTCAAATGAAAGTCCCTACTGGAAGGTCAATTCACAGCTTCTGCGGTCCTCAGCTAGCTTTCTTGCTCAGTCTTTATGACCCGATCTTTAAGAACTAGCGCTGTTATAATCACCATAAGCTACTATTAGCGACCTAATATCTGACCTATGACTACAAACTTGATGCTATATCAATTGGTAAACAATATATTATCGTTGGAGCAGGCGGCGATGACCTCGCAGCCATTAGGCTTTTATCAACGCGTCAGGGACCTTGGTAGCGCTGCTGGTGTTTAACACACTAGCTTGTTTCGAGGGAAAGCGGCTAGGAGTTGCAAAAGGTTTGGGTAGTTGCTTGCTTGCCTTTCGAGTCTTCCCCATGGTTCGCATCATTTGTCTCGATGAAGAACCGCCATGCTCTCCCATTCTGACCGCCTTCACCTAATACCGCTCACTCGGTTGTGCTTTTTGCGCTCTCTAGACTTGAATATATCATCAACTGGTATCTGGTCCTGTGAGTTTGTAAAATTCTGGCAGAAGCGGGGATAGGGTCTGGCTCGGTAGACTCTGAATATGGTGGAAACTAGAAGTTCTATGTCCCAGGAAACTCATGGATTTCTATTGACAGCAGTTAGAGACGCGTGCTCTGATTGCCTAAGATATTAGCCTTCTGATTCTTGCTTCAACAAATTAAATAAGAGGTGTAAATATGGAGTATTACAAAATTAGCTATCCTTAAAATAAACAGTCTAAAGATGTCGCATTCTCGGATCTAGTTAGATTCTAGACTTGATATCTGGATGTGTTCTGGCATTATAACCATCCGAGTTTCCCGATGTACCACTTAGGGTTTCAAGCCTGTCTTTTCTCAATCTACTATACTACATTTCACAGCTTATAAAACATTATCAACCTTTTATCAATCTAAATGTCCTCCTCCGAGTTACTGTTTCTTCATCGCTCAACAGTGCGCATGTGCTCGTTGTAGAATCCTAAGGTCGTCGAGGCCGCTTCGAGTATTTCGCAATTCATTTTACTTTTCCGATATCTATCTTGCCACACATAAACCCCCTTGCTCCATTGATTAACCCGCACTCTTCTCCTTGCACCAAGCTGTCAATGTGGATAACATCTTCAACAGCGTGACCACTAATCGGGTCTCATGTATTAGTGATGAGAAAAATACAGTTGAAAGCTATTAAACAAACCTCTCTAGAGCCCATCTCCGCGTGGTCCCATCCTGGCCGCTGCTGCCCTTCTCCTTGCAGTAGGTCCTTGATACAGGAGGCGTAACCCACCTGTTGTTTCTCCAGAAGTACGTAGTTGTTCGGCTGGCCTCCATGATGCATTCGTCCTTGTTGTTAATGATCAACACCTCTCTCTCGTCACCTTGGTAGATCTGCTTTGGTTACCGGACCCCCTCATACATTGTGTGGAGATGTCTTGTAATGTGCCCATTCTGAGCTTTCTACTCGTTTATAGTCCACCTGGACAATGTACAAAGGCAACTTGGGCGGGTCGTCTTGTCTCCCCTCGATTGGATCAGGAGGTGGAAGGCGGGGTGGAAAAAGCTTCGTCAAAGATGCCGCGCAAGTAGGAAGTGACGTAGAAGTTAATTTTCTTGTCTAACTTAGATCGATTCTGAGTTTAAGCGGGAAGAGCGTTCCTCGACAAGACTTGATAAAAGCCTCCGTTTGAGACTCCAAAACCGACAAACCATGATCACCAGAGATCGCCTGCATAGCATCATCTCAACCCCAGTAAAGAGCAGCGTGCAGCATGCGGTCGCAGTGAAAACCAAACATCTATAAGGCAGATTGCTTCTTGAAGTTCCAGTCGGCATGGTTTAGGACGGTAAAAGGAACCTCGTGCAAAACTGGGTCGTAACGGAAAGAGGTGTAAAGGTTGAATGATGGATTCATTTTGTGCCCACAGAACCTTAGTTGTAGAAAGGCTGAGTGTCTCTGTGCCGAGGAATGATTTATTTGTCCTCAACTATTGATCAAATTCATCTCAGCGAGCCTCTAAAGTGATATGCCTTGGCATGCAGCGACAGCCAGTCTACCCCACACCACCCGAAGTGACGGATGCCGTAAGGTAGGCAGGATGCGAGGCAGAGCGAGGTCGGACGAGACCAGCGAAACAAAACAGCCAGAATGAGAGCCAGAGCTGCAACGAGGCAGCTAGCTAGAAAAATAATAATCGAATATTCCGATTGATCAAGTAATTCTCATCATAATGACATCAAGAACAATTTCAAAAGCTCAAAAATGAAGTGGGCAAGAAGGTGGTTGATTTCTATCTAAGTCCGGGTGATCTCGGCTTTGTATCGTAGCCCGATATGCGATACCCTTATCGACAGCTTGATCAAGACCCGCAGCCAGAGCCGCTGGCCAATTAAAAGTTCCGTCTGTCTGGCTGGTGGTGACCCTCAGCCCCGACACACTGCCAGTATCTTCTTAGTAGCCCCTGGATTGAGTGGATTACTAGAACCGAAGGAAAAGCGAGAGACTCAATGGAGTGATTGCATTGACCTGCCTGAAATGCTTAGGACTGGAAACGGCTCGCATTCTTAAAGCCAATCTATTTGGTTACTCGCTCTACGCGTCTGTTGAACCCGCCACCTGGGGTTGGAAACACTAGATCTTTGAATCCTTGGCTCCCTCTAGTCTGGCTTTGACAATGTCTCCTAGATCCGTCTCCGGTAGCTTGTAGAATTTCCCGCCTCCATCTCATGGATCGCTTCAAAGGCATGCGCGACTCTCACCAATTTCTCCTCCTCAAATCGCCCGGCACAAAAGCAGTTAGGGAAACTTGCCCAAAGTCATTAGTACGATCACGGGGACAAGACGGTTGTGTACTGACCGGATTCCAGGCGTAATGGAAACGACCTCCCCCTTCTTATCTTTCACTACAGGTGTATTGGGGCCATAGAAGCCCAATGGGACCGCAATGAGTGGGGAGCCACCAAGACTGGCAAACGACACAGGTGTGCCCGCTGCTGTAGGGGTTACCAAGACCTCAAGCTTCCTCCGATCTAGCGATCCGTCGATGCCACCTCGGAAGACAATGTCTGCACGAAACTCTTCCAATTTCCGGTACTTGTCGGGCCCATAGTGATCTTTGCGCAAAGCAAGCTCGAACGTATCGACATTGTAACGACGGTATGCTTCGGCCGGGGCTCTCTTGGTATATTCGATGAGATCTTCGAGAGAATGAAGGTTGTTGGGATTACTTTTGAGTGTCTTGAAATAATTAGCGAGACTTGGAGCAAAATTCGAGATGGTCACGATCAGCTGGTCGGTGGAGGAGTAGGTTTCCCAAGCCTTTGCTGCTGAAAGCTCGACGTTGTCAACGATCTCAGCACCGGCATTTTTGAGCCCATGGATGACCTTACCAAACGCTTCCGATTCATCGAATTGGATGTTTCAGATTGATTGGCGCGGAATACCGATTTGAATACCCTTGAGATTGCTTGATTGATACGCGCTCCTGTAGTCGGGGATCTTGTCGAGCGGAATGTCCCATGTACGGTTGTCCGCTTCACTCCTACCGGCAATGGCGGTCAAAATGGTGGCAGCATCTTTCATCTGGAGGCGAATGGGCCACTTGTACCCAGGCGGTTTGATGCTGGAACCAAACCATCTCGAGCAACAAAACCGGTTGTCGGTTTCAGGCTAACGACATTGGCCTTTCCAGCAGGATTGCAAATGCTGCCACCAGTCTGCAACTGAATTAGGAAGAGGGTCTAGTAGCACGCCCGGGTCCTTCTCATACCTCGGTACCGAGGGCGGCAAATGTAAGTCTGAGGACAGTAGCGACGCCGCTTCCGGTGCTACTCCCCGAGGCTTTCATATACGGATAGAAGGGTCTAGTACACTGGCTTCCTCGAGGGCACCATCCGGTTGGAGCATTGCTCCATCGGTGGTGGGCCCATTCGGTCAGAGTGATCTTGTCCAATATGACGGCACCTGCTTCGCGGAGTTTCGGTACAATACTGGCCTCGTGGGCGGATTTCGCCCCGAGCAGCGCAGTCGAGCCCGCCGTGGCCTTCCATACGGTCGAGCGTAACAATGTTGTTTTTGAGCATAATGGGAACTCTATGGAGAGGGCTTGATAAACAGTTTCAGCTTAAAACCTCAGCCGACAATCATCAAGACATGCCCTCGCCTCCCAGGATTCTTGGCTTCTTCATCGAGCTGTTGTGTAATCGACGCGGCGTCGGGGTTGACCTCGATGGCGGATTTGAAAACATAGTCGATTTCTTGAATGCGCTTCGTGTAGGCATGGACCAGATCGGGGGCGGTGAAGGATTCGTTCTCGAGCCCGATACGGATGTCGTCAAGCGAGATTTCTAAAAGAGATGGAATATTGGGTGCTGGTGTTTGCGTCAGCCAAGATGTCGAGCGTGGCCAAACGGCAGATGTCTACACACTCTTGCGCGAGAAGAGCAGTTTTGCGATGGCTGCCATGACGAAGGTAACGACAAGACGGGGTAGATTGCGGCTTGTGATGATGGAGCGGATTGGTTTCGGACAACACATTCAAACCCAAGGAGGATCAGTGAAACTCGGTTCTTCGGAATGTTGGTGCAGAAAGGGGGAAGACCGCAAGGGAAGGGGCGGAGAATGGCCGGTGGTCAATGGTGGAAGAGGCAGAGCCTCATGACCCTAATACGATTCCTCAGTGCGGCATTACCTTATCATCTCACCTTCAGCGCGCTAAGCCGTTGTGAAGAGAAGTTTACAGCCTAACAAAAATGCACATAAGCTATGTTCTGGTAGAATTCTGATGCTTGCGACAACGGCTCATGAAGTGGTTTAGCATAGGGACGCCTTGATCACTCAGTCCGCCGGTTGTGTTAATATGTCTATACACAGGCGTATTAATATGTTTCCCAGAGTCGGGCTTCTGTGAGGATTGTCGATAGTTTTAATGAAGTAGGCTAGCTCAAGCGTCCATAGCAATGTCGGACAGCACAGCCTGGCGACCCGTAATATCTATCACGTCATGTCATCATACTCGTAGCTGTCATGGAATATTGTTGTACAGGGAGGGACACATGAGCCATTTGGTAACTTTAGATCATCACAACTGCCGTCGGTAGGGATTCTCAGAGAACAAACGTGGCTGTGCTTGGAACTGCTTCACGAACTTGGACTCTTTCGATATACTATTGAATGAAATGAAAAAAAAGGTTTTAGGAAATGAGCGAACATTGAGCGTTGTGTCGTTTAAATCGGGTTCATCGATCCACCCTGCCTCATCCTTCTGACTAGCACCACATCTGTGATTTACGGGTTGCAAGGGAAGTTGGTGAAGTCCTCCTTATCGTTCTGGTACCACATGTAGTAGTTCTCAATCGCCTCCTCCATAGAGCAAATTGGGACGTTGAAAATACCCGGGGCTTCAATACCCCGGTCGAGGAAGGTCTCAAGGACCTGCTTGCCCGGCGCCTGAACATCGGCCTTGAAGCCATTCTTTCCACCATTGGCAGCGTTGGAGTTGATCGAACTATTGGCCATAGTGTTAGGTGCTGATGGAGAATCAGAGGAAGAATACGTACCCAACCAAGACGTTCTGCAGCGATATTTCGGAATATTTGCCGTCCTTGAGGGCGCTGAATCCGGGAGGAGAGTCAAACTTTCCACACCACATGTCTCCTGTGTGGTCATTGCAGGTAGTGTATCTAGGCGGTTTCTTAGTCAACTCCCCAGGAAGGTGATTGACCGGCAAGAACTGACCTGTCTCGACCCATGAGGAGCCAGTAAGCCTTGCCATCATGACAGTATCCATTACCCACAGCACCCTCCTCGATCCAATATTTCCAGTTATCATTCCAGCCAGGATCTTCACCGCAAGGAGTGTCAGCTGGCGCAATGAATGGGTAAATGACATCTGGGGAGTAAGACCAGGCTAGGGGCATGAGAAAGGCGTTGATGGCCCTCTTGACTTGCTTAGCGTGGTCCGCTCGATCCAGAAGCCAGCCATCACCGAACATGGACGCGTCCGAGATTAGGTTGCCAAGCTGAGTGTTGCCTTCAGGTGAGCCACCAAACAGCCACTGCTGCATCGCCAGAACGCTGTCCTTCCACGCCTGTGTTAGTGCCTGCATCTGGGCCTCAAGACCGTTCTGAACTCCAAGTTGATCTGTGCTGCGTTCGAAATCTCGTCAGTAATATTTCTGAATGAATGTAGCTTTTAACATACGCTCTGCTGTTCAAAATATCCTTGGTAAGGGTCAGAGAGTTTTTGACAATATCGTTGGTGGTGTCCTTGACGGTAGAGGCGTCTGTGCCGTCTGCGAATTTGGGACCAATCACTGTATCATAGTCATTAGATGCAGAAATGCCAGAACAAAAGGTAAATTATTACGCTTGTTCCATGCTGGACCCATCACTAGACCCCAGGCAGTCAGTGCGATATCGACCAAGATGGAGATAGCAAGCCCTTCGCTTTCGACAGGGACCTTGCCAAATTCAGACGCGATGCTGGCAATATCATTGCTCAGCACAGCATCGTTGACAGCATTCCAAATGTTGGAGTGCATCTAAAAGAAGTTGAGTGACATGCTATCGGTAAATCTTCGTAGTATGGGGCGGGTCAGACTGACAGCAAAGATGTTCTCAAACGAGTGAAGGATGAAGTATCCAGCCGGATAGTTGACATCATCACACTGAAGATCAAGACTCGTGCATCCGGAACCTTCATCCGAGAAAATCTGAACGAATTAGATGGAATGTGTGAGGGAATCGGGATGGCTGTACTTACCTCGCAGAACATGTCTTGGGGGCCATTGAAATAGTTGGAGACCTGTGGAAGTCAGTGGCAATGTTCGATCTGAGAGAGTGGCTCATCGTAGACAGAATATAGTTGCGTTGTTGGAGAAGTGAATCAACGGGCGACCGTCAGTCAAGTTCTGGTTCCAGCCTTCGAGAACCGATGTCCACGCGCCGCCAGCATTGACCTTCGCCCATCGATCAGGCCCATACATAGTATGATCAGTAACGCCATCGCTTGTGCAAGTGACAGAACGCCAGTCGATGTCCTGCCTCTTGCTGGAAATAGCCAAGCCATTTGCAAGGCAAGACAAAACCGAAGTGGTCAAAAAGAAGGGCTTGATCAAGCGATCCATCTTGAATCTGCTGTTGATTGTGATGGTGAATGCAAGTCTGGGATGACATAGTATGTTGGAAACGGGCTCTTGACAACCTATATATTCACCAAGAATATGTGCCTCATTCAGTGATGGAAGGATTGATATTGATTGTAGATGGAGGCACTGTTCAAAATACACTTGACCTTTTGACATGGTGGCGAAGGATGCTCCTACTCGCTGCTCGGTGGTAGTTTTGGCAAGGACTGGCGTGTCACTGAAACACAGCTTGATCCTTCCAGCTTCTTCCGGTGAGAGAATTACCAATCACACTGGCACGGGTGATGTAATTGAGGCATACCAGCGGCAGAGCAGACACGACTTGGGCTTTGGCGGTTAATTACAGTTATAAGCTTACCACCATACCTCAGCCTAACATTCAGTGCACCAATGACAAGCTCCACCTGCAACACGCGCTCACAGGAAGATATCTGGAACAGGGTTTCACATGCATAAGTGCGCACCTACTTTCGAATCCTTCTGAAAGAGTCTATTCCTTCATTACGCTAGCCAGATCCTCCTCGTATGGTCGGTCTCGCTTGTAGTGTAGCCGTATGATGCTCGGGCGAAGTCGAAACCGCTGATTACACCCTGTAAACGCATCTCAGAGCAGTGATACGACGTCATGAAGATAGATAAACAAGGACAACCTGAAAGAATGGGCTAGTAACTGTTGGTGGCTCTTTGAGATCTTAGGAGAGTTCACGTTAGGTCGGTGCCAATTCTTGTCTAGTGTGCGATTCGGTCTAGGCAAGAAACAAGGAAATCGCTACAATTATACAGCGAATATCAAGGGAAATTCTTCGATTAATCCACTCTCCATATTTTGAGCCGTCTTGGTTCAATCACCGTCCGATGTGGTGGTAAAGTCGTTGCAAGCTTTGCCACACAGCCTTGATAGAGGGCCATTAGTCGTGGCATTGATCTCCAATGCCACTAAGTGGGTTTTGCTTTGCCTGTTTAGCTGCCCTGTCCCTGTTCAGAATCGATGAGATAGGGAGGGTTTGTTCAGGCTAAGATACGATACCAGCTTATGTCCGTCCCTGTACGCCCTTGCTTCTTTGCTTGACTTCGTCTACGCCCTCACGCCCCCCATCCCCCCTTTTCTTTTTGAGTAGTAGGGGTATGTTGCCATTTGAATCTGAAATTGGAACCCCACAATGTTTTACTGACTGCTTGCCAGATTTGCAGTATATACCCTCATACCCTCTCCCATCGACCGCTCTTAGCTGACAAATTGAGCCCTGCCACACACAATCCGGATGCAATTGAGTATGTGCTGATTATCTTGGAAGGAGTGGCTAACTCGGAAGACGAGGTAACATAGCCACCTATCCGTTGTAAGGTAATTGAGCTTGAATGTAATCAATATCGACACTCAGAACTATCGTGACATTGAAACGCAAGAGTAAGCAATACACTTGGCAGGGACAGGGCAGACAATCGAATATAGTGCCCATCTCAGTATGTGCCATCAATATCTGCCAAGGCCAACTTAGGCTCCTCACGATTTATCAACGATGATCCGATACCTGTTATAAATACGTGTCGTCATCTTAGCTATCACTGGAAATGAGCTAAGTAGTTACTGGACATGCGCCGTCCGGATGCTCTTATTAAATGAAAGCCGTCCCGTTGTTTAATGAAACCTCGTATACCTCGTAATACTCTTAGGTGCTGACCACCTTTGTGATTTCTATTCGGCACAGCCGTTCTCCACTTATTTACAGACTTTGTATTTATACATATACACAGATCCCACGAGACGAGGAGCAGTTGCTTTTACTTATAAGCAAGAATCTTGGCGACTGCCATCTCGGCAACGACCATGACAATTGTCTGGCTGTTACCAGTAGGAAGATCGGGGTGAATGCTAGCATCAGAAATGAACTATATAATTCAATTAGTGTACTGCCATCAGATATGATACGATAGGAGACTTACCAAATTGTCCATTCCGTACACCTTTGTGTTCGTGTCGACAACTGACGAACCACCCTTACGCCCGTCATCGGTGCCCATCTTTGCAGTGCCGACATAGTGGTTTCCGGAGGTTTGAGAGCCGATGATAGCAGAAGTGTTTGTGTAAGTCTGAAGCTCAAAGCCCGTAGAAGACTCGATGATGGAATCAACCATTTCCTGGACGAACGAGGTTGCGGCCTCGCGGTCCCCTTCAGTCTGGAGATAAGGCGCTGTCTCAATAGTAGTGCTGCCATCTTCAGACAGTCCCAAGACACCCTCTGATGTGAGGCCGTGGGTCATGTAAACCTTGATCTGGACAATACCCTCGCCCGATGCTGCGCAAGATCCTTGGTAGAATCGGGTGGCACCGTCAGATCCTTCATTGGAGCTGAAGAAAATAAGACGGTGTCGGCCCTGAGTCAGGATACCGGAGGATTTGCTCTCATACACGTCGATGTCGGTAATATCAGAGCCGTCAACTACGCCGGTGGTATTGAAAACATTCCAAGTCTCGTTCGTCTTCACGTTGATGGAGAAAATAGGGTGATCCTTGAGGTTCTTGCCGACGGGTAGCTCGATCCAGTCCTTCTTCGGAGGAAGCGTGACACCAGTCTTGTTCGCAGTCAAGATCTGGGCCTTAGGTCCAATGCCAGAGTTGAAGAGAACTCGGGGTGTCGACATCGCACCTGCGGACAGGACAACTCTGCCCTTCTTGCTGAGCTTGATGGTTTCGCGGGTTCCATTAGTCTCGACCTCGACACCGGTGACGCGAGAGCCTGAGCGCACGAGACGGATGACCTTGGTGCTAAGGCGAAGTGAGAAGTTGTCTCGGGCCTGGGCCAATGGTAGATAGGTTCGGACCGGTCCAGCACGAATGGCGTTCTTGATATTCCAGGAGGGGTAGCTGTAGACTTGATGTTTTTCGTTGGGTTGCTTGATCATGTCAACCGACTTCCAGCCGAGGCCGCTGAAAAAGGTAGAGAGGGTGTCATAGAGACCCTGATCGTACCGTTGTCCGTCTTGTGAAGGAAGGACAGTTCCGGGGTTTCGTGCATACAGCCTCTTGGCCGCAGGTGCGACGTTGCTCCACTTCCAGCCCTTGGGCCACTTATCGTCAAAGTCATGGTCTGGTGGGTGAACAAACACCATGTAGTTGATGGTGACGCCGCCACCGAGAACACATGCAGCATAGCCGCCGGTGTCAGTGCACATGTAGTTGGTAAGACTTCCAACTGCCGAAGTCAAACCCGGCACATCAACAGGTGTTAGCGTCTCATTCCAGCTCAGCGTGTTGTTGGAGCCAGTGTCAACAGTCGGGCCAGAGCCTTGCTCAAGCAGTAGGACCTTCTTGTTGGCTGCCGAGAGTCGCTCAGCTGTAATGATGCCAGCAGGGCCACCACCAACCACGATGTAGTCGTACGTCGAGGCCGCAGCCGCGGTCACGGCCGCGGTCAAGGCCGTAAGGCCTCCAAGAGAGATCAAGCGCATGGTGAAATTGCGAAATTGGTATAGAAAGAAAGACAACTGGTGTGGTTTACCAATGGGGTCAAATGCACGGTGGCGGGGGAGATGCAGATCTTTATCCTCTACTTTGCAACAAGCAACCAGGCCTATCCGACATACCGCCGATGGATGAAGCGTAATTACTGAACGTTATTGATTCAGGGCATCTTACTAACTGACTTGTTTCAACTACTGGCCTATCCCACATGGCTTGCCGCGCGTTTGGGTCGGCAATACAAGTCTTGTCCTTGTCGTACCCATATTTACTAAGCAATGGTGGACAGAAAACCGGGAACACTAACATCACGTAGATGTCTGCACGGTTCATGCCGAAAATTTCTTATGCCCGCACTTGTCAAATTAGGCCCGTTGGGGAAGTTCTTGCCACTGTGCAGTAACATGCCCCTGACACGGGTCATCGGGGACGTCCGTTCAAGCGCCACAAGCGGAGATCCCTCCAGAACGCCTCATAGAAATCCTGATGTGATGTAATAAATGGAGAAAATACTAGTTTACTCCGAGGAAAACCCATAAGCTCACAAGTCCGAGGTTTTCCTTGGATTCACTCGGCACTTTGCAACAAGCGATTCGGCACATCCAAGCCAACAGCCACTTTCAGTTAAGCCTATTTCATGAGCTAGGCCGATACCTTCGTCAAAGAGAGAGCTAAAGGAATACTGATCCCGTAGCCTGAATGCAATATCATTCGGCCACACCACTCGACGTAGCTGTGGGATCCCGAGTTATCCGTTCTTACGGACAGACTTGGCAGTATCCACTCCAGGCACGACATTCATCTGCTTCAATTCGGGAGACAGAAGTGGCACCGCTAATAATGCAGGACCCGACCGTTAAAAAATCCATGCCACTTTGACAGCACGCAGATCTTATCTGATCCTTTCCTTGTTTTTGTTTTGCTGTCCGCCCTACGAGGTGGGCTGTGATCCACTATTACTAGACGAGTTCAGGCATCGAGCCGAAATGAAGGACATCGTGGACATGACCCTGCGGCCACGCGCTATTAAAAGCCTGCTGTTGTGAAATACCGGCGAAGCTAATTATCGGCGAAGCAGAGAGAGTGTTGCCCTGACGTAGAAATGAGCCAAAGGGTGAAGCCTGCGGTCAGGAGGAAAAGCGGGCATCATGCCCTGGCTGTACGAAATGGTCCTACTCCTCCTCGCTGTCGCACCATCACGAATTCGTGACTGATGAGTGACCGTTCTCGTTAGTGCACACGGAGGCGTTGGGGATTCTACCGGTGTTATCCCTTCTTGTGGACCTGCTGTGTAATTGGTGGTTAAAATTTATTATGTAGACCACCAATCTCGACAGGAAGCCTTTTGTTTGCTCGTGGATTACCTCGACTCGTGGATGGTTGCCTTGAGTCAAACAAAGTTCAGGGCTAAGACACAGAGATGACACTAGCTCCAAGCCCAGTCAACGTCCCTGAACCCAACTGACGTCACTGAACCCGAGGCACATTTGAGACCACCCAGATATTGCTTTTCACCTTTGCCACATACGAGCCCTTGAGCAGTCTTGGGCTGAAAAATTCGCGATTGATGGCATGACGCAAAAACTCTTAGCATCCATTTCAGACGTGTGCAGGGAGCACTCCCACCGTCGCCAAGTTGATCGTGGCTAGCGGGGCAGGACGTGATTGGGTGGTTTTATGTCACTTTTTCATTCCCAAACTAGTTTCGCGTCTGAATTAATCGTTTTTGGTCTTTTCAAAGGGTGGTGGCCCTTTACTGACAGCAGGCAGGTTCGTCCGCCTTTGAAGGACCGCCAATCGCCACCAAAACACATCTGTTAACCTCTTGAGCACTAGGCGAAACGTTGAGGGCAGGGTTATGTTCGAAGAAATCTGCTGACTTAAGTGCAACGGTAACGATCTCAATCGGCATGACAGGGTAATCCTCCACGCGAGGTTTGTGCGTTAGTCCGCAGGTAGTCCAAAATACTAAGTCCTCACCGCGGACGTTATCATTCTGGGCCGCGTAGTCCGCAGCACCATCCCCTCCTCTCATACTTTGGTTTGTCCATTTGCCACCAGCAGAGATCGCCATCACGATGTCTAGTAACCCACACATTAGGCGCAGCCATTTTGATTGCAGAAGGTCTAGAGGGAAAGAGAATCAAGGTCTAGCTCCTAGGGCCGGCCAGCAATATATTTATCTTCATTTAAGCTTCCTATCGTGTAGGAGCTGGAAAGGCTTGATTTTAGGTAACTGTGAAAGTATTGGGTCTTGAAATGCTTAAAACATGAAGAAAATCGTGTTGTTTTGGCTTCTTAGCAGCAGCAACTCGCCCTTGATGAAGCAGACAGCCAATTCAATAGTCTCTCTCATAAATACGGTATCTGATGACATTCTAGGATGTGCCTGCGATGTGTTGGCGAAATATTTATACATACTCGTTTGAACCCAACACAGAGTGATCTAGCTACTATGCAGGCTCGAACGAAATCCATGATTATTTCATCAGATTTGCCTGCAAGTACGATCTGGAGAAATGCTTATGGTCACCTACAGTCACTCCCTCAGGAATATACTCTTTGCTGGAATGCTGGTACCTTCTCCATTCGATCCTACACTGCTTATTCCATCCCTTAGCCGAGCTCAGCAATACGTACACCGGCCTTATGTACAGAGTAACCCGAGAACCATTGGCTAATGTGTGCTTAAACCACCCTTCTCTGAACATATTTGCCTGGAATCGGGAGGGATTTCCTTGAGAAACAATGTTTTCCGGTACAATCCAGCTCAAAGAATCTGACAACCTCGGCGGCTTGGTCTGGGATATTGTGATCCACCCCTTCTGCCAGAAAACCCTCGAGGAGACCTTTGCGGCCATAAACATATTTTGTCCAATTAGTTTCCGGGTTGTTTTCCTCAATCCGAATGGGTTTATGTCCTGTATGCAGAATGGTGCTCCAGAGTTTGACCTCATTGTAGTAGTTGGTAACGTTAATGATATTGTCAATATTTCCGTGGAGGACCTGCATCTTAGGCCGAGGCCCCTTGTACTTCGGGTACGCTCCAAGTACAAGCTCCGCCCATTCTTTGCCGGTTCGGTCAATCTGACCCGTTGCGCAATCGCTATTCCATACGGCATACCCGTCACCAGCGTAGCAACCAAAAGGGACCCCAGCGAAGGCCGACCCGGCGGCAAACAACTCTGGGTACGAGCCGATCAAGACATTAGTCATCATTGCGCCCGAACTAATGCCTGTAACGAAGACTCGATCTTTATCGACGTCGTAGTTGGCCAGAGTCCACCGGACCATGCTGGCTATTCCGAGTGAGTCTCCTCCTGCATTATGGTGAAGAGTCTGTGTGGAAGAGACATCCCAACAGTTGTCTGCAGCCCATGGTGATGATGGGTAGATGGTGATGAAGCCTAATTCATCGGCCAGCGGACGCCATGGTTTCCAGTCGAAAGCATTCTGTGCCGTTCCGTGGCACCAGTGTGGATAGACCAGAAGAGGAGCAGAGGGCCGAAAAGAGTCCGGGACGTAGAGGTAGAAGGAGACATTGGTGGGGTTGGGCCCAAATGAGGTGACTTGCTGAAGCTCCGCGGCAGAGACAAGTGCCGCAAATCCGGCGAGCAAGGAAGTGATTCGAAACATCCTCCTAAGCTCTATCCGCCTTCGATGAGACCTGAGACTTCTATACTGCCAAAGTTGAAGGATACTACCCCACAGCGCTCTAAAATCGAGGTGTCTCCGTGTTGCTTTCACTTAAGACTGCAAACTTATATCCATATTTCTAATGCTGGGTAGTGGACTGAATCTGGACGATACGGTGCGCGCAGTTGATGTTCCGTGGTTCCCAAGACGGCGTGCTGACACCATCTATTCCATATTCCGTGAACGAATTGGCCACGGAACTTCGACATTCCGTACCAAAGCGGGTTTAGTATTAGTCTGCTAGTGTGTGGAGCAACGTCAACCAACCCCTCATCACCCACATCAAACATTGAGAGATTCGATAACAGAAAGGATCAAGAGACATGGGAATTCGGAAAATGCAATACAGGCTACTTCCTAGCTTGAAGGAGCTGGAAAATCTTGATTTTTGGCGAGTGTGGAAGCGTTGGGTAAAATATGTGTTTTGGGGGGGGCTTTGTGGCAGCAACTCACCATCGATGGAGCGGACAGCTATTTCCCTATTATTCCAGCGTCAGATTCGCTGACAACCATCCTCCTGCTCGCGCCTACGTGATGTGCAAGACATTCATTCTCGGCTTTAAGGAATTTCATTTTATACACACGAGCACGACAAGAACGATCTCGTGGTTCCTCCATCAAGCTATAGCCTTCTTACTTTTTTATGAATAATTATCTACATGCCTCCATTTCAATTAAAGTATCTTAGATTATGGACTCGTCAGTGCCACTGAGGTTTTGAGTCATAAGCAGGCTTGCGCGTCTACCATGAATAAACTCCCTGCACGAAGAACGTGACTCGAGAATGTAGTAACATCCATAATTCACATCCGCAATTGTGACGATCGGTCTTCCACACTAGGCAATGAGTCTGGGGTTGGGTGATCCTGATTGAGGGTTATGTTCGCAATGAATCAGGCTTGTTAGGACTTGAATAATGTCAGTCACGTCTGGTGATAGTAGAGTGATCGGTACTTACTATAACTAAGTAATATTGATAGCTGAGGAGCTGCTTATACTATAGGTAGGTACTACATATTGCTATCTATAACTGCCTTTCAGGGTTAGGCCGTGACAAGGGCTTAGTAATAAACAGACAACCTTAAAGGTTTTTTTATTTATTATTCATTCTAGATGTCTGTCTTGCATGGTCCAAGTTTCACGCATGAAAGTAGAGGGGACACTAGAGATTGACCAGATACATACACCATTAAGGTGGTTCACCATCGCTGCAAAGGTTTTCAACATGTTTCAAATCAGACGAGAACACCAACAGAGACCCAAGCATTGCGGACAATGATCGATGCAGGAACGCCGAACAGCCTGTTGGCTTGATCAACCGTCACATCAGCCCATTTCTTGAAAGAGATATCCCCACCAAATTGCCTAACGCGTCGGTCCCTCAAAGTCTCATACCAAATCCTTCCTGCCTTCTCCCAAGCATACCCACCGAAGCCAATGGCAATCAAGTAGAATGCGCGATTGGGGATACCCGAGGTATCGTGAACATCTAGGCCATCGTTGTACTGGCTGAAATGGGCGATCTGACGGTCTCGACCAAGGATCGGATCGTTGAATGCAGTCCCCGGGTTTGCGATGCTGCGGAGAGCTGCACCTTTGAAAGCAACGGGGAACAGATTCTGACCAGTCAGCCAATCAGCATCTGCCGCGGTCTGATTGAAGTGCCACTGCTCAACCAATGCGGCAAAGACATCAGAGATGGACTCGTTCAGGCCTCCGGCCTGGGCCCTGTATGAGATCCCAGCGGTGTATTGGGTGATGGCGTGGGTCAATTCGTGTGCGACAACGTCCAGGGAATCCGTAAAATAGTCGAAGGTGATGCCATCACCATCTCCGAAAACAAACTGGACGCCGTTCCAGAAGGCGTTGTTGTACCCGAGGGTTTCCGGGTCAGGGTTGTGATGAATAGTAACAATAGGAGTCCCGCCGTTGCCGTTGATGGCGTTGCGACCAAACACGGTGTGGAAGAATTTGACCGTGATGCCGACACCGTCATAGACATTGTTGACCTGTCTGTCGCGTATGCGCGCAGAACTTTCAGCGCGAGCAAGGGTGCCAGGAAGAGGGGAAAGGTTTCCCCCATCGTAGACGGCGCGCCTCAGAACGAGAGCCGCGGCTTCAGGGAGATGGGGCTTATCCGTCGCGGCAGGGCCAACGAGAGCAGCTCTCTGTTCACGAATCTTAGCATCTGACCTCAACGTTGCCCTTGCACTCTCTCGAGTCTTGTCGTCTGCTATTTCACTCTGGGCGACATGTTCAAGAATACCGGGCGGGACAAAGCCTGATCTCACAATTGGTGCTTGGGCTGCCGGAACGTCAGAATCGCCAGGAGCAGTGGGTGCTTCACCGCTCGTGAGGGCATTCACACGCCGCTCGCGGAAGTCCTGATCGGCTGATAGGGTGTTAATAGCAGCCTGACGCGCTTCGTCTGGAAGAGCCTCAGACTTTGACTCGGCAATGTTCTGGAGGATATAAGCGGGGACGAAGTGGCACATCTGCAACGAGAGGTTAGCATGCAATCAAAAACAGCGACTCTAAGAGTCCTACAGCTCTGGATTGGTGTTGATTGCACATGATGGTTGGTTGATAGGTATTTTGCAAAGCAAAGGGCAGAAAGGTCAATATTTGTTTTAGATAGTAGTTGAACTTGGGTGATTCTTGGATGATGAATCTGCATTTGATGCTCGACACCGATACCTTTTATTTATACCTCAATTATGGACGCACGGTCAAGAGCAGCCCCCAAGCAGGCTGCAACGCCTTTCACATATCCAACACACTGTATCTTGACCTAAACCAAAGCAAATCCTTGGTCATTATCGAAAACTTAGTCCTGCAGTACCCAACTCTGTTGCCATTTTCCCGATTCATTGTCGTATAAGAAAGAGATGTACAGCTACCGACGTGGCTTCGCAGCAAATTGCGCGAAGGCGTCAACGAGGATAATGGGTGGTGTGCTCGACAAGATGATGGTTGAGGCTGAGGCAAAGTTTAAGGCTGAGAAGAATCGGCGACCTCGGAAGAACCTTGGTGAAGGACGTCCATAGTGGGACTGTATGGAGGTGTCACAACAGAAGCTTGGCGATTTCGCAGAAGGGACGATGCATTAGGTTCGTTACCAGAAGTGAACGACATATCCGGCTCTTTGAGAGTAGAGGCGAGGTCCAGAAGTGCTGTTCTTTGCTGTTAAGCCGGGGAAGGGTGGTTCCTGGTTACAGCCATGAGTGAACGCCGTATCTGGCTACTAAAGCCATGAATGAGGGGTACTGTATCCTACGCTGGCGTGATGCCTGGACCTGCGAACTTAGAATCCATGCAGGAGTGCCGTCTTTGTTTGTGGTTGGGCTCACCGTCAATGCAGCCACCACCGGCTTCGCGAGGAACTTGATAACGCAAGGAAACGCTGCTATTGCTGTCGCAGTGTCGCTGGCTATGATGTCGGTTGGTGGTGCTTGCCAGTCCGCTATCCTTTGCTTTGTTTCGCCCGACCATCACTCCGCAGCAGCCTTCAAGACAGCTGTCTCTAGCTCACTGATCCGTACCAGAATCAGCAGGAACAAGGCCTTTTTCTGCCTCCTCGTGCCACGCATTCAGCTTTCATTGAGAGCAGTTAGTTGGGAGCAATTACGAATGCCACCACGCTAGCGGTGTCAAACGGATGGGAAAATCCTGCCCCATAGGGAAGTTTGCAGCAACCACCTCGTATTGGGCTTCTGGTGCACAGGCAGGTGGACATTCAGCTGCCGCAGGATCCCTCCCTTTGTGGCTCGCCTCCGTCGTGAGCTGAAATGGATCTGCAATGTTATTGAAAGTATCTCCTGCGGATGTCGCCATCTTGAAGTCGACGGAAAGTTTCATTCAATCCCTATCCGCACTTTGCCGGAGGTTTTCTCAATTCCTCCACACCATCAGTTATTTCTGCAGCCACCCGACTTCAAATTCTTCCTTACCAGTTTGCAATATGTAGTTTCTGCCGCAAGTATACTACCAGTTATGTTAAACTTGCTATCTATCTTAATTTAGAAGACAGAATCAACATATGATATTATTATAAGCTTATATATAGTTTTTTATTATAGGAGAATATATAAGCTAGTATTCATTAAAATACAGAAATACGATTACGCTTCCTTATTCTTAACCGATGATAGTAGCATCATGTATTATTATCTAAAATTTCACTTTCTAGGTAGTTTAGTCGCTTGCTCTAACGTAAGACGTGTGCCACTATGAGAAGAAAAGCTATTATGTACGCCACCCTTCCGATCCTTGAAAAAGTGTATCAACTGCCGAACAAATTAGAAATCGTTGAAATTGGGGCGCGCGGCGCCAAAGGTGCTTTTTTGAGTAAGGCTGAATAAGATCTCATGTCGCTAATACCAATCAGAACATGACAGTCCCCCTATGGTGCTAGGCACAAAGTTTAGTAGTGAGATCCTTTTTGCAAGCAGACATCATCCATATTAGTGACGAAGTTTATAGTCATTTAGGGATCATCACTAAAGACCCCTAACAAGCTTTTTTGTCTGGCGCTGCGAGGTTTCCACATTCTCAAGTCATGTGGTGAGCCTCAGCGTTACATCTGGCATTGCGGCGCATTCAGCCGCACTGGTGTGTTTGTACTTGACAGTATGTACAGCGCTCTCACGATATCAAGCACAATCACTACCGGATTTCAAACCCCAGTCAGGTTTTGGTTGTGCGGCGAATCCTACGCTCCTCCTCGACGGTGATCGGGGAGAGGACCTTTAGTCCATCTAACTGGCGGATGCAAGCTCGAGGTCCAGGGGCCACGACTGCCATTCACACCGTGAACTCAACGGACCACTGTGAACTCGAGGGCTCCCGAGGAAGGACATTCCAACCATCGTATAACCCAAATGTAGAACAAGGCGTTTGCACTACATCAACATGATTTCATCATTACTGTCTTGTCCCAAGCTTAAAAAGTGAGACCAGTAATGGTGACAGACCTGCGTTTGCTCCTGTTCGTACTCGGTAGGAGAGGTTTTGGCGTTTTGTTCAAGAACAGCTCCTATCGCCGCGCCTACTTGCTCCGCTCTTGCAAACTACCGCTGCTCCGTCGACCCTATCGGCCCATTCAAACCTTGCTCGTGAACTCACAGATACCATACAGCCCTCCCCGCGCCGCCAGTTCACCATGACCACCATCGTCGACTCCTCGACGCAGGCAGCGCCAAATATGACGCCTGAGTATGAGGTCAAGCTCCTGCTCAAACCCACCGCAGTCCTCGACCCCAATAAGGAGCTCAAGAGCACCGTCCTGTCGACTTTCGACATACCCCCAAGCGTCACAGAGCTGAATGTCCAGTTTCTCGACACAAGCAACAAGGACCTCTATACCGCCGGCTGGAGCGCCCGCATCCGCAAGATTGAGAAAGAGGATGACCTGGAGCTGACTTATAAGAAGCGGTATGACATTATAAGCGGTGACATTGATGCCGCGCTCACTACGGCCAATAACGATGGTTTTGACGCCGGCGACGCGAAGTACGAGGCGCAAGTCGAATGGGGCTACCAGAAACAGACACTCTCTATCAGCCGCAAGAAAAAGGCGGAGGATTCTGGGAATACCGGGGTGGACCTGCCAGGACCGAGCGAATCGTGTGCGATGCTGGTCGACAAAGCGCCCGATAAGTTCGACAACTCGCTGGGCAGCAAATGGGGCACCGGCGTGTTAGCAAAGTCGCGTATTTTTGGACCGGTCCTCGCCAGGCGCTCCATTGGCACATGGGAGGGGATGCGGCTCTACATCGAGGTCTGGCCCATCCTCGACTGCGCGGGCACGGGATTCGACTACCTCGTCGAGGCGTCTTTCAAAACGGAGATAAGCACGACAGCCTCGACTAAGCACGACAGCTTCATCTCCTACCTGCAGGGCAAGGGTTGGTTTCTCCCGGAGGACTCGCTGAAGACGCAGCTCATTATGGAGCGCTATAATAGGGAAAATTTGGGGGCGGCAGCCCAATGAAGAGGAAACCCCTTACAGACTAAGAGCAAGACATTGCATCAGCTCCGTTCATTGTTACGGCAAATAAAGATATACTTGTGTAAAAGGGTCATGGTGATGGTGAAACTAAATGGAATCGTTGTTGTGATAACCGCCGAAATAACACGTCTTTGATCATCTATTAAAACAGTTTATTTTAGCCATGCCAACGAGAAATCGCCACTTAATAGAGTGGAAGGTGCAGGCCATATTTGTGGCGACAGTTACGGCGGAGCCTTTTCCTTTGTTCCCCGAGAGGCCTGAGAGCACCACATTCTAGCCCTTCAGCACGCCCAGAATGTAGATGTTGAAATCACCTTCCTTTGTTGGCAATAATGCGTAGCCGCTTGAGACTTGCGGCTCCTAGATCAATCGGGATGCCGCTAAGTACCAATTCTCAGGAAACGATTTGCTATCACTTATCTCACAGTGATTTGCATGTGATATTCAACGCACCAATCATAGATATTCCCAGTGGTAGGGCTCGACATGCTGACACGGGCTGTTGTCATCTTGCATACAGCGTTGAATTTACCATGTGATATAAATCTTAGGATGAAAAAGCCCTTGGAAGTTATCATTGGGCTTGATATTTACGACACCACAAGAAGAGGGGCTTCTATACTTACCCTATGAGGGTGAGCAAGGAGAGTGGGAAAGTCGTGGATATGTAGATGCTTTAACCCACGCCCTTGAAGTGACAATGTTCCAGCTTAACAAATGATGATTCACACGTGCAGCAGAGTAAGAAGCTTTTTGGACTTGTCGCATGGAATTTCATGATGACGTGCGTAATGCTGTGATGTCTACGTATTTTCAGCACGTGAAAGTTCCTGCCAAGGAACCACTACAAGACCTCTTGCTAGACTCCAAATACGATAGCCATTATTATTCCTACATCATCATCAAAGTGCGTCGCTCCAGTATGTTGCTCTCCAGCGAGATGTCCGAGAGACTCAACAGGCCGACGCGTTCCCAGTATGTATACTCGTTGGCTGCTGGTGGATGCTGTTCTTGAACGATGAGAACCTTCATCTCCTTACTACTGCCCTTGTGTTGTACGACGATGCCGAGCCATGACCCCTCTAACAACCTCTGTCGCCAGTTTTGCACGACTGAAGCGCCGTCCTCACGTGGCCGAACATAGTCAGAAGGCGAGTAGTCATTCCGAGTCGAGTAATAAGTTCCATCCCATACAGGGTCGCCAATCGCCACGATGCCTTTCCAATCGTGCCTCTTCTCATGGGCGTTGTATTGCGTGTAGAGGCGGGCCGTGACTATGCATGCTCGGATACAAAGGACGTAGTGGCGACCCGAGAAGCCGATATCAGACGGAACTTCCTCCTCGCTCATGGCCTGGACAAGCCGTCGGTAGCAATCGTTCCAGGGAATGATAGTCGTCCCGTTGCAGACAACGGACAGGTCCACGTCAAACCCGCTGCCGCAGACGAGGCTGGGCGGCTCTCCAGAGACCACACCACGCCAACCCGTCCAGGACCAGCTGGGGAATTCGCGTCGTCGACACGACAACCACGTGGCCGCCGTGTGAGGCGTACCACAGCGGTACCACCTGCTCCAAATCCTGCCAGTTGGGATTTGCGCCGTGCTTGAGAAGCTGAAACACGACAGCCGTATGGCTGTTTTCCGCAGCGAGTGGCAGAGGTGTTCGGCCGTCGTAGTCTCTCGCGTTGACGTCTAAGTGCGGCTCTGCCCGAAGTAGAGCCTTAACCACGCTATCGTCGCCTGCCTGCACGGCACGTAAAAGTGGAGTCTGGCCGTAGCTTGCTTGAACACAAGACATAATTCGGGGTAGAAAGAGAGGATGCCTGTGCTGTATTTGATATCAAGAACGGAAGCGTATTTTAGGCATGTGTGAGCTGGACAGTGGGTTATTATAAAAGAGTAGGAAGGACATACACACAGATAGGAATGTGGGCAGTATCCTATCAGGTAGAGACATCAGAAGAACGCGTGGGCATGCTAACACAAAGCAACCAGGCCAGACCTAACCCCTCATGATCCGGGGTTCTCCCCCAGTAGTCTGGGGAAATCCGTGGCTGTATCTGATTGACTGGCTGGCCGAGGTAAGCATATGTCCTCAGTCATGGCTGAAGTACGTTGATATTTGAAATCCCCCGAGATGAGTTACACACAACACAGTACGTACACATCATGTACTGCCGAAGGTCAACAACAGAGGTCGTACGGAGTGAGCATCACGGGGATTCGAATTATGGGCCATCCTGCTGGCCAAACCAGTAGGCCACCCAGCTTGATCAATATGCATTGCCGTGTTACGGATCGACTGCACGGTACTTGCTACAACTACGTCACCTACAATTTCGGAGAGGCCGAGCGGCCTCGCTCGTATTGTATGTGGTGTGGTGGCGCAGTTTCCGAGACATTGGACCTCGAGACCGAGCTATGCGAGCTTAGTGACCCGCGGACGTCTAGCAACCCAAATTGACGGTTTGCAGAGCATGTCTGCTGGTGATGGAAATTGGCACCCGCCTTCATGGCGTCGCCCAGCAGGATGAGGCAACCACCAAGTAGCCGTCCACCAGCCCAGGCGATAGTGCTAGTAATCTCAGAACCGGCAGGGTAAGAAAACTCCGTCAGAACCTCAAGAATGACGGGGATAATGGCAAGCGACGCAACACCTAAGACACCGAGAAGAGCATATAGGCAAGCAACGTCCCTTGCCATTGGCACCCATATCAAGACCAGGTAGCAGAGGGTTCCAAAAAAAGACGTTGTATTTAATTACGAGCAGGAACTTCCTAGTTCGGTCAACAATCAGTGCTAAAATACCAGAGGCCACCAGTCCTAAAACAATGAGCAAAACGCCGCCGATGCCAGCCTCGGAGTCAGAAAAGCCATATAGTTTGACGATCTAGTTAATCAGACTCGCTGTGGAGACGAAGAGGCCAGTGAAGATCCAGAGGGGAATGATAATGAGAAAGCACTCGAGCGAGGTGATCAGTGCGCGCAGAGATTAGCGAATTGACGGCCGTCTTGTGGCACTCGAGTGTGCTGGTGGAGTGGCCGGCGTGCCCGGTATGAAAAAGCCGATACCAGCCTTTCGATGACCAGAAAGAGTCACAGGACCGATTGCCAAGAGACGTTATTTTGTGTGACGATACTGAAGAGGCTGCGTCACTTGTTTAGATTCCATACGTGCAATTTGGAGTTTTGATTGCTAGGTTCTGCACCTCAATATTGTCTCTTATTGCCCTCCGTGCTTGTTGAGCCCCTCCTTCACAATGCTCCAGGCCACAATGGCTCATTCTATTCAAAATACAAGATTGTAAATTACTGCACCTTTCTATCTCAAGGACGCTCTTCCAGGCTTTGCAAATTTACCAACTCAGCATAATACCCACTTTTACGAAGCAATTCGCCATGTTTTCCTTGCTCTACGATACGACCTTGATCAAATACGAATATGACATCGGCTTTCTGAATCGTGCTGAGTCGATGCGCAACGGCAATGGTGGTGCGCCCCTTTGCTGCCTTGTCGAGTGCTGCCTGGACGACATGCTCGGATTCAGAATCGAGCGCAGATGTAGCCTCATCTAGAAGAAGGATTTTTGGGTCGCGAATCAGGGCCCGAACGATGGCAATGCGCTGTTTCTGCCCTCCCGATAGCAGAGCTCCCTTGCTCCCAACGGTTGTTTCGAGGCCATCGGGCAGGGAAACAATGAAATCGTGGATATTGGCCTCACGACAGGCACGCTCAATGGCACTATCAGAAACGTCTCCTTCTGAAGTTCCTAGAAGAATGTTTTCCCTGATGGTTCCTTGATAGAGTGTAGGCTCCTGGCTAACGAGGGCTATCAGAGCGCGGTAGTCATTGACGTTGAGGGTGCTGATATCTTTGCCGTCGATGAATACACCGCCTTTAATCGGGTTATAAAATCTCTCAAGCAATGAGATGCTGGTGCTTTTTCCGCAGCCTGAAGCGCCGACTAAAGCGACGTATTGACCGGGACGGATGTCGAGATCAATACCACGGAGAACAGGCTGATCAAGCCGCGTAGGGTAGCGAAAGTGCACATTGCGAAACTCGATATGGCCTTCGACGCTGGCAACTGCTTCGCCCTCTTGAGACCAAGTATCAATCTTCGGCTCTCTGTCAACCAGTTCCTTTAGTTCCTGTGCAGCTGAATACGCTTTGCTCATATCACCAGCATAGGTAAAGACGGCGCCAGCGGATTGTGCACTAAAGATGACCGATGCAAAGCAGACGAAAAACTGGAACATCGAGTATTGCCCCTTTGCGATCAATGTTCCACCATACCAGAAACAGAGCGCAAAAATAAGGAAAGTCAGAGATTCCGAGAGTGCGAAGAGGAGTGTTGATTTGGACACGGAAATCAAGCTTGACCGTTGCTGCTCTGCCAATGATTTCTGGTACTGGCGCAGGATGTCCTCCTCACGAGTGAGAGATGCAATAGTGCGGATTGACGACATCGCCTCCGAGGCATAGCTTGCCGATTCCACGTACGCGTTCTTACAACGACGTTCATAGTGGGAAAGTATCCAGAGCCGGAAGTAGCCGCAAGCAAGCAATATGGGAACCGTCGAGGTACAGACTAGCGCAAGCTTCCACCCAATTGCAATGCCAACGATCAATCCCGCTACCAGAGTCGTGGTGACCATCAGAAGAGTTCCCAAGGTCACACCACTAAGCCCAGCAAGGTCCGCTGTTTTAGTCGACAGAAACGATGTAAGCGCACCGGACGTGTTCTTTTCGACGTCGAAGAAGCATATGTCCTGGCGAAGAATGGCGCGAAACGCTGCAGATCGTGCCCGATAGATGAGCCGCTCGGAGCATTTGGCAAACAAAATTCCGTGGGCTATGTACGCGATAAGCAGCACGCCAGCGAGCATGACGTACATTGCGGCCCAGAAATCCGAGTCGTGCTTGATTTGGGCCTGGGTTGCGGGAGTAATGGGAGTTGATAGAGTGCTGATGGCCTTGGCGAGCAAGACGGCTTGGGTGGGAGTAGCACCGCCGCAAATGACGGAGAAGAAGAGCCCGATGGCCATCAAGAGCACTTCCTTTCTATTGAAAGATGCGATGAACTTTGTCAAGATCCACAGAGAATGCTCTTTCCTTTCTAGCAGCTCGAGTTCTTGGTCGATGTTAACACCAGAATACGTAGTGGAAGATCGCTGCAGTTTGTTGACTGTCGTCTCCTCTGGAATTCCAATCTCCTTTGAAAAAGACCCGTTGTTCTTAGGTTGAATGGGCTTTTCATCATCGTCTAGTGATGTGTTGTCGTCTTCCATGTCCGTCTCCTGGGCAATGTTTTGAGCCTCAACAAGCGCGGCGTATTGGCCCTTCTTTTGAAGAAGTTCTTCGTGCGTTCCTTGCTCGACAATCTTCCCGGATGCCATGACCACAATGTTGTGGGCGTTCCGAATCGTCGACAGACGGTGGGCGATTACGATCGTGGTGCGACTTTCAGAAGCAGCCTCCAACGCTGCTTGGACAACGCCTTCGGACTTCGTGTCTAGAGCCGACGTTGCTTCATCAAGCAGAAGGACTAAAATACTCATTAATTATTCTCAATCGTCAAGTTAGAATTGCGAGGTCACTTACTCCTTGGGTCTGAAACAATGGCTCTCGCAATGGCGATCCTCTGTTTTTGTCCGCCAGACATCAAAAAGCCGCGTGTACCAACATTCGTCTCATACCCTTCTGGGAGCCCGGTGATGAAGTCGTGTGCGTTAGCCTTTCTCGCAGCCTCGATGACTAGTTCCCGCTGTGTCTCGTCGCTCGCCTGCTCGTGCTTGGTGCCGATTAAACCGTGTTTGATGTTCTGGAAAATTGTGGTACTGAATAGTGTGGGTTCCTGACCAACTAACGAAATCTGCTGGCGCATCCATCGGAGGTTCAGGGTGGTGATGTCGTGCCCATCGAGAAAAACAGTGCCTCCAATGGGCTCGTAAAACCTCTCAATAAGCCCAACAATTGTGCTTTTGCCGGAGCCTGATGCACCCACCAAAGCTGTCGTTTTTCCAGCCGGAACTTCGAGGCTAACGTCATCCATTACGATAACTTCTGGGCGGGAAGGATATATGTGCTTGATGTTCTCGAGACGGATAGATCCCTGGAGTTCCTCCAACTTATCGCCAGACTCACTGAAAGGATCCAAAGGGGATTCACGATCGATTGTGCAAAAGATCTTAGATGCGGCTGCCAAAGCAGTCGAAAACGCCTGGGCATTTGGTGCCACATTTCCGATGCTGAAAGAGCCAAGAATAATAGCCATGACGGTAACGAGGACCTTTTCGAAAGACAGTCCTTCATAAACGACGTACTGGCCGCCTTGCCAAAATGCTAGCGCGTATCCCAAGTGCATTATGAGGTTCATCCCGGCGAGGAGCACGCCCATGGAGGACTTCAAGCGAAACCCGAAATATTCAGTCTTCGATAGGTGTGTTTCGTATTGTTTTGCGAGTCGGTCTTGGGCTCCAAATGCAACGGCGTTCCGGATCGAGTTGAGCACTTCTTCGGCTAGACTGCCTCCCAAAGCGCCGGTGCTGATCTGTTGCTTGCTGTACTTCAATAAGAAAATCGACCCTACGGCCATGTTAAGCACCAAGGCGACCATGACAGACATCAGGATGAGAGCCAGTTTCCAGTATTTGACGTAACCAATTACAAAGGCTGTAACAAACGTTGAGATCGCGGCGAGAGTGAGGCCGACTTTCTCAGAGATTCCCGCTTGGATCAGGTTGGTGTCTGCAGTGATCCTTGTTATCACCTCCCCGGCGCCGATCTCGTCGAAGAAGCCAATATTCTGGCGTAGACAATGCTCGAGGTAGTGTTCTCTAATTTTAGCGCTGATATGCTCTCCAGTATCTGCCTCTGCTGTTAGACATGCAGAGCATCGCTTTGTTGCATCACTTACATATGAAGCCGACAGTGGAGGTGTATGTGGCTACAAAGCCGCCGATTGCCAAGTAAACAAAGTACACGACGGTATCACTAAGCACGCGTTGAAAATCGCCATAGTCGAATCCGCCATAAAAGAACTCTTGGAACTTCCCCTGTAGGCTGCCAAACACCACAATCATCAGAGGCACCGCGGCACCGCTGGCAATGGACATGATTGCAGAACCAATGATGACAAGGATATCGTTGGTCGATGCATATCGATAGAGGGTTTTGATACCGACCTTGATTTCTGGGATAGTAACCTGCCGTCTCAGGATTGCAGCTTCATCGTCTGAGAGGTTTTTATAGGGATCTTGGTCCGAGTCCTTCAGGTTGACGGCCTTGCTCTCGGTACCTTCCACCACGGTCGGTTCGCTGGCTTGGTCATTGATCTCAGGTTGTACTCCGTCACCTCGCACTTCACTGCCGCGTTGATCTTCAGCGACAAGTGTGTCATCGACATCATGTTCCTCTGCGTGTTCTTTTCTATCGGCTGCTCCTTCAGTCCTTGTTTGTTCTTCGGCCTCGCGTCTGTCTTCGATTCCAGTTCGTTCTATTCCACCTTGCGGACCGAGAGATGTAGGTTCCGCCAATTGCTCGGGTTGAATTAACTCGGCTTTCGATCCTGGAGCCATGGCTGTGGTGATCGCCAGAATATGATTGATAAATTGGAGGAAGAAGACACTTTCGCACACAGAACGAGGTGTGAACACCAAGTGAGGGACATATGAACCAGCAGAATACGAAAATGGAAAACAAGGCATACCATCCCTTAGCTCGCAGTTTCGGGCCCCCGAATCGGCCGCTCGGGGGTTTGCCACTCCCGATCCCTCCAGTTGATGCTGATCAAAACGCATTTGGAACTTTGTCTCAGAATTAGGCGCTGCTTGAGGTGCCATGTCCGGCAACGTGTGGATACTTGCGTGGAGAGGAGGCGGACGGGCCGCAGACACACCGCGTTCAGCCGCTCGCGCCTTCGAGTTGCTACGCTTCAATTGACATGGCCAAATGCAAAACGTCGAGAAATACGAGTTCTGGAACCGTGTTCTGTGGGTTACGCTGGCTTCAGGAGGCCTTGGAGTCACCAAATGCCTTCCAGCCACGCCGGAATGCAGTGTAGCTTCAACCGGCAGCGATGTGGGGATATCTTGGGCACTGGCAGGCAGACTCTACGAAAATTCCAGCCGTGATACCTGTGAGCCAGTGAGATCAGGGGGTTTCCAGAGGGTGGATGCAGCGGGATCGGCTCCATCTCAATGCAGCCAAAGGAACGCTCCTCGGATGTTTTGTCCCGTGGTCGAATACTCAACCATTTCAAAGTGCTCGAACCTTCCGGTAGCTGACCCCAGGCCCCGTCGAAGAACTAAGGACGGGTAGAACCAAAATGTAACAAGCTTGGGGGAACATGCAGGGACGATTCAAAGCCTTTGAGGGCTATTCGATGAGAATGTTTACAGCTCAATGTCAGCTTTTTGAACGATCTATATACACGAGGCTGCTTGAACAGGTGGAATCTACATTGCTAATAACCGACGGAGAATCATTGCGTCAATTGAAATCTCTCAAGGGCTCTGTCGCAGGATTATGATGTCTCCAATGCGTAGCTTTCGTCATCTCTAGTAGCTTTTTGAAACCTTGTGTCACGGCATGGAGTCAGTGAACGGATGGCCTCAGACAACCACGTCATTTGCGTAACGGGTTAATTCAGGCTGAAGAAAACCGGGCCGATGTGCGGAATGTTGTCAATAGCCAGGCGTCTTCCGAGATGAATACCTGGATAGGCTACTCACCTATTTCGCATATCCTATTGTTTACCATAGCCTGGGGCGAGCACGAGAAAACAAGTAGTTGCCCCCATGTGAACGCTGACAGGGCTCTCGTTGAGAAGTCGGACTACGATAAGCCTGTGACTGATGTCTCCCTAGGTGCATGACGCTGGGTGAGGGGGTTTCGCAAGTCAAGAACGTCACATGCTGATGTCGGCGTGATACTTGCATCAAGTAATGGAAACGATGTATCAATTAAACTTGAAAGTTCTATCTGTTCACTCCTCGGGATCCAAATGCCACACATCTCCAACTCGGAAACCCTCTGGGAATGGGTCTGTTGGGTCCAGAACAACCTGCTTAAAGCTCGTGATCCAGGCATTTCCCGTGACAGAAGGGTTAACAGCAGAAAAGTCGCCCACTTTCGTTGTACCTTCGACGCGACCGATGAACTCCGTCCCAATGACGCTCCGATGGTAGAAAGGCTCACCCTCGGCTAATTGTCCTCTCGCGTGAAGAACTGCTAACCGAGCGCAAGTTCCTGTGCCGCAAGGACTCCTATCAAGTCGTCCAGGAGACACAACGACTGTGTTGGTAGCCGCCTTTCCATCTTTGTAGTCTTCAAGAGGCTCTGTGAACTCGAGAATCGTGACTCCGCGAATTCCGGGGTTCTCCGGATGGATCGGGTCGGTCTGCTCTGCAACGGCTCGTTTAATGCGCTCCCCAAGCTCGACAATCTTGGCTCCATTGTTGTTCTTGATCTTGATTCCCACTGAAGCAGCATCCACTAGAACATAGATCATCCCGCCGTAGGCAATGTCTACTTTTATGGTGCCGAGTCCTTCGACCGATACCTCCTTATCAAGCGCAAAGACGAAAGCTGGGACGTTGTGAAACCTAACGCTCTTGCATTTGCCATTACTGCACTCAGCGTATACGGTGACCAGGCCAGCCGGAGTGTCCAGCTTCACCACTGTTTCTGGCTCCTGCATTGGGACCATCCCAGTCTCTAGGAGGCATGTGGCCGTGGCGACAGTGTTGGCTCCTGACATAGGTGGGTATTCTTCGTGCTCCATGATGATGAAGCCATAGTCGGCTTCGGGGTTACAAGGAGGGAGGACGAGGTTATGGCACATGGCGGAGCAGCCGCGAGGCTCGTTGAGGAGGAGTTGCCGGAGGTGGTCCTCTTTCTCCCAGAAGTACCTCATCTTCTCGTACATGGTTTTCCCGGGTACATCGCGAACCCCTCCGACAACAACGTCGCAGACCTCGCCGCCGCAGTGAACACCGACAGTGTTGAAGCTGCGTGAGAAAGGCATTTCTGTCGAAGATAAGTAGCACTAGGTATAAAAAAGAAGGGATGATCAGATACAACAGACAGGGTTTGGATACAGAAAGTCTTGAGGATGGCTTGGGACCATATCAGCCCAAGCTGAAGGAGGGCATCTTATACATCGCCACTCCTCAATCGGAAATAATTACTCGTCAAGGTGCAGCACCCATCACAGACACAGTCCGAAAACGCTCTAGAAATCAATACGAAGGCCAATCAAGAATACCCATCTGGTTCCCATGACCACAGACGGTGTCAGAGGTCAGTTCCGATTCGCCATGCCCGTTTCCTATCGACGCTTGAGATCTCGAGGGTCTCATATTCCTGGGCCATGTTCCACCTCCCCGCATTTGGGTTGGTTAGCTTAGCCGCTCAGTGCGACATCACTGTGCTGATAAAGCGCGCATATTGGGGTCTGCCTGAGCGGGATCGTATCAGTTATACCCACTTAGTCACGACACTACGGGTAACCATCCGAGATGCGCTCTTCAAACCCCAAGGATAGCACTGAAGACGAAGGATACCATGCGCCCAGACTAACCTCATTCTTCTGTAGAAGTTTCGAGTGACGCGAGATGAGGGGTACCAACGTGGCGATACCGGGCGCCAGATTAGCCCACACCCTTGTGATGCAGAAGAGACAAATGCACCGCATACAGGTGACGCAAGGGCGTTGAGGATCCACGCTGCATTGAAAAGGGTCTTCTGAGACACGTCCCGTTCAAAATGATAGCTCATTCATCTTTGCGCTGCTTTTTACTTCGCTCGCGACCGATTGGGAGACGTGCAGGCTTGCCTCTTATCTTCTCTCACAGGCGACACTCGATTGACACTTGCACTCTCACCGCACAAAATGGCCAATATTCAGTATCTCGGCAACGATGTCGTCCACGACTTGCTGATAAACCTCACCAAGGATGAGGTTATCACTTTCCAAAAGACTCTCGAGCAAACCTTCGAGGACTTCTCTGTGGGTGGTGAGCGCCAGTATCAGCCCGATCCAAGCGCCATGGTGCGACCCAATGGCCAACGAACGCTCTTCCGACCCTTCACCTCGGATACGAGCGTTGGTGCCAAACTCATCGTTGAACCCCCGCCAAAGTCAGACGGCAAGAGGGATCCCCTTCACGGCATCCTGATCTTGATGGATGGAGAAGGCAATCCTACCGGCGTTCTAGGTGCCGAGGAAGTGACTGGTTACCGAACATCAATGAACGCCATGGTGCCCTTCTCATGGAGGAACAATGTCGACAACATTGTGATATTTGGAGGTGGAATGCAGGCCTTGTGGCACACCCGCCTTATCCTGACGCTGAGGGGTTCTGAGGTTCAGACCATCACCTACGTGAACACTTCCCAGGACCGGATTGACGCCCTGATCGAAAAGGTCTCCAAGGAGAATGATGCTCGCTGGAAGTCTGGCTGCTCGTTCCACTTCATCGACACCACTGCCTCGGACTTCCAGCAGCAGATCGAGACCCGCCTAAGCGACATCGACTGCGTCTTCTGCACCACTCCTTCCACGAAGCCCCTGTTCCCTGCCAGGTACTTGACCAAACAGAAGAGCAACGGTCGTCAGCCATTCATTTCGGCCATAGGCTCCTGGCAGTCAGACATGATCGAGTTAGATCCCGCCCTGCTGCACCATGGCATCGTTGCCAATGGCGGATACGACCCTGCTAGCGACGAAGCCAAGGGAGTGGTGCTTGTTGATGACCGCAACTATGCTCTCGATAATTCCGGTGAGGTAATCCAGAGCAAGATCACGGCGAAGGATATGGTCGAGCTCGGCCAGATAGTTGCTTTGAAAAGCGGCAGGACTCAACCTCTAAGTGACAAACATGTTGAGGAGACGAACCGTTTTGTCTCTGAAGGCTTTGTTGTTTACAAGAGCATCGGTGTGAGCCTTACGGACCTAGCTGCGGGTAATGCCGTTCTAGCTCTTGCGCAGAAGAAGCAGCACCATTTGTAAAGCGGCTCCAAAAGATGCCTCCGAGTATCTAGCTCAGTAGGGGTACTGTGATCTATGCAAGATCTGGAGCAATGCATACGTCGGAGCTTGGACGGCACTGCTGGCATCAGAGAGCAGTTTGTTGTGCACCGGCGGTGTCGAAGGCAGGGGAGGTCGATGTTAGTGGAAGTTTGGATCCTAAGGCTAAGACCTTGTGTTTTTGAAGAAGACATAGCTCCCTAGCAATGGCTGGCATACCTCAAATGTAAGAAATGACCCTGTGCTTATCTAGTTAAGCCTGAGGCTTTTGAGGAGTTGGAGATGTGACGCGCGGAAAAAAGTAACTCCATACAAATCTATAACGAGAACAACACAGGGATTTAGTATCAAAGTTAGCGATTGAATAAGCGAGTCATTGATTTTATTGAACTATAGATCTTCTTGAGCAATTTTTCTGTTTCCAATTAGCGTTGTATTAAATACTGCGTCATCAGCATCTATCAGCATTCACAATGGTAGTCTCAGCACCAGCTCTAGGGTAGGTGTCTCCAAGAATTCTCTAAGCCAAGGCAAGGGCAACTTTGCGAGATCCGCTAAGCCTATTCTAGCACTATTGTAGAAAATGCTTCGTATCTACGTACTCCATACACACTCAATCTCGTTGGCTAGATAAGTGATTTTTTTTCATTTTTTTTTGACTTTGGTAGCAACAATTCGCCCTCGATGGAGCGGATAGTAGACACTACAGTTGGTCAGACTTAATACCATTTCAGGCATCAAACTCTGTTCAATGAGAAATAATGATCGGGAGCACGCAAGACGAGCAATCATCTGATGCGTAACTCTCTTTATTTATCCGCATGGCTACTATTTTACACTTATCGCCCTCCCTCAGTGTTCGCTAGTGCGATCATGCCCAAGTATTATGGAAGTCGACCTGTTGCAATTATGGTCATCCATTTGTATTGACTATCAACCCCAATTTAGCTAATGAATTGAGCGTTACACATCCTTCATACTAATTCGCATGTGGAATCAGAAATACTGCCAAATTTCCCATTCTTCGACCCATTTCTCACTTAGCGACCCTCTCATGTACAACAAATATTCTCTCGGGGACGTTTTTGAAAGACGCTAGTGATGGAACTATTGATTGCTGCCTTAGATGGGTGAGGATTGGCGTGGCGCTCTCGAATCGGGCTGAAAGTTCAGCTGATACCGTCAAAAACACAAAACCGCGAGACAACCCCGCCTTTGGTATGTGCCAAGATTTCTTCATAGCCATACATTTACGCCTTCAGTTCTAAGTCATGTCAGACCCTATCACGGCCTCAATAGAGATCGGGATCTCAGCCGCCAAGGCCAGTGCTGCGATCGCGACTTGGTGGCAAGTCAGGCAGTCGAACAAACGCGAGGAGGGACAGGGAGCGCCCAGTGGAAGGGGAGCTGGCCTGGATGAAATATTCTTGGTCTTCTCATCTTTGGGTCAGCGACTGATGGCGCTGGATGTCATCAACTACGACGCATTGCCCCAGGCCCTCGCAGCTGTCCTGGCAGCAATGGATACCTCTGAGGACGCTCTTTCTTATGAGCTGGGTCTTTTGGATCCAATATTGCAATATCTTGTTGCTTGCGCCTTCGTGTTTTGCGCCGCTTGTCATCCCATGCCCATTTACTATGGATACGGCTGTGGAGTCATGAATCACCCAACATGGGCTAATCCCGAGAACAAAACGTTTTGGAATTTGGACATCGATCAAGCAATTGCCTACTTCAAGAGCGTTCCCCACCCATGGAAATTGCTCAAGAAGTCACCATCTGAGATCGGCAAGAGCGAGCCCACTTACGAGCAGGTTGATAAGAAGACGATAAAGTTGGGGCAGAGCCTATACACAGATGTTGTCAAGCAATTCGAGAAGTATGGATACCCTCAGCCACTACCTCCGAATGACAACATAAAAATCGGCTTTTGGTCGATTCCATTCGCAACCTATGGCGGCGCGTCTATTTATGCCGACCACGGCCATGACTTTTCAGGACTATTGGCTTGGCAACAAGACCCGGGCCGTTTTCTGTACGCCTGGACCGTTGGTGAGCAGGCTGATCTTCGACCTGGGCAGGCAATCGTGCTCCAGGACGATCATATCAGAGCCTTGGCTAGTTGGCTGGAGGGACTGAACGGAATCACTTTCAAAGTTCTCCTGGACTCGGAACTAGATTGGAGTAAACTCAAGTTCAAGGCGTCGACAAAGAAGTATTTGATGGCACAGACCGGAAGCGAGTATGGGATTAAGAACATGCCCGAGGTCATTGTACGAAATCCCGACCCTATGGCGGTGTTGACCGCGCGACTTGACACGCTCCACATGGTGTCGATGTCAGTACCATTGGTCAAAGCCAAGGGATCGCCAGTGGCTTCCGCAAGCGCATCATCGCCTCCACCCACCTCACCCGAACTGATAGCTCCTCAATCACCTGGAGCTTACGTTCCTACACCTACATCTCCACTGTCGGCGATTTCCCCACAAGCAATCCTGGCATCAACAACCGCTGATCCAGTGCATATTCACACGGAAGCCCAAATGCCTCGTGCAGAGCCATACATGCCGTCAACACCGATCAGTCCTCAAGTCCCATCATCAACTCCCTTATCAACGATTGCATCTTCAGACACCCTCCCCCCTCTTCCACCTGGGTGGGAACAAAGATTCACTCCTGATGGAAGGCCTTACTATGTCGACCACAGCACGCAAGCCACAACCTGGGATCGACCAGCTCCTGTTACCCTGCCTCCTCTTCCACCTGGGTGGGAGGAAAGGTTGACACCGGACGGGAGGCGTTACTATGCTAACAACATCACGCAAGCTACAACCTGGGAGCGGCCAGCTCCAGCTCCATTGCCTCCTCTTCCGCCTGGGTGGGAGGAGAGATTAACTCCTGATGGAAGGTCTTACTATGCAAACCACAACACCCAGGCTACAACCTGGGAGCGACCAGTTCCTCCCCCCCTGCCGCCACTTCCACCTGGATGGGAGCAAATACTGACACCGGACGGAAGGATTTACTATGTCAACCACAACTCCCGATCTACATCGTGGGATCGTCCATCTCCTGTGGACACTGTGCTGCCTACTTGTCAGACATCGGGATCAAGAAGACCAGTGTCACTTAGCACTGTGAGCTCTTCTTTCAGTATGCCTCGCTCCGACAGAGGCTCTTCTATTACTATGTAGTCAGATTCTACCATGGGCGCTGTCAGATCCGAACAAGATGTTGTAAAGCCAAAGGACCATCCAAGGCGTCCTCCACAAAAGCGTCGAGAGTTGGGGAATACCCATTTATACACCGGACAGGGAAAGGCCATCTGCTGGGTAGCCGAGATGCCCGTCATTCCTGACATCTATGAACAACTCTCATCTGATCAACACGAGTCCTCATACATCAGACACACTGCACTTGCAGGCGAGGCTTCGGACCTACCAAAACTGGGGCACGCTTTTCGTCAAACTGGCCGTACCGAGCTTCTCATCGGCGTAAATGTACATGAAGAGCCAACTTACAAGCGTGAAGTTTTGAACAGCCAACTGATAGCCACGCTTGGTAGCGTCATGGAGGAACTTACGACGCACTCGTTTTCCTATGATTTTAGTGACAGATGCAATGGCTCTCGGTTGACAGGCATTGTCGTCTGCATCATGGTACATCAAGATCGAATGAAGGAACTCCCCTGGCTGCGGCAAATGGGAATCAGTTTCCTCTGGGACCTTCCTTCTTCCGTTCGGATAAGTGACTCGAAGAAGGCGGATAACAAGTTCTACGATGATGCGCATAAAGCCACCCGCAAGATTCTTGGCAAGGAGGTTAAACTGATTCTGAATGAGGTTCGTAATTACTCTTGTGCTAACTAGTTTTTGGTCCTTATACTAATTAACGTAGTACACAACTCCGATGCGCTTGCCGAACTGGCGACAAAGAGACACTCTCATACCCGACATAGTATCAGGAGGAGGCCCGATTCAAATCTTGCTGTGCTCAACTTATCGCCCTTGTGGCTTGGGACTGTTAGGAAGGGAATGGTTGGAGCAAATCGGCAGTCTACTAGATGCCCGATTATGTATCTCCGTCAAGGGTGGAACAGCAGTGACTGCTGGGGTGATCGAAAAACAGTGGCAGCTGTCCAAAGACAAGAGGAAACCAAGTGAGTCGGGCACTAATATTTACGTTGAGGAGTACCTTGGATAAGCTGAAAGGGTGTCATGCGAGGGAATGTCTGGCACAATTACGGCACTCGTAGTTATCTTGCATGATCTTTTATTCATTTTAGATCGATTCGCCCTCGAAGAGCCGAGGCGGAAACGAGGAAAGAGAGGATACGATGGAGGGAGAAGGGAAGAAGAAGACAAGCCATGTATAAATAAACCCATCAACAGCAGGCCAAGAACTCCACGCCATCTAATCATTCAGAAGGAATCAAAGGCGATACAAAATTGGCTTGATTGCCTGTTCTCCGTTTGTCCAGCCAGTAACCCTCCATCCGGCCCTGAACCCGAAACCACAGCTCAACCAGAGAGCGGTCGATCCAGTCCTCGTTTCCATCTCGATTCCAGAACTTGTCATGAAGTGAGGCTGCGCCATGCTCCAGGGCCTGCTTTGTCGGCCAATTGACATTCCACACGCCAGGGGAGAGCCAGGAAATAGGCAGAGGTCCCCTGTGGCGATGAGCGAAGTTTAACAGGCCCTGCTCCATGAATCCTGTATTCAAGGCCTTGGGAGGTGCATCGAGATCCATGATCCATGTATAGTACTTGAACAATGCGAGGTCTGGCTTCATGAGATAAAATCCGCCGTTGAACAAGCCCTCTGTTGCCAAGAGGGGAGGCCAAGGGTAAGATGGGCCACCCATGTCGCCAACGCCAAGAAAAAGATATGAAGGCGGCAACGTTGGAGGCTCAGAATGAGATTGTTCTCTTGCAGCAGTGACTGAGAGGGGGTCGACACCGACGGGGATACCAGCGTATTCTGGCCTTATTTTCTGAGTGGCGCCAGTGATGAGTTCCTGTCGAGCTTCTGGCAGGTTGAAGATGGGGTCGAGCGGGCGGGTAAGAAGCATGTCATTGTCAAGGTAGAGAATCCGGTCGAATTGCGTAAGAGTCCACAGATTCAATTTGCTAAATTGATCGATCCACCTCTGCTCGGCAGGTTGCATCCAATGCTTGAGCGGTGCGGGTGAATCAACCTCGATAATGGTTGCGCCTTCTATCTCCAGGATCTCGCGTTTGCGTTTGGAAACATGAGGAGCAACCAAAACGAGGACCGGGATCCGAGAGAACACTCCGCCTTGCTGGCCGATCTTGGTCTCTGGCTGGTGTAACAGCTGGAAGAGAAGGACGCGGGTGGCAGTGAAGTAAGGGTCTGGCAGTGACTCGTCGTGCATGCGGGTGGACAGAAAGGTAGCAAAGGCGAACCGCTGGCCCTCGGGAGGGTCTCTGAGGCTTTCGTCTGCCTCCGAAGCCTCTGCTGGTGATGAGCTTTCCGTAGAACCAGTGGTCGTAGATGCCGATGGTGATAGCGATGACGAAACGAGAGCCGCAGTGGGGTGTGAAGCCTGTGGATTTCCCTCTGTAGCCGGCGATGGCAAGATGGAGATAGAGTCGGAGATGGAAGCGGAGGCTGAATTAGGCGGGTTCGATGCATTTGCCAAGGTCGGCTCTGATTGTTCTGCACTTGGTACTACTTCCTTGGCGTGGGAGCCCGGGCCAGTGAGAGACACATGTCCAAAGTCAACCCCTAGGAGATAGGACCCCGTCGATAGTATCAGTACCAAGAAAAATACCGTAGCCAGAGTCAGAGTCGACAGACGCATGCGAGAGGAGGTCATTGTGCAGAATCGACAAGGCGCCTGAGGACGCGCGTCTGTCGGTCCAGTCAATGACAACGCAGATGCGAAGCCAGCGTCGATGACCTGGGAAAGGAGGAAGGAGAAAAACGGCCTTGGACTAGGACACGATACGTACGTAAGTTAGACCTAGTCTACTACTAGCCGCAAGCAGATGGTCGATTCAAGCCTCCGCGCCCGCTGCCAATAATTACGGATTCTTAGGCTTAGTGGGATGAATCCAGCATGTCAGGGCTGTTTCACTAGTGATCAATTATTGGTGGCGCCTTACCAACTACACCTAATTGAGCACCGCTAGAACCAGGCTATCTCCAATCTGGATCCTGGATTGCCACAGTGAGTTGTATCTTCCCTGAAAGTGAGCCTACGGAAAGCATGAAGCCTCAACACAAAATCCGTTAACGCGAGACCATATTGTTAAGATAGTTACGGTAGCCTCTTCGATGTCCATTCTTACCCCTTGCCCTGTCGAATTTCTTTGTAATATCATCTTGTTAGAACCCCCGTTTTTAACGGAGGACCAGTTTCCGTACCTTGCCGGCTTCCATCAGTCACCCGATTACAGGTCGTGATGGAGGAGAGCCGGTGGACAATTACGAGAATGGTCCTTTGCTGGAAAGCTGATGACAAGACCTTCTGGATTGCTGTGTTTGACGCCTGGTCCACTGAAGCTGTCGCATCTTCTAGGACCATGATTTTTGATTGCCTCTGTTGCATCTGATAGGAAGGGTGCATTGTGATGTGAATAGAAGCTCTTCATTTCTATCTAACTGAGGGCTCGCGGCAGACCTATTTGTAGGTTGCCCTCATAGCTATGATAAGGTTCTCGGTAGACCGGATCCCAAGGGATCCGGGTCTTCGAGACCGGCTTGTTAGGAAGCCGGGTCTTTGAGACCGGTTTACTAGAGATCCGAGCCTTTGAGACTTTATCTTCAGTCTCAACAGTTGATAGATGTGACAGCCTCACAATCGCTCTAGCAATGCTCAGGACCTGTCCTTGGCTTAGTGGAAAGTTGAGGTCTTGAGAAGCCACCATTGTATCCCATAACAAGGATATTAGTGTCGCTTCGTCAGCTGGGCCTCTGCTAGATTCTGCATTTCGGCGCTCAGCACTATTCTCGCCCGGATGCAGTGGTACTACATATGTCAATCGCACCTGCGAGTTGCTTCCAGTAGGACGTCCCTGATGCGTCAAGGTTGAATTTCACCCTCCCCCCACTCTCCCCAAATAGTACTGCTTCTTGCGGGATGTTGGTCAATCTCTTCCGGAGATTTCTCACGGGAGCAGCAATGACATCTGCCTCTTTTATGATGATGGAGCTCTAGGTGATGCTTATGACGGTAAGGAGGGAAGACTTCCCACTACCCGTCCGCCTAACAATGGCAACTTTCTCACCAGGAGAGATGGTGAATGATACGTCGCATAGACTTCTAGACCAGTGGACTCGTGTTTAGACTCCCAATTGCCCGTCCCGAGGCCATGAGCGGGAACCGACTCCTCTTCCTTTATGTCATGGTCGTTTTCAGCTCTTTGCCAGAGGATAACGACGCGTATTCTCGAATGCGGTAAAATGAGCTCGATCTCTAGTTCATTTCATGTTCCGCACAAGATTGAGGATGGTCTGGCCGAGACCAATTGAATTCGTTAGAGCACAGCGAATCCTACCAAAGAAGCTGCCAACACCATCAATGACCGTGCAACAGATGCGAGAGCCTTAGCAGATAATTGGGTTCATAATGAGGAGATTGTCCACAGGAATAGAATCTAGTGAGAGTATGTCGAGCACAAATCGGTTGATGACTTGTCCAGGAGGATTCTTGTTGTACCAGTCAAATGACATATAGATGACTTCCGATACAAGCTTCTTGTGCATTGTGTGGGCAGTTCTCCAGGTCCTTAGCTAGAAGTAGACCTGGCTCATCACTGAGAGGCGAGAAAAGGACGCAAGTGCCGTGTCATAGATAGCGACATAGAAGCTATTATGGAACGCCTCTTGTTGAGAGCAAGCACTGGTCCAGGCAGACAGCCATAGAAGGATTGCGAATAAAGAAACTCATGCGAGAAGCCAGAGGCGAATGGCCAGACTTGCATGACCTTGACCCCCGAATACTCTCATGTACTCGTAGAAGAGCGTTCAAGGATTTCATCGTTGGACGATTGTCTCCCGTTCTATCTTCTCGGCCAGATCCTTTTCTCTATGCATGGTGTCGTAGCTATCGAGCCTTCACATTGCCGTTGGTGAAGAGATCCGCGGCGGGCTTGGGTGCGCGCTGAGCAACTGTTGAATAGGATTAGACTCCCTTTTTAGTTTCAAAGTCATAGTTCCGTTCAACGCCCCCACAACCAAATGTTACCTCGCCCACTGCGGCTTGCATCTGTGGCCAAGATGACTGTCCGACTCTGCCGGATTTCACACTGAAAACAATGCGTCCAAAAATATCTCTGCGTCGAAGCATCCAATCACTAAGAAAACGTCGTCGAGGAGCAGAGTTGAAGTCTTCGAGTAAACAACACGAGCAAGATAGATCCTTTACATCTGTCCACCACACAAATTCGCTCCATTGGCTCCAGCCTCAGTCTTGTCTCCAAGAGGGAGCTTCTGAAGTCGGTAATCAAAGCACAGGCGTCGGCGGTCTTCTGGTGCCGCAGTGGCTCAAATAGTTCATGCAGTAGACTGTTCGCTCGGATGGTATCGTTTAGCAACCACAGCACTTGTGAAGCATATGCGACATCCCTCAGATACGAGCCCTAGCTTGGGTTATCTACGGATTTTATTCATGGTATGGGATGATGAGTAGTTATGACACGAGGCAGTGAGCAGAACGCGCGCGTCGTGCCGTCATAGGTAATGAAAGCCTATTCTTGTTTCCTTTCTTGGGATTCAAACAGTCCATCCTTCTCTAATGATGGCGAATTGGTGTCCTGTTAAATGTGCTGTGGGTTCATGCTGGGCCGTAGACCGGAGCTGGTTGGCGAAATATTGTCTCGGCAAGCTGACCCACAGCTAGGGCTTGAAAGGCAACGGAGGACTCGTTCGTTGTTTCTTGCCGCCAGGCCTCGTCATGCCTAGGTGGCGTCGACAGTTGCAACCATGCCGATGCACCCCACGCGGTATTTTCCTTCGTATAGTCCTATCCACCCCTGTCTCTCTTTCTTCAATGATGTTCCCGTTGACGGCGTAACAATACCATCCACTAGCTAAATCAAACGTTGGGCACGATCATGTGAACTTCAGTCTTCCTGATATCTAAAAGGCTACCTCACATAGCCTATTTTGGAAGGTCTTAACCGCTGACGACAAAATAGAAGACAGCACCATCTTGACCCATTCGCCAATGACCACCCAGTCATTCGATGTGTGACTGGAGCGCGTCTTCCGCCGTTTTCGGACACAACCATCGGAGTGCATGGTGCAGCGTAACATCCTACGAGTGTGGGGGCAGATATTAACCTCTTTTTAGACTTAAATCCGATCATGGGCATATATCACGAGATTATGCCGGAAGGGTTCTCTTTCACTGCTACCATAAGCTGGGTTGCCTGGTAGGAAGTGTGGGTTACTCAGACCCCACCTATCTTATCAGCCATTTAAAAAGACCTGCTGCAACCCAACCAAGCCCATCTCCCATGGTGATGATCCTTACCGCTTCAACTAGTATCGGACGTATGCTTGGCCGAAATAGTTATCTGATCTGCAATGTTACACTGAATTCTTCACCCCACCCCCACGAAGAAAAAAGAGTGGCGAATGGTGGACGAGTTCCAAGTTCGGATGACTAGGTAGTCAAGGTAGTTAGGTAATCGAACCATGCAAGGATGGGCGGTAGTTTAAAAGCAGCGGGGGTGCCCCCGTCAATCTTATCAATCTGATCTACACCTTTCGACCTACCTCCTAGCGACCAACTGACATTTTCCATCATGGCGCAAGAAAAGGGAACAGATCAACCTCCGCAGTTCGAATCGAGCTCCATGAAAGGTGTCATCATCAACGATGTTTCTACCTACGAAGCCATCAACTTGAACCGCGAAGCACTTGATAGCGATCTCACCCCAGAAGAGGCAAGGGCTTTGAGATGGAAAATCGACCTCCGTTTGATGCCGTTGCTTTGCATCACATATGCTCTTCAGGCAATTGACAAAAATACACTGAGCTATGCAGCAGTGTTTGGTATTCGAGAAGAGACCAACCTGCAAGGAACGGATTATTCATGGATCAGCGCCATCTTTTATCTCGGCTACATGGTATCGGAATTTCCGAGCAACTTGCTCCTGCAGAGGTTACCAATAAATCGCGTCATGTCAGCCACCGTAAGTTCATGTCCAGATTTTACTCTGCCTGTTCTCGATGCAGGTTTTCTGACAAACCTAGGTTATCCTTTGGGGAGCAATTCTGATGTGTCACGGAGCTGCTCAATCGTTTGGTAGCCTCGCCGCTGTTCGAACCCTTCTGGGTGTATTCGAGTCAGCAATCCAGCCTGGAACGATGTTGTTATTCACCATGTATTACACGCGCGAGGAGCAACCGTTCCGATTTGGTATTTGGATTGGGTCCTCTGGTGTCGGGTACATACTCGCCGGCATCGCCAGCTTCGGCATCGGCCATGTCGAGGGAGCTTTGTCATCGTGGAGAGTTCTTTTTATCATCTGGGGCTCTATCACTGTCGCCTGGGGAATTTTCTGTTGGATTGCCCTCCCTGGAACTCCCATGCGGGCGAAATTTCTAACGCAAAGGGAACGAAGCCTCGTTGTAGGACGTGTCAAGGACAACGGCACTGGAATCGAAAACCGACAGTTCAAATTCAAGCAATTCCGAGAAGCCATGCTGGATCTGAAGACTTGGTTCATTTTCTTCTTCGCGGTGTGCAGTAACTCGCCGAATGGAGGATTGTCTGCTGTGAGTACCTCGCCAGCTCTACTGATTGTGATGTTGACCCCTTTAAGTTTCAAGGCCTTATCATCAAAGGAGCAGGCTTCAGCACATTGAGAACTACCCTTCTCCAGATGCCCTCCGGTGCAGTCCAGCTGGTTGCATGCCTTTTAGCCTGGTATTGTCTCACCTTTGTACCCTACTCAAGTCCGTACTAACCAGTAGCCAGTCATTTTGCCACCCGATATTCCAACTGCAGAATTCTTATCATGCTCATCGCAATGATCCCATTTCTTGTGGGCCTACTGGGACTTCGACTTCTGTCGCAGGGCAACTCGTATGGTCGGCTAGCATGCTTGTGGGTGACCTTCTGCTATACTGCTGCTGGCACATTGAGTATGTCCGTTGCAATTGCCAATACCGCTGGCCATACTAAGAAAATCACGACAAACGCCATGCTTCTCATTGGCTACTGCATTGGTAACTTCATCGGACCATTCTTCTTCAAAACTGAGCAGGCACCCCTCTATCCGCTCGGTGTGGGAATGATGTTCTTCTGCCTTGGTATCCAAGTCCTGTGCCTAACTGGAATTTGGATCTTGTTGTGGTCCAGAAACAGGTCAAGGGCAGATTTCCATGCCAGGGCAACCGAAGAACGAGCTTGGGAACGAGGTTTGCTCGATGAAACTGATTTGGAGAACAAGTACTTCAAATACGTGTATTAGAAGGGAATAGTCTTCGCTGTCCAATTGCGGCTAAGACATACCACTCGAAGCGATTCTGAGAAATTCTCCTTCTTTCTTGGAAGGGAAAACCTCTTCGTATTAGCTTTAGCTACTCTGAGCTGGCTGGGCGGATGGTGAGTTGGAATGACCTACACTAGGCTAGGGTCTTTGGATTTGGTCAGCAGATGGGAACGATGGTTACTAAATCAGTTCTCATTTCAGATCCTTCAATATGGTAGCAAAGCCAGGCGTGCACACCTGACCCAATTATTCCGATCACTCCAAATCATCATGTCGCGAACCACGTCAACAACGCACGAACATCTGTAGTCCCTCCTGAGCTCTTACTCGTAACTCTTATTGGGCTTGACTCTTAGGTCTTCCGGCACTGTGCCGTCGGTGGCACGGAGCGTCAGTCTGTCGCCGTTGACCGCAATACAGTAATTGTCTTGCATGAAATCCAATTCCTCCAATGACTCCGGGTCTTGCGCCCCTCCTCTCCTTGCTCGGGCCTTCTCATTCATGGAGAGCGTGAGAAGGACTGGGATCGACTCCCAGGATGATGACGTGAATCCTGTCCAGATAGACGAAGCGGAAAATGCCAGAACAAACACCACGTAACAATAGAAAACAGCCATTGCGGCGCGCATGGTGAGACTGTTATCAGCAAATGCGAATCCAAATACCCAGGCCTGCATTTCCATTCTGTAGTAGCGGGCTTTTTCGTCTTCACTAACCAAGTACGGGCTTCCACCTGGTCCGAATGCTGCGTTATCTCTCGGCATAAAGCTCTTCCACCACTTTCCTTTAGGATCGGCAAGAGTTGTAATGGCTGAGACATTCGGGGCCGACCGTGCCATGCCGTTTGTGACTAATAGGCCTAGAATTGCTTCGAGGTGCATTTCGGACCTAGTCCCGTTCCCATCTGAAGTTCAAATACCACTGGTGACCATCATCTCGTGCATGACCGACTGGTTGGTCCAGGGAACGGTTGGGTTCGAGTATTCCACGAAATTTGGTTTCAATTGGACTCTCCGACCGTGTTTGTACGTTCTATCCCAGATAGTTTCGCTGAATAATGCAGGTTCATCTGGGTATGTTGCTGGCCCTTGACTGAGGAGCGAGTTGAAGTCTCCAGTTAATTCCGTGTCGTTCCATCGGGCTTCAATCATGCAGCCATAGACATCGACTGATGTATTGGAACTGTTTGTTGGGACAGCTACAATGACCCCGATTGAAGCGTTTTGAGCCATGGCAGTGGAGTTGACGTCAAACCAAAGAACCTCCGGGGTTCTTATGCCCGGAAGTGTCAGACATCCAGCTCGTGATGGCGTTAGTGGAAATATTGACAACTGGGTATTCTTTTGACCTAAAATCTGGAAACCCAGGAGCCTTCAGGTCGTCGGACTGCATCGAAGTTCGGTAACATCTCTTGTGGGTGGCAGGCATGGGTGCGGTGACACGGTGTTCGGCTTTTGTGTACCAATTGAAGTGATAGCTCCCAGTTGCCGCTGCTTTATCTGACGCCGACTTCCAATCCACGGAGCTCAAAACACAGGCATCCGAAGGGACGAAATGAGGCATTAACACAAAAGTATAATTAGGGCTGAAGCGGTCAAACGGTTCTTCCCTAACATCAATGCTAAGCTTGGCGAGAGTTTTGGCCCCAGAGAGGACCAGATTCCGAGGGCGGCGTGGGCCCAGCACTCCGTCAACGACGAGGTTGGACGTTGGGAGCTTAGACACGAACTGATTTTTGAGCACCTCCCACTCCCAAGATGGACACAATGGGTTGCCGCTTATATTGCAGGATGAGCTCACGATGTTACTTTCGTCCAGAGTAACAGGAAATATTCGCTCGTAAGTCGAACTGGCCCAAACAAAGCTCCCACCAGCCTCCCAATCGCCTTCTTGTGGCATCATGACCATGCGGACCCTCAAGCTCTTTGCCGATGTAGTAGTTGTTCCAGATATAGACGCTGAGCGTTATAATTCCAGCAATAGCGGGAACATGTACCAGGGTTGTCAAGGTAGCTGCCAATCGATCCTGGACAATCGGGACTTCCTGTGTAGCCCTCACCATCTGGCGCGTCGCGCGAAATGGAATCAAGACGCTTTGAAGCCGGCATATGTTGAGGAACGTGACGAGTCGCCACTTGAATGAGACGGGTCCTCCAGTCTCACCAGAGTTCGAATTACTGCGCAGCTCATTCTTTGCAGAAGATCCTTCGGGAGAGTTTGTTTGATGATCTTGAACCCGTGGGGTTGCCAAGTGTTCAGTAGGGTTCACGAGCTCGTAAGCTTGTGTCTCCATGGCGCTTTTGTCTGCCATACTCACCATAAATCAATGCGAAGAGAGCAGAGTATGGTAGATGATAGAGAAATCTGGGTATTTGGAGATTCCAGAAGGAAAGGAGACAACGGCGTCTCATATTGTTCGTCGCTCTCAAAAATAGAATGGGGGCCAAAAATTAGACAGGGCTGCTGCTCAGTATCAGGCTTTGCACACAACCAATGAACCAGCATTCTGAGGCCAGGGGTGCATCAACTGTCACCAGGCCCGCCAGGGATTTCTCATTAAAACCGTTCAAACGGCCTGTTCAGCCCTGCAGCAGGGCGGAAAGTAGACCAATCGGCGGGATGAGCCGGTTGCTTAAAGTAAGCCCAGCGTCGCATTGTCACATCAATCAGATGACTGTCGCCAGACCTGGCCTCCCAAGAGCAACCTCCAGCCATGTACACTTCCAGGGGATTAGATTATTGGCTGAAATACGAAGGCTTGATGGAGAACGAATGGATGGGGCTGAAGCTGCATAAAGTCACATCCAAAATGTCAAATTGAGGCCTGTTCATAAATTACAACCCTGGATCCTATACGAAATATTTAGATCTAACAATAAAGACCAGGCTGTCACGGCCCAGGCTCCAAAGAGGGCAACGGGCCTCTACAGCGATGTCGACCCATCCAGCGAACTGCCCCCTACCATTGCCTTCACTGAAAGTGACTTCAACGTGCAACCCGTAACCGACACCGGGCGAACAGGAGCGAACATCAATAACCAAAGGTTAATGGAAGGCTCGAGGTCAACTACCATCGCTTCAATGTCCAGAAGAGTTGATACAGTATGAGTTTGGCTTCGGTCCGTAGGATACAACGTCCCCAATGACCGATGTTGGGGTTACACGTGGCTTCACGTAACCCCTGGTGGAAACGCGACTATTTGGGAAGTCATGTACGATGCAGAGGCATGTCTTCAATATATAGCTAGAACGGGGGATCTGACTTACGCCCCAACTGTACGTCAGTTTCCCTAACAACGAGCCAGGCAAGCGTTGAAGCTACCATAGCAATGTTTTGCCTTACCTCCCTCTCCGCATGCAGGCATTCGTGTCAGTCCAACTCAATAGTGCGCCGCCGTTGTTCTCCACAATCATCACTCTGAAATCTCTTTCTGAACTGCGCATAATTCTCAATCTGATATCTCAACCTTGCATGCCAGGTTCTTTCTATGGACAGAAGGAGATCTGAGTACATCCATTTCCCTCTACTGCTGTCTTATTCTAGCTCGAGGCATCATTGTTTAAATTTCGTATCGATAGTCAGGGACCTTGTCAGCATCGCCACCCATATCGACAGAGATACCAACTTCAGGTCTTCCATAGATCCTGTCCCGCCTGCGGTTCTCATTCAACAAAAGGAAGGACATCAGGCCCGCACCCACGGCGGTCGTGAAAGTAAGTGCGCTTGCGACGGAATTGCCCATGAGATATTGAGGGGCGTCTGAAGTTGGATAGATATTCGAAGCAGCAACTCCGACAGCATGAGTCACCGCGATGACAATGCCGATACCAACGCCAGCTTTGGTGTCGCCAGCAAATGTAGACGTAATCCAAGTGAGGACGATAGGAAAAGCCATGTAGGTACCCTTGGAAGAAAGTGTTAGTTAAGTCCAACTAAATCATCGTGTGTTTCTCAACTTACAGTCACAGCTAGGAAGCAGGCGATATATCGGGCCGTGTCGTGATGAAGAACACCAAGACAGATGTATCCGGTCCCAGCAATCAGACCACCGATCATGATTGGGATACCCCGAACTCTAAACTTGTCGGACAAGGCCGCCGTGATGAGCAGGCATATATAAGCGGTTCCATAGATGGGGGCTGTCATGAGATTGGCCATTACGGAATGGTAACCCAGGTGCTTGACGATCGTTGGTAGAAAGACAGCAGCAACAGCCAGTGAAAGGGATAGACCGGAGTATATAGCACAGAAGAGGTATAATCGAGGGTCGGTAAATGCGCTAAGAGTAACAGTCAGCGAAGGCAAAGGTATAGTGCTAGATGGGTGACTTGTACTCACGCCTTGACCTGCGCCATGTTGATGCCGCTGTCTTCGTTCTTCGTGAATCGGCTGCGACGACTTAAGATGATCTTGTATTCTTCGTCGGTAAACCAGTGAGACTTGTCTGACTCGGGGCGACCGGGCAGTATCCACAGAGTCAAGAAGCCCAAAAGAACAGTTGGAAGACCCTCAATGAGAAAGAGCGCTTGCCAGGGGGTAACAGCCATGTTCTGTGCGAGACCAATGCCGTAAGCGACGATACCTGAGATGACACCACTGAGGGCGCTCATGCCAGCGTATGCGGCGATACGTAGCGATAGTTCCGATTTCAGGTACCAAAAGCTTAGGTAGAGGGCGCATCCTGGGGCGAACGAAGCCTCGAACATGCCCAGAAAAAATCGCACGGCAGACAGCCCGGCAGCATTGGTGCACGCAGCTTGAAGAGTGCTCACTGCACCCCAGCCGATAGCACAGGTTCCGAGCCAAACTGAAGGTTTCACAACCTTCAGCATCAAGCCACCAACAGTTCCAAAGATGACAGTTCCAATATAGAAGCAGGCAGAGGCAAGTTGGTATTGCATGCTGGTGAGGCCGATATCCTCTTCGAGTCCGATGTTTCGTGCGTTTCCCATGTTACTCCTAGATGAGGCAAAGAACAGAGTCAGTGAAATTCACGATGGAACTAACTTAGGGACCTCTGTACCTATCGATGTACGACACGAGATAGAGAAGCATGATCCAAGGCAGGATGGTCCGGTCGAGTTTCCCCACAAGACGGCGTTCGGCCTCGGGATCTGGCACGAAGAGGGTTTCCAAACCTTCCTTGTCGGGCACGCACCCATCTTCTTGGTGTTGGCAAACCTCCTGCTTGTTGACTTCTTCGTCCATATTGGCTCAAGGCGGGAAAGTCTTTGAAGTGTACAATTGAGGGAATGATGCTTGATTCTGGGCAGAGGTTTCATTCCAAGTTGGCAAAGCCAAGGTACTTTATACTACCCATCCAGAGCTTGAGTACACTCGTTTACACCTGGGTGCCCTTTGTTTCTGGGGAAGGACCTTGGGTGCTCCACAATGATGCTTCCCCGTGGGGTATTGACCCTAGTTGATGTTGACGGGAAAACTCCGTCATGGCACAACGGCACGACCAGCAGGCTAAGGTCGAGAGACTGAGTACTGGTATGAAACTCATCTTTGATATGGGTTAAGGTTGACGTCGCGAGGTTCTTCCATTGTCGCTATCTGTGGTAACGATCGCACAGGGATGTCTCGGGAAAAGGCCGTGTCCACATTTGATGACGCCGTCGTGAAGCTGCAAGACGTCCACCTGGTTGTGGACGGGGAAAGACCGCGTCCTCGTTTGATAATGTCACTATTAGCCTAGTCGACATTACAAACGGGGAAAATCCGTTTCATCCTTTCGCAATTCCACTGTTGAGTTACGAGACATCGCGGACGGGGGAAAGCCGTGTCCTCATACGATGCCGCGTCACAATCAAGTAATCAATACGACGCCCAGCCAATAACCGAGTCGGGAATCAGAGTGTCCAGTCTCAGGGCATTGAGCTTTATAATCCGACCCTTTGCTTGACAGCGAAACGTGCCTCTGTCCCTACTTATTAAGTGTACCCTGCCAATACGAAGACCAGAATGTCCGGCTGGTATGAGCCACCGCCAGTGCTCACACCTGAACCACTGCTTGCACTTCCCACATCCTTCCGAAGTTTAGGAACTTCGGACCATTCCAAAAACCAAAAGCGAGGGAGACCACTTGACTCTTTTCTCGAGGGTCCTGTGGTTTGTGGAAACACTCTCTACCTCACGGATATCCCGTACGGCCGAATTTTTGCGGTAGACATCCCAACCCAACAATGGAGCCTCGTTATTCAGTATGACGGCGAACCCAATGGCCTAGCGTGGCACAAGGAGCGGCGGCAGCTTATTATTGCGGATTTTAAATTAGGGATCCTCAGCGTAGATCCCACCGCTGCCGAGCCGCAGCTCATCACAATTATGGATCGTTTCAACGGCGAGCGGCTAAAAGGTCCCAACGACCTTGTCGTCTCTGATAACGGTACGATATTCTTCACAGACCAGGGCATGACCGGCCTTCAAGATCCATCCGGGAGAGTCTATCGTCTTTCGTCTGATGGCCGGGTTGACGTGCTGTTGCATAATTGTCCCTCCCCAAATGGCCTAGTACTCGATTCCTCGGGCACATTTCTCTATGTCGCAATGACCAGAGATAATAGTGTCTGGCTAGCGCCGTTGTACCCTGACGGAAGCGTTCAGAGGACAGGGCGGTTCGCCAGCTACTTTGGGGTTGGCGGCCCCGATGGCTTAGCGACGGATGTGGAGGGCAACATATTTGTAGCGCATTCAACTTTGGGCACGGTGTTCGTTCACAACAAGGATGGGACACCGAGGGCTAGAATTACGACCAAATCGTGTGGTAGTGGAAGCACAAACCTGACTTGGGGCGGTGAGGAACTCAAGACTCTTTTTATTGTAGAAAGTGAATCGGGCTCGATTCTAGTTCTAGACTGGCATTGCCGGGGGAAAATCTGAAGTTTTTATAGTCAGAATTCTTATCATACTAATGTTATCCACAACTGTGTAAGCAACCTTACCCAGGGCTAAACCTATGGCCAAATAGAGGAAGAAACATCTCTTTTAGCGTCCGCCCTTAGTCGCTTTCGTTTGAGTCTTGGTATGTTGACAAGCCGATGAGGGAACATGGACTTGTAGATAACACAGCTCGATTTCTCACTATCGCACACCTTCTGATAGTTAATCTAATCAATTCACCTGTCTCGAGCAATCTGCACTTTACAAACCTAGCCTCCAAAAGAATGACAACCTTCATCAGCTCCATCCGTCTAACTTCTACTTTCTACTAATTCGATATTATTCCCGAATAGCTATGAGCGTAGCTGTTGTTTGAGGGATGGAAGCTAAGCCGAGTAATGTCCTCTGGCGTTTTGGAGACTCATTCATTTCCTCTAACAAAGCCTCAGACCGTTTCCGCTTTGGTGCTGTAGAGGGGCTCTCTTGAGCAGAAGTGTCGTCAATCATCATAGTAGTGGGTTGATGCTGAGCATTGGTCAGTCCCTGTTGCGAAACGTGCAAAGATTGGGGAGTATGGGGGACACTGGGGACCAGTTGCTTGGGACTGGCTGGTGGGGACTGACTCTGAGATGTGAAAATTTCTCCCCATTCCACTGCCCTGAACAATGGCCGCTTCTCCATAGATTCGGGCTCCCCTGGACGAGGTCCCGGATCGCGAGGTTCAGCAAAAATCCCGAAATGATAATTTGTCGTCCATTGAGAGGGTGTTGTGCTAATGTTCGGAGCTGAGATCGTGTCTTGGTAGCACCGAGCATAAGGGTGGCGGGTCAGACCCTGTGATGGACATGGTTCCATTTCCCCTTTAGCTGCGTGTTCTTCCCACTTCATGGTAGCCTGTGTAAGATCGTACAGGTCGCTATGCCACTTCTCGAAGATCTCCTGGAGTTCCCAACGGAGTCGTCCATACGAGAGGTGTTCTGGCGCTTGCTGCCCGAGCAAGTCAGCCGTCAAAGAGCACATGGCCACCTGAGCGGCAGCATCGAAGAATTCTCGTCTCAATAGACTGTAGCGGTCGTTATTATCCCGGAAAGGCCATGCATTCTCGGAGAGGAACAGGCACTCTTCGAAGACCAATTCTGCTTGGTGTTCGCTGGTAACAACACGGTGGAATACCTGGTTACCGTGGCATGGGGATGCATCGCCGCTGACATTGCAGATGCTCCATTGTTTTAAGACGCAGCAACTTCCATGTACATTGCAGGTACTGGTCTCATCAGCATCTTGTTTGTGACAGCACGGAGCAGGAGTCTCGAGAGGGTGGAAGATAGCATCGTGACTGTCCATGCTGATAATTACAGGCCGTCGAGTGTCACACTCGGTCTGATGAGTAATGAGTGTGAGACACATTTTTGCGGTTTCAATGATTGATTTCAATAAAGGAATGTCTGCAACAACTGTTTCCAATAATTGACGTGACAAATAGCTGCAACGATTGGTTTCAGTGATCGTTTTCAATGATGGCGGTGATGACTGAGTGCAATGATAGGTTTTAATAATCGATTTCAAAAATGGAGGTGAGTGATGGTTTCTAATTTGAGTCAACAACGAATTGAAATGTTTTATAGTCAATCACCAAGGCCTTGTTGGCTGAAACCCTTTGTTAGGTGAACTCTGAACATTGTTTGGGGAACTTTCATTGAACAAAGGTTGAGCCAAAGACTCTACCGTCGAACAACTGGCATCCGTTGCCAGACAACGATTCACTATCACAGATGACGGGGATTTGAGTTGCGACAAATGTGGTAAAGTTAGCCATGTCCATAGCGGTCCATACCATGTGGCCGCAACCTTGATCATATAATTAGCTATGTCCAAAGTGGTCTATGCCTTGGCGATCACAACCTTAATTCCACAGCTAGCCGTGTCTATGGCGGTCTATACCTTGGTGACCGCGACCTTGATCACACAGCACTCATAGTGAGCTATACTGAAGATAAATTGGCCTTAGCAGCACACACCCGGAAGGAAGACCAAAGTTAGACAGTCAAAGTAAAATAAAAAAGAACCAAGAGTAGGAACAACAGAATGATAGGCCTAGTACACAATCCCAAGGCAACAGTGACTCAGAACGACTAGAGTTCTACTAACAGTGACCCATACATGTTCTCCTAACAGTGACCCATACATGTTCTCGAGTTGATACACATGGTCAAGAGCCGCACTTTGAATCCGGTCCAAGGCGTGCTGCACAATTACTCGGCTATTGCTTGAGATTCAAGGCGGCGTATTTCACGTGCTGCCAGAATCTGCGATCCAATAGAAGCCCCATCTAAAATGTTGTCCATTACGGAGACCCATTGTCTTGGGGAATGCGCCTGAAGTATCCCAAGGACGGTGGACATGAGTTTACGATCTGTCCTACGTAGAACCTAGTTGAACTAAGGGGACTCAATCAACACAGAAGCTATCAACCCCGCCTGTTACAGTTTGGGCTTCGTCTCAGAGGTCCACTCCAAGCTAAGAGAGTCCTTCAACTGTACCTTGTACTGCTCAGCGAGCGTCGCCTCCACAGTCTTGATCTTGGCCAGACGCTCTCGCACGGCTCCGGCCCGCCGAGCCTCAAGCTTTCCAAGCTGCAGCTGGTGCACCTCGTCGGGTCCATCAACGATCCTCATCGTTCTTGCGCTAGCCCACATGTACGCCAGCGGGGTGTCCTGGCTGACGCCCGCGCCGCCATAGACCTGGATGGCAAAGTCGAGGACCTGTCCAAGGATCTTGGGGACGAGAATTTTGGCTTCGGCGATTTCCCTCATGGCCAGCTTTACGTTGCCGTTGTCGATCTTGAGCGCCGCGTTCAGCACGATCAATCGGGATGCGTCGATATCGATCCGGGCTTGAGCCACCTTGTTCAGGACTGAGCCGTACTCGTGCAGCATGTTGCCGAAGGGTTTTTTCGTAGGTTCGTAGATGCGTGCAAGAACTAGGTCCAACGCACGCTCAGCCTAGCGAGAAGAATTTATAGTCAGCGCTGAGAACATGATTGTCAACGCAAAGATGAGGAGCATGTCTTACCGCTCCAATGCACCGCATGGTGTGGTGGATTCTTCCCGGGCCAAGTCGACCCTGGATGATCTCGAAGCCTCTGCCTTCTCCAAGTACGATGTTCTCAGCTGGCACGCGCACATTATTAAAGCTGATGTGGCCGTGTCCATGCGGCGCGTCATCGTAACCGAAGACAGACAACATACGGTGCACAGTGATTCCAGGCGTTCGAGCAGGCACAAGAATGACTGATTGTTGCCGATACGGGTTGGCGTTCGCAGCGTCTGTCTTGCCCATGAGGATGTACAATTCGCATCGCGGATCACCCGCTCCACTGCTCCACCATTTCTACACGGCGAGGGAGCAAACATTAACCACACGTTCTCGCAGTGGTGAGATTTCTTGCTTGCGGGAAGATTGACTTACACTTCCATTTAGGATGTACTCATTTCCTTCCTTGACCATCTGGAACTCGATGTTCCTGGCATCGCTCGACGCAACGGCGGGCTCGGTCATAAGGAATGCCGAACGAATTTTGCCGTCTAGCAACGGCGCCAGCCATTTCGCCTTCTGGGGGGAATTTCCGAACTTGGCCAGAACCTCCATGTTTCCAGTATCAGGAGCTGAGCAGTTCATTGCCTAGTGGGTTGGCAAGTTAACTCTGTGCCTTTTTGATGAATTTGGACCCGGTGTTCTAGCACCTGGCCTCTCAGCGGTGTGATCTTACCTCACTCGCAGTGTGACTCCATCCTAATTGCTCAGCCATGAGGGCGTATTCAAGATTGGTGAAGCCGCCACCTTCAGAATAGTGGCCCTTGGCTAAGAACAGGTTCCAAAGCCCCATCTGGCGAGCTTCGGCCTTCAAGTCATCGAGAACCTTAGGCACAGTGGAAAACCGCGATTTGATGTCACTTCCGAGTTGCTGCGCGTAGATGGTGTCGGCTGGAAGGCATCTCTCTTGTACAAATTTTTCTACCTACAAAGATGCGAGCTGGAATTAGCACGATTGTAACGTGTCAATTGAGGCGTTGGGGATGCGGTACCTGGTCCAATGTCTTCCGTGCTCGTTCGCTAACCTTGTCAACCACCAAAGCGGGGATCTTGGTAGATGCGGATGGCTCCATGATGACACGGCAAAGAGTAAGATTCCGGAAAAGAAAGCGTGAAAGTGTAGACAAAGAAATAGTACAATGTAGAAAATTCGCTGAGTGGACAAAGGATGATGAACCGCTGCTGATATTTAAGGTCGTAGGAATCAATCGGCATTCAGCTAAAATGTTCCCAGAATCCGGGGATATTGGGCAGCTAAATACTGCCGCTGCGCTTCACTTAATTTAGCAATTCTGACTAAGGAGCGGGCGCTGAAGCCCAGTCGGATATAGTTCCGTGCCTCGGTTCGTCTCCTCCAACCGAGAATTTAGGTGCTCTATTATTATGTGGGGGGATTGGGGAATTCCGAAGGGAGAAGTTCGGCAAATTTGAACCAGTGCAACACTGATAGCAGATGAAGCTGCAAACTAGGTGATAGACATAAGATTTGCTCTATTCTCCCGGAGGAAATAGATATAATTTGGTGCTTGGGGACTTTGGATGAGCAGGCGAGGGGATTCGAATCCCCCACCACCAGAGAGATGATAGTGGGCACTTGCTAACAAAATAGTCAAGTGAACGACGGACTTAGCGAACAAAACAGCCGGATAATAGTCACCAGCTCTGTACGTCGAGGCTTGAGGCTAGAGAATCAGATCCTAGGATTTGTCTGTATTTTTACCAGATAGAAAAGTAGAAAGATAGGCGAAGGCGATCTCTATAAACATTCGTTCGCTGAAAGGGATTAGCACCGGGATATGGATTCCGCAAGGACTCGAGTCATGGAGCCATGTAGAAAGATCAATTAATTAACGCGTACTCCCCAGTACTCAGAATTAAGGTCATCAAGTCTATCACCTCTACGGCTAGCTCAGAAGTCGAAGTCTTCGCCGACCCGCAACACCCAAAGGACGCAGAGAAGGGAAACAGTGTAACGATTGGGAGAGAAACAGTGGCAGAGCTCCACAGCCAATACACCTTGTATGTACAAAACTGCGCTAGACGGTCTATTTGGTGCATTGATATAGCGTTGAGTCTTTACAGTCTCTTGCGGCCGAGTTGTCAAGTCTTCCTTCACTAGTATACGATCGCTATGGGCATACAACAAGTGACGACCTGCAATAGTCCAATGCGGAGTGCCGCAGGCTGAATACCAAGCTGGCGATACAAATCAACTTTAGTCTCATCGTTCCCTCCTGTCTGCTTCATTTGTCCCAATGCAAGCCCCCGCACTTTGCTACGTCATAATTCCGTTTTTGTGTCACATCTCAGACGTGAGGGGGGAGAGTAGGATTTCCGCTGCCGAGGTCCAGCATTGGTTAGTGTCAGGCAGGGTTTGTCTAAGCGTCCCCGCTCTTTCGTCTGGGCCATTTTAGCTCATATTATCAGATCATTCTCATCAAGATTAAATACGTCCTTGCGACCAGGCCACCTAGAAATCTCGCCTTTCATCATATGACCTATCCGGAACCTCAATAATGACGTCCAAAACTATGCGCGCGGTGGTCTTAAAGGGGGTGAAGAGCGTCGTGATAGAAGACAGACCAGTCCCCGTCATCCAGGATCCCAAGGACATCATCGTCAAGGTCCAATACACGGCGCTATGCGGCAGGTAGGTGCGAAGGAAAAGTCTTTAATCAGGTTTTATCGCTCATTCGTGTTCCGTCCATTGTAGCGAACTCCATGTCTTCCGCGGCCACCAGGCCTCCAAACCCGGCTTCATCATGGGCCACGAGTTCACGGGCTTCGTCCACGAGGTCGGTGCTGACGTGAAGAATCTTAAGCCCGGGGATTCTATAGTCTGCCCATTCACCATCAGCTGCGGGGAATGTTTCTACTGTTCGCAGGGCTTCTCGTCGCGGTGTGAGAAGAGCCTGCTCTTTGGCACTCCGCTGCTCGATGGTGCTCAGGCTGAGTATGTCAGAGTGCCTCTAGCAGAAACGACTGTCGTCAAAGCCCCAAGTGGCATCGAGGACCTGAAGCTTTGTCTCATGGCAGATATATTTCCCACTGGCTTCTTTGCCGCCTCCAACGCTCTGCGTGGGCTTGACCCCAAGGTTGCCAGCGAAAGCGTCGTCGTGGTCATCGGTTGTGGTCCCGTCGGCCTTTGCGCCTTGGTCGCCGCCAGCGAGTACAAGCCCAAGGCCTTACTTGCCGTCGATGGCATTGAAGATCGCCTAGAAACTGCCAGAAGCCTAGGCGCTGAGCCATGGAACTACCAAACTCAGCGGGATGAGCTCGAAAAGCGTGTCAAGGAACTGACAAATGGACGAGGAGCCGACGCCATCATCGAGGTTGTGGGCCATAGCTCAGCTCTGGATATGGGCTTCCAGCTGCTTCGGCCCTGGGGAGTCATTTCAAGTGTCGGCGTCCACAATGGCGAAATTCCATGGACCGGAAACCAGGCGTATGGCAAAAACCTGACCATCAAAATGGGGAGATGTCCCGTTAGAAGTACGCAGCTGTCGCCAGGAGCTATTCGCCTCAGTTCTATCACTAATTCCCATTATCTGCAGGCATATTCACCGAGGCTCTTGAACTTCTTGAGAAGAAGCAACACTTGTTAAAGTAAGTCCCAGCATCTTCCCTCCAAGATGTTAGCGCCGAGTTTCTGACTAATCTCCGCCGCAGTTTCATGACGGAGACCATCATGCCACTCAGCGATGCGGTGAAAGGCTACGAAATATTCAACGATATGAAAACGCACAAGGTCATTTTCGTTGCCGATAAGTAGAAGAAAATACGAAGACAATTTGTTAAAGTCAAACGAAATCCAGCTGCTTTAAAAAAAAACCCCTACAATAAATCCTGAGTCGAATTGTTTCTGGCAAGAGCAAACAAATGTTCGTCAAGAGCTTATCTAAGGCACCAATGAGCCCGTTATTTGTGAGGCTAGGTTGTAGAATAATCGGAAATTATAGCGGAACTTCCCCTTTTCAGCAATTCAATGCATTCTTTACGCGTTTATTATAGCGGGAGGCTATTGGTGTCATTTATCGTATCGGTTTTCTAATCCCTCAGACACTACGAAAGTCATGGCGCGAAACTAGACGTACCTTCCTGACGTCGGTCCAGGGCAGCCCACCAGATAGCGATTCCTCTACGGAGCACGGACGAACGTTCTTGCGGTACTGGCCAGGTAGCGGGCTGGACCATGCCGTTGGTGCTGCGGCACACCATGCTCCACTAAAGCCGCGTTTTGATTGGCTTGGCAAAATCACGTGCTTCTCTGGTAAATTGGCCAATCTGGGTTAGGGCGTGAAGGAAGCAAATATGGCATCGAGGATTGCTTAGAGCTGAAGACGATAGTTTCAGGTGGTCATAATATCGTCGACCAGCTTTGTATTTAGCTACCTTGACATAATGTTACTGACATAACTTATCGTCATCTTCCCTATATTTTATAGGTTTATGTTCTCCTGTTCGGAATGTGACATCAACCGGTTTTCAATTGGCAGGCGCAGTGAAACTCTAGGTAGTATTTGCAGTTGGTAGCCCGGTATTCAGACGGCAACAGGAATAACGACGACAACGACGACGACGACGACAAGAATAATAAGAAGGTGAAAGAAGAGTGCGATGGTGAGGAGCAGGGCAGAGACGGGGTAGGTGACGTGGGCGAGGATGAGTACTGCCCGACGTATTCGCTGACAACTTCCCACAGGCACCCAGGCACCGCTTGACCAGGCCGTGTTTTAGGGCTCACTAAGCTCACTACTGTTCTTCGAAACTGTTCGATGTCGTCTATAATACGTTCTAATTTGTCGGAAAAGTCTTCAAATCACAGTCGAAAGCGTCGCAGTAGCAACGGGTGATAACCCTCGGAGGAATTTCCATCCATAGCTAGAGCTCGCTGCTCCTGGCTGCGTCTGGGTGAACTGCATTTGACCCATCACTTCGGTGTGTATGTTCGGAAAAAAGGAAGCGCACCCCATGCTGAGTGATGCGATGGAATAGGCTAGCATCGACAGAAAAGAATCAGCGGTAAAAACTGATCGAGGATGGCTCCATTGCAATCAAGTCGACTCAACGACCAACTTTATTGACCCAAGCAACAACAGCCACGGCTGTCGCAATGAAAGCTGAAAATATAGCAGCGGCTGGCTCCAACGTGCCCAACATAGCCATGCTCGTAAGGGTCGCAAATATTCCTGCCGCCGGAGTACAGCCACCATAGGCCCATGATTGAAAAGCTGCAGCAACAGTTCCTACAAAAGTATTAGCAACAATGACGATGAAGTTGAGAAGATCGCATACCAGCACCAACTCCGGCGGATCCGAATCCTAAAAAGAGGATTGCGGTGCATACAACGGTAAATGTAATGGCCCAGACGATAATAATTGCGTAGATATCTCGGGTTCTCTTAGTCATGCGTCCTCAAACCGTCATTTGCAGGCGACTCACGAGGTTGCGACAGCCAATCAATCAGTTGGTCCTCGAGGCCTTGCAACCAGTTCCACAAGCCATCATGCCAATCTAGCAGCATGGTGAATAATAAGCGGCCAGTTGTAGAGGGGGAGGAGCGACCGATGTGCAAAAAATGTAGGAATCTGGTTGACTCGTTTGCTTTGTTCATTTGTTTGATAAAGTAAGAAATCTAAAGAGGATGTGGGCTTTTTGTAAATTAGAGGGTTGAGTCATCGATGCAGGAGGCCGACCAGATGCAGGAGGCCGCCCAGATGGTCCAATCACACCTGTACTACATACCATCTTGATAGGACGAGGATGCCTGTGACACTCATAGGTGAGGCCATTTTCCCAGGCCAACAAATTTTGACGGGCCAACTATTGATTGTCCCCTACAAGCAGTATATGTCCGGCTTAGTATTTGAAATACTCATAAGCACCTAGTGGTTCGCTTGGCCTAAGCTGGTGCCGCCTCCAGAGGCATGTGACATTGTTCTTTACTGCGTTAATAGCCCTGGCGTCATAATTTTCAGGGCCTACCAATATTGACCAGTCAGCCGAGAGAGATAATTCCGAGTTGTCAAGCTCGCATAGAATTTTCCTTACAGTATCACTCTAGCTCCGGGGTTGCAAGACGTCGCCGATCATGTCTTCTTCAGCCACCAGCGTTTAATCCCCATATAGGAGCTAGGCTCCAGTAGTTGCTCATACTCATGCAATCCTAATTTTCTTGGCCATTTCAATATCGAGAGTCAAGCCACTTTAATCGAGAAGCCGTAGCACTATCACGACAGCATCATTCGAACTTCCTGGGCAACAATGCAAGCAAGCCTGACAATCACTTAAGTGAGCGCCTGGAGAGGACGATGGGGCGGTAGGGTTGGGAGTTGAGAAATCAGTTGTTTTGTTATTGTTGTTGTTGTCAATACTTGCAAACATTGGCATGGAAGCACGAAGGGCAATGAGTTGCCACGGCTATATCGGCCTGCGCAACCAAAGGACCTAGTAGTGGAGAGTTTTAGAAAGTCAAACGCCAAGACGGCTGTAGTGGCGATGGAGTTACCGAGAGGACAAGTCCAGTGGAAACAAAGAATGTCGTAGTTGGTTAAGGATAACAACGGCTGCCAATTTGGTTTGGAAACAGATGGTGGCTACAATGTTTTCTCCTTAAGTAGTGGACAGATCTACTTCGGGGCCGACGTACGGGGTGCTAGATCCGTTATTGTTGACGCCACATGGACTGTTTGCCCAGGAACACGGCGCACTATTTTCATGGCATATTGCTTTGTTCACACCTGTATCACTACTATTGATTCAACTACTGCTCACAATTCTTATTCGATCTCCATTACTGGCTACTCATAGCTAGCATTCCAACGCTTCCTCTCGTCGTTGATGTATTTCAATATGTGTCTGCTTCAAGAGCTAGCTAGGTCGAATGCACATCCAACGGTCGCTTGGTTGGGAACTGGGAGGAACTGGGACTAAAAGAATCAAGGCTACAAATTCTGATCGCTCCAATCGACCTTCAACCTACCGATAAGTCGGAGTGAGTTTAACGACGCTGCAAGGGGAAGTGGAGCTAGCAAGTGCCAAAGGCAGCGGCCGCCCAAAGCCCGTCCTGTTCTTGTGTAAGCGATGCAATCACGGGCTCACCGTATCTGACAACGGCTCGTTGGTAATTACCGTGAAGATACCAGTAATGTTTTAAGAGAGCAATGTCTAGGTGATGCATACGCCACTTACCTCACGTCGACTAACATTTTCTACAGGGCATCTCGGCACGCTTGACGCCGTCAGCCTCGATCAGGGATTTTCAGCCCCAGGACATGATGCTTAATCCAAAGCCCAAAGCGGCGATTTCAATGTCCATTTACGGATATGCGCAATGATCTGAAGGCCCGAAAGAGACTAGTCGTGATGCAGCAAAGCAATTCATGGTAGTTGTGGCGCTATTGGCAAATATTGTTTCTTTTTAGTGGCTGGTGGATGTCGCAGCCATGTGAGGCGGCGCTCCGACAACGGATCGATTTTGGATCTCGTGGCCTTGCGAGGCACGGGATGAATTAAATTTGATCGGTGAAACGAGGCAGGGCGCTCTAGACCTCGAAATCCGGCGTGCCTATTTGCTAGGTCGATGAGATCACCGACGGCTCGGCCGAGAAATCCCGTAACCCCAATAATGACTGGAGGTTACTCAGCTTTCTGCTTCGCAGACACGCCGTAGAGTTTAATAACATATTCACCACGTGTAAGGAAGCCCTGAAAACCAACCTCCACAGCCAAGCCTGCGCCCTGGCAAAGCACCTTGCTTGGTTTGTTGTGGCTGTCTGCTTGCTGTGCTTGGCTCTCCTTGCTAGCGTGAACCTCGAAATGCATCGTGTGTTGGACCCAGCGCTATGGCTTCCTTCAAGATCATTCGTCCGGTCTATTTCCGTTAGACTTGTTCGGCTGATAACCAACGCCCCGAGTGGCGTCGTCTTGCATTATGGAACGTCGACCGACCTGTATTAAGATGATGAACTATTCCATGCCAAGAAGACTAGAACTAAGACCTGACAAAGGGTTATGTTTTTCTTAGGATGGCTAGCATTTGGAGTAATGATTGTATTCAGCTATGAGGCGTAATATCGATGCCCTTCATCATCATTTCGGGTCTTGGCCAGACGCTATTCGTAATTCTTGAGTCATTTATCAATTCTTGGTACAAGGGATAGCGCCTCACCTCGCCAAACAATACGCTCGCGAGAGGCGGACTAGAAGACATCTACCGGAGACACCGTGCTTGCATGGACGAGTACATTAGTCTCTCGTTCTCATGAATTCTATATAATCTTTACCTACAGCTCTGTGTGTTTCGACTTTTTCATCATCCTCCAAGCAACTATAGGATTGACCAGGACAAGTCTCAACTTGGTTGCAATTAGGAGACTCTTGTCATTTCTGCCCGCTTCAGTTGCATTGCAACTGACGGCGACTACGGCTTGCCACCATGTGGTACAACTTCATTGCCCTTAACGTCCTTCTGCGCATTGGATCAGTCGCCGCTCCATCCAATCCTCATGTCCACGCAGATGATCTCGAGCCCAGAGACAACGGCCCCGGCGTTATTAGCCGCCTCTTTGAACGCGGAGGTAACAACAACAACTACAACTGCCCTTACCCGGTGCAATATTCCAACCATCAATGCAACTGCCCCGATGGTGGGCGGTTTACCCGGCGGCGTGTGCGTCTGCCCTGGCAACAAGGAGTATTACGGAAAAACTGCGTGCCCAAGTGCCCTACTGGCGCTGATCGCAACGGTAGGGGGTTCTGCAACTGCCCCGGAGGCGAAGAGGATGTCCTAGGTGCGTGCAAGCCTGTCTGCGCCGGCGGCTCCGACTGTGACAGCTACGGCGTATGCAAGTGCCTTTTGGACAAGATGAGTTTGGAGATGGATGCAAGCCAAAGTGTCCTATCGGGGCTACTCGACACAAGGGAGTCTGCAAGTGCCCTCCAAATAATGAGGTGATCAGTGGCGAGTGCAAGTCAAAATGTCCTACCGAAGCTACTCGCGATAGCAATGGTGTCTGCAACTGTCCTCCCAGTAAGGAGGTGGTCAACGGAGCCTGCAAAGTTACTTGTGGCACCGTCGCTACATACAATCCGAGGACACGCGAGTGCAAGTGTCCGTACAAGGGCCAGACCTACAAGTCCGAGGACAAGACATGCTCCTGTCCAACTGAACAAGAAGTCATCGACAACCGCTGCGCCGTCAACTACGCGCGACGATGCAACATGGAACTCCAAGAAGGGTTGAGTGTGCAAGAAGACAGGCATGACTTATAACGACGATAAAACCTGCTCCTATCCCAGCGGCCAGACTTGGTCCTCCGGAAAGGGTTGCCAGCTCGACTGCGGCAACGAGGCCTACCTGAACAAGAAGAAGACCGAATGCGTGTGCAAGAAGGACGGCATGGTATTCAGCACAGAGAAGACGTGTGCCTGTCCCTCTGGCCAGAAGTGGTCCTCGTACGGCTGCGTAGTTGAATGTGGCAGCGATGCCACCTGGAGCAAGCAGCAGAAGGCATGCGTGTGCAACAAGAAAGGCATGGAGTTTACCGAGTCTTCGAAGACGTGTGCTTGCAAGTCCTCCATGCTCTACAGCGATCAGCAGCGGTAGTGTTGTTGCCCGAAGGGAACGAGCCTCAACTCGTCTGGTAGTTGTGTTCGCGACAAGTACTGAATGGAAAGAATAGGGCCATGGGTGTAGGAAGGGTGTAGGAACATGGATGCTCTCTATCTAGGGTCGATCAATTACAAGAACCCTAGGATAACGCTCTCATCGACTGTTGTGGATTTGCGTGTATTTATACTGTTGATGGATCAAATCCGAACTCTGAGTCCTCGCTCTGTCGATAGAGACCGGTCTCGAGGGCTTAGTATGGGACTGATGCGTCCGGTTCTTCCTAGCACACTCATTTATCAAGTACACAATTTTTATTTCACTGCTAATTCATATCGACTCTTCCAAATGTGTGATGCTGCGCTACCGGTTCCTTGCACTGATGTTGTCCAACACATTTGATTTACACTTGATCGTTCTACAGCTGTCCTCCTAAGAGCTTATTCAACATGGGCAGGAAATAAATCCAGGTAGGAGAATTGGGGAAAACCGCGCGCAGCGATGAAAAACCCCAACCCGTCCTCCTGTAAAACACTTGCAGATCGCACAATTTTCGTATCGACTCATTTTCTCATTTCGCATACACTGAAACACCTTGCTGTTGTTTGTCAGAACTCGTACCTCAACAAAATGATGCGATGCTTGACCTTGTGGGGTTGACTACCGTCGTCCGCGGCGTCGAAGATCTTACTAAAGAAGAAGAGGGCGGTTGCATCTTTTGCTTAGTCGTTGCCGCCGTTCCTGTTCCATCAAGTCTTGATGTCTGGCGTTGTAGAGTCCAGGGCACATTTCGCTGGTTTTGGTAAATTGAACACTCAGGTTCGATGGCGAAGAATGCATCCATGCTGCGAGGACCATCTTCCAAATTCTCGAGATCTGCTAGATCCAGGCAGGGTCGTCGTCGCGGGGATCTCTCAAATTTCTCCACATGTGGTAGGGTTTGTCAGAAAGCGTAGCTCTGTCTTCGATGATCCAGATCCGCGTGATGAGGGGTCTGGAGTTCGCGTTCATTTTCTTCACCTTTGCTGCGTCTTCCCACGCAGATTCGATCTCGTCTGAGATCAGAGGGGTGCATTGCACACGCCGCGAGCCCTTGAAGTAACGGAATCCCAGCCAGAGTCCTCTACCAGCTCCCTCGCCTCCAAGAGCATAGCAATACGGGCTGTGTGTCAATACTTCTTCGGGCACAATCCCGGTGATTGGAGAAATAAGACCATGCTTCTTGTGAACAAAAGTGACCTCCTTGGCCAGGCGAAGCTCGGGCTTGTCATTCCAAGACTTGGAAGGGTTGAACGGCACAAAGTCGAATAGTTCCCACGAGTCTGACCCAACATTTGCGATTCGGAGAGGGTGCCAGTCGGGAAATGACCAAGTGTCCGCAGAGATGGAAAGCACTTTCTGGAAGGGCAGAGAATAGTTCACAAAAGACACACCTTCTGGGTCGAATTTCTCGGGAAGCACCATATCGACGACCTTTAGAGATGCTGATGTCATGTCGAGGGCGAAACGCGCATACAGAGCGGGCTGGCCGGGGTCTGGGGGAGCCCCGATGATCATGAAGTGGGAAACATTGTCTTCGACCAGCTTTCGCATCTCCTTGTTGACTTGGAGGAGTGAAGCAACCGATGATCCTGAAGCAATGAAAGAATCTCCATTGACGATGAAGCTCTGGTCGGGGATAGCATATTTGACAATCAGACTCTTGACGTCGATGGGAAGAGAGTCATAGCAAGCGCGTTTTTTCTGTTTCTTGGGTTTCGGTTTGCTTGGCAAGTATGCCAGTTGTTGTAGGATGATAGCGAGTGCCATCTTGATCCACCGAAGGCTGTTCGGAACGCTGAATCGTAGGTGGTCTCGGAAAGTCGAGCCGTAGGTGGTTCGGAAGGCCAGTCGTATTTGGTTGCGGAGGTTATTCGTAGGTGGTTCGGAAAGGCGCTTCGTAGGTGTTTTAGAGAAGTGAGAGGTTTCGGAGAGGTGAGAGGTTAAAGATGAGAAGGAAATCAAGGGGCCAGCTGGGGGGGGATTTGTAGTGTGGCAGCGCGGTGTCATTCACTCAGCTTTACAATAAAAGTTGTTCGATGTTTTCCTAATTGGGATAAGTGAATGGAAAAGGCCAAAAAGTTACAGCTGGCAAGTTGCCCGACCCAAAATGTTACAGCTGGCAAGTCTATGAACACCGCCGTGTAACACCAACGACGTCTGTACTTCCAGGGGCAACTGACAGAAGTCATGTTCAAGTCATCAAATGGTTAACTCCAAATATCTTGTCACATTTTTAAAGGCTATTGCATTTAAGTCCCTTTCCCTGTTATCATCTGCCGTTTACTGTACAATAATAGCCCCGATACAACCCACATCCAGAGCTTACCTCATCAGGTCTCGCCTCCTCCAGTCGCCGTTTGATACTCTATTCACCTAGAAGATACCTACATAGATTCGTCACCACACTATAGCACCATAAACGCTGTTCGCTGTAAAGAAGCCACTAGTTATGGGGTAGCTTCACCAAAAACGCACACGCTGTTGGTACAGGTGCAGGCCGAGGAAAGGTTACACACGAGGAGGCCCGTTGTGCAGTCACTCACGGCAGAGCACGCAAAGCCGCTCTCCACGCAAACTCCGTTTTGGCAGGTCTCGTTCGCTAGACACGTGCTGGCATCGCTGCATGGAGTGATCTCGGTAAGGAGAACACAGAAGTTATCCTGACAAGTACAGAGTCCGAGACCACACGGGCCGTCGCCATCTTTGCAGTCTACGGCCTCAAAACAACGGAGTGCATCCGGATCCTCTGCACACAAGCCGTCCGTCCCGCACAGTTGGCCCGGTTGGCACTCGGAGATGTCGGTGCATGGCGTTCTATCGTCAGGTGTACAGACGAGATAATCTAGGTCGCAGATCAAACCGGGATAGGTGCAGTCGGTGTCTACTTCGCATCCAGTCAGACACTGGCCGTCGGTGCAAACCAGGCCGTTGCGGCAGCCTGTGTCGAAGTCGCAGTCATCGGCCGCAGTTCCCACACAGAACCCGTGAAGCTGGTTGCAGACCAAGGGATCCACGCAGTCGCTGTCAGACTGGCATGCAGCCACGGCATCTGGGATACAGACAAACTCGGAGCTGCAGTATGATCCGTCGGGACAGGGCATATCGGAGCAGTAGTCCCCGGGAACAGGAAGACACATGCCCAGCGGGTTGCATTCGAAGCCTGTCGTGCAATCCGCAGTCGTCGCACAGTTTCCTTCCAGGGGAATATCTTGAAAGCACAGAAACAGCGAGTCATCGCAGTAAAAGCCCTCCTCGCATGGGTTGACATCGCAAGCTGACGGCCCCAGAAAGCAACGGGAGTTGAAGGTATCGCAAAGCTCGCCTTGGCCGCAGTCCGAGTCCGAATCGCATTGGTTCTCGACGTCAAACAGACACACCAGAAGGTTTGGCTCGCAACTCATGCCGGCGTCACAGTCGGCAGTGGTCTGGCACTCGCGAGAGCGCTCGGAAAGACAGAAGCCAAACTGAGTGCATGCAAAACCGTTAGTCGGACATGTGTCTCCGGCGTCGAGAGAACAGTCCTCAAAGATCTCGGGGACGCAAAGGCCAAAAGTCTCTTTGCAGATGTAGCCGTCTGCACATGCTGCATCCTCGGTGCATTGGCCTACAATGCTTGAGACGCAGAATTGAATAGCGGAGCTGCAGAAGAAGTCCTCTTCGCACTGGTCGTTTCGTCGGCAGGCATTCTGAACAATGGGAAGGCAATAACCCAGCCTAGAACAGGTGTATCCATCCGGACAGTCTTCATCCCGGCATACATCGGATGGTAGAGTAACGCATTGGCCATCTTCGCAACTGCAGGTTCCTCCCAGACAGGTATCGAGGTTATCGCAGTCCCCTGCAACAACGCAAGTAGCCGCTCCAGGTTTACATGAACCATCTGCGCAAATCTCTCCAGGCTGGCAATTGGCATTTGTGAGACATTGTCCTGGGCTAATCGGGGTGCAGAAACCACCAAAGCACACGTTGCCCGCCTCACACTCGTTGTCAGATTTGCAAGCAGGAATACACGTCCCGTTATTGCAAACCTCGTCGGTCGAGCAATCACTTCTGGAATCGCATGTGGTTGCTCCAGGCTTACACGAGCCGTCTGCACAAATCTCTCCAGGCTGACAGTGCGCATTCGTGAGGCACTGTCCTGGGCTCATCGGAGTGCAGAAACCACCAAAGCACACATTGCCTTTCTGGCAGTCGTCGTCCGACTTGCAAGCGGGGATACACCTCCCATTGTCACAAACCTCATCAGTTGAGCAGTCGCTTCTAGAAGCGCATGTAGCCGCTCCAGGCTTACATGAACCGTCCGCACAAGTCTCTCCAGGCTGGCAGTGCGCATTCGTAAGGCACTGCCCTGGGCTCATCGGGGTGCAGAAGCCACCAAAGCACACATTGCCTGACTGGCAATCATCGTCCAGTTTACAAGCGGGAATACATTTCCCGTTGTCGCAGACCTCCTCAGTTGAGCAGTCGCTTTTGGAAGTGCAGGAGGAGGATGTCACGCAGACACCAGATGAGCAAGTCTGTCCATTACTGCAATCGGAATCCGCCGCACACGGGTCGACACAGAGACCGAATCGGCATATTGCCCCGTTGCTGCATTGAGAGTTGACGACGCACTCCATGACTTTGGGGAGGCAGACACCATCCGCGCAAGTTTCCCCACTGCTGCAGTCAGTGTCTGTTGCGCACTCGATATCGCTTCCTGCCACACAGAAACCACTTTGACAGAGCACGTCATCATCGCAATCTTCGTTGGTATCGCATGCCACCGGGCTAGGATCAGGCGTTGACGTCGAGGTCTTGCTCGTAGTCGAGGACTTGCTTGCCGACAATGTCTTGCTAATGGCTAGGCTCTCGGTCGTAGGTATATGGGTTTCGCTTGTAGATCGGTTGTCGCTCGTCGATGGGTTCTCGGTCGTAGGTAGGGTCTCGCTCGAAGTTGGCATCTCACTCATGGTTGGAATACTGCTCGAAGCCGGGTTCGTCGGAGCCGCGGTAGCGACACAAAAGCCTCCTACGCAAATCTCTTCATCGCCACATATGACACCTTGAGCACCGCAACCGAGGGGATTCTCGGTTGCAACACAAGATCCCAAGATACACACGCCGCCATCAAGGCAGTCGTTTCCAGGAGATCCGCAATCGCGGAACACTCCAAGAAGGACACATTGATTGTCGATACAAACCGACCCAGTGGGGCATCCATCACCATCATCTCGTCGACTAATCCAATTGTTGTTCCTTGACTTCGAACTACGAATGGTAACTCGACATGAAGCTGGAGGTTGAATGGCAACGCAGGACCCGCTCGCACATACCTCCCCCGAAGGACAGGCTGGGACACAAGGCGCAGGCTTTCCGACGATGGGAAGACAGCTTCCAGCGAAGCAGAGGAAACCAGATGCACAGGCAACGCCTTCTGAGCCACAGTTCTCGGGGTCACTCCCGGTGTCGACGGGGATGCAAGTTCCAGAGATGCAGAGGTTATTTGCTGGGCAGGTCTTCCTAGCACCCGAGCAGTTTAGGGGATCTCCGGATACCTTGATGCAACTACCAGAGATGCAAATTTCACTCGCATCGCACCCGCGCTTGCATTGCGCAGGCTCGAGCTCGATGACACGTGAAGGAGTACCGTCGGCGTAAGAAAGATGTCCACGCTCACAATGGTTGGTTTGGCAGTCAAGAAGTTGACTGTTGGTAGTGATGTCGACAGCGATGCATGAGTTGCGGCAGCATAGTTGATTGCCGGGACAAGCCTTGCCGCCGCAGTTCTGAGTGTCGCTATCACCAAAAACATTGAGACAAAGGCCACAAGCAGCAACATTCCCTGAGGGACAGCTGTGTCCAGCCGGCGGAATGGTATATTCGCCTGCCGCCGAGTGACCCGCGTCGTCACTGATAACGCCATCACTTGTATCGGCTCCATCGTTCGAATCGTCTTCATTGCCGGCAGCGGCCCCATCACCTGAACCGACTCCGTCGTTTGAACTGCCTCCCTTATTTGAGTCAACTCCATCGCTTCCGGTGTCAGCAAGCTTGATCCCTGTGGGTATGCAACCAACTGTCGACACCTTCCCAGTGTACTCTAGACCTGGCACACAAATTCCCGAGACGCAAACCTCAGCACCAGCGCACACTTGTCCATTCAGTCCGCAACTAGAGCTGTCAGTGCTGATATGGATCGGAAAATGATAGTCCCCGTAGCATATGCTCCCAGGATGGTTCTCCTCGGGCAGGCGGCAGGCTCCAAAGCCGTTGCTAATGTTGAGGGGTCGACAGAGATCAGACACGCAGAGATCACCAGCAGAACATTCAACACCCAAAGAGCCACAGTTATAAGGGTCGGTTCCGATATAGAATGGGCGACACACGCCATTGTGACATGATGCGCCCAGCGTGCATTGGTCGTCGGTCTCGCAAGGCCTAGTGGTTGAACCCAGAATGAATGGCAAGCAAGAGCCGTCCAGGCACCAGTTACCCGAATCACAAGGGGTGCCCGAGCAGTTGAAGGGGTTGGATCCAATCTCAATCTCTATACATGCGCCATTGACACACAGTTCGCCTGGACGGCAGGGAGTCGAAGGATCGCCACAGTTCCGAGGATCCGCGACAACTTGAATCGGTTTGCATGCGCCATTGTAGCACCATTGTCCGGGGAGGCAGGCCTCTTGCGATGTCCCGCAATGCAGCGCATCTGAGCCGAAGCTCGGTAGAGTGAAGCATTTCCCTACGACGCACAATTCGCCAGGGCCACACGCGTTTCCAGGTTGTCCGCAGTTGTTCGGGTCGATGCCGATCGTAACGCCGGTGAAGTTTCCTTCTGTCCCAGGATGAAGTAGTGGGCAACTTCCTTCGGGGGGGCCACGTTTCGAAACAGATGTCATCAAGTCATTGTCGGCTCTGATCGGTGCAATAGCTATCGATGCCAGTATGAAACGGGTGTACCAGCCAAGCCAAGTCATCTCGACAGAGCTAGAGTTTTGTTAGCATCACAGTGCCTGGGTACTCAAGTTGGGTTGCGAAATTGAACCGACGCACCTGTTCACGAACTGAACACACTGAAGTAGGAATGATGATCGCTCACGACACCCCACGATTGGGGTACAGCTTCTAGTCTATTATATCAAGCTCCCTGTCTCAGAACACGGATACCCGCCCCTTGCTTTCCTTTGTGTTGCTAGTTAAGCTTCTCCATTCCTTGTACATTGCTGGTTTAGTTCGACCGTTACTGTCGTATAGCGCATTCACGCCACCTTTATGGAATTCCTTCGCTTTGTTGGTGCAAGGAATGTGGAGGCTATGCTCTTAAGAACGTGACTCAGTTGTATGGCCAATCCAGATAATGCGGTGTGCTATTCTGCGACATTTATTGTGGCTAGGCCAACTGCTCGCCGATTTGAGACACGGACCGCCTCCATCGGGAATTAATTGCGAGCGCCAAAGGAGGGTACGAGCGTAACAAGGGAGACGGAGTGGCCGAGGGGAATGAGGATGCGGGGATAAATGGCTATTAGATGCAAGGTCTCATCAGCCCTGCGTTTACCCTAAAAAATCACGTTCGCAATTGGGATCTGGATACTTTTTGTAGAAACTATTTAGAGAAAATGTGTGGGAGCTAGTTGTCCAGGGAAGGCGATTGAATTGAAACGCCACGGCCTGCATGCCGAGACTAGAAGGTCTGGGTTCGGTCTCAATGACGGGCTCTTCACATCACCAAGAGAACAGGTCCATCAATGATGTCAGTGCGATTGTTTTGTTTCAGCGTCTTGAGATTTGACCCTTCTCCAGGGAAACCGCTTCTAAACTCCATAAGAGCGAGAACGCTTAGACATGTGCCTTGAACAGGCCCGAACACGATCCGAACACGATCCTTGACGGTACAGAGGTTGTTGAGACCTTTTCAAAACCCTGCCCGAATCAACACCTCCAGTAACACAATGCCCTAGATCTCCCACAACCCTGCAATATCATAAGAGACAGGCAGCTTTGCATGTTGCTCTTCAACGCAGGATCATGTCAGATCAAATATAAAGCAAACTAGGCCACAAACATCTCTAATCAATTACTCAATGCCAGGTATACCGATTGAGCACATTGACCAAGAAAACGACACCCATCATAATGTATTGGCCATTTCCTACCTTTAGGCAATCCCCCAATGAGTCTTGGCGGAACACGCATCCCATCTTGCCGCAGCCGCAACTTTGCAGGTGCGCCAGGCATCTGGCGTTGGTCAAAGCATTCATATCAAGTCAATACAAACCAGTATACCCAGCTTTTCAGATCTTTCCGTTCCAGGTATAAGTACCCGATGCGTAGAATTGTCATCATTATTCGGGGCTTTCACTGGTGCTGCCGCTTGATGCCTCGTGATTCTTCCCACTCGGCGATCAAATGCGGAACAGCAACCAGCGATGACAGATAGACATCGAAGGATGGAGGGCGTGATACCCGCCCAAGGTTTTTGATGACAAATGCCACGAAGGAACAAAATCCGACAAATACACTCGCCGAGTGACCAAATATTTTGACGAGGGCTAGACATATTATATCTCTGGCACTGGGGGATCAAGCTTTTTTACAAGTTTTTTCATACTCTCGTCCCGTTTCCACTAGTCTAAGAAGCTATCCGCTCCATCAACGGCGCTGCTGCCACGAAGCCAAAGAATCGAAGTTTTCTCTTCACAATTTCAGCATTTTAAAGACCCAATGCTTTCACAGCTGCCTGTCCCGTTTCCATGGAGTTTTCTGCGGTTCTATCCTAGTGTCGGCACGAGGTCGAGGTATATACTCCAGGTACCTGGCGTCCTTGACGGCACTCCCATCAGTACGAGTAGCTCGTTTCTGGCTCAGTCGGCAAACCCATTCACAATTTCAAGCTAGGCCGTGACAGCCCCCAATCAGGGAATGGAGAGATGAATGCAAAAGCACTTGGTTCCAATACTTCACTCGCCATGAACACACTCTCTCGAGGCTCAGCCTTGATAGCTGGTGCAAATTTTTGGGTTGAATCCATGCCGATTCCACCGGCTCTAGTCAGAATTTACCACTTCCCACGCATGCGAGAGGCGTAGATGAAACCTTCTGTCTCGCACTGATATGGGCTGGTGCCTTGTGGGTGGGGCCGGCAACAATTCGGAGTAACTGAGCTTTGTTAAGAGGAATGGACGAGTGATCTGGTGAGCGAGGCCTAGATTTCTGGAATAGACGTTGGGAAGATGGTACTGACGCTGTGGTTACTTCTGCAATGCTGCGTCAGAGTGGTCAAGTATAATGCGGAGAATTCGATGTCCTCGGCTATTAAAGAGGCTAGTATCAAGCCCCATGGCAATAGCCCAGCGAAGGCTAGCATCTAAATAAAGTAAGTTGACGGGTCCAGCCAGATACTCGTGCATCGCTATGTCTCCATCCCTAATGGGCTGGTTTATATCAACTTTCAAGTCATTCACTGCGAATGCAAGAGTCTCTGCTCCCACCCGACCCGTCTCAGTGGCGCTGAAGGCGTATCTCAGCAATCTGTGTGGATCATTGATTGTTGCATGATGTCTCTCAACCAACCGCTTGGCTAGGGAGGTGTATCCACACAGGACGGCAAAGTCGAGAGCGGCGTCGTTGAACTCCATGGTGCGGAAGTTAGTATCGAAGTGGTACTTTTCAATTAACTCGGAACAAAATTCTTCGTTTCCAGAGCGGACAGCTTGGATCAATAGATTGTATCCCTGGTCGCCACAAACAGGCCTGCCAGCAGCCTCTCTCTCGATGATCCAGCGCCCATTTTCCGTACATGCGAAGATATCAAAAATGGTTTCATCGCCCTTGACTGCCGCTATGTGCAAAGGCGTAGTCCAATCAATTTGTTCATCTGAGATGCGAGGCTGAGCTCTGTGTTATAGAAGCAATCGAACGATGCGCTCATGTCCGCCTTGGCAAGCTACGTGCAGATGTGTAGCCACCCGGCAAATGCATGCATGTCTTAGTGCTACAGTCTCTTCATTGACGCTTATTGACGAGGTTGGCACGCCCGGGATGCACTTTCTGTCCAGAAGATCTTCTGTGAGCGCGTAGAGCCCGAAGTGACAGGCTGTAAAGAGGAGAGGTGAGTCTTGCAACTCTCCTAACATTTCTAACACTGACAACCGACAATATAGCCATTGGTCCCTGATTTTGGATCTGACTGCGAAGAATTTCGGATTTTTAGAAACCACTTGCAGGCGAATCTCCTCACTCTGCGCCATGTGGAAGTCCCATTGCGCTATAGCATAGGACCGGAGCGGGAACTTGGCCGCTCTGCTCTGGGTTGCATCGTCCAGGCATCCTTCTGAGAGGTATCTCGTTAGGCGATGTGCAATTTTTGCGCGACCTTCTCGCCTCTTTGCCGAGTATAACTTGAGTGCGGCTGTCCCAGCAGTTGATAACATAAAGTCCTTGGCACTCTGATGCACGAAGGTGACTGGAGGATCGGACTGACGATGAGGCATGTAGATCAGGGTCCCACACGATTTGACGTAGCTTTCACAGATCTTCTCACGGCTCGAATACGTCATGGGCTGGATCTGGAGCGCATCGCATAATTGAGAAATTGTCATCAAGTTCGGCGCCAGAGTGATCCATGTGAGTAAATTAGCCACATCAGATTGATCAATGGGCCGGATTTACAGGAGAATCCGCTCGTAGATGGCATCCAAACCGCACGAAAGTGGCTCAGCGATGCTTCGATCTCTCGCACCGACTTCGTTTAGAGGTCCCTAGACATGAAGCTCACCTACAAGAATGTACCCTCCGACCGCTCCCGGAAGGTGTTTTCCATGCGCTTGATAAGAGGCGTCTCCTCGATGCCCTTCACGGCCGCGATCTGCTTCACCTGTTCCGCGATGTATTTCTCCACGTCCAGAATCGAGAGTAATGTGAGGGAAGCTGGCGAGGGTGGAAGGAAGACAAACAGGATGCTCTCGACTGAGGACAATGACCTTTAGGCAATACTTCTCGAATTCATCCTTTCAGAACTTTCCTGTGAGCTTTCGCAGGAAACGTTGAAGAGTAGGCTCATCGCATTCGTCCAGCCCATCGAGCATGCAGTAAATGAGGCTTGTTTTGAGCTGCGAGATCATTTGCCAGAAGAGAGTCCACAGCATCTCAAATGAAGTGCTGGCAAACAAATCGTCCTGTTGCACTTTCCATCGGGGTAATATGAGAGACACAAAGTGTGGATGTTGTTGGATGAGTTGATACATCAGTCCGCGAAGGATGCCAGTGGCTGTGTTGCGGTTTGATACCTTGTCGTCGCAGAAAAAAGAAATGGCGGTCGGGCCATCGGTTTGAGAAGCCTGCTTCACCAGATGCTCGGAGAGGAAGACGGAAATGAACGTCTTGCCCTTACCGGGAGGACCGGATATCCACAGCAGGCTACCGGTCTGGGGCCTGTCCCACGCCTTGTACTCTGCAGTGGAGATTACCCATTGCCATGTTCCTTTTGTTCTCTCGCCCTAGGATGTGATGATCGCGTCGCGGTCGCTGATGCGGTTAGTGGAGAAGAGTGCTTTGCAACAGGTGTCCTCGTCTGAGCCGGGCTGGATGTTGGTCTTGATGAGCCGAACGTTCTCGACCACTTCCTCCAGCTACTCGGTGTGCTTGTGGCTCTCGTTGCTACAGCCGGGTGAATATCAAGTTGGGCTACGCCGAGCCGATTACTCACGAATTGACGAGGTCGATCTGCAAGGCCAGAGTACTTTTCAATCGCTCGAGCCGAGTGAACAAGTCCCGGATTTCCGACTCCTTGATGACCACCCCTCCAATAGCTCTCCATGTGCGCCGCCCCAGCCAATCCTTTTTGCTAAAGTCAAAACGATCGAAGATTGCACACAACTCGCGGCTCACAGCGGCGCACGTCCGGACGCTGGCCACGGTCTTGTCGTCAGCCTTTAGCAGGGGTGACTCTTGCACGCCCTTCACCGGTCCCTGGAGAGCCTCGAGTTCGGAGTGCCATGCCTCGGTCCTTCCGGGTGCACCCCGGACCTTATCGTAGATCTTCTTGCCCACCTGGATGATCTTGGCGCTCTTGACGAGGAACTGGACGGTCGCATTGATGATGGACAGCGGATCAGCCATGCTGTCGTCTCGAGTTTTTCGGTGCTATATGTGCTTCTTGCTGTTGTCCTCACAACTGCTCGTGTAGTGATGAGGTGTCACATCTATTCTGCCTCGTGGATTTCATGCCTAACTAAAACATTGCGACTGAGGATGCCTTGCTGTGAGACAGACACGTGACCGCGGCGATGATGCCGGCGTGATGGTCGCGCCGATACAGACGTACGGTTTGCGACTGGAGGAATGCAAAACCTGTGTTAGAAGTAGGTAATAAATCTACTAGTTAGAAATCACCGATGCCCTCTGCGTGCAAAAACTATATGGTATCGTGGGCTTGTTTGAAATATAGGCCAAGGCGGTGCATCGCGGCCTCTTAGACGGGGGCAATCGACTTCCCATTGGGTCATGCTATGGGTCACCGCAGATTAGGTGCGACTAGCCAGGATCAGATACAAATATGGTTAATTGTCCGCGTTTCATCGCACAACAGCCCAGCAGCAGGGGATCTCCGCGAATCTTGAAACGAGAGCGGATGATTTTGGGCAGAGAAACGCGTGGGCCATGCGCTCCTGTGCAATATCTTGGCACCGGTGGCTCGGAACCCCTGCCCGGGGAATAGAGGAAACTTTCCTTCAATCATATTCACGATCGCGGCCCTCTATAAGAGACAAAGCACCCACCGATGGTGTTTTAGGAGATTCCTTGGATTATTCTTCTCCGCATCTCTCGTTTTTCCTTCATTTCACGACTCCCAGAATCGGATCTTGGGCTGGCCTGAGTAAACATTCGTTTCACTTATTCTCTGCCCGTTCAGTCTTTACATTTACCAGACTCCTTTTTATAAACAAAATGCTTGTTCAATCCGCCTCCCTAATCTTGGCTGCGGCCTCTGTCGCCTCAGCCCAGTCCGTCGTCGGTACCGCGTATGGCTTCGCGACTGGTGTGACCGGCGGTGGCGATGCCGCTGCCGCGACTCCTTCCTCGGCTGAGGAACTCGCCGAATGGCTCTCGGACGATACGGCCCGTACCATTGTTATCGACCAGGAGTACGACTTCACCGGTACCACGGCGACCGATGCCGGCTGCGACCGAATCAGCTGCAGCGTTTCCAACGGAGGACAGTACTACCTCGGAGACCTGTCTTGTGGCAGTTCCGACAACACGGCCGTCAGCTCCATCACCTACGACACTGCTGGCCCCAGCGCCCTCCCCGTCGGAAGCAATAAGAGCATCATCAGCAGCAACGGCCAAGGTGTGCTCAAGGGCAAGGGTCTGTCACTGCAGAGCGGTGCCAGCAACGTCATCATCCAGGGTGTCGAGTTCACCAACATCAACCCCGGCATTGTCTGGGGTGGCGATGCCCTCGACTTGCAAGGTGGAAACGACGGTGTCTGGGTCGACCACTGCAAGTTTTCCTTGATCGGACGCCAGTTCGTCGTCTCCCACTACACTGGCTCCCGCCTAACTCTGTCCAACAATGAGTTTGACGGCGTCACCACGACTTCGGCGTCGTGCAACAACAACCACTACTGGACCATGATGTTCATTGCCGACGGTGACCAGGTCACCTTGGACCGAAACTACTTCCACGACGTGTCTGGCCGAGCCCCCAAGCTCGGTGCCGATGGTGTGAGCGGTTCCTTCCAGGCTTCCAACAACTACTTCAGCAACATGGACGGCCACGCTTTCGACGCCTACACTGGCGTCACTGCCATCCTCGAGGGCAACGTATTCGAGTCCGTGACCACACCCATCACCGAAAGCGGCGCTTCCGTGTCCACCATCTTCAACGTTGCCGACGATTCTGCCGCCAGCACTTGCGAGTCCTACATTGGCCGCGCCTGTGCCGTCAACAGCGTCGACTCAAGCAGTGGTGACTGGCCTTCTCTGTCCGACACCAGCGCGTTGTCCACCTGGGCCAACCTCGCCGAGTATCTTGTTGACCCAGTTGCCGCTAGTGAGGTTGCCAGCCTTGTCAGTAGCAATGCTGGTCCCTCCAACCTGGGCTCAGGTTCTTCGTCTGATGAAACCTCCGACGATACCGAGACGGGGGCGACTGCCACCACCTCCGCCGTTGTCGCAACCACTGCCGCCGTTGTTGTGGAAGCTTCTGTGGCTGCGACCACCGCTGCGGTTGTTGAGTCCCCCGAGACTGACGACGAGGAGGAGGACACCGTTGTGTCTACCACCCAAGAAGCAGCAGCCACTGAGACCGAGGCTGCTTCTGGCGAGGAAGCCCAGCAGTGGGCTCAGTGTGGCGGCAGCAACTGGACTGGAGCTACCAAGTGCGTCTCTGGAACATCGTGCGTTGCTCACAACGAATGGTACTCCCAGTGCGTGAGCTCTGCCGCGAGACGGGCCAAGAGGGCTCTCCGACACAGACATTAGACGAAGCAATGACCTGCACAGGCTTGCTACCCAACCTCGGTGTGATGTATGAGCATGGAACTGTTAAACTGTAAATATTTAAAGACATATGTATAATTATCTAGACATGAAAATCGAGATTTTCAAGATCACATCATATCGCAGTTCAATGTTAATGCAGAGGAGTGAAGTCAACAGTAGGTGCCCACTGTAGGCACATGTCAGCTAGACCTTGTACAGTGACCTCACATGGGCCACGTACTGAATCCCTCTTTGAGCCTGGGCCGAGATGAACATAAACTCACGATTGAATAATCCGCACAGCAGCCAAACGGCTGGATACACATCGGCTGGACCTTGCACAGCAACCTCACCTGGACCTTGTTCGAGTTGTAGGCTCACCTGAACTGCCCTCGGCGGGTCACCTGTAAATGCCCCACTTTACACCTTAGGACCCACTTTTATCGTGAATACATTCCGAATCAATTCGGAATGGATTCATATCACCAGATATATCAGCATCATTAAAGAAGTAAAGTTAATCATGTCATGCTTATGAGGAAAGTGATATTTTAATACCAGATATTTCGGTTAAGTCACCTGATAAGTGGGGAGCGAATTACAGGTCAGGTAAAGTGGGGGATTTACAGGTGACCCGCCGAGGGCAGTTCAGGTCAACTAAGTCCTCACCTTGTTCAGCGAACTCACTTCGAGCATGCCCCACTAAATCCCTCTTAGGCCAATCAATACCCTAGAACCAATGACCATTCAATTCAGCCAATTAAAACCAGGTGCCGGTGGAGCATGGTCCGGCTCAGTCCCTCTTGCATGGTCCACCCCGTTTGCTGTCTTTAACCCAACACTTCCAATGACTCAACTTACCTCCTTAAGTCAAGTAGCCCCTAACAACTCAACCTCACTAACAAATCAAGGCAAACCACCTTGAAATTTGGGTATATATTTCAAAATATTTTATATATGCTTGGCCATAGTGGTTTTGTCGATTATTGACAAAGTAAGAGGTCCAGGGTAGGCTAGATGAGTTAAGGGGGGATACAGACTAAGTGTTGGCAGAGAGAAAGTCCGTCTCCGAAGTGGACTTACTACTGCACTATGATTGGCTATCACGACCCACAAATTAGTTGTATAAGCCAGACGACCTTCCCCCAAGCCAGGCCTGCCCTCGGGGTAAGTTAAGTTGACTGGTTGAGTTATTGGAAGCAGAGGACTTTGCTGACCTGAACAGCACCCCGCGGGTCACCTGTAAATGGCTCCATCAGGGCCCACTTAACTGGCCTGTAAACGGCTCCAAATTCGCGAGGGATTTGAATTTTTACGGCGTTGGGTCACCTGATAAATGGGTCCTAAGGTATAAAGTGGAGCCATTTACAGGTGACCTGCTGAGGGCTGTTCAGTTCAACCTACTACTGGTTGGAAGCGTTGCTTTGACCTGGCCAAATGGTGACGATACATCCAATCTCGAACCTCATCTCTCAAACTGGGATTCAGGAGATCCCTTATGCACATTTGGATGCCGCGGCAGATCAATTGAGAAGCGGATTATGAGAAATTGTTTAGTTTCTAGTATTTGAGTATCATCTACTAAGGCCCAAGTGCTATCAGGCCCTACATCAAGGAAGCAAGCTTTGCGCTAGCGAGAGAGTCGGCGTTCTGGCCGACTGTGGCAGGGACAGCAGTGAGTTGTTCGTACCCAGCCGAAGTGAAGTAGAACCAACCAAGACCGTAGTCCACGATATCCTTGATGTAGCTTGTCAAGAGGTCGACATTCGCAGCTTTGCCTTGATGGTCTACACCAGTAAAACTGTGCACGACAACAGCGCCTTGAGACTCATATCCAGCGGGGAAGTTGGCTTCGATAGTCTCCCCGCTCTTGTACTTAGGCGCGCCGTTGCAATTGAGGCAGCTTTCGAAACCAAGGACGATATCGCAAAGAGCGTAATACTCGACGGAGACCTTGACGCCGAAGTTGCAAACCACCGTGATAGGATGGTCAAAGGCTTCCCGGGCGAGAGTGACAACGGTGTGCATATAATCCGCATCGGCGTAACTCTCGTCGAAGAAAATACCGTTGATCGAGATGTCCGCATCTTCATAATCAGACCAGCTCACCCAATTGGTAATATTAGCTGTGACTTCGTCAATCGATGCTCTGGCATAATTGATAGGTAGGTAACCAATCAGGTTGACGTTGGGATTTTCGTTCAGCTGAGAAACACCGCTGATGACATTGGGGTCATTATTACCGGGCAGTCCACTCTCGCCAGGTCCGTTGTAGGGGTTGATGACGATCAGCCAGGGGATGTCCAAGTGCGCCTTGACAGCGTTGAACAAGGGAATCCAATTCGCAGCGTTGTCCAACCACCGAATAGAAGGGTAGACGTAAAGAGGAAGCAGAATGCCAGGCGTGGAAAGAGAGGTTTCTGCAGGAGCGACAGACGCAGAGGGAGTGGATGATGTGACGCTTGAAAATGAAAAAGATGAATCGTGCAAAGGCGTCAGCGTCGTAGGGGTCTCAGATGGAGTTGCGGTCGTTGAATCCCTAGCTGGAGTTGACTCAACGGCAGCAGGGCCAGTAAAGAAAGCTGATGGCGTCGCAGTGGGGGTTGAAGGGATCTCGCTAGCAGTCGATGGGGTTTCATCAGAGGTTGTCAGAGCCTCTTCACCCACCGAAGGTGTCGATGGTGTCTCAATGGGGGTTAGGGAAACGTCACTGGATTCCGACGGGGTTGCGCTGGGAGCTAAAGGGGTCTCAGAAAGCGGTGAAGGGGTCTCGCCAGCTGATGATGGAGTCTCGATCCCAGCTGAGGGGTTATTGGTAGGAGTCGAAGGAGTCTCTGTTGAGACTGGGATTATCGGAGTAGGAGCTGATGGAGTCTCAGAAGGAGGTGAAGGAGTCTCGCCAGCTGAAGATGGGGTCTCACTTCCGATTTGAGGAGTCATAGTAGGGGTTGAAGGTGCCTCGGCTGAGATCGGAGGGGTTTGAGTGAGAACCGGAGGCGTCTCACTAGGAGTTGAGGGGGTTGTATCCTCATTCGAAGAAGTGCCCATGGAAATCGAAGGAGTCGAAGGCGTCTCGCTCTCAATCGAAGAATTTTCAGTAGGAGTTGACGGAGTCTCGATTGGTATTGAAGGAGTCTGGTTGATAGTCAAAGGGGTCAAACTGGGAGTTGAAAGGCTCTGGCTCTCATTTGGAGGAGTCTCAATGGCTGCCGAGGGAGTCTCCTGAGGAGTTGATGGGGTCTCGCTTTCAATTACAGAGATCTCAATCGGAATCGAAGGAGTCTCAGTTGGCATTACAGGGGTCTGATTGGAAGTCAATGGGGTAGCGCCGGGAGTCGAGGGGCTTTGGCTCTCGCTTGGAGGAGTCTCAACAGCTGTCAAAGGAGTTCCAGCTGAAGGTGAGGGAGTTTGGGTGAGAGCTGAAGGAGTCCCGATGGCTGTCGAGGGAGTAGAGGGAGTCTCGGTGGTAGCTGAAGGAGTCTCACTTGGAGTTGAGGCAGGTTTGCTGGCGGACGATAAAGTCTCAGTGCTGGCAGTCGGGGTTTCAGCGGCGCCGTTGGGTGTGGTGGTGAGCGATGTGCCCCCGACGGAGCCGCTATTTGAGCTTCCCGGAGTAGCTGTAGGTGTGGATGTCAGAGATCCCTCTGAGCCAGCGTCAGTACCAGACGCCGAGGGGGTGCCTGATGTCGTCGCGGAACCAGTGGCGGTAGATCGAGTGCCGGTCATGCTAGATGAGGTCGAGATGGTTGTCGCGGAATCATACAAGAGCGAAACGTTGTCGATCTCCTCGCGAGTGACCTCATTTGTGAGGAATATCTGATCCAACAAAATCTGAGCCGCGCCACCATTGGTGCAGGTCAGAGCGAACTTAATATCCCCGCTAGTTGCCGTAGGAAGAAATCCATCGATGACCTTTTCCCACTTAAGGTTATTACCCGCAGTCTGCTGCTCAGTAAGGACCGGGAAGTAGGATGTCGAAATGAAAAGCTGGCCACCGTAAGAGCCCTCAAGTCTACAAGTATCTGCCTGCTGGTTGTAAGTGATGGCATAGAAGAGTCGGACCACATATTCTGTTTTTGTGTTCATGTCTTCCAGAAATTGCGAGGCAGAGGCGGCGTTTTCGAGGTCTCTTTTGCCGAGGGGCGGTTGTGGGCTTGCGGCGGTCATTTCGAGACAGTTGACTTCCTGGCTTCCATCCAGAGTGTAGCATCGGCCCTGGATGACGCGAACGTTGCCTCGAATTACATAGCCGGGAGTGCGGTCGGGGAAGTTCGGGTCATACGTCGCAAGATCTCCATTTCTGAGCAGGTTGCGCACTGACAGCGGCGGCTCCCCGTTGTTTGACCCGGGAGTCTCGACAATCGGCGTGGCTACAGCGCCATCCGGAGTGCTCAAGGGGGTTGTGTCGGGAATTGGTGTGGGCGTAAGAATTCCGGGTGTGCTCGAGGGCGTAGAGCTACGCGAGGGGGTGGCAGAGTCGTCATGGCCGGGCGTTCTGCTCGACAGAGAAGCAGAGGGGCGGCAAAGACTCCCCGCTACCACGTCCAGAGACCCAGCGAGGGCCAGAAACACCAGTGCTGTAATGGGTAACATGACGGAAAAGGAGCGACAACGGTCAGGGCCGGCAAAAGAATGACACCGGCGATGATCGATGAGGAAGCAATGGAAGCACACGAGGAAAGGGATCAAGTCAAGTCATGTAGAAGAAAACCGGGCAGACGCCTGCCACGACGACTTGGTCGCCGCTATTCCCCTAAGCCTTGGCAGCCCGGGTTTCCGTCTCTTTTCAGTCTTGGCAGTCCCGTTCTGTAACCATTCTCGATGGATGGAGGCTGAAAGAAGAGCCCCTAGCTATCCCAAGCTGGCGGGTCGGAGCAAAAAATGCGAGATGATATTTCGGAGCTTTCATGTTATGGTTAAACACGTGGAGCTTCAGCTTCGATCCAGGGAGACGCCATGGCCGAATTCGCGCTGGACGTCTCGCTATCGGAAGCCTCAGAAGTAATTTGGTCTCAGACGGGCAAGGCGGTTAGAAGAATGGCAGCTGTGGCTGGACTGGCGCATTCAACTAGTGTTTTAAACAATATCTTGTCTTCAGCAGAAACCCTTGTTCGACTAAGGAAAACCCGCCTTTCTCAGCCTATCACAGCATGCGGGTGTCCATGCTGAGCAAGGAAACGTGCTCTAGGAGTCCCAACAGCGCGGGTCATGGGCGCTAGCGAATGGGTGCACCTGAAAACAGCTTGGCTGTGGGTAATTTTGGAGCGCCGTCGGCACACTGTGATTTTTGTTGCTAGGCTTGGGGTCCAGACCGCGATAGACTGCGCCCAAAATCGATAGCGTCACGAGCTATGTCAATAAGTCTGCATGTTGAGCCCTTCGTTCGGGATTCTAGCAGCAGGGTTAAAAATATTCTTGCCTGGAGAATGCACAAAGAATCGTGGAAAATACCTTCATTCCGTCATGGTGGGAACTCCAAGACACGGAATGTGATATTCTACAGACGTAGCGAGACAAATCAGCAGATCCTGCCTACGGATCAGGTCCGCCATGTAGATGGTCCCTAGCCAAGCTTCAACTTTGAGGCTCAATCTGCTGCCACTCTATGCTTATGCACTCTGCACGACCAACCGAGCTCCATTAAAAATCGTCTGTCCGATCGTATTTATGACTTTACCTGGGAGATTGTGATATGCTAGGCTAATATGTTGCGAAGAGGTGGATTATTCAATACCGGTACATTTCCTCCGCAGCCCCAACGCCACGGCCCACCTACTGCAGTAGTGAGAGGATATGTTTAGTCCCCGTTCTGTTCCCAATGTCATTCCTGTGTCATGGCTCCTATCCTACACCTTGGCACTGACTCTAGAAGAACCATTTTCCGACAAATTCGGCATTGAAATGAACAGAACTATCTTCTTATTCTTGGTTGAGAGATAATTATTATTTCTCTTAAGCTGATTAACTGCTATATGAAGGAATATCCGGAGAGGTTCGAAGTCTTCGTTAGGTATGTCACGGCTGTTGACGGCTCCCTTACGACATCTTTATGACATGATTCAGAACTAAAACCCAGACCAGTGCCCGACGACTCGGCATAGTGCCAGAGCCTCAACCAAGAGAGGGAAAAATCAATGTTAGATGCTGATCTTCAAAGCGGTTTCTAACCGAGCCAAGGATTACTTGGGAAATGGTGCAGCTCCCTACTCAACGAGAAGCCGCCATACTGGCCACACCTAAACTATTAGGTGCTACGGAGCAAATGATCTTGGCCGAAATAACATTATGGGGCTAAGAAATTCACCGTACACCGAACTGACATCTCCGACGTCCTAGAGCCGGCATGTCATAGTCTGTACTCTAAATATAAATACAAGTACGCAACTGCATGGGATAATACTCTCAGTAGGTGGTAATTAAGCGTATAGGTCTGCGAGTTCGTCAGATGCGCAGGTATATCATCTAGGCGTAGCTGGCACAAATAGTACTGTACACGCACCCGCGTAGGCCATCGGTGATATGATTGGTGATGTTCCTGCATCTCTGAACATCCTCAATCATGTACCGTAATTTTTGGACTACCTTGCGAGGTATTACAGAAGTTACCAAAATTTGACTGACAGCTGAATTTATCGCGTTAGCCCTTTTTACATCAGGTTGACCCTGAGAAGCAGCAACAGAAGCCTCAAGAGCTGAAGCGTTGACGACATAATGAATCTCGAGACTAGTGTGGATATCGACACTCGTTTTATCTGGGGTGAGAACTCTATGGGATGAAATGGAACCTGAGGACAGAAGCGAAGAAGAAGTGGATAGTCACATAATTACACCGGATGGTCAAACAGGGGAGTTCGAAGCTTTGACAAGAGTCGTTGAACAACACCTCTTTGCCGCCTTACCGGGAACCCATCACCAACAGGTATTTCTAGTAAGTTGATTAAATTTGGTGTTTCAGAAGCAGCTTAACCTCAGGGGAAGTCGAACACCACACGCCAAGTTGTCTCTTCCACCAAGGCTAGCCTGGTCGCTCATCTGTAGAACAAGTAACTAAATCCAAGAATAAATATCAACTTAAAAGGCGAATATCCTACGAAAGTCAGCTATAGCTACATCACTGACTGTGCAACTTATGTTTGCAGACGTGTATGGGTAGCTCTACAATAATGGCTTTGCAGAGTATGCTTCTACCCCTGTACCTGAGCCACACCATCTCCACGATATGGCCGCTAGGCTCACTGGGTGTCGCTTCATTTTGGCCGCCTAACTGCGCCTCTCGTTGGGCTTTCTGTGCTCATTGTTCATTATTACTCCTCATACGGCGGTGCTCATCGCTAGCCCAGTCTTCTCCATCGCAAGAATATTCAGACGTCTGCTATTTGAACGCACCTAACAATTCACTCATCGACGTTCAGCCGCCACATCCTAAATTAGAGCCTCTTCGTCACATGTCAACACTATGTCGGATCCTCTGTCTGTCCTTGCAAGCGCCGTGGGGTTTTAACAATTCGCCATCACCGTATCGCGGGGATTGCTCGACTACTACGATGGCGTAAAAAATCAGCAATCCGACATCGCCTACACCACCAAGAAAATCACTCGCCTTCTTTATGACCTAAATGACCTGCAACGCCAACTAAATAGTCGCTAGTCAGGTGATGATGAGTAGCTCACGCGTCTAGATGCCTCTATAAAACACTGTGCGCAGCTCGTGGAGGGACTCCACGGCTGTCTCGAAAAGTTCAAACAGCCACCCCGCCTCACTGTAGAGGGTATTCGTGCCGTTGGCCGTTGTGTGGCTTATCCTTTCCGGCAAAGCACCTTATAGAAGCTCGACGAAGATATTGATGAGTTGGTGTCCTATCTGTCATTCTCCATGCAGCTTTTGCAATGCAGCGATGCCAGCAGCATCCAAAGTATTGTTGACGACACAAAACAGCTCTTGGATCTCGTCAGAGCAAGTCAGATTACCTCAAATGTCAGGCATTGGCTGAAGGCCCCAGATGCGTCAATCAACCTTAACGAAGCGATGAAAAACAAACATCCCGGGACAGGCCTGTGGTTTGTAAAAGGGTCACCTTTTGCAACGCGGCTAGGGAACTCGAACTCTTTCCTCTGGCTGGTCGGCTTTGCAGGCTGTGGCAAGTCTGTGCTCTGTTCTACCGCCATTCAATACGCCTTCCGTCACCGAAGGGGAGACTCGCGAATTGGCATTGCTTTTTTTTCCTTCACATTTAACGACGAGAATAAGCAAGATGCATCTGCCATGCTCCGGGCACTCATTCTTCAGTTGTCGGCTCAACTCGACCCCACGCACGAGTATCTGTCACGCCTACACGATAAGTACTGCAATGCAATGCCGTCAAAACGAGCCTTGATGGACTGTCTGCTTCACATAGTCCAGGCTTTCAAAGATGTGTACGTCATTTTGGATGCGTTGGATGAGAGCCCGCGGAACAAGCATCGCCACACAATGCTTGACACATTAACTGCGCTACGCTCATGGTCTGTGCCAGGAATGCACCTGATTGTATCTAGTCGGGATGAGGCTGATATCAGAGAAGAACTGGAGGAGACGGCTGAGCAAATAGTTGAGATGAGAAACGAGTTCGTTGACCAAGATATGGCGCGGTTTGTGGCGCAGCATCTGCAGGAAAGCCGTCATTTGCGACGATGGGTTGAGTATCATGAACTTATCGAGAAAGCACTCACAACGCGAGCCAAGGGAGTGTAAGAGATACATCTGCTACATTGCTCACATAAACTAAGTGGAAGTAGATTTCGATGGGTAGAGTGCCAGTTTAAAGCACTAGCGGCCTGTCCGGAAAGCGAAGATCTCCTGGAGCGGCTTCTCAATTCACTACCCGAAACCCTGGATGAAACATACGAACGAATGCTCAACAACATCTCACTGGGGTCGAGAGACTATGCACGGCAGATATTGTCAATGCTTTGCTGCGCGACTAGACGATTGGCAGCGACTGAGCTCATCGAAGGCATGGCTGTCCAACTTGGCGATCCTCTGAGATTTAATCCCAAGTGTTGCCTCAAGAACATGGAAGCAATCCAGAGGGTTTGTCCCGGCTTCGTCAAACTGGATGCGAATTGTAGGACAGAAGGAACAACAGTACGGCTCGCTCATTTCCCGGTGAGGGAATACCTGGAATCCGACCGAATTTCAGAGTCTGCCTGGTTCAAGATCAAACTTCAAGATGCCAACACCCAGATGGTGTGTGTTTGCCTGATAGTCCTTCTTCAGCCAGCATGGCTAAACGCGCTTCATATGACCATCAGATACAAATACCAGGGCCCAGACGGTGCAGCTTTTTATGCTTACGCTGCTCAGAACTGGCCGGATCACTTTCGCAGCGGTCGAGCGGACCATCGCAGCAGACTACTTGTAGTGCAGTTTTTGAGCAACGCGAGCCACTGTTTAGGGAACTGGGTTCATATCCGGAACGAGGATTACTTCCAGTTTGGCCAGCTGGAAACTCTCACACCTCCACCGCTCTACTATGCCGCACGGTTGGGGCTAGGGTTCATCGTGGAGCTGCTTACTGATCTTCAGCCAGGCTCATACTCCTCAAATAATTACCGACGAGGTTATTCAGCAACTCATCAACAGCAATCGTGATATTGACGAACAAGTTACCGAATATGGATACGCACTGCAGGCAGCATCAGGAGAAGGCCATCTCGAAGTGGTCAAGCAACTCATTGCTAGCCATGCCAATGTCAATGCAACAAGCAGAGGCCGTAAAACTGCCCTGCAAGCAGCATTGTATAATGGGCATATCGAGATTGCCAAGTTACTTCTTGCTAGTAATGCAGTTGTTAACGCAGAATCTGGTCACAATGGGGCCGCACTGCAGGTAGCATCGGCGATTAGGAGTATCGAAATGGTCAAGCTGCTGTTTGATCACAACGCAGACGTCAACGTGGAAGCCGGCCACTATGGGGCGGCATTGGTCGATGCATCATCTAACGGGTACGAAGAGGTAGTTCGGCTCCTGCTTGCTAACAATGCCAACATCAACGCGTATGGCACGTACGGAACTTCACTACGAGTAGCATCCGACGAAGGTCACGTCGAAGTTGTCAAAACGCTGCTTGCAGCCAATGCTGACGTCAATGCCACCACCGGCAACGACAAGCCCGCCTTGCATTCAGCGTCAAGCCAAGGGCACGTCAAGATTGTGAAGCTCTTGCTTGCGAACGGTGCCGACATCGATTTCAGTGTTCCCCACTACGGAACAGCATTGCTAGAGGCGTCGACTCATAGAGAGATTGATGTGGTTAAAGTGCTGCTTGCAAACAACGCCGATAAAGATGCAGAAGTTGATGGGGGCGGTACTGCATTACAGGTAGCGCAGATTGAAGGTTATGAAGAGATCGTTCAACTGCTGCTTGACGCCGGCACATCACACAAGCCCATAGGAGAAGAAAAAGGCCGCACACACGAATGACGCCGTTATAGAACCAAGGGCTTACGGGAGCTAGGTTTGTTATTGCTAAATTAGAGAATAATTATATAAAGCCATTGTATAGTGAGCTAAATCAGACAAATTGTTATAATTCATTTCTTAAAATTACTAAATTGATGCTCAAGATATGAGGTAAGACAACGCTTCATGGTGTACAAGCTTCTCTGCCACGCCTTGACAAGGCGGCGGCCGAGGCGACCCAAGAAATAGAAGCATCAGCAGCAATTGGAGTTGGCATTGGTTGTTAGAAGATGAATCGCCTTCTGGGCGGCCGCTGCGTGATGATTGAAAGTCTTGCCAAGGACGCTTATGGTTGACTGCACCGTGCAAGTGCTGATGATGAATGCGGTTCTCCCGCCCTGTTGTTTTGCCCTACCAAGTGGGTAGTGTCCTCTCGATCTCGGGCGGCCGACAATGCTGACGGCGGCGAATGGATAAAGAAGATTGATGGCATGGACACACAGATGAAGTCGTTTTCTGATTGGAGTCTAAAGAGGACATGGGGGATTCAGCGTTGAAACGACTGGAACCCCTGCAAGAACATGGGTGAATAGATGGGGAACCCCTGCAAGAACCAGAACAATAAGAAACGTTGAGGAGATCGAGCCAAGATTAAACAGACAAAGATCAAAATCACAAAGCCTTGTTCGGCTGCGCCTCGATGTTTTCCGTCCCATCCGCTTCCCGCCCGGATCAGTGTGTCTCCGGGAGGCGCTGCGGCTGCTGTTTTAGCGCCTACAGAGCATGGCCCGCCCATATTTTTAGTGCCCGTTGGAGCCTGTCAGGGTGGCATGTCGGCCGTTCATCCACTCACAGGTCGTCTTGGGGATGCTTCGCCACACTCCTTCAGAGTAACCCACACCTGATCAGACAGCACACACGCGAGCTCACTTCTGGCTCTAATTAGTCTATACCCCTGGTAATATTCGGCGCTGATTAAGAATCTTAAGAATCACTGCTAGCCAATGACGAAAAAGCCACAGCCCAGGGCGGCCGCGGGAGTCTGACCTGCCGAGCTCTCACAGCCATGTGCCACTAGTCTACAGAGGTAGAGTATCTTTGGCATCAAGCAGCAGTAAGCGTGAGATTCTTACTCCCTGTCCTTTGCCGCAGCGGGCTCCAACACTGCTACTATGTTTGTTTTGGAGGCGGGACGATGATACATAAAACGATGGATTCCACCCACGATTGAAACGAAACATCTTCACACAGCATCACTCACCAACAACACAATACAACAAACACCACACTCAAACTCATCAACTGCATCCATCAACCACATCTCCACCAATTTCTATCAACTTCAACACTCCAACACAACCTCACAACTCCACAACAAACCCTTCACAATGCAGTTCTCTACCGCCACCATCTCCGCCATCCTGGCCTTCACCTCGCTCGCCTCTGCTGCCCCCCGCAACTCCCGACGTGGTGGCTACCCCGCAGAGCTCAGCAAGACTGCCCAGCTCCAGCTCGCCGACACGTAAGTATCGCTGTTACATCTTCTAGCTTCGGTACAAGACATTTGGCTAACATCTTCTCTCCAGTGCCGTCGACCGATTCGCACTTCTTGGTGATGACGAATTCGTCTTTGACTTCAACAAGGAGCAGCCCAACCCTGGTGCCGGCGGCCAGATCATCGCCGCCAACCGCAAGGCGTTCCCTGCTCTGGTCGGTACTGGTGCTGGCATGGCCTTTGGCCGCGTTGACCGTGAGTATTCCATTCTATCAATGCGACTACAACCTCGCAACTATACCCTTGGAGGTCTCAATAACTAACCTGTTTCTCTTTAGCCTGTGGCATGAACACCCTCCACGTTCACCCCCGCTCTGCCGAGCTTCAGATCGTTACCTCCGGTCGCCTCATCACTGAGATGCTCCCTGAGAACGGCGTTAATGATGCGGATGGCAAACGCCGCGTCATTCGTACCGAGCTTACTGCCAACATGATGACTCCCTTCTACCAAGGCTCTGTCCACACCCAATTCAACCCTGACTGCGAGCCCGCTACCTTCATCGCCGCCTTCGCTGCCGAGGACTTTGGAACCGGTCAGGTTCAGGACGAGACCTTCGCTCTTAGCGACGACGTCATTGCTGCCACCTTCGGTCAGAGCATTGCCGGCGAGGACATCGATCGTGTCCGCAAGGCTATTCCCAAGAGCATCGCTCTGGGCGTCGACGCCTGCCTCGAGAAGTGTGGCATCCACCGCCGTGCTGTCTAAGATAGTGCACTAGTACTCATCTTTTCTCTTCTCATCTTGCATTAGCAGCGACACAGCGATATGGTTAGCATACAGCATGGCATAGCGTGGGGCACTCATTCATTCTCGGGATTGGTTTAGAAGGTAGTTGGAGTTCAGTGAACACAGATCTGGATTGGGAGTTGGAATTTCATCATTGCTTTTTGGCACCATCATTTGCATTAGACATAAAACAGTATTCAGCATACAGTCATTTATAGAGCAAAACTCATCTTCAGTTTGATCATTTTCCCATTCATTCGTCAGATCTGCATCTGACCCTGCTATGACGTCTGAAAACACGGATATAGTGACTGAAAGCCATACAAAGCGTGACTTTGCCATTTACTCAGCCAACTAGTGCAGCTCATTGCCGTGTCATGGATTAAGAGGCGAATTGGAACTGTCAGGCAACAGCACAAGTCCAGCTCAATGCGACCATTCTTCAACTCAATCGGACTTCAAACAGAGTATGTCAAAACGACTAATAATAAAGGAACACTACTACGACCTGGAGACCTGCCGAATGACGGTCTCATACAAATGTTCCGTACTGTCATTATGGCGAGCATCCAAGGTACAGCTCTCCACGTCTATCTTTGTTGTGACGATTATTTCGTTGTGTTCACGATCTTGAGGTGCGGTAATCCTCGATGAGGCGACATCGCTTGGCTGGATGTCTTTCATGTGAATAGCTCCCGGCATGGCTGAAGCATGCGACCTTTTGGCGGCTGTGCGTGTCCGACTGCCAGTAAGCTCCATGAATCCACCCGTATTCGACTTCGTCGCAGACCCAGAGTTGGTGTTTCCGCGATGCTGGACAAAGTCAATGAGCTGCCCCAGAACTGCGAATTCTAGCTTCAGCTTGATGGTGTAGATGACGACTTTGATACCCTGCTGCCAGACGAAGTAGTTTTTGTACTCAAGTACAAGAAGTCCGATGTCCATCATGACGATCAAGATATTAATTCCGCAGAGATGCCACATGAATCGTCTCTTGCTTCCGAATGCCGTCCTGAGGATGTCTGCCGTCTTCCAGATATATAGACCAGAAATGATGAATTCCTGGATGCAGAAGCATGTCATTTGGACCTTCTCAAGGACATTAAAAGCAGAGCTAAAGCCACGCTTCGTTTCGCCGATAGTGTAGCTGGATCCGAACAAGAGAATGGTAATAGAAATATGCCAAGTAACAGCATTGAAAATAACCATAGAAAGAACAGCTCGGAGGATCCTCTGATCATTAACGACCAAGTGTAGCCGAGAATATAGGACAACCGATTGACCAGACACCAAGAGGACCCAGCCGATTGAATCAATGATCATGCCGATCCATTCATGGGTCAAGTTGAAGTAGACAATCATCCAACCTATGCAATATGGGATAGCACCAAATGAGGAGAGGGAAATGCTCCAGAAATAGAGGCCCTTGCGTTTTTTGAATGTCATGAATATGAGACCGAGGAGTTCGAAAGCGTTGTACAAAGCTAGCGTCGAGCAGGCCTGTCACGAAGATGTCAGATTAGCCAGCCCCATCGGGCTCGTGGAGAACATACAATAACAAGGACGGATTCCGGTTCGTATGTTTTGGGGGTTCTCCGAGTTGCACCCACATTGGTCATGGTTGGAGACGACATGATCTTGACATTAAGCCCACCACGCCTTGTGCCAAAAGCGGCGTTGCGATTTAGGAGGCACAGTCAATACGACGGTGAAGGGGTGCAACTGGAAGATGGAGTCTGGCGAGGTGAATACAGTCACGGTTGCATGGTGGCGATGTCGCATTTAAGAGGTTGCTCCGCAGAAGCTGCAAGACCCCTGATATTCTGCATTAGTGTCTGCAAAACCTGGGGTTCATTTCCGGGGAACGCGGGGATGGGAAGCTTCCCCAGAACACGCGAGCTCCATCGTGCCGTGTTTGCTTCAGGTCTGAGCCGTTATAGCTGAGTTAGGAAATATCATCTGCAATTGCTGTTAAGGCGACAGCTGAAAAGAACTCCCTCGAGAATTATGCGGGGCTGCTCAGGCATCATGGTCGACGGTTCTGCATGGGGTTTGCCAATATGGTGGAAGCGAACAAATCGGAGGGCGCCCAGGACGCCATGCCACAGACCGGCGCATTTAAGCACCGGCCCCTGGTTCCAGAACGAGCCGATTAGGAAAGTTTCTAGATACGGCGGAGTCGATTAGGAAACTGCTGTATCTGGAGAAAGTAGTTCTGACCGGCTGTCAGCAGCGTTGTTGATCGAATGACGAATCATGTCCTCGCTGGTCTCGTCAAGAGAATGTGTGGAAGTGTCCGCTCCCTCCCGCGAAATGAGGGGCTTGTACCAAAGGGATCCGGCCGTTGAGAAACCTGCCTACACCCCTACGGTTGAATTGTTAAGATGAGAAGCGTCATGCGCCCTGTCACGCACCGTCGACGTCGGGCACTCAGATTTTAATCCCTATCTAGAAATGCAACGGGTTGTTGGTTTCTCCGACGCGAGCCTGCGCTGGACAAGTTCGGGGAAGATGGGAATCCTCCCCGAGTACCATTTCTTCTGTGAATTAAAAAGAGCCAAAAGGCATCACACATGGCCGTGAATTAGAACTGGAGAATTTCTTTGATGGGGCGCGTTCATAGCTTAACCATGTAGTGTTGCGAAGCATTGTGCAGCTATTCTGGCCAGTCTCGAGCGATGGAGTGACGCAGAAGGTGTGGCACCCCAAGCTCCCATACGTCGCTGCAACGATTTTCTAAGCAGTCATTCTCTAGGACGACTGCACCGAAGATGGGGCGGCCTATGAACGATGATAGCTGTTCATTGAAGGAGAGGTGGGGCGTGACCAGCTCGCTCACCAAGTAACATCGTGTCGCAGAGTTGCCAAGGTTCCACCAACAAGCGATTCCTGCGCGGTATCATGACTTCTAGATTACGATGTGAATGCTATGCAACCTCCCGTTGAAGTTTCAATCATTTTGCTTTGCCTATATTGCTAAGAATGACGGCTTGTTGTCGCGGACAACTGAGCAATTTCGTGGACGGTGCATCAAGTTGGGCGCCAGAGAGACAAGATTCTTGACAACAAACTCAATACCGCCGCGACGATGCAGATAAGAAATGAGCAGAGAGCTTGAAGTTGAGGCTCTCAAGATCCGGTTGCAAGCTTAGAGACAATATGACGTAAGAGGGGAAGAGAGCAGGAATCTGGGTTCTGTCAAATGAACAGCCATCATGGTTACGAACTTTGAATAGCTACCATGGTTGAGAAGATCCGGAACAGCCATAAGGGTTGTGAGTCAAACGAAGCGTCGTAATGGCTGCCAATTTTGAGCAACTACCGTATTTGAGAAATTTTGGAACAGTGATTGAGTCAATTTGAGGAGCCATTCACCAAAGGGGGTGGTTGAGAACGCGCGGCTGACAGCTGTCAACCAGCTGCGTTAGCTGCGTTGACAGCTGCCAACGGTCACTCAGCCCTCCAGGTTACACGTTTTCAGGTATAAAGAGAACTGTTCTTCCCCCGTTCTGCTCTTTTCTCCCTCAGCTTTCTTCATCTCTTCACACACAAACCAACGAGTCTTCCATCACTCTGTTGAAACTCAAATCTTTCACACGCGAAAATCACCACTTTTCACACACAAACCCAACGATTTCCCGCACACAACACTTGTCGACATCATTCCCACCATGTCACCTTCTACTTTCCATCGTTTTGGTGATCTCCCAGCCGAGATCCGACTCAAGATCTGGGAAATGGCGATGCGTCCCAAGAGTGACCACGGTGGTGTACATTACATCACTTTGGATTACTTCAATGGCGCCCAGACGCCAGACTCCACGAAGACCGGGTCTGCTTACGAGTGGGACTACGGACTCATGACGGCCAGCCAAGAATCACGGCTGGAGGCGGAGTGGCATCGCAAAGCCACGAAGCCACGCTGCCAATCATCCGTCATGACCGTGGAGGAGAAGGGCAAGAAGCGCAAAGTTCCTGCCTGTCCAGGCACAGATCTGTTCTGCCTGACCCCAGGGAGCTATGACTGGAATGCCGACTGGTCTACACTCCCCCAGGAACTCCCTTCTGCCACTCCCACATCCCCTGTCAAGAACATCGCTTTCGAATTTGACCCGAGTTGGAATGTCGGTCTTCCAACAGACATGGAGGCGCTTCTTGAAGAAGAAAGCCCTCGAAGCTTCTTCGCAAGAACATGGGTGCAGTATATCGGTTGGGGCGGTGGCAGTTCGGTCTGGCTCATTGATCGCCACGCTCGTCGATCCCCGATTAACCCAAAGACCAACCCCCGAAAATTCTACGACCTGCACCATGAATACATTTCAGCGTACGCCCATGAAATTCTCTGTGACAACGACGAGGAGAAGAAGCAAACGGCGCGCTTCTTCTGGAACCACATCGACAAGCTCGGCTCTGAAACGACTGCCAATGGTTCACTTCAAAGTTTCTTTCAACACCACTTCCTGATTGTTCGCTGCTCTTTACGTATCTTAACCTGCCGGAAGTTCAGCGACCCGGAATTTCCCGAGATGGAGGCAGACGAAGAGGAGGGCGCCAAAATGTACGACACACCGACCGTCAACGACCCCTGGGCAACTGGAATTGGGCTTTGAGGTGTGAGCAGAATTGATGGACAAGACGTGCCAACTTCTGTATTTCCTTGGATTTGTACGTCATCGCAAAACACGAGGGTTATGAAGTTACTCGTTCCCTATGTATCTGAAATAATGACATGACTTTCATTCCATGCTCTTCTTGATTATGTTGCACGTGATTGATCTCAACCAAAATTATCCCATCGTGTGCATGCGTAGCAAAGCCGCCCTCGGGCCTAAGTGGAAGGTCCTGTCTCGGAGGATCTTGCAACACCGGCCCGGCGGGAACATTATCTCCGACAGCATAACTACTAAATAACCCACGAAGATGGGTTGCTGAGGGAGTCCTAGATTTCCAGCTACGACTAAAAAAACTACTCATGGCGAACGACAATTCAACTCAGAGCTCGGCCGATCGGGCCACGTCGGATAAGGGTGTTGCTCCAATGGGTATCACAAGGAACGCATTCGACAAGTTTGCTGCCTTATGTGGCCCTCTCGCTATTCTCTTCTTCTTCATAGGCCTTCCAGGGGCTGGCTGGCTGCCACCGATTCCGCCAAGTCGGTCCCCTGAACGTGTGGTGGAACATTACAAAAGCCACGAGACTGGAATCAAGGCCGGGTCCGCTTTGATGACGTTTGTGGGCTTCTTCTTTCCAATGTACACGTCTGCCATATCGGGTCAACTCTCTCGCATCCCAGGTGTGCCGACAACAGTCCTGAACGCTCAACTTCTCGGAGGCTGTTTGGGAGGACTGTTCCTATGTCTACCCGCCTATTTCTTCGCAGCAACGGCCTATCGATTGGAGCGACCGCCCGAGTTGACACAACTTCTCAACGATGTCAGTTGGATCTTGTTTGCGATGCCATTTGCAAGTCTCCTGGCCCAAGACCTAGCATTCTCATATGCCATTCTCCTCGATCGAAGGCCTCGACCCTTATTCCCACGCTGGCTTTCATTTGTGACCACTGGGCTTACTCTAACCTTCTGGCCGGCTATCGGAGTGCACTGCGTTAGGAGCGGTGCTGTCGCGTGGAACGGTGGTTTGGCATTTTGGACAGCCGGAGTGGGCGGCGGTGTCCAAATCATCGTCATCTCCATTTTTGTGTGGAAAGCGATTGATAGGATCGACCTGCCTGCTAATGGGAGCATCGAGTGACCAAAGGTTTGAAGAGAGGCCGTCTTGGATGTGCAGCACAGCTTGATTCCTAGGGAGTGATCGAGATAAGGTAGTTATTTGCTCATAGTACACAGTTGGGCAGGTGCTTCGCTACAGCCGGCCTTCTGCCTTCCATATTACAACGGCAGGTAGGCTTCGGTTGTTCGCCGGACCCTGTTAAGCTAGCATATTTGTTTAATACGATCAGTTCATCAATCGCTTTCCATCTGAAATCCAAGGTTATCCACATCAAGCAACCCTACAAGCAATTCCGGCCCCCATGCACCTGTGTCGATGACACAAAATCTGTTCTTGATGAGGATCCGCAATCTCGCATCCATATCTATGTCCACACGCAATGCGATGCCTGTGGTTTCTGTCTTGGTATCGGGGAGTTGTTCATCAGCCGTACACGCGCCGTCTCACTCGTCACCACTGCTGCAGCGCTTCTTGATCACCGGACTAACGCTCGCAGTTTAATGCGACCGATTTCCTTTCCTACCGAGAGTGTACGGCTCCTGGAGGATCCCGAGACATGGACGCCCTGATCAGATCTATCGCCGGTGGTGGCTCTGCCGCCAACCACACTGCAAACTCTGCACCGCCGCTCCCGACAGGGCGACAATTCACGCCGAGTGCTTCAACCTCTTCATTCAAAGGTGTTCTGCAACAAACAAGCTGAAGCAGCTTGCCTTTATGACTACCTAGAGAGAGCCTTGACATGCTTCTCCCTCTCTAGGACTACGTCCACCCTTGCCGAGTGGGCAAGCAATACATCTCGCCGCAGATCTATGCGGCATGACAATCCTGCGCTCCCTCCCATTTGAAATTGTGGAAATCGTTCGGCATTTTTCGGAATCTGCTATTTTCTGGCGCTATGCTTCGGTACTAGAGCTCGTTGACCGCGTGTCCGCGACTAATAATGGGGAGGGTGAAAGACTGACCTCCCATCCCATTTCCGAGATTCGCTTTTGGGAGCGCGGCCTTCGCCCAATTCTAACATGTGAATTAGGTCCCGTGACTGACGGTTCAGTCTTCCGTATCACCATAGATTCACGCGGAGTCAACAGCATCGAAAGACTTCCCGGGTCGCGCTCATCTTCGACTTTTTGCTCCGATAATTGTGCCTATATTGTAGAGACCGAAGCCTCTCTAAAGAGCACCAGAGTTAATTTCAAGGTTTGTTAATCACCGGACAGTCCTTAGGTATATGGTTCTAATGTCATAAGCTCGGGTTTTGTCGTCTTATTCCGAACCCTACAATCAATCCAATACGCCTTTGGGACAAGCCATGCCCACCGAAGCTAGATGACTGTATTCTCTACGGCTCGTCGTGGCCATCGCGCGGAACATGGTTTCGCCAAATGAGGACCATCAACCCCGAAAGCCGCACAGGCATCACGTTCTTCATTGGCCATGAAACTTATGCAATCCATGGGCACTCGTCATCTAATCAGACTGCCGAATCTACCTATCAGCAACTGGGGGCAGGGCGGCAAGACACTGTGGTTTGGGTGCACGTACCCCTGTCCGCCAAAGATCAGATTAAGACCTTCGGTGTCCAAAACGGATGGCTTGATGATGGTACTTCGTGGTGGGCGCTATTATATCTAGTAAGCTGTCTCCTATTTTCTCGAGGCTCAATGTTTAACAGTCGCAGCTTCGAACAGCTCTCTGTGGTGATTTTTCCATTAGATAGTATCAGCAGGGAGACTCGACGGTCCGCTCCAAGTCCACAGCCTCTAGCCTAGCATTAGTATACGACGTTTCTCATCTTTTCTCGACATCCTTCATTGGGGCTGATTCCGATATAGCATCGGCCATGTTCAGTTTACACTGAATCCTCCAATCGCTCCCATGCCCCGCATCCGCGAGCCCTACTTCTCCTCAGCGCCTCTCTCGGAGATTGTCAGTGTCGAGATCTTCCACCACCAAGTGACTGGATTCTGCCAAGGCATTCTTTTAGAGCATAAAAATGGGGGCCAGCGAGCGCTTGGATAATGCCGAATCGGATTTGACCGGTCGGTAATCTGCAAGAATCTAGCACGGATTTGCGTTGCCAGCTTCAAGTTCAGCCCACCTAAACAACGATATCAACTTCATGTTGCAAGGGTAGAGGCAAGTCACAGCGCTGAGCACAATCATGGCTTACGTGGGTTGCCATGGAAATGCTTTCCCATGAAGGGATTGCTGGAGTTTTGGTATCAGTATAATGGGTCTGGCATGGTTACTTCCTTGTCCTCTCTCTTACGTACCGGACGCGTAGTGCACAGTTCAACAACCGGAGGACACCCAGGGCAATGACATGCGCCCGCGGATTTCATCAAAAAACTGTATTGGAAGTCTCGCTTGCCTGACTTCTTCAATGGTGCCAAGGACAATATTTTCAGCACCTAGCTAGCACTTGTACTTAACCCTTTCCCTCCCGGTAAACTAGGAGTTAGAGGGAGTGATGTGAAGCGAAATGGAATATATCAGAGTGATACGGAGTTTATAGGGTAGTAAGGAGCAATATGGAGCATATGGGGTAGCGGAGTGTAAAATGGAAAGCGGCAACAAGGTTGCGTCGGGTTTGTGTAGCGTAAAATCTCGTATCAAGCAACTAACCAACAAACTGCGAGACTGGAAATTGATCTTATCGTATTGGCGGACGGGAATAAGCGGCCATGCAGTCCACAGGAACACTAACAAGGCTTGAGAAACCTAGGAGGCAAAGCCCTCCGATCGGGGAACGAGATCCGCTAACTGAGTGCCAGTGAACCCCCAATTTTGGGTGGGTCATCGGCATGAATCTTGCGTTATAAAAGCCGGAGTGCCGTGTCGGTCCCTACCCCGCTCGTTTCTACTTGTTCGTCATCAACATTGCCGACAAGATTTACGACCTCTGATAAATTTGCATATTCACTTTTTTTTTTCGTCAGACTTTTCGAAGTAATAGAGGCTCATTAACCTAGTATTTACCACATTCAACGGTCCGAAAATGACATTCCCGACTCCTCTCGGCACTGCCCTTCAAAGCCGGACTTCCCAATTTGGCTTCTGGCTCACGTTAGTTTTCCCTTCCGTCTTTCTATCACATCAAAGTACAGCAAAACACAGGGCATAGCGACTTTCCTTTCGCGAGCTGAAACCTGGTCTCATGCCGATAGCTAACGGTCTTAATGCAGTCTTCCGAGTGCCGCCCTCGCTCGGGTCTTTCTCCGCGCGGCATCTGCCTCCCCCTTCAACAACTTCAGCTGGGTTCTGATTGATGCTGAACACGGATTGATCTCAGACAAAGATTACTATGAGGTATTCTAAATCCTCACAAAATTATCAAGTGCGACTGATGTCTCATGCGTTGTCTAGTTGTCCACTGCCATTGCCTCTGAAGGGGCAAGCCCCATTATCCGAGTCCCCTGGCACGAGGAGTGGATGATCAAGCGCGCGCTCGATGCCGGAGCACACGGAGTTCTGCTGCCAATGTGCCATTCAGCGGTACGTCTCAACAGTGCCACGGCTTCATGCCCTTCGAATTATTCATTTTTAGAGTAGTACTGACATTTATTCACCTTTGAAGGAAGATGCAAAGCGCATTGTCCAGTACTCCAAGTACCCGCCACTTGGATCTCGAGGATACGGGCCCATGTTCTCTCCCCATTCTTTGCCCGGAGTCGCCGGTAGTCAATATGATGATGGCGCTGACCAAAGTCTACTGGTGATGGTACAAATTGAGTCAAGATCAGGGGTTGAGAATGTGGAAGCAATTGCGAAGACGGAGGGTCTGGATGTTCTGCTTATTGGTAAGTCTACCTCCCCTTTGATAGTTGTTGCAGGAATAGAGAGGAACGACGCTCGTGCTAGAAGGACTCCAACATGCTGACACCTTGCGACTAGGCCCGTTTGACCTGGCTAAACAAATGGGAGTCGTTCGAGGTGGTGACGAGCACGAGGCTGCTATTCAAAGGATTCTAAAAGCATCCCACGACGCAGGCAAGAAGGCGGCCATCTTTTGTAAGTTCCCTAATTCGTCCAACTTGGAGCCGCGTCTAGTTACGGCCCAATTCCATTCAATAGCCGGACATATTCTAACTAAAATTCACAGGCAGCAACGGTAGCCAGGCTCTCACTCGTGCGGAGCAGGGTTTCGACATGGTTTCCATCATCACCGATCTCGGAGCCGTCGAGGAGGGAATCACGCAGACGTTGCAGGCAGCAAGTGGAAAGAGCTCGCAAGGCGGACAGGGCCAACGCGATGGATACTGATAGAATACTCAGAATAATTAGAATATTTGACATTTGACTCGTCCCCATTGCTGATAGCGTTATTTCCTGCGTCTCTCGGCGACTTGTAAACCGTGTACCATGCCTAGATCATCAATCGAATAGTACTAAGTTTTGAGCGTACCAATCCGTGTTTTTTTTCCCCAACGTACACGGCCTTGCCACAACACAAGAATCGTCAGATTCTTTCTAGGACGTGAAAACGCAATAGCCCTTTTCCGTCTTCGGCATTGCCACCGCCGTGGAAGCGGGGGATGGCATCACGAACAACTGGTGGGCTCCGCTCTCGCTATCTATTGAGCCGCGCGCCTCGGCTGTCGGGAGATTTGGTAGCGAGATGCTTTTCCGACAGATATCCGCGTACCCACTGGGAATTGCGGCATCGGCGGGCCAATTTGTCCACAAATCATACACAGATAATGTGATGTTGTCTTCACCTGGCGTGGATTGGGAGTCTCGAGGACATACTCGATCAAAACGCTACAAGCTTGTAGCAGTGTACGCCACGCAAGCATTTGCACACATATCAGTAACATATATCGCCCTCAGCCTGGTCTTCGACGGGGACACTAAGTCGATGAATCGGTCAATTTTTGAGCTGATCTTCCGAATCCTAGGCCCCAATCAGAGCGTATGACATTCACATAAATTCGGGACGCCCTAATGTTCAAATAAAGTGTTTGAAAGTGGACGCATCTAATATCAAGCAACTGACCACCTTGGACCCTCCTGTCAGGATCTGGTAGATGCAAATCTAGCCCCCGGGAAACAAAAACCGGAAAATTTGATATACTGGACAATACAGTCAAAGGATCACAGCTTTCATAGTAAATGTTGTGACTCATTCTTGATTCCTATCTCTCCCCAGTTTCGCAATTTTGTCTCAGTCTACCTGGTCGGCCAGTCTGTGAACTTTTCTTTGACCAACAGTGTCCTGTGGCAACTCTAGACGTTTTCACTTGGCCAACTCGTTTTCCATGTTTCATTCTTCCATGCGGATTTTCTTTTCTCATCCAGCCCCGCTAGCCAAATCGGAAAAGTCTCCTCTCCATCAACCTCACCGCTAGGACCTGGAAACATTTTTGAAACTTTTAATAACCACCGGTTGGCAGGAGCTTTAATGTGGCTGTGATACGGCTTGCACAGGCTCGAGTTCGATGTCTTCTGTGTGCGTAGGAAAGAATGGCAAAAGTAGCAGAGCACCGTGTTAGTGCAATACAGGCATAAGAATGCTCCTATTTGGAGAAAATTGCTTTGGTCGAGTGACGTGCCACATGTGCTGCAGAAGACACGCAAGTGCGTGGCTTTGGGTGCGCCCTTCACCTGTGGCCGGAACGCCCTTATTGAAACCCCTCTGTTGACATTCGACACTTGTGTATCCTGATCTGGCGGGCTGCCGTCGAGCCTATAGAACTGGCACGAAGCTGCAATCCGTGCATCGTCTTCCAGTCCCAAGAGCGAGAGCAGCTTTGCAAGTACTTGCAAGCTCGGCTTGTCATTGGCGACCTCGTCATCTGTCAAAGCTTTGATGCAAGCCATGAAGATTGCGTCGGTGCGGGTCTTGAACTCCGCCGTAGGTCCCAGGTCTCGATCCATGATAGCTAGAGGAATGCTGATGAATGACAGCTCGGCCTGGAAATTCGGCACTTGACTCTGAACCTTTTGCAAAAGTTCTTTTATCTTGCCTCGTGCCATCTCTTTGACAGTCAGCATCTCGTCTGCGTCGCCAGTCGAAGCGAGACGGAATTCATCCAGGAACATATCTGCCATTTGCCAGCTTGCTCCGGATATGGCTTCGATATCACCCCATACTCTTGGCTTGAGCGCCGCTTCCAGGAGTTTCTGCACATCTCCGCGCTTCTGTTCATATTCACTTGAACGTCGAATACACGCCGCCCATGAGACACGCACTGAGTTCAGAGGGAGCGTTACTGCGCCGTTTTCGGCATCTCGGATAGCCTTTTCGTACTTCTCAATCAGGTAACTGGTTTTTTTGGTTTGGTTCGCGGCGTGTTGAAGTAATTCGTGCGTCCCCGCCGAGCAGTTCGTAGCCAGTTGCTTCTCGGGGACGGTGTTCAGAAGATCATCAGCGATTAGATTCCATTTTCCCTGCGTAGCGAGTGCCAAGACCATGTCTTCGAAGTAAATGAGTGTCATGTGTTTGTGGTCGATTGTGTTTTCAATACGTTTGATGCTTTTCTCGAATCCTCTCGTGTCGCCCAGGTTAGCTTCCATCAATGCCATAAGTTGACATATCATGTTCAACTTCTCTCCTGGCTCCTTGTCGGTAGCGGATCCTTCCTTGTAGGTGCGCTCATGAACTTTGATGGCCTTCGCAAAGGCTAACAGAGCGAGTTCGAATTTATCGTTGCGGTCCGAAGGGTTTTCCTTATTCTCTGCCCAGCCAAAATAGATGCGTCCCAATCTGTTGCGTAATTCGAACTCCACATCTCCGAGACGTCGCAGTTCAGCTGGATCAACTCCCGTTTCATTGTCGTCAACATCTATCAGCTTGGCTCCCTTTTCAATATCGTCGATGGCTTTTTGGTAGCGATGGTCGAAGCGGAAGGCCATAGAGCGGCCTAAAAGTCGCCTTGCTTCCTTTCCGTTCCGTTCCCAGTCCACTTCCCGTTTCTGAACTGATTTCCTGTCTTCATCCGATTTTCTTCTCCGGACCGCTTTTCCGTCATGGCGCCCTTTTCCCCACCAGCGTTCCTTTCCCGCCGCTTCTTTCTTGTCTTCTTCTGAGGCTATGTCAAATGCCTTCGAGACAAACATGATCTGCTGGGATATCTTGTCTGGCTTGTTGTCTGAGTTGTCGTCCGTAGAAACATTGAACTTAGTCTCGTCTATATTTTCCCATTGCGACTTCTGCGGGTGGTTTTCTTTGGCTTTTGAGGCGAGAATTGCCTGATGAGCCAGTCGGAACGAGGTGTATGCCTCACGGGGAGTGGTGCAAATCCACCAAATGTCGACATGCCTGGAAGCAAGATATCCACAAAAAGTCTGTCTGTACTGCTTCAAGCTCTCAACTTGATCTTGTCTCTTCCCTATGTTCTTCCACTTGTCTTCCACCTTTAGCAGAAAGTTGCTGACAACTTTGAAGCTAGATTCCCCAACCAAAGGCTCGGAAACTTGGCCAACATCAATCACATTTTGTACCCGCCTCAGCGCGCAATCGTTGCCGAGAATCCGGCATATTTCAGGGAAGACAATGGTCAGTTCTTCTTCACCATGATCGCCTGGTATGCTGGCCTCAATGGCTTCCAGGTGCTCGAGCCAAAACGAGGATGCATAAGAAACCAGTTCTTGGTCGGAGGAGGTTTCTTCACCCTCCATGGTGAGAATGGCTCCAATCATTTTGAACATCAATACGCAGGAGTTGTAGTTCAGATGGTTGACTGACATCGACTTTGCGTACTCATCACGATAGAATGTCCGGAGAGATGCGGCTGAAAACCCAAGCAAGCTACTTTCGTCATTGTCCTCATCCTGCGAGACCTGATCGGTCTGCCCGTAGTCTCGGCGGATATCTGCAGTGAGGTGGAGCATTCTATACATGTTAGAATTTGTCCAGTTCATCAACTCCGTCTTGAGGATTTTCTCTTACCGAGACAAAGAGCTGTTCAATTCCTTCTCGATGTCGAGATCGGTCGCGTTCCCTGCTGTCTGCATGTCTGGCCATTCAGAAACCAGCTTCACGAGACGTTTCGTTGCTCCTAGGGTGATGAGCCCCTTTGACCAAGCCATCCACGTCCAGATGCACTGAAGCTGTTTTGTTCGTCTTGTTTGCTCCTCGATGATGCACGCCGAGAACATAGCTTCCTGCACATCATGAGTGGTTTTTGGCATCTGATCGTCGACAAGTTGTAGATTTGTGCCGTCGCTAAGCCTTTGAAGGGCGTCAAGGACGTATAGAAAGCCTCCTCAATGTTAGCAAATAAAGATTGAGTGACCCCTGACGAGAAAATTATACATAGACACGTACTATCAGCTTTGTTACAAATAGTATTGACAATACTTGCTTGACGCGCCTCTCTGCGCCGCTGGAGACAGGGGAAAGTCTGTAAACGAGCCGCGGCGAAGAGTCGCAGATCTTGTCGGAGCTCGTCTTTAGACCTTTTGATGACGGAATCCTCTCCGAACTGCTCTGTCTTCTGGGTAACAAGTACGAATCGACTCTGCGAATAGTCCCTTGAAATCGTCTTCAACCTAATAGCAATGTCCTCGCAGTGGTCGATGCCGTCAAGAACCAGATATAACCTTCTTTTGTCGAAAAGGTTTTCTTCTAAAAACGCCTCCGCTCTCTTCTCGTCGTCGATCGGGAGGTCCATAAGCTTCCTTCGGAAGCTCTCATCCTCTTCGGCGATCTGAATGGCACAGAACGAGAGCATGTCTCGGAACGACCAAGTATTTCCGTAGTCGTCACTGAAGCTGAAATGGACCACGTAAGGCCTGGAAATATCGTCCTGGAGCTTGCGCTTCAAGAGGCCAAAGACGTAGAATGCCAGCATGCTCCGCCCCGCCCCAGCCTCACCAGCAATGCAGACGGTGCGAACAATATTTTTGGGATCGAATCTGAGAAATCCACTCAGATTTTTATGTTCATCAACCCACACGCAAGTTCCGGGGACATAGGAGCGTTCCATCTCGTCTAGTCGGTGCCTAGGAGACACACGAGACTTAGTTGACAGCCAGTCTAGAACGCTTTCAAGGATTCTGAAGTTGCGACTTGCTGAGTCGGTCCCACTGTTGGGCAAACGCTGAGCACCAGAACGCATTTTCCCCCGGCCTTCTGTAGGTCGCGTCATTGCGGTTCTCTGCATTTCCACGAGGTGTTCGTAAATCATGTGCGTCACGCCAGTCAGCTCCTTTAAGTCCCTGCTAGATTCAGTGACCGTGCCAAGCGTGGCGACAACGACAGTGCACTCCAGATCGTTGATTCGGTTGTTAAACTCGGTGTACGAGTCCGCAAGCCCTCCATCTTTCCCAAGTAGACCCTTGCCAAAGGCAATCAATCTACCCTTTTTGACATATTCTTCGGTGTGTCCAATGATGTCCAGAATTGCCACAAAGACCCTCGTGAGTGGAGCCTGAAAGGCGTGTTGCTGGGGCATTCTTCTCTCCAGTAAAGCGAGCCTTTCGAAAAAGAATTGTGTGGTCTGATAGAAGGCCTCGATCTGGTCCAGCTTGTCCGTCACACCAGCGCAGCCTCCCAAGACAAGGGTAAGCGCCTGCGCAATAACAGATGCGGGCGGATAGACGTTGCTTAACAAGTCGCCGATGGGCTGGACAGCAACCTGGGCCGCCTGGCAGGCCGCTCCCAGCGATGTTCGGATTCTATCCAACAAGCCACCATCATGTCGCTTCTTTTGGAATTTCTCCAACGCTTTGACTCGGTCATTGGCCAAGGTAGCTGCATCTCGACCTGATTTAACCTGGCGGTCGCTTTCCTTGCCATCGTTGAATTTGATCACGGCTAGATTCCAGAGGCGGGCAGGCTCGATATCGCCTGTAGGATTCGAGCTCATTGTGTTTGTTTGACTGGGCGAGTCGTTACTGCCACAGATGCTTTGACGATAACCGCGCCAGGTAAGGGAAAGCAGTAGGACCTAGAGTGGGAATGACAAAAGATGACGAGGCAGACTGAGACGCAACGATTTCTAGTTTTCCTTGAGATGGGAGCAGGCTCAAGTGAGGCGAAAAGGGCTGCGAAGGATCTACAGCACCCATTTACCCCGCCAGTCTTGGACCATAGGTATTAAAGCATATCCACTCATACGACATCATCTTGCATATCTCCTCGGTACTAGTTGCCCAATGGAGAGCCTAGTGAAAATGAGGCGTGATTGTGTGCCCGGGCCTAGGCCGCAGCCGGCAGGCAGCTCTCATTCGCTAATATTCAGTCGATACGCGGAAGACACGCCACGTCAGACATGGCGTTAAGCTAACTTAAGTTGCTCAGGCGCAAGAAGCCGCCTGAGATATGATATTCGCCTTCCACGAGAGAGTCTTGCGTGTCTCATCCCAATCATGCTCACTGCTAAGCGGGTGACAAAGTCTGACAAGCATTGGAAACAATACTCCTATTTCCTCCATGACCCCACACAACTAGAAGGAGGCTAACCAGTTATCCGACCCTCTGTCTCGACTTTTCATCTTGTCAGATGGAATACCTTAGTATGCCGGAGGACCCCGCTTTCAAACAAGCGTGTGGCTTCGAGTCTAGACAGTTTATTTGAACTTAGAACCTAGACTAGGAAATGTGGCTACAGATCTTCAAACCTAACAAGAGGAGACAACCTAATTCAACACCTGGATCAGGCCGATCTGGCGCCCTGATCAGCAAGATCCGATACCCAAATCAGAAGGATCTTAGCTAGACTTCTTCCCTAGTAAATAGATAGACAAGATCCACAATTGTCATACTCGGTTATACCCAATCAACCTGTCTGATGCATCCGTTGGATAGTTGCCTGGTCGATTAACATCATGTGATGCCTATTCCAGCTGGTCGGGGGATTTAGTGCCCGTCAATCCCCTTGACGCTCGCTTCCAGCTCGTCTTCATGTCCTCATCTGTGCTAAGTTGGAAGTCTGAGATGTGACAGCTTCCATGCAAGAACAGAACAGAATGCACTGTCTCGATAACTACCAATCGTGTAGCAGCATCTATCCCCTTTGGCGGTCCCCTGCTGCCATCCAGATTCCATGGCGGCTGCTGAAACTCCCGAGACAGGCGCCGACTCACCTAGCGCCGCCACACCCCAGATCTTCTTTAGCTCCAGTTTCTTCAGGGAGCAGCGAGCGCCTACGCATTCCTCGCCAGCCAAACTCAGAACCCTCAATGAGGCATCGGGCCACTATCGTGCTACATCATTCAACTGGCCTCCCCCGGCCACATTCCCATCTCCTGGGTTGTTCGTCAAGTATGGAGCCGAGATTACCGTGGCCGAGGCTGAGACACAGATGCTCATGCGTGAACACCAAGTGCCGACTCCAGAGACCTTCGGTTGGACAGAGGATGGAGGGCAAGTTTTTATCTATATGGATTTGGTGGAAGGTGGCACATTGTAGTCAAGATTCGACAGCGTGGATGAAGATGAACGACAGAGTACATGTCAGAAACTGAAGCTTATCGTGAATGCCTGGAGAGCTTTAGCCCAAGACAATGCAGAGAGCTACGTCGGTAAGTATACAATTTAGAGCTCAGAAATAGGCAGAAAGTTCTAATCCAAATATAGGAAGCATATATATGCGCCCACTAAAAGATATCTTCATTTCTAGTCACCTAGAGCTTTAGGGTCTATTCCTCGGCGCAGAGGCAGTTCAGAACTGTTCCAGGATGTATGCGGAATCAACATTAGCGGCAGTACACCAATCGTGTTTACCCATAACGACCTATACCCATCAAATATTCTCATATCAGCTAGGCCTAATCCGAAGGTGGTTGCTATCGTTGACTAGGGCCAATCTAGTTGGTATCTTTGGTATTGGGAGTACTGCAAGGCGTGGCGGGTGGGTATTATTGACGAGGTTTTTGATCATCTCTTCAGGAGGATGGCACACCAGATACCTGCCTATGGTTATCGATCCCGTGGATGACGAGATGTATTATCACCCGTGGCTTTATTTCATTTTGTCAAATATTTAACCTTTAGACTTCACTAGCAGACCGGCATGCCAAGAGAGCAATAGGTTAGCAGATCAGTAAATGGGCAGTTCTCGTGAAGGCCAATTTTAGAGTGTTTCGACCATTGATCGAGACCAAAAACAACCTGTCAACTCTGAAAAACCAGGCCATTAGTCAGTGAGGGCCGTCCTGAGCAACCAAACAGCGCCGGTTTTGACCGATGCATGAGCCTTCGCGATCCCCGTACACATGAACAAGGTTCAGTGTTCAGCCAACATGATCAGCACAAGACCAATGATGGAGGTCTCCTTCTCTACCCTCTAAATGTCACACAAGTTGTCTAGATGAGACAGGGGGAAGTACTCAGTGTTGCAAAAGTGAATAGCCTCTGGACTTTTGTATCTGCTTCGTTATCAATGGTCTTCTTAATCGCATTTGCTCAATCCGTCATCTTTGCTAGATGACGACAATGCACCAGGACTAGAATCATCAGCGCCATTGGCCTTCAGAACCCTGACAAGCTCATCGTGACCTTGACTCGATGAAATATCCAGGGGGGTAGATCCTTTCAAGTCCATGTTGACATCCGCTCCATTTTCTAGCAAATGCTGGACAAGTCCTATGCTCCCAGAAAGCATGCCATCGACATCATGATGCTTTCATCAAGGATCCCATTCGAGGTCTCCAAGATGGCGTTCATCGTCTTAGTATCTCCATCGTGATTCAAGGCTGTCCAGAGCGCAAATTGGACTTCGGAAGCTGTTGGCTGCGGTCCGGTGCGTTGGGCGAGAAGCAAGATGATTTGGCAATTTCCGAAAACAGAAGCAATCGTGAACGGTGTCCAATGTCCAATGCTGAAACCCTCCATAGTTTCAACAGCGGTGTGCATCCTGGAAGCTCTCTCTGCGCTTGGATGACGCTCCATTTCATCAAAAATGGACTTGACCTGGTCGTGACTGAAGTAGCCAGAGCCGAGATCAAATCGGTCCAGGGCGCTTGTGGCCATCAGAACATCCCCCGTGATACAGGATAGCATGAGTGCCTTTATTGCAGCTCCATATATCATGTCCTGTTCGAGAAAACCGTGGCTATACTTGAATAGCTCTCCAGCGGCTCCGGAGTGCCCATTGGTTACGGCAGCATCGAGACTCAAGAGGAAAGACCTTTGAGATATAGATCCAACAGGGCTGCTCTGCAGCAAGGGTTGGACCACCGCAATCCTGCCAGCTGACCTGGCTACATACAAGGCATCTCCTGTTGCCGAAGGAGCATACTTCAGCGTTGTGCTGACGAAGTTTGGGAGTCCTATCCGTGAAAGGATATGAGATATGCCGACCGGCTGTTCGAGGGACATGTCCTCCAAGCCCATGATGGCAGCTTGGTCTAGCCCGCCAGGGCCTTGATCCATTGCCCTCAATTGATAGCCCGCAATTCTGCTGTTGAGGGCTATCCACTGCCGAAGTTTTGGCGAGTTCTGATCGAAAAGCCACGGAAACTCACCGAGATCCACGTTCGCGCTCCCCGATTCGGCGTGAATGCACCAAAACGTGCCAGAATACTCCAAGAATGGGTACTCTGCGAGGATGAAGCGCATTCCGTTGCTTCTTTCTTGTATCGACTTGAGAAAGGCGACTAAAAAATTCCCCAGTCCATCACTGGAATCTATTCCTTCTGTCCGTGGAGGACTGGGTCTTGGTGGCTCTCTTCCCATGTCGAGATGGCGAGTTTTGCGCTCTCCTCGAATGGAGACATGCTCATGTATCTGCATTTTAATGTGAGCCCGAAACATCAGTGAACGCACGCCCTGTAGACAGACCTGAGGCACGCCTCTGCTAATGCAGCATGTAGTTTCGAAATATCCTTGTATTCGGCACTGAGGAACGTTTGAGCCGACGAATGGATTGGCCGTATGATGTTGAGGGTGTCATCGTGGACAAGAAGATTCTGGCAAACCTCCAATACATCTTGGAGGGTGAAAGGACACTGCTCGAGGTGGTGCCTTTGATTGCCAAATTTCAGAGCTTGGAGAAGCTCCTCTGGCGATAGTGAGCGCTGTGAGTGCAAAGTTCAGAGGAACGCCTCCTCGGCCAGTATTCTAGAGATTCCATCAAGGCCGTTGATTCTCTTCTTGATGTCTTCATATGTCTTCCGCAAGCTCTGAGGCAGTTCGCTCAATTTGCTTTCACCTCCTTCTCCTAATGGATCGTCGATATGGTATCTAGCTGGAGTTTCACCTATAAAACCTTGAATGCGCGTCAATAAAACGATCGGGTAAAAAGAATACAAGTAGAGGCGAAAACTAAACTTACATTCCATCAGCACTGCCTTTCAAGACCGTTTTGATCTCATCACGAAGGTCTTTCGACCTTGCCCAGTGTAAATGATTCCAGCCTCGCAATGCGTCCACAGAGTTATGAATAAACGAGCTGATGTCTTGTAAGTTGGCGACGGCATTGACAGACACGCCTCGTCTAGCTAAAAGCTTCGGCCTAACGTCAATATATTCCCTACTCGAAATGAACACCTTCACTACGCTCCCGCTCACTGAATTAATTAAGTCATAGATTTCAGATAGAATCCAGCTCCTTTCACCTTTAGCACATTCATCCAGAGCATCAAGCACAAAAGTGACAAGTCCATAAGCATTGAACAGATGCTTGAGCAAGTCAGTCGTCTCCTCGAAAGCCAAGTTCTCCAAGGCGAAGCCACTCTGGATCCTTCTAAAATACGCCTCTCGAATAAGTGACGGGAGCGAGAGCGAAGCCGCAGCGTTTGAAATCTGTCTCAAGAAACAAGCGAATATCGCCATAGCCGTCAAAGTCCGTTTATCGTTGGACTGGCAGTAGAAGTATGCAACAAGATTGCCCGTTGACATAAGCTGGTCAATCACCAACAGCCTTGGAAGACATCAGCAAATACTCCAAATCATGGAGAAAAAAAAGAGGAAACACACGTCAAGATAGTCTTGCCGGAACCAGCTACACCAATTATTAGTAGGCCAAGCGAACCTAGAGTAGAATAGGGTGAAAAAAATTACGAATCCCGTGTAGCCAAAAGGTTTCAGACTTGGTTGAACCGACCCATTCTTGGTACTCCTGCCGATTCAAGAGCCAGTCGCATGTTCCCTGAAGCCGCCTTGCCGCGATGGACTTGTGATGACTCTCACACGGAGTATGGGATATCCATGATAGAACCTTGCCGCGCTCTTTTTACTTAGTTTAGCCACCTCCGCGGCTCCAAGGCTGAGAGGAATTCCTACCCAGAGCTTCTTGAAGCGCATTCGTCTTGTCTGCTTCCGCCAGTGGTATGGCTGACAGTATCTCCTTCGCATAGGCCGCTGCCATTCCTGCCGCGTAAGGCTGCCACGTCTTGTTCTTGTGCGAGTCGGCATAGTCGCAGATGCCGCGGATGACCAGGCAAGGAAAGGTGTTCATCAGCGCGGCCGCCTCCATCTCGAAGCAGAGGATGCCGCCGAGCTCTCAACTTAGCATGTCTCTGGTGCGTCCGTCTCTCATGACTTGGTTTCCCGACGCAATCGTCCCGTAATGGATCATGACCTGTTCGCCCTCACGCGCCCGCCGATTCTCTTGCCTGTCCGCAGAGCATTGAGCGTATGTCTGTCTTCCCTCGTGTTCGTATGCTGCCTCGAACAGACGATCGGGCCCTGCTCTATCGCGTTGAAACGCGGGAATCTCGTCGAGCCTGGAGACGTGCTTGTGGAGCGTGCTTCTACCTAGGAGCTCGTCCGCCCGCACGCTGGCCACCGCCCCGAGCAGGATCTGTGGTGGAGCGTCTAGTGATCCTGCCCGCTCAAAGCCTACTGGAGTCGCCTTACCAAAGTCATATTGTATAACGCCGCCGGAAGTCCTGTGTGGTTGACTGACTACCACGTCTCCGAGCCTGATGTCTGCCTCTGCGCTTGGGACTCCTCCTCCAATGCCAACCATCAGCCCGAAACGGATCCCCTTGAACGTCGCCCTCATCTGTGTCGCCACGCCCGCCGCAGAGCTGTGCCCGATCCGGCCAGCCGGTAGGCAGACAATTACAGTATTGTGTCCTGCAATTGACCCCAAGGAGTACAGGTTCTCATTGGTAGTGTTACGCTCAAGATCCTGGTGCTCTTCATCGAGCATCTTCCGCGCCGCCGCCAGCTCGATGGGGAGGGCGCATATCCATCCGACTGTGTATTCTTCGCGTTGTAGTCATCGCAACATTCCGGACACGCCCTGAGAATAGGGGCCAAAGAGCACTCAAAAGGAGCAGATTGTGGTACGAGAGGTTTGCGTAAATCCAGCAAAACAGAGACTAATAATGCCACATTGCGTCGGCACTTCTGCACGGGTATTTGTAAGGCGGTCTGGCATGCATCCACGCACACCGAGCCCAATTTAGCCAACTCACCCTAGCTGCTTGATAGTAAGTATTGAGGCCGAGATAGATAGAGCATAAGGTAACTACTGTACGTACTCCATTGTATGATTCGATGTTGGGCGTGTGCACGAGCTGAACCTTCAGCTGCCTCCCCGCTATGACAACCCGATCTATCCGGTGCAGCGACTGAGGCCAATCAAATCCTACATTCATCACCCCTTGCTGGCTATTTTGGCGCACACCCACTGGTTTTCCCCTATCACATCCCTCTTTACCCTGCATAGTACAGCCCATGGCTGGTAGTTAAGCCTCTGGTGTCAAGTCAAGCTGCTGCACTGTTGCTTGTGATAGTCAAGTTCTTGCACCGCTAGAAGGGAAGCTAAAAAATGACCTAGGGCCCGAATAGGACCAAGGACGTTTGTCGGGGTGCTCAGCCACAGGAGTGAGCAGAGAGCCAGCTCAGTAGCATCCATCTCGCCGTCTCTGCTAAACACGGCGAAAATGATTTGAGGCCGGATTAAACCGCAACCCCTCCCCCGCCTTGTTAATACTATGAGGTAGTAGGAGGCCTATTACCGCACACGCCCAGAGGGGTACTAGAAGTTCAACAATTAAGAAAGGACCAACAGTGAGATCAACAGTGCAGAGCAAATGCCCAATCCACTTAAGTAGGTAACAATAATTCAAGAAGACTAAGGTTTCTACCCCAACTAGCAACCTTTTGATCAGCTCGAATAGCCGCATCTTGGAAAGGCCAGATCTTGTAAAAAGTAATATCGCCATGGGGATAAAAGCTCTGGAAGGGTCACCTCTTCGCCTTTCAACCGGCCTTCCAACCAGCCTTCCACACAACGCAACCACAACATCAGCAACCAAGAGGCGCTTATTTTTTCCTAGCCAGGCATTGATCTTCCATTATTTCGGCCGAGGTCTTATACAAATTCAATCTACTTCCACGAACACTATCCAAAAATTTTATACTTCCACAAACTGCCGTTTCGTGAATGAAAGGTTATAACCCTCCACGTCCTCCGACTCCACCTTCCTCTTCCGCTTCATCAACGGACTTATTTCAAACGGCACTGTCACATCCGACTCGCCCGAGTCACTCGACCCATCCGACTCGTCCCCATCTTCATCTTCATCTTCATCTTCATCTCGAATACCCTTCGCAAAAACCGCAATTCGTTCGTCGTTCCTTTTCCTCGGTGCCGACACATTAGATGCTGCCAGCTCCTCATCTTCCAGCCGGCCGTACTGCCATCCAGCCTCATAGTTATTGCCCGCCAGGACGTGCACAAACCACAAGGCTAGATTGACAGTCCACGTGTCGTGACCATCCACCTCTCCCTGGCTGTGATTATCCCAGGGAATAGAGGTGTACTCCATCAGGCCGTTCCGTGTCAGTTGTCTCTTCAACACCCTCGGGTCCTGCGAACCACCGACTAGGCTTGTCAGCTGCTGCCACGGACGATACAAGAATCAGTTTACCCTACCAGGTTCTTTGTCAAGCGGCTTGACTCGGAAGATGAAGGCCTCTTGGCATGTGAGGATGCAGCCGTAGCGACACATGTGCTTTACGCAGTACGTATAGGCCTGCCGGATAGGCATGGCCACGTTGTGGTTGGACTTCCCCTTCTCCCACTCGCCGGCGTCGTTGATGAGCTCGCGCTCAACCATCCACTTGCTCTCCCACTTGCGCGCCGGCTTGTACTCCTTGGGGAACCTTTCCCGGCGGCGGGCGTCGCTTTCTGGAAGCGACGGGTTCGACCAGCTCGAACCCGAGTCTGGCTTTAGTCTCGCTAGTGATCGACCCTTTGGCGTTTTCGCCTCGGCTGAGCACTTCCGCGGAGGCAGCTCCCGCTTCTTCTCCGGCTCCGGAGGCGGTTCTGACGTTTCCTTTGTGGATGGAGGATCAGCTTTTCCCTTGCACCAGATGGCAGGGTGAAGCTCGTACTGGATCGCATCAAGAGCCGCATTGACAATCGTTCGGTTCCATTTGTGAAGCAAGTCCCTTGTGTCGTCCTCGTCTCGGATCACGCAGTCGTACTCTGGATGCGTATGCGGATATGGAGGGAAATCTCTGCCTCTACGGCGGGCCTCTTGAAGGAGGTGGCCTCCGAACGAGGCCTCCAAGATGTTGAAATTGTCAAAGTCGTCCCATCTCTTGAGCCGCCGTGGAGTGTGCCAATTCTTGCCGCGCGTGTTTGTCTTGTTAGTTGGGGTGAGGTGGGAGACGGTCGGATTTGGGTGGGTGAGTAGCTCGAGGATTGACGTGGCTGGGGGATCGTTGGGCATGGCTGATGGTGAGACAAGATGGGTACGAGTTGGGCAGAGGAATGGTCAATGCAACTGTTCCAATGTAATGTGTTTCTAATGCGAGCTTGAGGTCGCACCACACTGAGCTCAGGCCAGAAGCCCTTCCGAGGGATAACTCTGGCCAATTTAAAGCCGCCAGAACCGCCGCGAGGCTCGGGATTCCCCCAGCTTGTCCCTGTTCTTCCGCGTCCTCAAAATAGTATCCTGCATCTTCGTGTCTGGCCTGTTGGTTGTTCCCGTGCAGCGTGCAGCAGAGCAGCCCTGGTTGGCTACACGTAGGCCTCGTGACCCCACGTCACTCCATCCATCCATCCATCCCGTCGACCCGATCGGGAGAACCGGGGCGTCCCTAGCTCCCGCCGACGGCGCGTACAGGATAAGGGATAGCAGCGGAAGGGGATACGGGGGTAGGGGGGTGGTTGGTTGGCTTGGAGGAAATATGTCCCTCGGCTATAAAGACGGCGAGGGAAGAGAGCATGCGCCTTTATCTGCATGCGGCGAGTGTTCTGATTTCCCGCGGCCGTCTCTGTCTCAACATGCCCAAACGGCGATCTCTAAAGACAATCCCTAAGGAGCTGCCCCTGTGCGATGGCCCAAAGCTTCGCATGTTCCAGCATCACGCTTCTCGCATTCAGTGGCTTGAGAGGCTCGGCAATGACCTAGACGGCACCCCGGCAGAGGGCTATGTCTTCCGCGCCAAGATCAAAAACCGGGAATATGCCATCAAAGTGGTAATGCAAAGGTGGTAGAACTCTGTCCCTGCTGGCTGACGGTTTTTCGGGACGACAGTTCAAGTTCCACGATCCCATGAGCAACGATCACTTCTGGGAACCTCTAATTGGCGAAGACACCCCATTAGAGACTGTGTCCTACTACACCGATCCATTCTACGCCGAATGCCGAGCCTACGGCCGAATACACGACGCTGTAAAAAGAGGGCTGTTGACGGACGTGGCCCTCCCCTGCCATGGCTTCGTCTTTCTGCGCGAGCAAGACGAGGATATCCTGCAGGACCGCAATATCGATCTGGAGCTAGGCAACGTTGATCTGCAATACCAGCGCTCGACAGTAGGCGGATGCAGAGCCAGGGCCATCGTGAAAGACCTTGCCTCTGCAGATACCGGTGTTGATGGGAAGAGCCTGCAAAGGGTCCTCCTCGGTATCATTGCGCTAAACAGGCAGCGGATATACAATATGGATATTCGACTGGATAACTACAGGGACGGGCAGATCGTGGATTTTGGGTCGTCGTGGACGGAGCCACATATTCTACTCGATGCGCTGGATAGTGAGGCGGCGTATGATTCTAGGCTGGCGGACCGGACTATGTTTGATGAGATGGTTGAGGACGAGGAGATTCCAAACCCTAGGAAGCTTAAAGCGGTACATCCGATGAAGTTGCGGTCACAGCGAGTATGATACTTTCTTTAGTAATGTATGATAATGTTTATTCAGCCCAACATCTCCGGGTATAGCTATCAATACGATATGGTTGTGGCCGATGGAGGCCGAACAACACTGCCTCTCGATGCAATATCTAGACATCCATCAAATTACTAAGAATGGATCAATACACCCTTTCAGGTGCAATTCGGGCCTATCACCGAGCACTTTTAACCAAGCGCTCCGCCTGCAGATCCCGCAGCCTGATTTCTCTTCTCATCCGTCAGGTGTGTGGTGTGATGGTCAGTTCCAAAATTAGAACAAGGCTCTGTTCCTGCGCGTACCGCTCGGTAAGGCTTACTTCCCACGACGAGCGAGAAAGAAAGAGAAAACGGTTAAACATTCGGTAAAATCTATGTACGCTGCTTTGGAACCTGTAGCATCGGGGTCTAGCGCTGCATCTCATACGGCTTATTGATTGAGGGAAAAGTTCAAGTTCGACTTCAGATGCGAGGTCTGCTCGCTACCGTGGGCGGGTCGAAAGCGCAGCGGCGCGCGGCTGAGGAAGCTCGAAGCTCTCGACAGCTCGATCAAAGAGTTCCTGTCATTAGGCGAGACTGATGCGGAAATTGCGTTCCATCTCTTGCACGCTATGTTTGGTTTGTTTTGATGAGGAGGGCATCTGGGATGCGGGTATCGCTCGGGCCTACAACGACGCGTACGAGCTCGCCATCGAAAATGGGGATGAACCGAGGGCTTATGATGTCCGGCGTTTGATCGAGGGGGAGGATAGTCCGGTTGCGATCAAGCTGAGGCAACATGCTGAGAAGCTCTCCGCGCAAGAGCCGCGTGGGACGAGTGAGACCGAATTAGAGAATTAGCTTTAGATGCTGAATGAGTTTTCGGATAGCTAGGTCGGCGGGGCCTTCGATTTGATAATTCCTAGCAACGTAGTAACCGTCGGTGTGACATAAAGCCCTCTGATGGAATGTAAGCCTAGACTCTCATCAACTCGTGCTAGGTTCAAATGCTACTTTTACTTGTTCTAAGTTGCTCTCCGCACCATCAAGGGCGAGTTAGTTCAAATGCTACAAGGTAAGATTATCTAGCATACTTCCATCGAGGATCAACAGATATAGCCAAGACTTGGATCACTGTGCGGCGCTTAATGAGTGCACCACGACCTTCAGCAGTACTAGATATACGGTGCGATGCCAAACAGTCACTCACCAGTATTCGGCAAACATGCCTCAATTGTCAGCGCACCATCACATCGACAGAAAGTTTCAAAGATAGGAAATTGCTCAAATCATTACCTATTCTTTTCATAATTTCCCAGCTCTTTTTGTGGTCTGCACTTTCAACTTAAGTTTGTAGACTTATCATTTTGGGTCCAAAGGTGTGGTTATTCCGGTTACTTTGTCTGACAACCACACTACATAGAACTCCACCACATTGTACTCCACCACAGTGAGGCCAGACAAAATAGAAAATTTAAAATTCTCTCCTCCATTATTTTCAAAATTTAGGGACATTTTTAGCCTGTTGATTCATTTCCTTGCGAATAGTTGCTTTGTCGCCCAGCTAGTCAAGCCAAGGTTTCAGGGTAGGTGACCAGGGTAGTGCCGAGATCTGTAGCCGAGATTCTGCCGAATGGGCATCACATGACTGGCCTCATGGCGTAAGACGAAACAAGATGTTGTGTCGTATTTACCGTATTTACCTAAACGCTTGCAACTCACAAGATGATGAATTAATTGTGAAAAGGAAAGTCGGAACCCGGTTTCCTTAGAAGTTGACGCTTTGGTTGCCGAGATATGTGTCGTCTCACGACCGATTTCTGTAGCATAACATGATGCCCGCCCCGAAACCGACAACGACTAGAAAAACAAGATCAAGCACCCCGCGAGCTAGGACGGGCTGCAGTACTTGCCGGTGAGTCTTCAGGAGTTGTGATTATCATAGGGGTCATCCTACACTACGTCTACCTATGAACGCTGTCCGCTCATTCATGGCCAAAGAACCCGACACGTCAAGTGCGATGAGACACGTCCGTCCTGTCTTAAGTGCATCAAGGCGGGGTGGAAGTGTGATGGCTATCCGGCACAGCCCAATCCTCCCAAATCCAATGGAGCCCTGGAAAACAGTCCTCAAAGCCTAGTTGTTGCTGCAACGAAATCTCTCAACATCACTAGCTACTCGATTCCTTTCCGAATACCGGGCAGCCAGAAAGACCGCCAAATTCTGCACTACTTTTGTGTACAAGGCGCCTCTGACATCTCTGGGTTCTTGCCCTCCGAGTTTTGGTCTCAGACGGTTCTCCAGCATAGCCACCGGGAGCCTGTTGTGCGACAGGCCCTGGTCGCTTTGAGCTCTCTCCATTTGGACTACGTCACAGCAGACTCATTGGGTGCCGAGGTAGCAGGGCCTGAGACGTTGCTTCAATATGGTAGGGCCCTTCGTGCTCTCCATAAACGTCTTGCGAGTCCAGGCCAAGATGCCACCAAGTTGGCGCTTGTCTGCTGCATTTTGTTTTACTGCTTCGAAAGTACAGTCGGAAATGCCGAAGCCGCCATGAGACACCTAGACAACGGTCTGCAGGTCTTGTCGTCTACTCAAGAAGGGCCAATCTTCGGGGCCCAAGGCAGTGCTGGTGACATAGAAGCGCTGTCAGGCATTCTTGCGCGGCTAGACCTACAAGCGAGCCTTTTCGATGATGGGCGTGTTCCGATTCTTAGTCTGACATCTGATAGCGAGCGTGAAAATGGGATTGGCGGCTTAAATGGAGATCGACCATTCTCCAACCTCCAAACCGCCCAGACAGTACTTGACAGGTTGCAAAATTGGCTGATTCGCTTACTGACGACGAACACGTCTTGTTACCGAAATATGGAGGTGGAGGCCATTCCATGTGAAATCCTCGAGGAGAAACAATGCCTGGATACAGCGGCGGCTCGGTGGCGGCAAAAGTTCGCTCTCTGGTGTGCAACAAATGAGACCGCGGATGAGAAGACTCTCTGCTGGATCCAGATGCTCCGAATAAACTACCAGATAACCGATATGATGCTCGCCGCTACTATACCGGACGATGAAGCGATTTTCAGCGTCAATCCAAACCTCGTTGCGCACGAAATCCTTGATCGCGTGGCAAGCGTTATAGAGTTGGCCAAACAGAAGGACAAGACTGCGGATGCGGCCACAAACGCGCGTCGAAACTTTTCATCCGAGAACGGCGTCATCATACCTTTGTTTTTATTGGCTGTCAAGTGTTCTGACGAGTTGGTGTTTGAAAGAGCCAGCCAAATGCTTGCAGTGTGTAACAGGCGAGAAGGCCTGTACGACGCGGCATCAATGGTCGAAGTCCTGAAGCACTTGAGTGCAGCCAAGGCAGAACGGAAGCTGGCTCTCGAGAAGCAGGGCGTTAAAGACGTCGGAAACACGTCATTGGAGAATTGGGCGCCAGATTTGATTAACGAGAGAGACGGTGGGATGGACATGATCGGCAAATCTACATCTAGGACTCTTGCCCCTCCTTGATATTTCTTTATAGACTAAGACACTGATAAGTCTGAAAGAATTTTGTATCTATCAGTTCTGCTAGAATACCACTACTGACTAGATTCAGGGCATCAAGGAGGCAATATCTGTCATGTTAAGATGCTATACGACATGACCTAACCTTCAATCCCGAGAACACAAGAGTGTCACGTGCCTATAGGCCTGACAGAGGATTCCAGCGAGGGCCGGGCTAGCTACTAGCTAGCCACCGGAGAGCATGTATATAAGGGGGGCCGACCCCTAGAATAGGGGAGGCCAGCGATCAGACTGTATCTATCATGACCCCTACCTTCTATACTACTGCTATTGAGATGCTATTGGGCTGCGTCCTTCACTCTTCTCATTAGGCACCTCACAAAGAGGCTATTGTATCATCCATCCATCATCTATGCATCTATATGATGTTAGTTCTTCATGATTCTGGTTCCATGCTGCCAAGTTATTAGATGATTCACGCCACTGTTTTGCGAGGACTTGCGAGCATGGCCTAGCCTGGGACGTACTAGCTAGAAGGGAGATTATAGTAACGGTTGGCAGCAAAGGTTGCGGCGAGGGCTCGCTTTTGTTCAGGGTTTATGGAGGTGCATCACATACACAGGATCCTGTCAAAAAGTTTTTGTAGAACATGTGATAGCCTTGTGAACTTCGGCTGAGATCTTGTATGGCACTGATGTGACGCCGCCGGCTAAGTAGAAAAGTATAAGATCATCAGACTTTGACACCTTGAGGGTAGAAACTTCCAACAAAATAATATGTACAGCCAAACTACTCAGGCGTTCAAGTTACATTATGAATCTCATGTCAATCCGCCTTTGTCAAGTTTACAGCGACCTGGCCGCCTCTCTCAACGTGCAGCTCGCATCATCCCGCAAAATGAATGTTACTTCTTTCCAAAACCCTCCTCAGCCCTCATCAGTAGATAGCTAGTAGTGCACTGATGAGACATCGTGTCCTCACCCACAAGCACTCATTTAGTATTTTCTTTATTACACGCGCAGAGGTTTGAATAAGGACATGTTCGGCAGCCACAGGCCTCATGTATCTGTACAGAAACCCTTTGTTTGTAATGTTCGAAAAGTGTTTTGTAACAATGAAGAGTTCTACCAGCATTGTATTAAGTATACAAGTGGCTTCTTTGTTTGAAAATCGATTGTCATTGAATGATTGACCACACCATCTTAATAGCGGCTCGTTATATAAAGACTCATGTTTTTCAATAGTCTGAATTGTCATCTCCCTCACAAGACATCATCAGCTATTCACATGTGCCACGACCGTCAATCAAAATCTACTCTGACCCATCACATCAAGTCTGCTATTAGCTCTGTCACAGGCCTTCGCAACTATGCATCCGGTTACCACAGACGCCGAGCTTCTTGAGAGCTTCACTCTTCTGGAACACGAATTTAAGAAATGGCTCGATTGTGACGAACACAAGAGCGAGGTCGCCAGTGCTAATGTTAGAGGCCCCGCACTTCAGCAGATCATCGAGGCAGTCTGGCCCGAGGTCGATAATGTCTTTGAGCAGTGGAACGTCTGGTACAAGAGATGGGTCCAGCGCAATTGGCAGCTATATCCCGTAACAGAAGAGGACTTTAAGGAGTCGGTTCGCCATTTCAAGTTCCGAAATTTCGAGGATCTGGAACGCTACATTCTGACTCTCGATACCCACGATATCGACCTCGTTAATCTTGGCTCCAGCAATTTTGGAGGAATCGTGGCTGGATATGCCGTATCAGTTTCAGATTCCCCTCCTCTGATTATAGACTCGAGTGAAATAATGGCTGACATCAATAGGCGGTTCAAGGACGTTATGGGAGCGAAAGGGTTCGGTGATGGCCCTCTCAGATATGACCCTCAAAGCAGCCACTGGTACCTCCGAATCGGAGTTTTGCAATACTGCACCGGCTGGGCATGGGAAGACGTCCTGAACCACGATGAATACAGCCCAGCCGGCTATAGAAGACCTTACAGGGAGGGCACTTTCGAGGACACTGGCTATTCAGTGATGGTCGAAATCTGCAGCCGCGGCCATCCCAGCGGCAACGTTGTCGTTGCCTTCGACCCGAAGCTCGAATATCGAGCAGTTCACGCCGCTCCAGGACCTCTGTATCAGGAGGATGGCCCCCAATTTTTGGTCGCAAAAATTGCCCACAAGCTTGAAGACCTGAAGAAGAACGCGGAATTTAATTTCGAGATTCTTCATAAATGTCCACTGCCCGAAGACTGCAACCTTTAGTCATCTGGGGGTGGGGGATGCGAGATTGATGAGTCGGATTTAATAGGTTCTTCTTCGGTTTGGAAGCAGGTCTTCAATCCATATGGAGTTTATGTCCGCGCTTGAGATTGATATAATGTGGGGTGGGGGAGATATATAGTTTTATTTAATTGAATCGAAAGCTCATTGTTGGACTTTTGAGCTGTTTCGTTGGCATTGCACTCAGGTTGTTAAGATTAGTGAAGCTGCTGTACAAGTGTGCGGATGGGCCATTTAGGCGGACCAAAGCTTGCGCCGAGTTGATTTGCCACCTACCGAAAACCTGAGCATAGTCCGGCCTCTTGGTATCGTGGATGGCGTATAACAATAGCATTTGCTAAGCGTAGAAACTACGTCGAGAAGTATTTTTGTCACGTTACGTCATTCTAGTTAATGCCACAGAAAAGAAAAAATTATGCGTTGAGCGTTGATCGACGAGAATACTCTTCGTCCAAGAAGTCATCCCCTATCTCCACCAACGCACTCAAAACCATGGACCATGCCAGCATGAACAAATCTAGTTGAAACTAGCAGTATACAAACCTTAACCCCCCTCATTCAACTGTTGCTGTGCTTTTAGACAAGATAAGCGACTGCCCCCCCCCCCACCCCCGAAGAGATAAGCTTAATAGCCCAGGGGGTTTGGCTGGTTCTGCAGGCCGGTTCTGCAGGTCTTACTAGCATGCGTCACGTTGGTTTCACGTTAGATTGCGGATATGCATAACCAGGACCCGATCGCGTAGATCAGACGAAAAGCTGTGTTTTGTTTCCACAAATCAATCGTCAATGGCAGTCTCCGCATTCATGGGTGCCGGTTCGCTTCGGCGGTTGGGACGGATGTGAAGGACATTGGCGGCAAGTGATTTTGTTAGTTGAAATACCCACCCATTCGCGCCACTGATTCCATCGCAAGCAACCTCACATTCGCTCCCTCGTGCCATCCCATTCCATTCGTTTTATTTATTCCTTCTCTTCTTTCCTTCTCTCGCTATGCGATTCATTGCCCTCCTCCTCGCCGGCGCCGGCGCCGCCTCGGCCTACACCATCACGGTGGTAGACCGCTTCATGTACAAGAACATCGACCCGATTGTGTTCCCGGGCCGGTACGACAAGAGCCACATGCACACGTTTTTCGGGTCCGACGCCGTCACGGCTAATACGACGACGTCGGCCGAGCTGCAGGCGGGATGTTCCACGGCCAAGAATCCGAACGATTACTCTGTGTACTGTACGTTGTGTCTTACAAATTGACGAAGATGGTTGCATGTCTGATACAAGTACCAGGGGTTCCGACTCTTTATCTTCGAAACTCGACTGGCACCCGGCCTGTCCCCATCAGCCGCTTCAGCGCCTACTACGTGTCCATCGAAAACGCCGAAGTGGCCATCCCTCAGGACTTCAAAGCCGTCGCCGGCAATGCGTCTGCCTCATCGCAGGCGGGCGTCAACGCTCTCACGGGAGTGCAGTGGTTCTGCGAAGGCGACGCCACCGAGGACGGCAAGGACATCTCGGCCTTCCCCACAACGACCTGCTCGACTCACCTACAGACGCTGCTGCTCTTCCACGACTGCGTCAACCAAGACACGCTCGAATCCGCCTACTCGGGCACGCAAAACTGGAGCGGCGACTTCAAGCCGGCCAACCGTTGCCCGTCAGGTATGAAGCGGATGCCGCAGCTGCGCTTCTCGATCCGCTACGACCTGCGCTCGATCCTGCCAGGTGGCTGGTCGGGTGAGGCGCCGTTCGAGCTCGCGTGCGGGACGTCGTACTGCTCCCATGGAGACTTCATCAACGGCTGGCTGCCCGAGGCCGCCGAGAACATGCTGCTGGCCAACGACAAGCGCGAGTTTGCGGGTGTTGACGGACCGGCCGGCAAGTCTGGTGACGGGTCGCTGTGTGGTGCTGAGAATGCCCAGGACGCGGACCCGGAACATGGGACGAGTGATTACGAGGAGAGCAAGGCATTGTTGGGGGCCGATTAATCGGAGGTTTCATGGGATATCTTTTCAGCCCGAAGGGGCTCACGGGGTGTCTCGTAGATTTTACAAGGGTTCACTGGATATCTTGGTGATGTTTACGAGGAGCCTCCACTTACACCATTTATTTCACTTCACACAGAGCATATATTTGATTCAAACTTGGGGTGAACACCATCATATTAATGTCTGATCCTGTATAAATCCAGGATGACCAATGTTCCAGCGAGAGACAGGCCATGAATCTGGCACAAAAACACCCAAATTACCAATTATGGTATACATGATATGATGCGAGGGGCGCCGCCAATCTTGGGGACCCCAAGGAGTGTCGGAGGCGAAATGACAAGCCTGATGATGCGCAGAAAAACTCCTTCGCCTGCTGATACAGAGCCGGGGCCTGCTTGGTAACACATTTTTGTTACAGCCCATGAAAAGAGAACAGAGAAAAAGGCAGGATTACAATATGATACAAAGGAAAAGTAGTTTGTAGGACAATCTGGGGACAAAGAAAACATTGGTTTGGGGGACTGAAGCGTGAGATCGCTTTGTAGGAGTTGGACAATTTGAAGCGTAATAAGGAAAATGAGTTGGATCAGATCGATCCGAGTATAAAGAAGAGGCTGGAGAGGAAGCCTCGGAGATCAAGTGCACAGCTTGATAAACAGCACCGTGGTGCAGATACAGAGCCCCAAGACTTGACAGAGGCCGATGCAGGAGGCATTGTCGGTACAGGTGGTCGACTTGCACAGTCCCGCGGCGCATGCTTCGTTGGTGCCGCACTGGCTGGTGCTGGTGCAGCCAACGCAGAGGCCGCCTGTGCACAGCTGGCCGGTAGGGCACTGCGACTTGTTGGTGCATGAGCCACAGGTGCCGCCCGAGCAGATCTGACCTGTGGTCGGACACTGGGACGCCAGAGTACAGGAAGCGCAGCGGCCAGAGAGGCAGACCTTGCCGCCGGTGCAGCTGGTGGACGTGCAGCCAGCGACGCAAGAGCCGCCGTTGCAGATCTGGCCGCCGGTACACTGTGTGTCCAGCGTGCAGGAGCTGCAGAGCCCTGCGAGACATATTTGGCCCGCTGTGCCGCACTGCGAGGCGTCGTCGCAGGCGGTGCAGCGGCCCGACCTACAGGCGAGGCCGCCGGTGCAGCTGGTTGACGTACAGGGCGCGACACAGTTGCCGGTGGCGGCATTGCAGACCTGAGGGGATGTGCACTGCGAATCCTGCGTACAAGAGCTGCAACTGCCGCTAAGACAAACTTTACCAGTGTAGCCAGCTGTCGCACATTGGTCATTCGTCGAACAAGACACGCAATGGCCGCCTGTACAGACTTGGCCGCCTGTGCAGCTGGTTGTCGTACATGGCGCGATACAGTTGCCGGTGGCGGTATTGCAGACCTGCGGGGATGTACACTGGGAATCTTGCGTGCAAGAGCTGCATCCGCCGCTGAGACAAACCTTGCCGGTGTAGCCAGCAGACGTGCACTGGGCCGTCGTCGAACAAGCCACACAATGACCGCTTGAACAAATCTGCCCGTTGCTGCAGCCGGCATTGGTCACACAGCCCGCTTGACAGAGACCACTGGTGCAGACCTGGCCGAGCGTCGTACACTGCGAGTCCGAAGTGCAGGCGCCGCAGACGCCGCCGGAGCAGACCTGACCAGTGTTGCACTGAGAGGTGAGCGTACAGGCAGTGCAGAGACCCAGCGAACAGACTTGACCGTTGCTGCAGTCAGAGTTGCCGGTACAGGCGGGGATACACTGGCCGCCGCTGTTACAGGCCTGACCGACGGGGCATTGGGCGCTGAGAGTGCAAGCACCACATGCACCCGCCAGACACACTTGGCCGGTGTTGCACTGCGAGGTGAGCGTGCAGGCGACGCAGTGGCCACCAGAGCAAACTTGTCCGCTGCTACATTGCGAGTTGGAAGTGCAGCCGGCTTGACATAAGCCGCTGGTACAGACTTGACCGGCCGTTGTGCATTGGGCGTCAGAGACGCAGGCGCCGCATGAGCCGAGGGTGCAAACTTGGCCGGTGTTACACTGGGTGCTTGAAGAACAAGCCACGCAGAATCCAGATTGGCAGACTTGGCCGGTCGAGCAGCCCGCATTGTTGGTACAGGCGGGGATGCAAAGACCGCTGCTGCAGACCTGGCTGGCAGTACATTGGGATGTCGAAGTACAAGCTGTGCAGGATCCCGATGAGCAGATCTGGCCGGTGTTGCATTGAGAAGTATCCGTGCAGGCGGCGCAGGACCCCGAGGTGCAAACTTGGCCGGTGCTGCATCCCGCATTGGTGGTGCAGCGCGCAACACAGGTTCCGAGACGGCAGACCTCTGAAGCCGAGCACTGCGTGTCGAGCGTACAGGCCGAGCAGATGCCGCTGAGACAAACTTGGCCGGAGCGGCACTGGCTGGTCTGCGTACACCCTGTGCAGAGCCCGGAGGTGCCGGTGCCGTGTGGGGTACAAACCCGGCCGCCGCCGCAAGCCGTGCCGGCGGGGAGGGTCGTGTCGCACACGGTGGCGCATAGACCCGTCGAGGTGTCGCAACCTTGGGTGACGAGGCATTGGGAGTCGAGCGTGCATGGTCCGCAGACACCCGTCGAGAGGTTGCACACGGAGCCGGCGTTGCACTGGCCGTTGGTGGTGCAAGTGTCGCAGAGCCCGGAGGCCCGACACACTTGGTTCGCCGGGCATCCCGCATTATTAACACACGCCGGAATACAAAGGCCGTTGCTGCAAACATTGCCAGACGTGCACTGCGTGCTTTCTGTACAAGCCGCGCAGGCACCGCTGACACAAGCCAAACCGTTGGAGCATTGCGAGCTGAGCGTGCAAGAGCCACATTTGCCCGTCGCGAGGCAGACCTGTCCAGTGCTACAGTCGGTGTTGGCGGCGCAGTTTGCGCGACAGGCGCCGTTGGAGCAGTACTGGCCCACGCCGAGGTTGCACTGGACGTCGAGCGTACAGGCGCCACAGGCACCCAAGTTACAGGCCTGTCCGGCCGCGCAATCGCTATTGGCCGTGCAGACGGTGCAGTGACCCGACTTACATGCCTGGCCGGAGCTGCACTGCGAGTTGGACGTGCAGCCAGCGACACAAGCGCCGCTGCTGCAGACCTGGCCCGCTGTAGTGCATTGAGAGTCGAGAGCACAGGCGCCGCAAGCACCGCCGAGACAGACCTGTCCAGTACTGCAGTCGGTGCTGTCGGTGCAAGGAACACAGAAGCCGGACTTGCAAACTTGTCCCAAAGCACAAGAGGCGCTGGATGTGCAGGCTGGGATGCAGAGCCCGGCGCTGCACACTTGGCCGGTGCCACACTGCGAACTGGTCGAGCAGCTGCCACAGGCTCCCGAGACGCAGGCTTGGCCAGTGGCGCATTGAGACGTAGCCGTACAGGCGACGCAGTGGCCGGCCTGGCAGATGGTGCCGCCGCTACATGTCAAGCTGGATACGCAGCCGGCCTGGCAGGCGCCGCCGCTGCAGATCTGACCAGCCGCAGTACACTCACTGTCGGTAGCACAAGCTGTGCAGGCTCCAGACGTGCAGACCTGGCCCAGGTTACACTGCGAGGCGGCGGTACAGGGGACGCAAAGGCCGCCCTGGCACGTCTTGCCGCTGGTGCAGCTGGCGTTGGACAGGCAGGCGGCGTGACAGGTACCTGCGTCGCATACATTTCCAATGCCGCACTGGGCATTGGTCGTACACGAACCGCAAGACCCGAGATCGCAGACGCGTCCGGTGCCGCAGTCGAGGTTCGTCGTGCAAGGGATACATCGTCCGGATGTGCAGATTTGACCGCCATCGCATTGTGTGCTGGACGTGCAAGCCGGCTGGCAGACGCCCGAGATACACACTTCAGTGGCTGTGCACTGGCCGTCGAGGAGACAAGACGTACAAGCTCCAGCGACACATGCTTGTCCTGTAGCGCACTGCGAGTTGGCAGTACAGCCGCTGCACTGACCGAGGATACATGCCTGGCCTCCGGCGCATCCTGCGTTGGATGTACAGCCAGGAGCACAGAAGCCGAGAGTGCAAATATTGCCGGTGCCGCAGTCCGAGTTCTGATTGCAGGTGGTACACTGTCCGGCTCTGCAAGCTTGGCCGAGGGCGCACTGAGAAGTATCTGTACAGTCGCCGCAGACGCCGCCGATGCAGACGTCGCCGGTTGGACATTGTGCTGTGAGCGTACAAGGACCGCAGACACCAGCCGTGCAGACGTTATCACCGCCACACTGGGATGATGCTGTGCAGGGACGGCAGAGGCCGCTCTGACACGCCAACCCGGTGTCACAGTCGGTGTTAGCAGTGCAAGCCGGAGTGACGCTGGCAACGCAGAGTCCGCTTTGACAGGCCCGGCCGGTGCCGCACTGCGTATCTGTGGAGCAGCCGACACAGAGGCCGGACGGGCAGATCTCGCCGGTGCTGCACTGAGCTTCCGTGACGCACAGCGGGAGAAGGGTAGGGAAACAGCTTCCAAGTTGGCATATCTCAGAGGGGCCACATTGGGCAGTAGAAGTACAGGTCTGGAGGACCTTGTTGGTACAGAGCCTAGCCAGGCATGTCTGGTCTGAGTCGCAGTCGCTGTCGGTGGAACATCCGGGGACGCAAGCACCGAACTGACAGGCCTGGTCGGAGGCACATCCGGCATTGGAGCGGCAGCCAGCGACGCAGGAACCGAACTGGCAAATCTGTCCGGTGCTGCAAGAGGCATCGGCCGTACACTGAAGCGGGTTGGGAACGCAGCGCCCAGCAGCACATTGCTCGTCACTGTCGCACCCGGCGTTGGACGTGCAGGCGGCCGGTCCGTTGTAAATGCAAGTGCCGCCGTTGCACGCGCAGAGGCCGACGAGACAAACATCGGCACCCAGAACCTTGCCGGTACATTGCTGATCTGATGCACATGATGTCGAGGGCACGACGCAGCTGCCGCTCTGGCAGATCTCGCCGCCGGCCTCGTCGCAGTCAGTGTTCGACGTGCAAGTGGGCGTCGAGCCGCTGAGCGTGCAGACGCCGTTGAGGCAGAGGCAGACGCCTGGGATCACGCAGACGTTGACGCCCAGAACGCAAGATTCAGCCGTTGTGCAAGCCGTCGTCGCTACGCAGGCGCCGCTCTGGCAAGTCTGACCAGTTGCACAGTCGGCATTGGCAGAGCAGCCAGGGATAGTGGGATCAAGCGTGCAGACGCCGTCGGTACAGGTGCAGAGACCCATGGTGCAGACACCGATACCAAGGAGGCAATCGGCCGCAGTAGAACAGGTAACAGTCGAAATATCGGGAGTGCAAAGGCCAACGGTACACACGTTGCCCTCGCTACAGTCGTCGTTGCTAGTGCAGGTGAGGGATCGCGGAGTACACGCTCCGAGAGCGCAAAACTCTTGCGCCGAACAATCGGAATCTGCCGAGCATTGAGGCAAGACGGGAGCCGTGCAGAAGCCGAGAGTGCAAACATCAGTGCCAGTGCAATCGGTGTTGTCGCTGCACGCTGGCAGCTGGGACACGCAGAGACCCGCGAGACAGATCTCGTTGTTGCTAGTGCCGCAGTCCGCATTCTCGTTGCATTGGAGCAGAGCCTCGGGGACGCAAAGTCCGGCTCTGCATTCTTCATTCTGACCACAGTCGGTGTTGGTGGTGCAGACGGGCAGAGTAGCTGGCAAGCAGACACCGCCAGAGCATGTCTCGTCGGTTGCGCATGCGTCTGAATCCGTACAGCTCGCGAGGAGCGTAGGCAGACAGAGACCGCCAGTGCATGTGAATCCGTCGTCACAGGTAGTTGTCGTACAATCAGCGAAGGTGTTGGGCGAGCAGAGGCCGAGACGGCACACGTTATTCGCAGCGCAGTCGCTGCTGGCAGTGCAAAGCAGTGAAACGGGGACACAGAGACCAGCCTGACAGGTGAGTCCATCACGGCAGCCCAAGTCGTTTTCGCAGCCCGTAAGGATGCCAGGTAGACAAGCGCCCTGTCTGCACACCAAGCCTTCAGCACAGGAGTCGTCGGTTCCGCAAGCCGGGAGGACTGAGGGGATGCAGACTCCGAGCGAGCAGGTCTCGCGAGGACCGCAGTTGGCGTCGGCGTCGCAGGCGAGCAAAGAGCTGGGGAAGCAGACGCCAGATCGACACGTCTCGCCTGCAGCACAATCGGCACTGGACTCACAGGCGGGTAGGAGCTTGGCCACACAGAGACCACCTGTGCAGGACTGCGTAGTATCGCAGTCGCTGTCCGAGGTACAGCTCAGGATGGTCCGAGGAACACAATAGCCAAGACGACAAACCTCAGTTGCACCGCAGCCCGCATCCGTGGTACAAGCCGTTAGGAGCGAAGGCAGACAAACCTCGGCAGTACAAGTTTGGCCGGCCGTACAGTCGTCGTTGCTCTGGCATCCAGGGAGGATGCTGGGGAGACAAGTGCCGCCGGTGCAAGTCTGGTCGTCATCACATTCCGAGGTATCTGTACAACCTGGGAAGACTGTAGCAAGACAGATACCCGCCGTACAGGTCTGGCCAGATGCGCAGTCCTCCGCACCCGTACAGGTGACGGTGTTACGAGGGATACAAACGCCAAGTCTGCAGACTTCAGTGATATCGCAAGCACTATCGGAAGCGCAAGCTGGCAAGACAATAGGGAGGCAGACTCCGTTGGTGCAAGTCTGCCCAGTGGCACAAGTATCGCTTGTTGTGCAGCCGGCAATGGTCTCGGGCAAGCAGAGACCTCCAGTACATGCCTGGCCCTCGTCACAAGAAGCGTCGCTGGTGCAGCCTGGGAAGACAGTTGGCAGACAGACTCCAGATGTGCAAGTCTGGCTCGAGGTACACTGGTCGTCGGTCGTACAGACAGCGAGATCGCTGGGAATGCAGACCTCAAGTCTACAAACCTGGCCGGCACCACAGTCACTGTCCGCATTGCAGGTGTCCAAGCCAATAGGCAAGCAGACGCCAGAAACACAATTCTGGCCCTCCGCGCAGTTAGTCTCATCGGCGCATTGAGTAAGGCCGTCAGGAACACAGACGCCTGATACACAGGAATCGGCAGAAACGCAGTCTGAGTCAGTAGAGCAGGTCGGAAGAACCGGAGCCACACAGATGCCCGCGGTGCAAACCTGTTCCCCGGTGCAGCCCGCATCGTTGGTGCAGGTCGTGATGACCTTGGGAAGACAGACGCCGAGGCGGCAAACCTGGCTGGCGGCGCAATCAGAGTCGAGCGAGCATCCAGGTAGCGTGTTGGGAACGCAGACGCCCGAAGTGCAAGTTTCCTCTTCAGAGCAAGAGTTATCAGTGCATCCGGGAAGGACAACGGGCAGACAGATGCCGCCAGTGCAGACATTGCCAGAGGAGCAGTCTGTATCAGTTTGGCAACCCGCGAAGGGCTCTGGGATACAGATGCCAAGCGAGCAAATCTGTCCGTCGGCACATTGAGCAACGTCCTCACAGGTGACGATAGTCGATGGTATACACACGCCAAGCCTGCAGAGGAGATTGAGGCCGCACTCAGAGTCGGAGCCACACACAGGTAGGGTAGCAGGAACACAAACGCCAGACGCGCAAGTTTGTCCGGTAGCACATTCCCCATCGCCATCACACGCAGGGAACACGTCGGTGATACAAGTTCCAGAGACACAAGACTGGCCTGAAGAGCAGTCGGTAGTATCGGTACAAGGTGGGAAGATCTCTGCGATGCAGATGCCAACGGCGCAGATCTGGCCGGTTTCACAAGAGTCGGAAGACTCGCAGGTAATTGGAGTGTCAGGGAGACAGACTCCAAGTCGGCAGACCTGGTTATTTCCGCAGTTGGTGTTATCCGTGCAAGCAGGTAGTGAGCCTGGTAGACAGACTCCTGAAGTGCAAGTCTGACCGGTCTCGCAGGTGGACGAGTCGGTACAGCCAATCACGCTTTCGGGGAGACAGAGACCGCCCGTGCAAGAGAATCCACTGCCACAGTCGTTGGCAGTGGCACAAGCTGGGTAGACCTCTGGTACACAAAGGCCGGCGGTGCAAGTCTGGCTGGTGTCACATTGCTGGTCGGTCTCGCACTGGGAGATGACTTCTGGAATGCAGACGTTGAGTCGGCAGACTTGGCTAGAGCCGCAGTCTGCATCAGCCTGGCATGAAGGCAGAGTCTCAGGGAGACAGACGCCAGATGTACAGGTTTGACCCGTTGCACAATCATCGTCACTGTCACAAGTTGGCAGGGTGACTGGGAGGCAGACGCCTCCAACGCAAGTATTATCCCTTCCGCAGTCGGGGTCGGCTGAGCAGGCCGGGAACACTTGCGGGAGACAGATGCCGGCCGTACAGGTCTGCGTCGTGTCGCAGTCTGAATCGACCTGGCATTGGTCCACAGTCTCGGGCAGACATACGTTGAGACGGCAAACCTGGCCCGTGGCGCAGTCTGTATCGGCGCCGCAAGAGGGGAGAGTGTTAGGCACACAGATACCAGAGACACAAGCCTGATCCGTGGCGCAATCAGTCGGGCTTTGACACTCTGGGAAGACGGCAGGAATGCAGACGCCGCTGGTACATGTCGAACCGCTATTGCAGTCGGCGTCGAGCGTACATTGGGGGAAGGCTTCTGGGACACAGAGACCGGCTGTGCAAGTCTGACCGTCGCCACAGTCTGCTGCGGTTGTGCAAGTCGCGATGACCTCGGGGATACAAACGCCGAGGCGGCAAACTTGGTTGAGGCCACATTCACTGTCGGCCTCGCAAGTGGGAAGATTTTCTGGTAAGCACACTCCAGATTGGCAAGTCTGGCCATCGTCACAAGAATCGGGAGACTCTGTGCATGTAGGCAGAGTATCGGGCAAACAGACTCCGTTGAAACAGGTATTACCGCTGCCACAGTTGGCATCAACGGTACAGACGGGGAAGACCTCTGGAACGCAAAGCCCAGCTGTGCAAGTCTGACCATCGCCACAGTCTGCTGCGGTTGTGCAAGCCGTGATGACCTCGGGGATACAAACTCCGAGGCGGCAGACTTGACTCGATGCACAATCCGTGTCCTGGGAGCAAGTGGGCAGAACGGTAGGAAGACAGACTCCAGATGTGCAAGTCTGATCTTGTGTACAGTCCTCGTTGACGGTACATTGAGGCAGAGTGGTTGGCAGGCAGAATCCACCGGTGCAAGTGTTGCCGCTGTCGCAGTCGGAAGTATCCGTACAAGCAGAATAAATCGACTGAAGGCAAATGCCAGCCGTGCATATGAGGTCGCCAGTGCATTCATCGGTCGTCGTGCAAGTGTCGATGATCTCGGGAATACAGTAACCCAATCTGCAGACCTTTCCAGATCCGCAGCCAGAGTCGCTCTCGCAAGTGGGTAGAGTATCTGGCAGACAAATGTTCGAGACACAAGTTTGACCTGTCAAACAAGATGTGTCCTCGCAGGGAGGGAAGACCGTGGGGAGGCAGACACCACCAGTGCATGCCTGGCCAGTAGGGCAGTTATCAGAAGAAGCGCAAGGCGAGTACACTCCGGGGAGACAGACGCCGGCAACACAGGCTTCGCCAGTGGAACAGTCTGCGTCTGCTGCACAAGTCGCCAACTCGCTAGGGATGCAGACGCCAAGTCTACAAACCGAAGAAGTGTCGCAGTCGGAGTCGACGGAGCAAGTAGGGAGGACATCTGGTAGACAGAGGCCGCTGGTGCAAGTCTGGTCTTCGTCGCAGTCGACATCCGTGGTACAGTCTGGAATAGTAGAGGGCAGGCAAGTGTTGGCTGTGCAAGTTTGACCCTGCCCGCAGTCAGAATCGGCAGTGCAAGCAGGGAACACTGGCGGAACGCAGAGCCCAGCAACGCATTGAAGACTGCCAGAACACGTTGAGCTGTCGGTACAAGTGACCAGGGTTCGAGGAATGCAAACGCCAAGTCTGCAGACCTGACCAAAGGCACACTCCGTATCGGCTTCGCAAGTAGGTAGGCCGTCGGGGAGACAAATTCCCTCTATGCACGTCTGTCCAGAAGCGAGACAGGGGTTATTATCATCTGGACCGCAGGTGATCAGAGTACTGGGGAAGCAGAATCCACCAGAGCAGGCTTCGCCATTGTTGCAGTCCTGGTCGGTCTCACAAGTTGGGTAGACTTCTGGGAGACAGAACCCAGCAATGCAGGTTCGAGGTGCGGTACAGTCGGCGTTGGTGGTGCAAGTAGCAAGTTCTGCGGGCAGACAGGTGCCAAGTCGGCATACCTCATCGCCAGTGCACTGAGAGTCCGACATACAAGTTGGTAGAACGCTCGGAAGACAAACACCGGAGGTACAAACTTGATTCGCACCACAATCTCCGTCCGTCGTACATGATGGTAGGGTTTCGGGGAGACAAGCGCCAGATGTGCAGACGAAGCCATCTTCACAGTTGTCATCGACCTGACAGACTGGGAAGACTGTAGGTAGACAGAGACCGCCAGTACAAGCCTCGCTGCTGTCGCAATCAGAGTTGTCCGAGCAGAGGCTAGGATCTGTCGGAATACAGACGCCAAGCCTACAGACCTGTCCACTGCTGCAATCGGTTTCGGTGGTGCATGTAGGCAAGACAACAGGGAGACAGACTCCGCCGGTGCAGGCCTGACCATCGGTACAATCAGTGTCGGTAGTACAAGTGCCCAATCCGGTTGGCAAGCAGACATTCGCTGTGCAAGTCTGGCCAGTAGAGCAATCTGTATCGTCTTGGCAGCCAGGGAAAAGTTCAGGGACACAGATGTTGGCAACACAGACATCGCTGCCAGTGCATCCACTATCGTCCGTGCAAGCGATGATATCTCTGGGGATACAGACTCCGAGGCGACAGAGTAGATTAGAAGCGCACTCAGAGTCGTCGGAACAAGATGGTAAAGTGTTAGGGATGCAGAGTCCACCTGTGCAGGTGGCATCTCCAGCGCAAGTGCCCTCTGGACAAGTAACAAAGGTATCGGGAACGCAAGTTGCAAGCACACAAGTCTGCCCTTGAGCACAGTCATCAGACGACTGGCAGGCAGGGAAGATCGTAGGCAAGCAGAGACCAGCTGTGCAAGTCTGCTGGTCAGAAGCGCATGGAGTCTCGTCGCTGCAAGTGGTAAGGGTGCGAGGGAGACAGGCTCCGAGTCGACAAACTTGATCGCCAGTGCACTCGCTGTCCGTTGTACAAGTCGAGACAAGGTCCGGAAGACAGGCGCCAGACGTGCAAGTAAGCCCGGTAGGACATTCAGTGCCAGCGCCACCACTTCCACACGCGTCAATGAAGTCGGGAAGACAGAAGCCTGCCGTGCAAGCTTGCCCGGTTGGGCAATCTGTAGCGGAGGAACAGGTTGGGAAGACTTCAGGAACACAGAAACCCGCAGAGCAAGTCTGGCCATCGGCGCAGGTCTGCACATCATCGCAAGAAACGAGATCACGAGGGAGACAGACGCCAAGTCGACAGACCTGGCTGCTGGTGCAGTCAGAATCAGCCGAACAGGTTGGAAGGTAGTCTGCGAGGCAGACCCCGTTGGTGCAAGTCTCGCCAGTGTCGCAGTCAGATTGTTCCTGACAGAGGTTGACAATATTGGGCAAGCAAGTTCCTGAGACACAAATCTCATTTGAACCGCACTCGAGGTCAGCCTCACAAGCCGGGAAGACGGTGGGGAGGCAGATTCCAGCCGTACAAGACTGGCCTGTTCCACAAGTGTCGTCGGATTCACAAGCGATGACAATTTCGGGGAAACAGACGCCGGCTCGACAGACCTCATTGGCGCCGCAATCGGCATCGGCTGAGCAGTCAGGAAGAACATCCGGAAGACAAACGCCTGCGGTACAGGTCTGGCCAGTCGTGCAAGTACCATCACCTTCCACGCAAGGCGTGAGCGTGCTAGGAAGGCAGATGTTACCTGTGCAGGTCTCACCCTCACCACAGTCGGTGGATGTCTGACAGGCGGGGATGACCTGGGGCAGACAAAGACCGGCGGTACAAGCTTGAGGCGAGGTACAATCACTGTCGGTCGAGCATAGGTTCAGATCCTCTGGAATGCAGACAGTGAGGCGACAGACTTGGCCATCATCGCAGTTATCATCGGTGGTGCAAGTAGGCAGAATGGCTGGTAGACAGACGCCGCTCGTACAAGCTTGATCTTGGCTACAGTCACCGTTGGTGGTGCAACCTGCGAGACCAACTGGAAGACAAAGACCACCAGTGCAGGAGTCACCGCTACCACAATCAGTATCGACGGTACAAGGCGAGTAGATCTGCGCAATGCAGATACCGCCAGTACAACTTTGTGTGGCGGTACAGTCAGTATCGTCCGTGCAGCCTGTAATCGTCCTAGGGATACAGAATCCAAGTCTGCAAGTCTCGTCGGAGCGACAATCGCCATCGAAGGTACAAGTAGGTAGCTCAGCTGGCAAGCATACTCCCGCAGTGCAAGTCTGCCCTTCCGTGCATGTGCTGTCATCTTCACAAGTGGGGATGACGGTTGGTAGACAGATTCCGTTGGTGCAGGTATTTCCAGTTGCGCAGTTGTCGTCGGTCTGGCATGGTGGGAAGACTGACGGAAGACAAATGCCAGCAGTGCAGACTTGATCGACACCACACTCCTCGTTGAGTTGACAGACAACGAGATCCTCTGGGAGACAAGTGCCCAATCGGCACACTTGGCCGGTAGAGCAGTCGGTGTCGACAGTGCAGAGAGGCAAAGAGTCTGGGAGGCACACGCCTGACGTGCAGGTTTGGCCTGTGGCACAATCACCGCTCACAGAGCAAGTGAGGAAACCCGTAGGAAGGCAAATGCCTCCTGTGCAGGTCTGGCCGCTGCCACAGTCTGAGTCTGCTTCGCAAGTGGGGAACACATTAAGAATACAGATACCACCGGTACAGCTCTGGTTATCAGTGCAGTCCGTGTCGGTGGTGCAAGTGTTGAGGTCGGACGGGATACAAACACCAAGGCGGCAAACACCATTGCTATCGCAGTCGCTATCAGACGTACAGGCAGGCAAGTCGGGAAGACACACTCCTGCGGTACAGGTTTGATCCGTACTACAGTCCGTGTCCACAGAGCAGGCATCGATGGTAGTGGGAAGGCAGATGCCACCAGTACAAGAATTTCCGGTACTGCAATCGCTGTCGGTAGTGCAGTCAGGGAAAACAGTCGGGAGGCAGATGCCACCCGTACAAGACTGCCCAGCACCGCAATTGCTGTCTGTTGTGCAGACAACAAGATCTTGGGGAATACAAGCTCCAAGTCTGCAGACACTGTCACTTGCACAGTCGGTATCGGCTGAGCAAGTGGGCAACAATCGTGGCAGACAGACGCCCAGTGTACAGGTCTGATCGGTCGTACAGTCAGAGTTATCTTCGCAGGCGCCCAACCCAGCGGGAAGACACAACCCAGCAGTGCAGGTAGCAGTCGAAGAGCAGTCTGCTGTAGTTGTGCATGCCGGGTACAGAGGGGGAACACAGACGCTGGCAGTACACACGTAGTCATTGGAGCAGTCGCTGTTTGTAGAGCAGGTTCCAAGGTCTCCAGGAAGACAGACTCCTAGTCTGCAAACCAGATCAGAGGCACAGTCTGCGTCAGCGCTGCACTCTGGAAGCCCTGAAGGAAGGCAGACGCCTGCAGTGCAGGTTTGGTCAGTCTCACAATCAGAGTCGGCTGTACACTCGCCAAGGACGTCTGGTAGACAGACACCGTTGAGGCAAGCCATCGAATCGCCGCAGTCGGTGTCAGTCTGGCAGAACGGCAGCACGCTGGCAAGGCAGATGCCCGCCGTGCAAGTCTGATCGGTGCCGCATTGGCTGCCATCCGTGCAGGTCGTCAGAGCAGAAGGTAGACACACTCCGAGTCTGCAAAGACTATCACCGCTGCAGTCCGAGTCAGTCGAGCAAGTGGGAAGAACAGACGGCAAGCATGCTCCACCGATACATGTCTGTCCGGTGGAGCAAGTAGAGTCATCGGAACAGCCTAGGATGGCCGAGGGAAGACATGTCGACGCGGTACAGGACTGACCCGTGGGGCAGTCATCGCCAGTTTGACAGGGCGGGAAGATACTCGCGATGCAGATACCCGCAGTGCAGGACTGATCTGCAGCACAGTCACTGTTATCCGTGCAGAGATTTAGGTCTCTAGGAACGCAAACGCCAAGTCTGCAGAGTTCTTGGGGAGAGCAGCCAGTGTCGTCGGTACAAGTAGGCAGGGTTGTCGGGAGGCAGACACCAGAAGTACAGGTCTGCGTGTTAGAACAGTCATCATCGACGGTACAAGTGTCCAAGCCCGCAGGAAGGCATACTCCTGCAGTACAGGTTTGACCATCAGTACAGTCTGAATCGCCCTGGCAATCAGGGAAGATTTCTGGAAGGCAAATGCCCGCGGTACAATCTTGGCCATCACCGCACTGACCGTCGGTGCCATCGCAAAGTACGAGATCAAGAGGCAGGCAGACTCCAAGCCTACAGACTTCGCTGTCAGAGCAACCAGTGTTGTCTGTGCAAGCTGGCAGGACGGCGGGAAGGCAGACACCGCCAGTGCAAGATTGTCCATCGGCGCACGGCCCGTTGTTCACACAGCTGATCAAGCCAGTCGGGAGACAGATTCCACCGGTGCATGAGTCTCCAGTATTGCAGTCGGTATCAGCCTGGCAAGTATCGAAGGGTGTTGGGGCGCAGAAGCCGGCTGCGCAAGTCTGACCGGAGCTGCAATCGCTATCACCAGTGCAGGCAGACAGGTCACGAGGAATACAGACACCAAGTCTGCAGACTTCCTGCACGGAGCAAGCAGCATCGGTATCGCAAGCAGGCAGAGCAGTGGGTAAGCAAAGGCCGCTGGTACAGCTCTGACTGGGCAGACAATCGTCCGAGGTCGAGCAGGTGTCGAGTACTGAGGGAAGGCATGTGTTGGACTGGCAAGTCAGGCCAGCGGCACAATCATCGTCGCTCGAACACGTCGGGAAGGGTGTGGCCAGGCAAATACCACCAGTGCAAGTCTGACCAGTCTCACAAGTAGAATCATCTGCACAGGGCGTAAGATCTCTGGGAATACAGACACCAACTCGGCAGACCTCATCAGTGCCGCAGCCAGAATCATCGGTACAGGCAGGCAGGACGATTGGGAGGCACAGGCCTGCGGTACACGTCTGTGTGGATGAACAGTCGTCGGATGTTGAGCAGGCAGGCAACGTCGGAGGCACGCATAGGCTTGCCTGGCAGACATCGCCACCAGTGCAGTCCGTATCAGTCGAGCAGCCGGGGAAGAGCTCGGGTAAGCAGACGCCAGCGGTACAAACTTGCTGGTCGCCGCAGTCGTCGCTGGTAGTGCACAACGAGAGATCTCTGGGCATACATACGCCGAGCCGGCAGACCTCAGCTGCATCGCAACCGCTATCGTCTGTGCAGGCCGGAAGGACTGTGGGCAGGCAGACACCCGCCGTACAGCTCTGAGCTGCCAAGCAGTCGTCAGAAGTCGTGCATGTCTGGATAGTCGATGGCAGGCAAGTGTTGGCCTCGCAAACCTGACCCTGAGCGCAGTCGTCCGAAGTGGAACAGGTAGGGAATACTGTAGGAAGGCAGAGACCAGCCGTGCATGTCTGACCGTCGGTACAGCCCTCGTCGCCAGTACACGATGCGAGATCCCGAGGAATACAGACGCCAAGCCTACAAAGGAATTCGACCTCGCAACCACTGTCATCTGTGCAGTCCGGAAGAATAGTAGGAAGACAGACGCCTCCCGTGCAGGTCTGAGCAGTATCGCAGTCATCAGATGTCGTACAGGTCTGCACCGTCGAAGGAAGACAAGTGTTGGCCTGGCAAGTCTCTCCAGTACCGCAGTCTGCATCCGCGGAGCAAGTAGGGAACAAAGTCGGCAGACAAACTCCAGCAGTGCAAGTCCGGGAGTCGGTGCAATCGTCATCACTGCTACAGGTAACAAAGTCGCGCGGAACGCAGACACCGAGTCGACAGACCTGATCGGCATCACAACCACTATCATCTGAACAGGCAGGAAGAATCGCCGGAAGACAGATTCCGCTGGTACAGCTCTGCGTGCTAAGACAGTCATCGGAGGATGAACAAGTCACCACCGTAGATGGTAGACAGAGACCAGCCTCACAAACTTCGCCAGTAGCCGCGCAATCTGCGACAGTCGAGCATGAAGGAATAACTGTTGGAAGACAGACCCCACCAGTGCAAGTCTCCGACTCATCGCAGTCGGTAGATGCCGTACAGACAGTGAGCGTGCGAGGAATGCAAACGCCCAGTCGACAGATGTCATCGCCAGTGCAGTCTGCATCACCTGTGCATATAGGAAGAACAACAGGCAGGCAGACGCCACTGGTACAAGCTTGATCCGCGGCGCAGTCATCGGCTGTCGAACAAGTGTTGACTTCGACAGGTAGGCAAGTACCTGCCTCACAAGACTCTCCAGTAGAACACTGAGAATCATCGGTGCAAGTTGGGAAAACTGTAGGGAGGCAGATGCCAGCCGTGCAAGATTCCGTGGTGGCGCATTGAGAATCATCGGTGCAAGTGTTCAAGACTTCAGGAACACAAACGCCGAGCCTACAGACGCCGTTCTCGCTGACGCAGTCAGAGTCGTCTGTGCAGTCCGGCAAGACTGTCGGGAGACAAACGCCGCCGGTGCATGCCTGGCCTGTCGAACAATCGTCCGAAGTCGTGCAGGTGTCGATGGTAGCGGGCAGACAAATACCAGCTTGGCAAGACTCCCCGTTGAGGCAGTCGGTATCAGCCTCGCAGGCAGGGAACAACGTGGGAAGGCAGAAGCCAGCAGTGCAAGTTTGTGACGAAGTGCAGTCATCCGACGTACTGCAAATAGCGAGAGCGCTTGGTAGGCAGACACCTAGACGGCAGACATTACTGCTGGCGCAATCGGTATCAGCCGTACATACCGGAAGATCCGCTGGTAAGCATAGTCCGTTGTTGCAAGTTTGTCCAGTAGTGCAGTCAGTATCAGCAGTGCATGTTGTGATGCCTGAAGGCAAGCAAGTATTGGACTGGCAAGTCAGGCCTGAAATACAGTCTGAATCTTGAGTGCAGGCAGGGAAGACACTTGCTAGACAGATTCCAGCCGTGCAAACCTGTCCATCAGAGCATTCGCTGTCTTCCGTGCAAGTGTTGAGATCTCGAGGAACGCAGACACCCAGTCGGCACACCTCGGTCTGATCACAGCTTGCGTCATCAGCGCACTGAGGCAGTGTCGATGGAAGACAGACGCCACCAGTGCAGGTCTGAGTCGACAAGCAGTCAGAGTCGACGGAGCAGGTGTCGAGGGCATCTGGAAGACAGACGCCGCCAGTGCAAACTTCACCAGTACCGCAACCAGCGTTATCAGTGCAGACAGGGAAAACTGTGGGGAGACAGACTCCAGCAGTACAGGACTGGCCGGTTGCGCAGTCTCCATCAGTCGAACAGAGGGAAATGTCGCGAGGAACACAGACGCCCAGTCGGCAAACATCAGTACCGCTGGTGCAGTCTGTATCAACTGAACATGTGGGTAGAATAGCTGGCAAGCATACTCCACCAGTACAGGCCTGGCTTGTTGGACAGTCGTCTGTAGTCGTGCAGGTCGTAATGCCTGAAGGAAGACAGAGACTGGCCTGGCAGACTTGGCCAGTAGCACAGTCCGTGTCAGTAGTACATGCAGGGATGACTTCAGCCAAGCACAGTCCGCCAGTGCAGACCAGTCCATCTGTACAGTCGTCATCGCCAGTGCAAGTATTTACGACGTTAGGAACACAGACTCCAAGTCGACAAACTTCATCCTCACCACAGGAGCTGTCTGTTGTGCAGTCGGGTAAAACAACTGGCAAGCAGACACCACCAGTACACGTGGTCTGGGGAGTTATGCAATCCGTATCTGTCTGGCAGTTTGTCAAGGTTGATGGGAGACAAACACCGGCAGTACACGTTTGGTCTTGATTGCAATTGCTGTCCGTAGTGCAGGATGGGAAAACGGCAGGGAAACACAGGCCTGCTGTACAGACCTGGTTGGCACCGCAGTCCGGATCCGTTGCGCAAGTCGTGACGACCTCAGGAAGACAAACGTTGAGTCGGCAAACCTGTTCACTACCGCAGTCGCCATCGACAGTGCAGACAGGCAAGGCATCAGGAAGGCAGACCCCAGATGTACATGTCTGACCAGTTTCACAGTCAGCATCGTTTTGACAGGTGTTTAGGCCTGATGGAAGACAAATACCCGCCAAGCAGGTATCGCCAGCAGCGCAGTTGGTATCGGTGGTGCAGTCAGGGAAGATGGCCAGGCAGACTCCGCCTGTACAAGTTTGACCAGTGGAGCAGTCAGAGTCTCCAGTACAGGGAGTCAGAGTCTCGGGGATACAGACTCCGAGTCGACAGATGAGGGTGTCTCCAATACAGTCGCTATCAACAGAGCAATCAGGCAGGATAGTGGGCAGACAAACACCCGAGGTGCAAGTCTGTCCGTCGGTGCAGGCCGAGTCATCAGTACAGGGCGTCAGGCCCGATGGGAGGCAGGTACCCCCAAGACAAGATTGTCCTTCGTCGCAATCTGTATCGGCCGCACAAGTAGGGAAGATCGTTGGCAAGCAGATTCCAGCGGTGCAAGATTGGTTCTCGCCACAATCGCTATCCGCGGTACAGGTCGTGAGGGCTTCAGGAATGCAGACTCCAACGCGGCAAACCTCGCCTTCGCCTGTGCAGTCGGTGTCGGCAGCACATGTGAGCAAGGTATCCGGAAGACAGACTCCCGCAGAAGAGCAAGTCTGGCCAGTTGGGCAATCGTTACCTTCTCCACAGGATTGTAGGCCTGCGGGCAAGCAAGTTCCTGCGAAGCAAGATTGGCCAGATCCGCATTCGCTATCGTCGGCACAGTCAGGGAAGATCTGAGGCACACAGATGCCAGCAGTGCAGGCTTGTCCTGTGCCGCAATCTGCGTCCGCAGTACAGACATTAAGAACCTCGGGGATACAAACTCCAAGTCTGCATACCTGGCTCTCTCCAGTGCAGTCAGTATCGACAGTGCAGGTAGGTAGCTCCGCGGGAAGACAGGCGCCAGACACGCAAGTCTGGTCAGTGAGGCAATCGCTGTCGACTGTGCAGGTATTCAAGGCTGATGGAAGGCAGACTCCACCAAGACACGATTGATCAGTTGCGCAATCGGAATCCGCGGTACAGTCGGGGAAGACCTTGGGGATACAGATGCCAGCGGCGCAAGACTGGTTGTCATCGCAGCCGTCATCAGCAGTGCATGGAGTGAGAACCTCAGGAAGACAGACTCCAAGTCTACAGACTTCCTGAGTACCCGTGCAGTCAGTGTCAGCAGTGCAAGTAGGCAGTTCCGCAGGAAGACATGCACCAGACACACAAGTCTGGTCAGTGAGGCAATCACTATCGACTGTGCAAGTGTCCAAGGCTGCTGGGAGGCAAACGCCACCAAGACAAGACTGATCGGTTGCACAGTCTGCGTCAACACTGCAGTCTGGGAAGACGATAGGCACACAGATGCCAGCAGCGCAGGACTGGTTGCTGTCGCAGCCGTCATCAGTTGTGCATGGAGTCAAGGTTGAGGGAATGCAGACGCCAAGTCGGCATATCTCTTGCTCGTCCGTGCAGTCCAAATCTGTAGTGCAGGTGGGGAGATCAATCGGAAGACACGCTCCAAGCGTGCAAGTCTGGCCATCCGCACAGTCAGAAGGTTGAGTACATGTGTTAATTGTTGCGGGAAGGCAAACTCCGCCAACACAGGTCTGTCCCTGGTCACAGGTGGTATCATCCTCACAGTCGGGGAAGATGTCAGCAATGCAAATACCGCCAGTGCAGGACAGGTTCTGGTCACATTCATCGTCCGTTGTGCAGGGAGTGAGAGTTGCGGGGATGCAAACGCCCAGTCGGCAAACTTCTTGAGTGCCAGTACAGTCCGTATCAGTGGTGCAAGCAGGCAGGTCAATCGGCAGACAGGCTCCGAGTGTGCAAGTCTGGCCGTCATCACAATCAGTTGGCTGTGTGCATGTTGGAAGAGTATCAGGGAGACAGATTCCAGCCACGCAAGACTGTCCTTGGCCGCAGGTTGTATCATCCTCGCAGTCGGGGAAAACCTTGGGAACGCAGATGCCCGCAGTGCAAGACTGATCAGCGTCGCAGTTATCATCGGTTGTGCAGGAAGCCAAGGCCTCGGGCAGACAGACCCCAAGACGGCATACTTGTGAGTCGCCAGTGCAATCGCTGTCGACTGTGCAGGCCGGTAGAGTGACAGGGAGACAAACACCAGATGTGCAAGTCTGCCCTTGATCGCAATCAGGATCTGCAGTACATGTCGGGAGGGTGTCAGGAAGACAAACTCCACTAACGCAGGACTGATCCTGACCACAATTGTCATCGGTGGTACAGCCAGGGAAAACTTGGGGCAGACAGACACCAGCAGTGCAGCCGAGGCCATCACCACAGTCAGTATCTGTTGCGCAGGTCGCAAGATCAACCGGGAGACAAACACCCAGTCGACAAATCTCCTGGTCGCCAGTACAATCACTGTCGCCAACGCACGTAGGCAGGTCGACGGGAAGGCAGACTCCGGCGGTACATTGCTGGCCAGCAGCGCAGTCAGGAGGACAACCCTCCAAGCCTGACGGGAGACAAATTCCACCGAGACAAGATTCGCCATCGCCACAGTTGTCGTCTCCAGTGCAAGCACCGAAGATGGGCAAACAGAATCCACCGGTGCAAGCTGTGCTTGGGGCAGTGCAGTCGGAGGCTTGAGAACAGCCAGCGAGGGTAGTTGGGATACAGACTCCAAGTCGACAGACTTGATCCGCACTGCATTCGCTGTCGAGAGCGCACAGAATGAAGGCGTCAGGAAGGCAGACTCCTCCAGTGCAAGTCTGTCCGCCAGCACAGGATTGGTTATCGCCGCAAAGATCCAAGACTGAAGGCAAGCAAACACCACCAAGGCAAGACTCGCCGTCGCCACAGGTCTGGTCGGATGTACAAACAGGGAAAACCTTGGGCAGGCAGATACCTCCAGTACATGACCGGTCTGCTTCGCACTCGTCGTCAGCCGAGCAGACCGCGAGAGTCTCAGGGAGACAGACTCCGAGGCGGCAAATCTGGCCAGTGCCACATCCGCTATCGGTTGTGCATTGACGAAGGTCGATGGGAAGACAGACTCCAGCGGTGCAAGTCTGGCCTGTGCCGCAGGTTTCCTCGTTTCCGTCACAAGATTCAAGACCTTGAGGCAGACAAGTACCGACGAGACAAGATTGGTCAGAAGCACAATCAGTATCGGCCGTGCAGTCGGGGAATAGCTTAGGAACGCAAATGCCGCCAACACACGATTGATCAGCAGTGCAGTCAGCTTGTCCGGTGCAAGTTGCGAGCTCTCCAGGTACGCAAACACCTAGTCGGCAGACTTCACCGGTTCCAGTACAGTCGCTATCGCCACTGCAGGTGGGGAAGGTTGTGGGAAGACACACGCCAGCTGTGCAAGTTTGTCCGCTGGGGCACTCATCGCCATTCGGGCAAGAAGTGATGCCGGTTGGGAGACACACTTGAGCTGTGCAAGATTGGCCGGTGGGACAGTCCGTATCTTCAGTACAGGCCGGGAAGACTGTAGGCAGACAAAGCCCGCCAGTGCAGGACAAGCCGGTGCCACAATCAGAATCGGCCTCACAGATAGAAATGACTTGAGGAAGACAGAATCCAAGTCTGCAAACTTGCTCAGTTTCACAACCGCTATCGGCTGTGCAGGCGGTCAAAGTAGACGGAAGACAAACGCCAGACACGCAGTCCTGACCAGCGCCGCAGTCTGAATCGACCGAACAGGTCGGTAGGGCTGACGGCAAGCAAATGTTGGCGGTGCAAGTCTCGCCAGTGGCACAATCTGAGTCTGCTTGGCATGGAGGAATGAATTCAGGCACGCAAAGTCCAGCAGTGCAAACTTGACCACTCTCACAGTCGCTATCTCCAGAACAGAGCAGCTTGGTGATGCAAACGCCACCTGTGCAGGATTCTGACGTAGTGCAGTCGCTGTCCGCTTGGCAAGTCGTAACCAGCGGTGGCAGACAGACGCCAAGTCGGCAAACAAGTTGACTGAGACAGTCCGAATCGGCTTCGCATTCAGGCAGGACAGATGGCAAGCACACTGTGCCGATGCAGCTTTGGTCGGTGGTACAATCCGAGTCGGTTGTGCATGTCTGTAGGGTAGCTGGTAGACAAACACCAGCGGTGCACGTGTCACCATCAGAACAATCGTCATCTGTGGTGCAGTCGGGAATTATATCCGCCAGACACAAGCCGCCAGTGCAAGACTGACCTGTTTCACAGTCGCTGTCGGCGGTACAGGTCGTGAGCGGGTCGGGTAGACAGACCCCCAGAGTTGAACACTCGAAGTTATTCGCACAATCGGAATCAGCTGTGCATGCCGGCAAAATGGTGGGTACACAGACACCAGCGGTACAAGTCTGGCCTTCACCACAATCTGTACCCGAGGAGCAAGTGTCCAAAACAGAGGGAACGCAGAGTCCGGCCACGCATTGCTGGTCAGTCGTGCAATCCGAAGCATCTGTACAAGTGGGCACAAGTGAGGGCAAGCAGACACCCGCTGCGCAGGTCTGATCCGTGGCACAGTCACTAGTAGCCTGGCACGTCACGACAGGATCGGGAAGGCAGACGCCCAGCGTAGAGCACTGAAGGTCGTTGACGCAGTCAGCATCAGTTGTACACGCGGGCAAGACTGTGGGAACGCAGACACCCGCGGTGCAAGTCTGATCCTGGGCACATTCAGTTCCTCCTGGGCAAGTATCCAAAACCTCAGGAACACAAAGTCCCGCCACGCAACTCTGCGAGTCGGAACAGTCCGAGTCGGCCTGACACGTAGGAATGACCGAGGGCAGACAGAAGCCAGCTGTACAAGTTTGTCCCGAGGAACAATCCGTGGTGTCCTGGCAGGTCGTGACAACTTCGGGAAGACAAACGCCGACTGCAGAGCACCGGAGGCTGTCTCCGCAGTCGCTATCAGTTGTACAAGCCGGGAGGATGGTTGGGACACAGACACCTGCGGTACAGGTTTGATCCGAAGCACAACCCGTACCGTCGGGGCAGGTAACTAAGACGGATGGAACACAGAGGCCAGCCACACATGACTCGGTCGTCTCACAGCCTGAATCGTCCTGGCAACTAGGTAGGGCTGAAGGAATACAGATTCCGGCGGTGCAGGTCTGCGACTCCTCACATTCGCTGGCGTCCTGGCAACCAGTAATTGGATCAGGAAGACAGATACCAAGGACGGAACACTTGAGATCGTTGGTGCAGTCGGTATCGGTTGTACAAGCGGGGAGGACGCTAGGAACGCAAACTCCAGCAGTGCAAGTTTGACCGGCGTCGCATGAGTTATCAGTGCATGGACCCAAGATAGATGGAACACATAGATTGGCGACACATTGCTCGGTTGTATCACAACCGCTGTCGTCCTGGCATGTCGGGAGAATAGAGGCTAGGCAGATGCCAGCTGTGCAAGTCTGATCACTTGAGCAGCCGGTGTCGTCTTGACAAGAGGTAATAACTTCAGGCAAGCAAACGCCAACGGGAGAACAAGTGAGGCTGCTCCCACAATCTGTATTCGTCGTACAGCCAGGAAGAATGCTAGGAACACAGACTCCAGCCGCACACGTTTGGTCCGCGCCACACGTACCGTCAGGGCATGTGGTTAGAACAGACGGGAGGCAGAGGCCAGCAACGCATTGCTCAGTCTCATCACACGTAGTATCATCTGCGCATGTTGGCAGAACCGAGGGAATGCAGATGCCCGCTGTGCAAGTTTGATCAGCGGCGCATCCAGTGTCGTCCTGACAAGCGGTGATAGGGTCTGGCAAGCAGACGCCGAGGGTGGAACACTTGAGGCTATTGCCACAGTCTGCGTCCGTCGTACAAGCGGGCAAGACAGTAGGAACGCAAACTCCGGCGTTACAAGTCTGGCCGTCGCCACATTCTGTACCCTGGGGGCAAGTATCCAAGACTGACGGAACGCAAATACCTCCGATACACGTCTCAGTGGAGGCACACTGGCTGTCCTGAGAGCATGATGGAAGCACGGAGGGAACACAGAATCCAGCAGTACATGTCTGATCTGATGGGCAATCGGTCGCTTCCTGACAAGCGTTGATAGGATCCGGGAGACAGACGCCAATAGATGAACAAGGCAGAGAATCGCTGCAGTCAGCATCAGAGGCGCACGGAGGTAAGATAGTCGGGACGCAAACGCCAGCCGTACAAGATTGGCCAGCGTCACAGCCCGAGCCACTGGTACAAATATCAAAGATCGAGGGGACACAGAGCCCAGCGACACACTTTTCGTCGGCGCCGCACTCGGTGTCGACCTGGCAGGTGGACAAGAGGGAGGGGAGACAGAGACCGCCAATACAGGTTTGGTCTGTTCCACATCCGCTTGTATCCTGGCAGGAAGTAATGGTAGGGGGAAGACAAACGCCGACAGCGGTTGAGCATTCGAGGCCAGCTCCGCAGTCAATATCGCTTGTGCAGGCGGGAAGAATGGTCGGAACGCATACTCCGGCAACGCAAGACTGGCTTTCTGCGCATTCTGTGCCGCCTGGACAAGTTGTCAGAGCAGCCGGAAGACAAACGCCAGCAACGCAAGCCTCTTCAGAACCGCAGTCGGTGTTGTCTTGGCAAGTTGGCACGATAGGCGGGACGCAGAGACCCGCTGTGCAGGTCTCGCCAGTAGAACATGTGGTGTCGTCAACGCAAGAAGTGATAATTTCAGGCATACAGACGTTGAGAACGACTGAACACTTGAAACCTGTACTGCACTGGGCATCACTTGTGCAGGGAGGCAGGACAGTTGGCACGCAGATACCAACCGTACAGGTTTGGTCTGTCGCGCATTCTGTGCCTTGAGGGCACGTATCAAGGGCAGAGGGAACGCAGAGCCCAGCCACGCAATCTTCGCCAGTATCACATCCGGAGTTATCCTGACATGTGAGCAAGAGAGAAGGCAAGCAGTAGCCGCCGACGCAGGTATCGCTACCAAGGCAAGCAGTGTTGTCCTCGCAGTCGGTGATGACGTCTGGCAGACAGAGGCCGAGAGCGGCTGAACAAGTAAAGCCAGTTGCGCATGGAGTGCCGCTCGAACAGCTAGGCAAAACAGTAGGCACGCAGACGCCGGCTGTACAAGTCTGCTCTGCCGCACACTCTGTGCCTTGAGGGCAAGGTTCAAGGATAGATGGCACGCAAAGTCCAGCGATGCAAGCCTCAGTAGCATCGCAGTCGCTGGTCTGCTGGCAGGTGGGCAAGACACTGGGTAAGCAGATGCCAGCTGTGCAAGTCTCTCCATCAGCGCAGGCAGTGGGGTCAGTACCGTCGCAACCTGTGATAGGATCCGGCAAGCAAATTCCCAAAGCCTGAGAGCACTTGAGATCGCCAGTACAATCCGCGTCGTTGGTACAGGCTGGTAGAATAGTCGGGACGCATACTCCTACTGTACAGGTCTGGTCAGTTTCGCAACCAGAGTCGTCAGTGCATGTGTTCAAGACAGAAGGCACGCAAAGCCCGGCGACGCAGGCTTCAGTCGTGGCACAATCGGTAGCGCTCTCACAGGATGGCACGAGTGAAGGCAAGCATAGGCCGGCAGTACAAGTCTGGTCGGTGCCACAATCGCTTGTATCTTGACAAGATGTAACGGGGTCCGGCAAGCAGATTCCGAGCGCTGCAGAGCATTTGAAGTTACCCGTGCAATCGAGATCGCTCGTACACGCGGGCAGAACTGTGGGAACGCAAACACCAGCTGTACAAGCCTGGTCCGTCTCGCAATCAGAGTTGCCAGTGCATGTATCCAATACTGAAGGCACGCATACACCACCAACACAAGCCTCCGAAGTGTCGCAGTCGCTGGCACCTTGACAGCTCGGTACCAAAGAGGGCAAGCAGAGGCCAGCAACACAGCTTTGTTCGTCACCGCAATCGCTCGGACCTTGACAGGCGATGAGGGTCTGTGGAAGACAGATTCCTAGAGCAGCAGAGCATTCAAAACCACTCGCGCAATCGGAATCAGCCGTACAACTAGGCAAGACAGTTGGGACGCAGACTCCAGCCACACAGGTTTGTTCCGTAGCACAGCTGCCGTCAGTGCAGACGTCGAGAACGGACGGCACGCAAAGGCCAGCCACGCAATTGTTTCCGGTTTCACAATCGGTGGCATCTTGGCAAGTAGGCAAAGCTGAAGGCAAGCAAATGCCAGCAGTGCAAGTCTGGTCGGTGCCACAATCACTAGTACTCTGACAAGCCGTGATAGGATCTGGGACACAGGTTCCCAACGCGGCAGAGCAGACAAGACCACTGCTGCACTGGGCATTGGAAGTGCAAGGAGGGAGGACTGTAGGAACACACACTCCAGCTGTGCAGGTTTGGTCCGCATCACAATCTGTTGTATCGGTACATGTATCCAGAACTGAAGGCACGCAGATGCCGCCGACACAAGCTTCCGTGGTATCACAATCGCTTGCATCTGTACATGCCGGTACAACGCTCGGTATGCAGAGACCAGCAGCGCATGTCAGACCATCACCACAGTCAGTAGTGTCCTCACAAGTAGTAATGATTTCAGGAAGACAGGTGCCGAGTGCCACAGAGCACGCGAATCCAGTAGCACAGTCAGTGTCAGCTGTGCAAGCAGGCAAGATAGTCGGGATGCAAACTCCCGCTGTGCATGTCTGGCCGGCATCGCAAGTACCATCTGGACAGGTGTTTAGAGCTGAGGGCACGCAAATGCCGGCGACGCAGTCTTCACTGGTCTGGCAATCGCTGGCATCTTGGCAAGATGGGGTGAGTGGAGGCAGACAGAGGCCGGAGACACATGCGAGACCATTGCCGCCGCATTCGGAATCATTTTCGCAGAGTGCGATGGGCTCAGGAAGACAGAATCCAAGAGACGTAGCACATCCGAATCCTGTAGAGCAGTCGGAATCAGAGGTACAGGGTGGCAGAACTGTCGGAATGCAAACCCCAGAAGTGCATGTCTGGCCTGCAGCGCAGGTGCCGTCTGGGCAGGTATTGAGAGCCGATGGCACGCAGAGACTGGCAACGCAAGCCTCGCCGGTCTGGCAATCGCTATCACCTCCACAGCTTGGCACGACTGTAGGCAGACATAGCCCTGCAGTACAAGTTAAGCCTGAACCACAGTCGCTCGTGTCCTGGCAAGTAGTCACAACAACCGGAAGGCATGTTCCCAGGGCTGTAGAGCATGCGAAGCCATCGCTGCAGTCAGTATCGGTTGTGCAAGCAGGCAAGACCGTAGGGACACAGACACCAGAGGCGCAGGTCTGTCCGTCGTCGCAGTCTGTACTTGTGGTGCATGTGTTCAAGGCAGACGGAACACAGAGACCGGCAACGCAAGCCTCACTCGTCTGACAATCGCTGTCACCTTGACAAGTTGGCACAATAGTCGGGAGGCACAATCCAGCGACGCAAGACTGACCATCCCCGCATGTGCTAGAATCTTGGCAAGTTGCGAGAACCACGGGCAGACAGGTTCCAAGATCTGTGTTGCACTGCAGCCCATCTCCACAGTCAGTGTCGGAAGTGCAAGAAGGCAAAATTGAAGGAACGCAGACGCCTGCTGTGCAGATTGAATCTGTAGGACAGCTGCTGCTATCCTGGCATCTGTCGAGAATATCCGGGAGGCATAGTCCAACAACACAGCTTTCTCCAGTACCGCATCCGCCATCATTCTCACACGAGGGTACGACTGATGGGAGACAGATTCCGGCCGTGCAAGTCTCGTCGTTACCACAGTCAGTGCTGGCCTGGCATGTGGTGATGGTCTGGGGAAGACAAACTCCAAGAGCAGTCGAGCACTGGAGGTCATTCTCGCAATCGGAATCTGCTGTGCAGGCCGGCAATAGGGTAGGGACACAGACACCAACGATGCAGGTTTGACCCTCGCCACAACCGGTACCACTGGGACATGTATCGAGAGCATCGGGAAGACACAGACCTCCGATGCAGCTATCACCGGTGTTGCAGTCACCATCTGCTTGGCAAGATGCAATGATTGATGGCAAGCAAATACCAGCGGTGCAACTCTGGTCAGTGCCACACTCAGTCGTATCCGCGCATGAGATGATGACCTCGGGTAGACAGATTCCAACGGTAGCTGAACATTTCAATCCGCTGTCGCAATCGCTGTCGCTCGTGCAGGTAGGTAGCAGAGTTGGGACGCAGACGCCGGCTATGCAAGATTGACCTTCGCCACAGTCTGTTCCATCCGAACATTGCTGTAGGGTATCTGGGATACAGACACCACCAACGCAATCTTGACCAGTGCTGCAGTCGCTATCCGTCTGACAGGTAGGGACGACTGTGGGCAAGCAAAGACCAGCTGTGCATGACAGACCTTCTCCACAACCACTGCTCTGTTGGCAAGTTGTAATGACTTCAGGGAGACAGGTTCCAAGGGCAGCGGAACATTGAAGACCGCTGTCGCAGTCGGCGTCGGTCGTACAGGCAGGTAGAATCGAGGGAACGCAAACACCGGCTGTGCAGGTTTGGTCCGTCTCGCAAGATCCATCAGTGCAAGTCTCCAACAGAGAAGGAAGACAGACCCCGGCGACACACTGTTCTGTGGCTGAGCAGTCTGAATCTCCAGTGCAACCAGAAACAACTTCTGGAATACAGAAGCCGGCAGTACATGACTGGCCGTCTCCGCAATCACTGTCCTGTTGGCAGCTTGTGATAACCTCAGGAAGACAGGTGCCAAGGACAGCAGAGCATTGGAAGCCGCTACCGCAGTCGCTGTCAGTTGTGCAAGCAGGGAGAATTGACGGAACGCAGACTCCAGCTGTGCAGGTCTGGCCGTTGTCACAAGAGTCGTCAGTGCAGGGCTGTAACACAGAAGGAACGCAAGCCCCTGCAATACACTGTTCCGTTGAATCGCAATCCGATGCGTCGGTGCAAGTAGGAACAATTGTTGGAAGACATAGGCCGGCAGTACATGACTGACCATCTCCGCAATCGCTTGACTGCTGGCAGACTGTAAGGACTTCCGGAAGACAAGTTCCGAGCGCAGCAGAACATGCGAGGCCAGTGGCACAGTCGGAGTCGGACGTGCAAGCGGGCAATACCGTTGGGACGCAGACGCCGGCTGTACAGGTTTGTCCAGCGGGGCAAGATCCATCTGTACAAATGTCGAGAACTGAAGGGACGCAAAGTCCTGCAACACATTGTTCGTTAGTGGAGCAGTCAGATCCAGTAGTGCAGCCCGGGATGACTGAAGGGAGGCAAAGGCCAGCGGCGCAAGTTTGTTCGCTGCTGCATTCACTGGTCTGCGTACAAGCAATAATGACTTCGGGCAGACAAGTTCCAAGTGCAGCTGAACACGCGAGACCAGTGGCACAGTCACTGTCAGACGTACAAGCGGGCAATACCGCTGGGATACAGACGCCTGCAGTACAGGTTTGACCATCGGCACAAGTGCCCTCAGGGCATGTATCCAAGAGTGAAGGAACGCAGAGACCAGCCACACATTGCTCGTTGGTAGAGCAGTCAGTTGCGCCAGTACAGAAGGGAATGACAGTCGGAATGCATAGGCCTGCGGTGCAAGTTTCGTCCTCGCCACATTCGCTGGTCTGAGCACACGTGGTGACGGGATCTGGCAGACAGGTTCCAAGGGTGACCGAACACTTGAGGCCACCAGCACAGTCAGTGTCAGTTGTACAAGGAGGCAAGACTGTCGGCAGACAGACTCCAGCTGTGCACGTTTGGTCCTGGGGGCAGGTGCCGTCAGGGCATGTATTCAAGACCGAGGGCACACAGAGTCCAGCAACGCACTGCTCAGTAGTAGAACAGTCAGAAGCGTCAGTGCAAGCGGGAACGATCGAGGGAATGCATAGTCCTGCCGCACAAATTTGGTCCGAGCCGCAATTGCTAGCCTGCTGACAGGTTGTCACAATTGCTGGGAAACATACTCCAAGAGTCGTTGAGCATTTGAGGCCGTCCGTACAGTCTGTATCACTTGTGCAACCGGGCAAGATAGTTGGTACGCAAACGCCTGCTAAGCATGTCTCATCTGGGCCACATGTTCCATCAGGACATGTATCAAGGACTGAAGGCAGACAAACGCCAGCAACGCATTGCTCAGTGGTGGTACACTGGGAGCTGTCTGTGCAGGAAGGCAAGGTGGAAGGAAGGCAAAGACCAGCTGTGCAGGTCAGACTATCTCCACAGTCGCTCGTCTGCTGGCAGGTTGTGATAATCTCAGGTAAGCATGTGCCGAGCGCGACTGAACACTTGAGGTCATCTGTGCAGTCTGTATCGCTCGTGCAAGCGGGCAGAATGGTTGGCACACAAACACCTGCTCTGCATGACTGTCCATCGGAACAGGTACCGTCAGTGCAGGTTTCCAAGACCGAGGGCACACATAGGCCGGCCAGACATTGTTCAGTCGTAGCGCAATCTCCGTCATCCACACAGGTAGGCAGAATCGAAGGAAGGCAGACACCAGCTGTGCAAGTCTCGGAATCACCACAGTCAGTTGTATCTTGACAGGCAGTAACTGGATCAGGTAGACAGATCCCTAGGGCAGCGGAGCATTTGAGATCGGCTGTACAGTCCAAGTCGCTGGTACAGGCAGGCAACACCGTGGGGACACAGACGCCTGCCACACATGATTGACCTTCGCCACATGTTCCGCCTGGACATATGTCGAGGACTGAAGGAACGCAGACACCCGCTACACACTGGTCTGTTCCAGATGTGCAATCTGAACTGGTTGTGCAGACTGGTACTACTGAAGGCAGGCAGATGCCAGCTGCGCAGGCTTGCTCACCAGGACAATCGGTTGTGTCCAGGCATGAGGTGACAATTGACGGGAAACAGACGCCCAAGACAATGGAGCATGCAAAACCGTCAGTGCAGTCTGCGTCGCTGGAGCAGCTGGGAAGAATAGCAGGGACGCAAACTCCCGCCGTGCAGGTTTGATCCTGTGGGCAGCTACCCTCAGTGCAAGTATCCAAGACAGAGGGGACGCAGACCCCGGCAACACACTGCTCAGTGCCAGTTGCACATTGCGTGTCGTCTGTACAAGCAGGCGGCACAATAGATGGCAAGCAGAAACCAGCTGTGCAGGTCTGATCGCTAGGGCATTCGGTAGTATCCTGACAACCAGTGAGAACAGCCGGGAGGCAGACACTAAGAGCTGCAGAGCATTGCAAGTTTTCAGTACAGTCCGTGTCGCTTGTGCAAGAGGGTAGCAGCGTTGGCACGCAGACGCCTACTACGCAAGATTGACCTTCGGCACAGTTGCCATCGACACAGCTGTTCAAGGCCAATGGGACGCAAAGGCCAGCCACGCATTGTTCGGTATCGGCATCACAGTCAGAGGCGTCTGTGCACAAAGGTACAGCCGAGGGAATGCAGAGACCTGCAGCGCAAACCTCTGAGTCCTGGCAATCGCTGGCATCCTGACAACCAGTAATAACTGTGGGTAGGCATGTACCGAGGGAAACGAAGCACGATAACCCAGTGCTGCAATCGGTATCCGATGTGCAAGTCGGAAGGATAGTGGGAACACACACACCAGCAGTACAGGTCTGACCGTCGTCACAAGAGCCGTCGGTACAAGGGTTCAAGCCCAATGGTACACATAGGCCTGCAACGCATTGCTCCGTACCAGTGTTGCAGTCTGCGACAGTTTGACATGTAGGAACCAGGGACGGAAGACAGAGCCCTGCTGTACAGGTCTCGCCATCTCCACAGTCGTCGACAGCCTGGCAAGTTGTAAGAACCGAGGGCAAACAGGTACCAAGGGCAACAGAACAAGCAAATCCAGTGGTGCAATCGGTATCTGATGTGCAAGCTGGAAGAACGGTAGGAATGCAGATTCCAGCTGTACAGGTCGAGCCCGTGTCGCAAGAGCCCTCAGTGCAGGGTTCCAAGACAGATGGCAGACACAAGCCTGCGATGCATTGCTCAGTACCAGATGCGCAGTCAGAGTCACCTTGGCAACCGGACAGGACTGCAGGAAGACAGAGTCCTGCTGTGCAAGAGTCACCATCTCCACAATCGCTGTCTGCCGTACAAGTTGTGAGAACTACTGGCAGACAGGTTCCAAGAGCAGCTGAACACTCAAAGCCGGTACTGCAATCGGTGTCTGAAGTACAAGCCGGCAGGACGGTCGGAACACAGACTCCAGCAGTGCAAGTCTGTCCTTCAGCACAGGTTTGGTCGGGGCAAGTGTCCAATAGCAACGGGACACATAATCCTGCCACACATTGCTCAGTGCCAGAGGTACAGTCGGAAGCACTCTGACAGGTAGGCACAACCGTGGGAAGACATAGTCCTGCCGTGCATGCCAAGCCGGTATCTCCGCAATCGCTAGTATCTTCACAGAGAGCGATGACCACGGGGAGACAGGTTCCAAGGGCGACAGAGCACTGGTATCCCGTGCTGCAATCATTGTCTGAAGAACATTCAGGCAGAATAGTAGGGATACAAACGCCTGCTGTGCAAGACTGTCCCGCGGCACAAGTGCCATCTGGGCATGTAGTCAAGATCGATGGCACGCAGAGGTCGGCAACACACTGTTCAGTACCATCTGCGCAGTCAGAGTTACCTTGGCAAGTTGGGAGGAGCGAGGGAAGACAGAGACCAGCAGTGCAGGTCTCGCCGTCATTGCAGTCGTCGGTTTGTTGACACAGGGCAACGACCTCTGGAAGACAGATCTGGAGCGCAGTAGAGCATGCAAATCCTTCCGTGCAGTCGGTGTCTGACGTACAGGCCGGCAAGATGCTAGGAACACAGACGCCTGCGACACAGGTTTGGTCTGTAGTACATCCAACTCCACCCGGACAAGTGTCGAGGATGCTAGGAACGCAGATGCCTCCTAAGCAGGTCTCAGTCGAAGAGCAGTCCTCATCCTGACCGCAGTTAGACAGAACGGAGGGGATACAGAAACCGGCTGTGCATGTCTGGTCGGTTCCACAGTCGCTAGCATCCTGACAGGATGTAAGGACTTCTGGAAGACACGTTCCGAGGCCGGTATCACACTGAAGACCCTCTGGGCAATCCGTGTCGGCCGTGCAAAGAGGGAAGATTGTGGGAACACAGACTCCTGCCGTACAGGTCTGCCCTGCGGTACACTCGGTTCCTTCAGGACAAGTGGTCAAAACGGATGGAACACAGAGGCCTGCCACACATTGCTCTGCAGTATCGCAGTCGGAATCGCCTGAGCAAGCAGGCAAAACCGAGGGTAGGCAGAGGCCGCCAGTGCAAGACTCGCCATCCGCACAATCGGTGGCATCCTGGCAGGTTGTGAGAACCTGGGGAATACAAACACCGAGGGTAGCAGAGCATTCGAAGTCGGTAGCGCAGTCGGTATTTGATGTGCAGGAAGGTAAGACTGTTGGAACGCAGAGTCCGGCTATGCATGTCTGATCGTCTTCGCACTCGTTTCCGGTGGGACAGGTGTTGAGAGCAGAGGGAACACATAGTCCTGCCACGCATTGGTCGGTACCGGTGCAGTCAGACGCGTCTGTGCAAGAGGGTACAATCGAAGGAAGACAGAGACCAGCCGTACAGGACTGGCCATCTGCGCAGTCGACGCCCTGTGCACAAGTAATGAGAACGTCGGGAAGGCAGATGCCGAGAGCAACCGAACAAGAAAAGCCGTCGGAGCAGTCGGTATCTGCAGCACACTGAGGCAGAATGCTTGGGACGCAGACACCAGCCGTGCAAGTCTGACTGGTCTCACACTCGTTTCCAGTGGGACAAGTAGTCAAGATAGAGGGGACGCAAATGCCGGCCACACACTGTTCAGTGCCAGAGCAGTCAGACGCATCTAAGCAAGCTGGTAGAACTGACGGGATACAAAGCCCAGCTGTACAGGTCTGTTCCTCTGCACACTCTGTGTCATCCGCACAGCTGATAGTAATCTCTGGAAGGCAAACGTTGAGACCAACGGAACACTTGAAACCGCTGGTGCAGTCGCTATCCGAGGTACAGGCAGGCAGAACCGCTGGAACACAAACTCCCGCGGTGCATGTCTGATCCTCTGCGCACTCATTTCCAGTTGGACAAAGATCCAAGACAGCAGGTACACAGAGATTTGCAACACATGACTCGCCAGTCTGGCAGTCGGAGTCACCATCACATGACGGGACCAGTGAAGGTAGGCAGAAGCCAGCTGTGCACGCCTCGCCGTCTTGACAATCACTGGCATCTGTGCAAGTTGTGATGAGTTCCGGAAGACATGTGCCAAGAGCTATAGAGCATGCAAAGCCAGTACTGCAATCAGAATCGCTGGTGCAGGCAGGCAAAACGGTAGGGATGCAAACGCCTGCAGTGCAAGTTTGATCCTGTGCACACTCAGTTCCCTGCGGACAGACAACCAAGAGTGAAGGCACACAAAGGCCAGCAACACACTGCTCATCAGTTCCACAACTGGCGTCGCCATCACAAGCAGGGATGAGAGAAGGCAGGCAGAGACCAGCCGTGCAGGTCTCCCCACTGCTACAATCACTCGTGCCCGCACAGGTGGTGATGGCCTCAGGAAGGCAGGTGTTGAGAGCCGTGGAGCATTTGAAGTTGGCGGCACAATCGGCATCTGATGTGCAAGAGGGCAGGACGGAAGGAACACAAACACCTGCGACACAGGTCTGATCCGAGGTGCATTCATTGTTGTTGGGGCATGTGGTGAGGACTGATGGGACGCAGAGTCCCGCAACGCAGTCTTCGGAGGTGTCACAGTCGCTGGCAGACTGACAAGATCCAACGATAGTAGGAATGCAGAAACCACCTGTGCAGGTTTCGCCCGTGTCGCAAGAAGAAGAGTCTTGGCAAGTTGTGAGGGTCGATGGAATACAGACTCCAAGATCGGAACAAGTCATGCCTGCACCACAGCTCGCGTCGTTCGTACAACCGGGCAGGATGGCGGGGATACACACACCCAAGACGCAAGTCTGACCGCTTCCGCACCCAGTGCCTAGTGGGCAAAGAGTGAGGATGTTGGGAACACAGAGCCCTCCCACGCATTTTTCGCTTGTTCCGCACTCCGAATCCCCTGAACATGTGGGAACGACAGTAGCGAGGCAGAGGCCGGCAACGCAAGACTGGCCTGTACCACAAGTGGCATCGCCTTCGCAGGGAGTGATGATGGTAGGTAGACAAACGCCGAGTACAGAGCATGTCTCTCCGGTGCCGCAGGCCGCATCGTTTTCACATGCTGGAAGAATAGAAGGAATACACACTCCTGCCGTGCAGCTCTGGCCTGCGCCACATTCGTTGCCTTGAGGGCAAAGCGTGAGGGTATCGGGAAGACAAAGGCCTGCCACGCAGTTCTCGCCAGTTCCACACTCCGAATCGCCTGTACACGTTGGCACGATTGAATCGAGGCAGATTCCAGCAGTGCAAGACTGGCCGTCACTACAGTCTGCGACGCCTGTGCATGTGGTTATGATGCTGGGGAGGCATACTCCAAGTACCGAGCATGTCTGACCAGATGTACACATGGAATCGCTAGTGCAGACTGGCAGGATTGATGGAAGGCAAACACCCAAGGTGCATGTTTGGCCTTGGTCGCATTCAGTTCCCTGTGGACAAAGAGGAAGCACGTCTGGGACACAGAGGCCGCCAACACAGTTCAGGTCGGTTCCGCAATCAGACGACGTCGAACAGACGGGCAAGATTGCGGGGAGGCAGAAGCCACCAGTACAGCTACTGCCGGTGGTGCAGTCTGAATCTGTTGTACAGCTAGTGATGGGCTCAGGGAGACAGTATCCCAGAGTTGAACAGGTGAGGGGAGCAGTGCAGTCGGAATCAGATGTGCAAGCCGGCAGAATAGTAGGAATGCATACACCTGCAGTGCAAGTCTGACCCTCAGAGCATTCGGTACCCTGAGGACAGACTGTAAGAACGTCAGGAAGGCAAAGGCCTCCGACGCAGTTGAGGCTATTACCACAATCCGAATCAGCCTGGCAAGTTGAGACAAGCGTAGGCAAGCAGAAACCTGCTGTGCAGGTGTTGTCACCAGTGCAGTCTGGATCTGTGGTACAGGTTTCAATGACAGTCGGAAGACAGTATCCCAAGACTGAACACTGCGTAGAACCTTCACAGTCAGAATCAGTGGTGCAAGGGGGCAAGACGTTGGGAAGACAAGCTCCAGCCCGGCAGGACTGGTCCGCTCCACAATCGCCATCGCCAGTACAAAGAGGGATATTGGCATCGATGCAAAGTCCCGAGACGCAATTCTCGCCAGTGTCGCAGTCGGTGTTGGTCGAACAGAGGGGCAAGATGTCGGGGAGACAGAGTCCAGCAGTGCAAGCCTCAGTGGCGCCGCACTCAGAGGCATCGGCACAGAGGGTGATGACGTTAGGAAGACAATATCCGATAGGCGAGCATGCAAAAGCAACGCCGCAGTCTGCATCAGTTGTGCAGGTAGGTAGGAGCTGTGGCAGACAAACTCCAGCTTGACAAGCTGCGCCGCCTTGACAGTCCTGGTCAGTAGTACAAAGAGGAAGTAGACTGGGGAGACAGATGCCTCCGACGCAGTTTTCACCATTGCCACAGTCATCCCCAGTGCTGCAAGTGGGCACAATAGAGGAAGGGACACAAATATTGCCAAGGCAACTGTTATCCGCGGGACAATCGCTATCCGCATCGCAAGTTGCGATGATTGCTGGGAGACAGACTCCAAGAGTGCAAGTGAAACCATCTCCACATTGATCGACTGCTGTGCACTGATCGAGCACAGAAGGCAGACAAACGCCTGAGGTACAAGTTTGTCCACTAGAGCATTCGTCCCCCACAGGACAAGCAGATAGCACATCAGGGAGACAGGTGTTGGCCAGGCAGCTCTGACCAGTGCTACAATCTGAGTCCTGAGAACACTGGCCCAAAAGTAGGTTGGTGAGGGTGCATAGACCGTCAATACAAACACAGAAGCCGCCACCAACGAGGCAAAGGTTGACCTGCTCGTTGCAGACCGAGTCAACTGTGCACTCGATCGAAGTCATACAGACGCCACTCTGGCAGTCCTGGCCAGTAGGGCAGTCTGATTCACTCTCGCAGAGAGTGATGCCGTCGGCGATGGTACAGAAGCCATTGGTACAGACACAGAGGCCGAAGACGCAGATTCCGATACCAACAGGACAATCGGCATTCACAGCACAACGAGTGGCAGATTCCTCGGGCGTACAGACTCCACCCTCACAGATCTCTCCAGCACCACATTCGGCAGTAGATGTGCAAGTCGTGGGGGGCGTGCAAGTTCCCGAGACGCAAGTTTGTCCAGAGCTGCAATCATCATCCGTAGTGCAGTCACTTGTAGGAGGGGTGCAAGCGCCAGAGACACAAGTCTCTCCGGAATCGCAATCAGTGTTGACCGTGCATTCAGGCGGCGGAGTGCAGGTTCCTGAGACGCATGTCTGCCCTGATGCACAGTCGTCATCTGTAGTGCAGTCGCCTGTAGGTGGAGTGCAGGATCCCGAGACGCACGTCTCTCCCGTCTCGCAATCGTCATCTGTCGTGCAGTCGCCCCCTGTGGGCGGGGTGCAGGTGCCAGAGACACAAGTCTCTCCGGAATCGCAATCAGTATCGACTGTGCATTCAGATGGTGGAGTGCAGGTTCCTGAGACGCAAGTCTGTCCGGAGCTACAGTCGTCATCTGTAGTGCAGTCACCTGTAGGCGGCGTACAAGATCCTGAGATGCAAGTCTGTCCAGACTCGCAATCGTCGTCTGTGGTGCAGTCACCTGTGGGCGGGGTGCAAGTGCCAGAGACACAGGTTTCCCCACTACTACAGTCGTCATCTGTAGTACAGTCACCGGTTGGAGGCGTGCAAGTGCCAGAGACACAAGTTTCCCCGGTACCGCAGTCGTCGTCTGTGGTGCAGTCACCTGTTGGAGGTGTGCAGGTTCCGGAGACACAAGTTTGTCCAGAGCCGCAATCGGCATCAACAGTGCATGCCGCAGGCGTGCAGGTTCCTGAGACGCAAGTCTGTCCAGACGGACAGTCGGTATCGGAGGCGCAGTCGATTGTTGGCGGGGTGCAAGTCCCAGAGACACAAGTCTCTCCAGAGTTGCAGTCATCATCTGTGGTGCAGTCACTTGTTGGGGGAGTGCAGGTACCAGAGACACAGGTTTCTCCGGTGCCGCAGTCGTCATCTGTGGTGCAGTCGGACGGGAGAGTACAGGTTCCTGAGACGCAAGTCTCCCCAGAACCGCAGTCGGTATCAACGGTACATTCAGATGGAGGATTGCAAGTACCGGATATACAAGTCTGTCCGGACGCACAGTCGGTATCAACGGTGCATTCGGATGGAGGGGTGCAAGTGCCGGATACACAAGTCTCCCCAGAGCCGCAGTCGGTATCAACCGTACAGTCGGACGGAGGAGTACAAGTTCCTGATACACATGTTTGTCCGGACGCACAGTCGGTATCAACCGTACAGTCAGACGGCGGAGTACAAGTGCCAGAGACACATGTCTGTCCAGAGCTACAGTCAGTATCGACAGTGCAGTCGCCTGTTGGCGGAGTGCAGGTTCCCGAAACACAAGTCTGTCCAGAGCTGCAGTCGTCATCTGTGGTGCAACCAGACGGAGGTGTACAAATCCCAGAGACGCAAGTGTCTCCAGGGGCGCACCCATCGTCTGTAACACAGTCGACCGGTGAAGTGCAGGTTCCTGAGACACAATTCTGTCCGTCACTGCAGTCATCGTCTGTAGTGCATTCGGGTGGCACAGTGCAAGTTCCTGAGAGACAAAGTTCTGCGCCAGTGCAATCATCGTCGGTAGTACAGTCGGTCGGTGAAGTGCAAGCTCCGGAGACGCAAGTCTGTCCAGTTGCGCAATCTTCATCGACAGTGCAGGGCAAAGGTGTACAAGTCCCTGAGACACAGGCTTCCCCGGTGGAACAGTCGGGGTCCGAAGTGCAGGGAGGAGAACAGGTTCCGGAATCGCAGGTTTGATCGGCGCCACAGTCATCATCGGTTGTGCAGCTAGGTGGTGAAGTGCAAGTCCCAGAGACACAAGTCTGTCCGGTGTCACATTGATCATCAGTGGTACAGCCAGTTGGTGACGTACAAACCCCGGAGACGCAAGTCTCGCCAGAGACACAATCAGCGTCCACGCCGCAAGGAGGAGAACATATTCCAGAAACGCAGGTCTGGTCAGCGCCACATTGATCGTCAGTTGTGCAGTCAGGCGGTGAGGTGCAAACCCCAGAGACACATGTTTCCCCAGAGATACAATCAGTGTCCACGCTGCAGGGAGGGGAACAGCTTCCAGAAACGCAAGTCTGTCCCGAACCGCATTGATCGTCGGTTGTGCAGCCAGGTGTTGTAGTGCAAGTCCCAGAGACGCAGGTTTCTCCAGTGCTACAGTCAGTATCCAGAGTGCAAGGAGGAGAACAGATTCCAGAATCACAGGTCTGTTCGGCGCCACATTGATCGTCGGTTGTACATTCGACCGTAATTGTACACGTTCCAGAGACACAGGTTTCTCCTGGGCCACAGTCATTGTCAGTCGTGCAAGCAGGAGAGCAGGCTCCGGATACGCAAGTCTGCCCGGCGCCACACTCATCGTCTGTTGTACAGCCAGTTGAGCCGGTGCAAGTGCCAGAAACACAAGTTTCCCCAGATGCGCAATCGCTGTCGACAGTACACGGGGGAGAACAGGATCCTGATACACATGTCTGACCGGTACCGCACTCTGCGTCCGTTGTGCAGCCGGTTGGAGCAGTGCAAGTTCCGGAGACGCATGTTTCCCCAGAACTGCAATCGCTATCAGTAGTGCAAGGCGGGGAACAGGCTCCAGAGACACAAGTCTGTCCAGTACCACACTCGTCGTCAGTCGTACAGCCGGTGCTTGGAGTGCAGGTGCCGGATGTACAAGTCTCTCCAGTTGCACAATCGCTATCAGAGACACAGGCGGGGGAACAGGCTCCAGATACACATGTCTGGCCTGTACCGCATTCATCGTCGGTCGTACAACCAGCACTCGGGGTACAGGTGCCAGACACGCAAGTCTCTCCAGATGCACAATCGCTGTCAGCGGCACAGGCTGGAGAGCAAGCTCCGGACACACAGGTCTGAGTTGAACCACAATCATCATCAGATGTACAGCCTCCCGTGCTTGGAGTACATGTTCCAGAGTTGCAGGTCTCTCCCGTTGCGCAATCACTATCAAAGGCACAAGGGGGAGAACAAGTTCCAGACACACAGGTCTGGCCGGTACCACAGTCATCGTCGACTGCACACCCAGTGCCTGGAATGCATGTTCCAGAGGTGCAGGTCTCTCCAGTTGCACAATCGCTATCAGTGGCACAGCCAGTACTCGTAGTACAGGTACCGGAGACACAAGTCTGTCCAGCAATACACTCATCATCAGTTGTGCAATCGGTGTTGGGGGTACAGACACCAGAGACACAGCTATTTCCGACGTCACAGTCATCGTCAGTCGTACAGCCTGTGCTCACAGTGCAGATTCCAGAGACACAAGTCTCTCCAGAAATACACTCGTCGTCAGTTGTACAATCGGTATTGGGGGTACAGGTACCAGAGACACAACTGTTTCCGATATCACAGTCATCGTCAGTGGTGCAGCCAGTGCCCGCTGTGCATGTTCCAGAAGCACAAGTCTCTCCGGTAGCACAATCAGCATCAGTGGTGCATGGCGGAGTGCAGACGCCTGACTGGCACGTCTGGCCTGTACCGCAGTCGGTATCCAAGGTGCATCCTGAACCAGATCCAGGTGTGCAAGTTCCCGAAATGCATGTCTCGCCTGTCTCACACTCGTCATCCGATGTGCATGGGATGTCCACAGTACAGAAGCCAGAGACACAAATAGATCCAGGGTCACAGTCTGCGTTTTCAATGCACGTACAGGCTCCAGACACACAGGATTGACCCGGCAGACAGTCGCCGTCACTTGAGCAAGCGGGAGGCGGAGTGCAAGTACCGGAGACACAGGTTTCACCGTCGCTGCAGTCTGTATCAACGGAGCAGCCGCCGGTCGGAGTTTGGCAAGTTCCTGATGTGCAGACTTGACCTGTTTCACAGTCCGAGTCAACAGAACAGTCGCCAGTCGACGGTTGGCACGTTCCTGATGTGCAAACTTGGCCGTCAGCACAGTCAGTGTCAACAGAGCAGGAAGTCGCGGGTTGGCAGGTTCCCGACGTGCAAATCTCTCCGTCTTCGCAGTCCGCATCAACGGAGCAGGTGTTGGCCGGAGGTTGGCAGGTTCCTGATACACAGGTTTCACCTTGACCGCAATCGGTATCGACGGAGCAGGAATTCGAGGGCTGGCAAGTTCCCGACGTGCAAATCTGACCATCAGCACAGTCTGTATCGACTGAACAAGAACCTGATGGCTGGCAAGTTCCTGATGTGCAAATCTGGCCATCAGCGCAATCCGTATCAATGGAGCAAGCACCCGACAGTTGACAAGTTCCAGACGTGCAAACTTCGCCCTGGCTACAGTCTGCATCCACAGAGCAGTCGCCTCCTGTTGGGAGCTGACACGTTCCAGACGTGCAAACTTGACCGTCAGCACAGTCACTATCAACGGAGCAGTCGCCTCCTGTTGGGGGTTGGCATGTTCCGGATGTGCAAACTTGGCCGTCGGCACAGTCACTATCAACGGAGCAGGAATCCGATGGCTGACAGATTCCAGATATACATACTTCTCCTTGGCTACAGTCCGCATCAACTGAGCAATCGCCTCCTGTTGAAGGTTGGCATGTTCCAGATGTGCACACTTGACCGTCGGCACAGTCAGTATCAACGGAGCAGGAATCTGAGGGCTGGCAAGTTCCTGACGTGCAGGTCTCGCCGTCGCCACAGTCCGCATCGACGGAACAGTCATCTGGAGGTTGGCATGTCCCAGAAACGCAGATATCGCCATTGCTGCAGTCGGTGTCCACAGAGCAACCGCCGCTAGTCGGCTGACAGTTTCCGGAAATACAAATTTCGTCGGAGTTGCAATCAGTGTCGACAGAGCAGCCGCCTGATGGCTGACAGACTCCTGATACGCATGTCTCGCCAGACTGACAATCGGTGTCAACTGAGCAGTCGTTAACGGGCGAGATTTGACAGGTCCCTGACACGCAGGTCTCGCCAGCAGCGCAATCTGTGTCAACTGAACAATCGGTTCCTGCAGGGGTTTGGCAAGTTCCTGATACACAAGTCTGGCCAGACTCACAATCGGTGTCAACCGAGCAGTCGGGCCCTGTGGGTGGTTGGCAAGTTCCTGCTACGCAGGTCTCTCCAGAAGCGCAATCTGTGTCAACTGAACAATCGGTTCCTGCAGGTAGTTGACATGTCCCTGATACACAAGTCTCGTCATCTTCGCAGTCCGTGTCAACTGTGCAATCAGTTCCGGCGGGTGGTTGACATGTCCCTGATACGCAGGTCTCACCATCCTCACAGTCCGTGTCAACTGTACAATCGGTTCCTGCAGGTGGTTGACAAGTCCCTGCGACGCAGGTCTCTCCCGAAGCACAGTCCGTATCAACTGAACAGTCGGTCCCCGTGGGTGGTTGACAAGTTCCTGCTACGCAATTCTCGCCTGAAGCACAGTCCGTGTCGACAGAGCAATCAGTCCCTGAGGGCGGTTGACAGGTTCCTGCGACGCAAGTCTCTCCAGAAGCACAATCAGTGTCAACTGAACAATCGGCTCCCGCAGGAGGTTGACAGACTCCGGCTTCACATGTCTGGCCGCTGCCACAATCTGAGTCCACGGTGCAACCAGCTGATGGCTGGCAAGAACCAGAGACACAAATTTCGTTTTCAGCACAGTCGGTGTCAACTGAGCAATCGGTTACAGCGATGCAAATACCAGCGATGACATTGCATGTTTCCAAAATGTTGCAATCAGTGTCAGCAAAGCATGCAGGGGTGCAAATTCCAGCAGAACAAGTCTGACCACTGCCGCAATCTTCATCGCCGGTGCAGTTCGGGGGAGGTGTACACGTTCCAGATACGCAAGTTGAACCGTCGCTACAGTCGGTGTCAACAGAGCAACCTTCTGAGGGTTGACAGGTTCCAGACACGCATGTCGATCCGTCAGCACAGTCAGTGTCGACGGAGCAACCACTTGGAGGCTGGCAGGTCCCCGATTCGCATGTGCCGCCATTGGTACAGTCAGAATCGGTAGAGCAGCCGGCTGGGGGCTGACAGGTTCCAGATACACAAGTCTCGCCGTCAGTGCAATCGGTATCAACAGAACAGCCGGCCGGGGGTTGGCATGTTCCGGAGACGCATGTTGAGCCGTCCGCACAGTCAGTATCGGTAGAGCAGCCAGCTGGTGGTTGGCATGTCCCAGATACGCATGTTGAGCCGTCAGTGCAATCGGTATCTATCGAGCAACCGGCTGGGGGTTGACATGTTCCAGATACACAAGTCTCGCCGTCGGCGCAGTCAGTATCTGTAGAGCAGCCGGTCGAGGGTTGGCATACTCCAGATACACAAGTTGAACCGTCAGTGCAGTCATCATCCACAGTGCAGCCTGCCGGGGGTTGACAAGTGCCAGAGACACAAGTTGATCCGCCAGTGCAATCGTCGTCCACGGCGCAACCTGCTGGAGGCTGGCAAGTGCCAGATACACATGTTTCTCCGTTGCTGCAGTCTGAATCAAGGGAGCAGCCAGCTGGAGGTTGACATGTGCCAGATACGCAAGTCGAACCGTCAGTACAATCATCATCCACAGCGCAGCCAGCTGGAGGCTGACATGTGCCGGATACACATGTTTCTCCGTTGCTGCAGTCTGAATCGAGGGAGCACCCAGCCGGAGGTTGGCAGGTGCCAGATACACAAGTTTCGCCGTCGGCACAGTCGGTGTCAGCCGTACAGTCCGTTCCAGGTATACAGATTCCAGAAGAATTGCACGTTTCCTCCTCACTGCAATCCGTATCGGATGTGCAGGGAGGGTTGCAAACGCCAGATTCACAGAGTTGACCAGTGCCGCAATCAGAGTCAACTGAACAACCACCAGTCGAGGGCTGACAGCTTCCTGATACGCACGTTTCTCCGTCGCCACAGTCGGTGTCGGTAGAACAACCCGCGGGCGGTTGGCAGGTTCCTGATACACAGACATCGCCGTTGCTGCAATCAGTATCAATAGAGCATCCTGGGGGTGGTTGACAAGTTCCGGATTGGCATGTCTCGCTGCCACTGCAATCGCTGTCGGTGGAACAGCCTGCGGGAGGTTGGCAAGTTCCCGATTCGCAAGTCTCGCCATTGCTACAGTCAGAGTCAACGGAACAATCACTTCCTGTCGGTGGCTGACAGACACCTGACACGCATGTGCCGCCGTTGTTGCAATCAGTATCAACGGAGCAGCCTGCGTGTGGTTGGCAGGTTCCTGATTGACACGTCTCGCCGCTGCTGCAGTCGCTATCAACTGTGCAGCCAGCCGGAGGTGTCTGACAGGTTCCCGATTGACACGTCTCGCCATTGCTGCAGTCGCTGTCAAGTGTGCAGCCAGGCGGGGATTGACAGGTTCCAGACTGACATATCTCGCCGCTATTGCAGTCGCTATCGACTGCGCAGCCTGTTGGAGCCTGACAGGTTCCTGATTGACATATCTCGCCATTGCTACAATCGCTGTCAACTGTGCAGCCTGTTGGAGCCTGACAGGTTCCTGATTGACATATCTCGCCATTGCTACAATCGCTGTCAACTGTGCAGCCGGCTGGGGCTTGACAAGTTCCGGACTGACACGTCTCGCCGTCATTGCAGTCGCTGTCCACTGTGCAACCAGCCGGGGCTTGGCAAGTTCCTGATTGACAAGTCTCGCCGCTATTACAGTCGCTATCGACTGAGCAGCCAGCCGGGGCTTGGCAAGTTCCTGACTCGCAGGTCTCGCCGTCGTTGCAGTCACTGTCGACTGTGCAGCCAGCAGGGGCTTGACAAATTCCTGACTCGCAGGTCTCGCCGTCGTTACAGTCACTGTCCACTGTACAACCAGCCGGGACTTGACAAGTTCCAGACTGACACGTCTCACCGCTGTTGCAATCGGAATCGACTGTACAATCACCGCCGCTTGTAGGCTGGCAGCTACCCGATACACAAATCTGGTCTGTATCGCAGTCGGTATCAACAGTACATCCAGTAGGTTGGCAGGTTCCAGAAACGCAGGACTCGTTGATGTCGCAATCGTCGTCAACTGAGCATGTACCGCCATTCGAGGGCTGGCAGATTCCAGAAACACATGTTTCTCCGTCAGCACATTCATCATCGGATGAACAGCCGGTGCCAGCAGTGCAGATACCGTTAGAGGCACACGACTCATCAGTGTCACAGTCGGAATCGGACACACACGCGGGTGTGCAGACGCCAGCATCACAGGTCTGTTGGGCACCGCAGTCGGTATCAACTGTGCAGCCGCCTGCTGGTGGTTGACAGGTTCCAGAGGTGCAAATATCACCATTGCTACAATCTGAATCGACTGTGCAACTTCCGCCTGATGGAGGTTGACAGGTTCCAGAGGTGCAAACATCACCATTGCTACAATCGGAGTCAGTTGTACAGCTTCCGGCTGGTGGTTGACACGTTCCAGATATGCAAACATCGCCGTTGGTACAATCGGAATCAACTGTGCATCCTCCGGCTGGGGGTTGACATGTTCCAGATGTGCAAATATCGCCATTGCTACAGTCTGAATCAGTTGCACAGCTATCACCGGGGGGTTGACAAGTCCCAGATATGCAGACGTCGCCGTTGCTACAATCGGAATCAACTGTACATCCTCCAGCTGGGGGTTGGCACGTTCCAGATGTACAAACGTCACCGTTGCTGCAATCTTCATCAACCGAACACCCGCCAGCCGGAGGTTGGCAAGTGCCTGAGACACAAGTAGCACCATCGGTACAATCTTCATCAACCGAACAACCACTCGTCGGAGGCTGGCATGTGCCTGATACACAAGTCGCGCCGTCGGTGCAATCAGTATCGACCGAGCAGCCTGGTGCAGGTTGGCAGAATAAATCAACGCATACTTCGCCATTGCCGCAGTCAGTATCAACAGAACACCCAGTCAAGCAAACACCTGATACACAGGTGGCACCGTCAGTACAGTCATCATCAACCGAGCAGCCACCAGTCGGAGGTTGACAAACCCCGGAGGTGCAAACGTCTCCACCTGTGCAGTCCGTATCAACTGAACAACTGCCAGTGGGAGGTTGGCAGGTCCCGGAAGTACAGATATTTCCGTCGGTGCAATCGGCATCAGCTGAGCAACTTCCAGTCGGGGGTTGGCAAGTCCCAGAGGTACAGACATTTCCATCAGTACAATCGGTATCATCTGAGCAACTGCCTGTTGGAGGCTGGCAAGTCCCAGATGTGCAAACATTTCCATCCGTGCAGTCTGTGTCAACTGTGCAGCCTGCTGGAGGTTGACAGACCCCAGAAACACAAGTATCGCCGTTACTGCAGTCAGTGTCGACAGAGCAACCGCTAGAGGGAGGTTGGCAGGTTCCAGATGTGCAGATGTTTCCATCCGTGCAGTCGGTATCCACGGAGCAACCTGCTGGGGGTTGGCAAGTTCCGGATACACAAGTTGAACCTTCAGTGCAATCGCCATCTACAGAGCATTCGTTGCCACTTGATGGCTGGCATGTGCCTGATACACAAGTCTCATCGGTTCCACAGTCTTCATCGCCAGCACATTCAGTTCCAGCAATGCAAATTCCAGAAGCATTGCAAATTTCGTCAGTACCGCAGTCTGTGTCAGAGGAGCATGCTGGAGTGCAAGTGCCAGATTGGCAAGTCTGAGTGCTACCGCAATCATCATCTGTAGCGCAACCTGCCGGGGGTTGGCAGGTTCCTGATACACATGTCTCACCGCTTGCACAATCAGTATCGACAGAGCAGCCGGTTGAGGGCTGACAAGTTCCTGATACACAAGTGTTGCCGGTATCACAATCGATGTCGGTAGTACAGGTGTTGCCTGTAGCAGGTTGACAGCTTCCTGATGTGCAGATTTCTCCCTGGCCGCAGTCCGCATCAACGGAGCAGCTGGCTGAGGGTTGGCAAGTTCCTGATACGCAAGTGTCACCGTTGTTACAATCGGTGTCAACACTGCAGTCACCACCTGTGGTAGGTTGGCACGTTCCAGAAACGCAAGACTCGTTGGTGCCGCAATCGGCATCATCAGTGCAGTCACCTCCTGTGACGGGCTGGCAGGTTCCAGAGACGCAGGACTCATTGGTCCCGCAATCGGTGTCAACAGAGCAACCGCCACCTGTGGATGGCTGACAGGTTCCTGAGACACACGTGTCGCCAACGTCGCAGTCATCATCAACAGTGCATCCGCTACCACTTATACAGATGCCGTTAGAGTCGCAAGACTCTCCAGTAGCGCAGTCCGAATCGACCGAGCAGCCACCAGGTTGCTCACAAATTCCCGCGACGCAAGTTTCCCCGGTGCCACAGTCAGCATCAACAGAGCATCCTCCGACAGTTGTGGGCTGGCAGGCGCCAGAGACACAGACCTCGTTAGTACCGCAGTCAGTATCGACAGAGCAGCCACCTGAGGGCTGACAAGTTCCAGAGATGCAAGATTCATCAGAACCACAATCAGAGTCGACAGTGCAATCGCCACCGCCAACAATGGGTTGACAAGCACCGTTTTCACAGGTTTCGTCCGTGCCACAATCGCTATCGACAGAACAGGCTGAAGTCGAGGGCTGACAAGCCCCAGATACGCATGTCTCTCCGGCGCTACAATCACTATCCACTGAGCAATCGGTAGTGGAAGGCTGGCAAGTACCCGAAACGCAGGTCTCGCCAGTGGCGCAGTCCTCGTCAACAGCGCAGCTACCAGTTGTGGGTTGACAGGTTCCAGAGACACAAGACTGATCAGTTTCACAATCGCTGTCCACTGTGCAGCCGCCAGTTGTGGGTTGGCAGGTTCCAGAGACGCAAGTTTGGTCAGTGCCACAATCACTATCAACGGAACAGCCGCCATTCACAGCCTGGCAAGTGCCTGAGACACATGTCTCGTCGGTTCCGCAGTCGCTGTCGACAGAGCAGTCGCCTCCATTTGAAGGCTGGCAGGTTCCTGACACGCAAGTCTCATCACTTCCGCAGTCAGAATCAACCGAGCAATCACCTCCCGCAGATGGCTGGCAGGTGCCGGATACACATGTTTGATCGGCGGCGCAGTCTGAATCGACAGAACAGCTACCTGCTGAAGTTGTTTGACAAGTTCCGGATACACAGGTTTGATCAGTATCGCAATCAGCATCAACGGAGCAGCCTTGGCTTGGCTGACAAGTTCCCGATACACAAGTCTCTCCGGCGGCGCAGTCGCTATCGACGGCGCATTCACCTCCAGTCACAGGCTGACAAGTGCCAGAGACACAGCTCTCGCCATCGCTACAGTCATCGTCAACTGTACAGCTGGTGGAAGTTTTACAGGTTCCTGAGACGCAAATCTCGCCGGCTTCGCAATCGGCGTCGGCTGAGCAACCGCCAGATGCTTGACAAGTGCCCGATACACAAATCTCATTGTCAGCACAATCGGTGTCGGCGGAGCAGGGAACATCAACGATGCAGACCCCGGAAGAATGGCATGTTTCTTCAGAGGCACAGTCCTGATCGGAAGAGCATGGAGGGGTGCAGACGTTGGCGACACAAGTCTGGTCGGTGCCGCAGTCATCATCGGTAGAGCAACCGCCTGCTGACGGTTGGCAAGATCCTGATATACAAGTCTCGCCAACGCCGCAATCAGCATCAGCAGAGCAACCGCTGCTTGGTGGCTGGCATGAGCCTGATATGCAAGTCTCACCAGTGCCGCAGTCGCTATCAGTCGAACAACCAGAGGAGGGTTGACACGTGCCAGCGACACAAATCTCATCAGTACCGCAGTCGTCATCGACAGAGCAATCCCCGCCACTCGCGGGCTGGCAAGAGCCTGAGACGCAAATCTCTCCGTTATTGCAGTCGTTATCGACAGAGCAATCTCCCCCACTCGCGGGCTGGCAAGAGCCTGAGACGCAAGTCTCTCCGGTACTGCAGTCGGCATCAACAGAGCAGCCTCCTCCTGGTATGACAGGTTGACAAGTCCCAGATACGCAAAACTCGCCAGTATTGCAGTCGCCGCCAACAGAGCAGCCTGTTGGTGTGGCAGGTTGACAGGTCCCAGATACACAAGTCTCATCAGCACCGCAGTCACTGTCGACAGAGCAATCTCCTCCACTTGCGGGTTGACAAGAGCCTGATACACAAATTTGGCCGCTGCTGCAATCATCATCAACGGAACAATCTCCTCCAGTTGTGGGTTGGCAAGTACCCGATATACAGGTTTCGCCGCTGCCGCAGTCGCCATCCACAGAACAACTGCCGCCTGGGGCAGGTTGGCAAGTTCCTGATACACAAGTCTCGTCGACACCACAATCGCTGTCTACTGAACAGCTATTAGGCAGGGGCTCACACACTCCGGAATTACAGGTCTCTCCGTCTGCACATTCATCGTCTGAGGTGCAAGGCGTGCCGACGATACAAATTCCAGAAGTGCATATCCCTCCATTGAGGCAGTGCGTATCGAGAGGGCAGGTACAGATTCCGGATTCACAGACAAAACCTGAGGCGCAATCACTGTCTGATGTACACCCAGTTTGGGGAGTGCAAGTGCCCGATACACAGGTCTCGCCTGTGCTGCAGTCACCATCAACAGAACAGCTGCCTCCCGGATCTGGTTGACATGTCCCCGACACGCAGATCTCGCCCGTGTCACAGTCACCATTGACGGAACAGGTGCCTCCTGACGTTGGTTGACATGTTCCTGATACGCAAGTCTCGCCTGTTCCACAGTCGCCGTCAACGGAACAGCTGCCTCCACTCGAGGGTTGGCAAGTCCCAGAAACGCAGGTCTCATCTGCAGCGCAGTCGCTATCGGTAGAACAGCTACCTCCAGTCGATGGTTGGCATGTTCCGGAAACACAGGTCTCGTCGGTGCCGCAATCATTATTGGTAGAACAGCCACCTCCATTCGCAGGTTGACAGGTTCCGGAAACACAAGTCTCGTCGGTGCCACAGTCGCTATCAGTAGAACAATCGCCTCCCGAAGACGGCTGACAGGTACCAGAAACACATGTCTCGTCCGTGAGGCAGTCGCTGTCAGTAGAACAGCTTCCTCCAGATGAAGGCTGGCAGGCTCCGGATATACAAGCCTCGCCAGCATCGCAATCAGCGTCAACGGAGCAAGTTCCCCCAGTTGGTGGCTGACAAGTTCCTCCGACGCAGACCTCGTTGGTGCCGCAGTCTCCATCGACGGAGCAAGCGCCTCCGGTCGAAGGCTGGCAAACCCCGTCTTGACAAGTCTCGTCGGTACCGCAATCGCCGTCGTTGATGCAAGCAGTCAGGACTTGACATGTTCCAGATACACACGTTTCACCGACATCGCAGTCGCTGTCAGTAGAGCAGTCACTGCCACCGTTGACAGGTTGGCAAGTGCCAGAAACACAAGTCTGACCGGTGCCGCAGTCGGCATCAACAGAGCAATCGCCTCCAGTCGAAGGCTGACATACTCCAGCTTCACAAGTCTCGTCGGTACCACAATCACTATCGGCGGTGCAAGCGGTCGGAACTTGACATGTTCCAGATACACACGTTTCACCGGCGTCGCAGTCGCTGTCGGTAGAGCAATCGTTGCCGCTATTGACAGGTTGGCAAGTGCCAGAAACACAGGTCTCGCCCGTGCCACAGTCAGCATCAACAGAGCAGCTTCCAGTCGAAGGCTGGCACGTTCCGGATACACAAATCTCGCTGGAGTCGCAATCGGTGTCAACTGAGCAAGCACCTCCAGTTGACGGCTGACATGTTCCTGATACACATGTCTCGTCGGTACCGCAATCCGCATCAACGGAGCAGCCACCGCCAATCGTCGAAGGTTGGCAGACTCCAGAGATACAGACCTCGTCGTCTGCACAATCAGCGTCGACGGAGCAAGTACCACCAACTGTAGGTTCACATGTGCCGGATACGCAAATCTCAAACTCTCCGCAGTCAGCATCAGAGCCGCAGGGGGTTTCAGAGGTGCAGGTCGAAGAGACGCAGCTCTCGCCCTCGGCGCACTGATCGCTTGAGGTGCAGCCAGATGGGCTGCAAGAGCCGGACACACAACTCTGTCCGGTAGGGCATTGGCTACTAGATGTGCAGCCTCCAGAGGCAGGTGTGCAAGCCCCAGACACGCAGGTTTCGCCAGTAGGACAGTCTTTGTCGAGGGCGCATCCAGATGAAGTGCAGGTTCCAGACACACAAGTCTCTCCACTGTTGCAATCATCGCTGGACGTACATTCATCTGGCGTGCAAACTCCTGAGACGCAGCTCTCACCTGTGCCGCACTGGGAGCTTGATGTGCATCCAGACGGTGTGCAAGTACCATCGACACAGCTCTCCGACGAGGCACATTGATCGCTAGAAGTGCAGCCAGAACCAGGGACACACACTCCATTCTCGCAGGTCTCGCCAGCATCACAGTTCGCGCTGGAAGTACATCCCAGTGCACACTGTCCATTTTGGCAAGTTTGACCATCGCCGCACTCGCTGTTGGCTGCACAGGGAACTGGCACACAGATTCCGGCTTCGCAAGTCTCATTCTCAGCACATTCGTCGTTTGATGTGCAAAGGATTTCAACAACGCAGATGCCGCCAGAGCATTTGAATCCAGATTCACAGGCCTCGCTGTCCACGCAGGGGGTGACACAGCTTTGCTGCTGACAGATCTGTCCGTCTGTACACTGGGCGTCGGTAGTACATTCTGGCGCGGCAACACAACTGCCAGCCTGACAAATCTGTCCATCAGAACATTCAGCGTCAGCAGTGCACGCTGGTGCGGCAACACAACTTCCAGACTGACAGACCTGTCCGTCAGCACAGTCGGCGTCAGTCGTGCATACTGGCGCGGCAACACAACTTCCAGACTGACAGACCTGTCCGTCTGCACAGTCGGTGTCAGTCGTGCACGTTGGTGCAGCAACACAACTCCCATCCTGACAGAGCTGTCCATCCGTGCACTGGGCGTCAGTCGTACACTCTGGCGCGGCAACACAGCTTCCGGCCTGGCAGACCTGTCCGTCCGTACATTGAGCGTCAGTCGTACATTCCGGTGCTTCAACGCAGCTCCCAGCCTGGCAGACACGTCCAGGCTGGCATTGGGAATCTATTTGGCAGTTGGGGGTAACGCAAGCTCCATTCTCGCAGACCTGACCATCGTCACATTGGTCGGCGGTCGTACAGGAGCCAACGACACACACTCCCGCCACACAAATCTCACCAACGGGGCAGTTGTTGTTAGTTCCACATACGGTGAAGCATTGTCCTGCGGAGCAGATCTGACCGGTGCTGCACTGGGCATTTGTCTGACATTCGGGGCCAGTAACGCAGGCGCCGTTCACACATGACTGACCGGATTCGCAGTCACTGTCAACCGAGCACGAGGGAACGCAAGCTCCGTCCTGGCAGATCTCGTTTGCACCGCAGTTTTCATCTGCCGTGCATGGGGAGGTAGGGGCGGTGCAGGTTCCATCTTCGCAAGTCTCACCAGCAGGGCAGTCGGCATTGGTATTACATCCTGAAATACACTCATTGTTCTGGCAGATCTGGCCGACGTCACACTCGTTGTCAGATACACAATCGCCCGAGGTGCAAATTCCAGATTGACAGCTGCCTCCGAGTTCGCAGTCATCATCTGTAGCGCAATTGCTAACACATTTTCCAGATTCGCAGACTTTGTTGAGACCACAGTCATCGTCTGAAGTGCATCGGGGGGTGACACAAGCTCCAGCCTGACAAACCTGGTCAGTGGCACATTGGCTGTCTGTGGTACATCCAGTAGGGGATGTAACACAAACGCCCGACTGACAGGTTTGGCCGGCTGCACACTCGCTATTTGTGGTGCATCCAGTCGGAGCAGTAACACAGACACCAGCCTGGCAGGTTTGACCCGCGGCACATTGGCTGTCTGTAGTGCATCCATTGGTAGTAGGAACACAGGCGCCGGACTGGCACGTCTCGCCAGCGCCACAGTCGTCGTTCTGGGTACATATGGTCTGGCATCTTCCGTCTTGACAAATTTGACCAAGATCGCAGTCATCGTTCATTGTGCATCCAGCTCCAGCGACACAGGTTCCAGACTGGCAAATCTCGTTGGTAGCACAGTCAGCGTCGGATGAACATTCATCGACGACACAAACTCCATCCTGACAAGACTGACCAGTGCCGCAATCATCCTCTGTCGTGCATGGGCGATCAGTACAGGTTCCATCTATGCACTGCTGGCTTTCCAGGCACTCGTCATCACGGTTGCATCCACCCGAGATACAGATTCCGTCCTGACAGGTGCCATCCGGGCAAAGATTGTCTTCCGAGCATTCTGTGACACAGTTTCCCGATTGACAGATCTGCCCAGGGGAACACTGACTATCCGAGGTACATGCAGTCGGGTTGACAACACAGAGACCTCCAGTGCAAACCTGGTTCGTGGCACAATCGGTGTTGGTGGAGCATGGCTTTGTGATACAGACTCCGTCTTGGCATATCTGGGTCGCAGAACAGTCGTTGTTAGTGGTACAAGCTGGCGCCGCGACACAAGCTCCGTTCGAACAAACCTGTCCTGAGTCGCAGTCCGAGTTCTGGGTACAAGCTGGTGGTGTTGTAACGCAAGCTCCGTTCGAACATACTTGTCCCGAACCACAATCTGAGTTCTGAGTGCAAGTTGGTGGCGTTGTGACGCAAGCGCCGTTCGAACACACTTGTCCTGGACCACAATCTGAGTTCTGGGTGCACGCTGATGGATTTGTGACGCAAGCTCCATTAGAACAGACCTGGCCCGAGCCGCAGTCCGAGTTCTGAGTGCAAGCTGGTGGTGTTGTCACACAAGCACCATTGGAACATACTTGACCTGATCCACAGTCCGAATTCTGAGTGCAAGCTGGTGGTGTTGTGACGCAAGCTCCGTTTGAGCAAATCTGCCCAGGGCCGCAGTCTGAGTTCTGAGAGCAGGTCGGGTTGCCACCAACACAAGCACCATTCACACAGCTCTGTCCCGCGGGACAATGGTTATCCTGGGTGCAGATACCCGGGGCTATAGCCACACAGACGCCGTCTACGCAAGTCTCGTCGTCGTCGCATCCGTTGTCATTAGTGCAGTCTTCGCCTGAGACGCAAATGCCGCCATTGCAAATCTGCTGACCATTGCAGTCAGTCGCATCCTCGCAGGCAGGCTTGCAAGTGGTTCCACTGCAAATTTGGTTAAGCGGGCAATCGGTATTGATACCACATTGGACACAAATGCTGTTTAGGCAGAGCAAGACGCCGGGACAGTCTGAGTTGTCGGTGCATCCAGTCGGCGATGTGACACATCTGCCATTTTCGCAAACTTGACCGAGTATACAGTCGGAAGACGTGCTGCATCCTGCCACACAAATTCCATTCGTGCAAATGTTGCCAGTATCACAGTCTGAGTTGACGGAGCATGTGCCAATCGGCGATGTAACACAGCTTCCATCTTGACACACCTGGCCCAATGTGCAGTCAGAAGATGTGCTGCATCCTGCCACGCAAAGGCCATTCCTGCAAATGCTGCCGGTGCCGCAGTCTGAATTGGCAGAGCATGCTCCGATCGGCGATGTGATACAGCGGCCATTTTGACAAACCTGGCCCGCTCTACAATCGGAAGCCGTGCTGCATCCTGGCAGACAAATGCCATTCCTGCAGGTCCCGCCAACGCCACAGTCGGAGTTGAACAGACATGTAGTGGGGAGACCAACGCATAAGCCGTGGGAACAAATCAAGTTGGCAGGGCAATCGGAGTTTCTCGAACATTTGCTCGACGGAGGAGGCACACAAGTGTTATCCTCACAACTGTCCTCGGCAAGGCAGTCCAAATCACTATTACACGTCGTAACACATTCGCCCGACTGGCAAGTGCTAGGCTCGGTGCAATCGGCGTCGCTAGAACAGCCTCCAGAGGTGTTGGGGACACAAGTGCCATCCTCGCAGGTTGCGTTGTCGCAGTCTACATCGTCTGTGCAGTCCTGTCCTGCCACGCAGAGGCCGCCTTCGCAGATAAGAACGCCGTCGCAGTCAACAGTTCGAGCACACTCAGCTACACAGCTGCCATCGTTGCAAACCTCGCTGGCGGCGCATTGGGCATCGGAGGTACATTGTGAGTTATTACCGCCGCCGCCGTTGTTGCCGCCGTTGTTGCCATTGCCGTCGCCGCCGTCGCCGTCACCATCACCATCGCCGCTGCCACTACCGTCGATGCCGGTACAATAGTCGAACAAACAGGTCTGGCCAGTCGGACAAATCATGCCGTCGCAGTTGGTAGGGTCACCCAGTTCGACACAGTTCTGGAGAACGCAGACGTTGTTCGGAGGGCAGTCCGCACCGGATGCAGTACAACCAGTGGCCTTGACGATGGGGGCGCAGACACCGTCGACGCAAGCTTCGTTAGTTGGGCACGCTTGCCCCTGTTGGCGCGCGAAGAATCGGAGCAGGCGGCTTGAAGAGGCACCACATGTTGAGGGATCTGAAACAGGAACGCACTGGTCGTTGACGCAGAGAGTATTGGAAGCGCAACTAGGGCTGCACGCGGAGGAGCTGCCTTGGTTGCTTCCGCCATCACTCCCATTGTCACTCCCGTTGTCACTCCCATTGTCACTTCCATCATCGCTCCCATCAGACGACCCTGAGGTCCCTTGGTCGCCGCCGTTGCCGGAAGAACCTGAGGAGGTCTGTTCAGGGGCTTGACCGTCATCACTCCCATTATCACTTCCGTCATCACTCCCATCAGATGATCCCGAGGTTCCTTGGTTGCCACCGCTATCCCCGGAGGAATCTGAGGAAGTCTGTTCGGGTGTCTGGCCATCATTTACGGAGCTGCCTTGGTTGCTTTGGTCACCGCTTCCGTCATTGCTGCCATCAGATGATCCTGAGGTTCCCTGATCGCCACCGCTGCCGTCGGAAGATTGATTGGAAGTCTGTTCGGGTAGTTGGCCGTCATTTACGGAACTACCTTGGTTGCTTTGGCCATCGCTTCCATCGTCGCTGCCATCAGATGATCCCGAGGTTCCTTGGTCGCCGCTGTTGCCGTTAGAGGAATCTGAAGAAGTCTGTTCTGGTGTCTGGCCGTCATCGACGGAGCTGCCTTGGCCGTTCTGGCTAGCACCACCATCATTGCTGCCATCAGATGATCCTGAGGTTCCCTGATCGCCACCGCTGCTGTCGGAAGATTGATTGGAAGTCTGTTCGGGTAGTTGGCCGTCGTTTACGGAACTACCTTGGCCGCTCTGGTCATCACCACCATCATTGCTTCCGTTAGATGATCCCGAGGTTCCTTGGTCGCCGCCGCTGCCCCCGGAGGAACCTGAGGAAGTCTGTTCAGGTGTCTGATCGTTATTCACAGAGCTGCCTTGGCCGCTTTGACCATCACCTCCATCATTACTCCCATCAGATGATCCTGAGGTTCCTTGATCACCGCCACTGCCCACAGCAGAGCTCTGTTCCGGTGCTTGGCCGTTGTTAGCCGCTTGAGTCTCGTCGGAACCTTGGCCAAGGGTCGTAGTAATCGTAGTAGTAACCGTAGTAACTGTAGTTTCACCAGCGCCGTTAATGATTTCGACAACGGTGGTGACGACTTCTACAACAGTAGTGAAAACCTGTTCGACGACGGTATTTCCTCCTCCACCGCCACCTTGTTGACCGAGAGTTCCTTCGCTCGACTCGCCGTTGTTACCTCGAACGCCGGTCGTGGACGGGGGGACTTGGCCATTATTGTTAGCTCCGCCAGTAGAAGCAGCTCCGCCGTCGCCTCCATTGTCGCCTCCAACCTCACCGCGGCGAGTACTGGTGAGTCCATCGTTGTTATCACCGACAGCTGTGCTCCCAGGAGTCGTGCTTCCCGGAATCCGTGAGTTTCCTGTAGACCCGGCGTTATCGTCGGGAGGAGTACTACTAGCAGAATCGTCGGTGGAGCAAAACGTGAGGCCTGGAGGCGGCGGTCGGCGATCCCAAAGGTGGTTTACACAGACTCCAGTGACACAAACCTGGGACTTGTTGCAGACCTGGCCAAAGTCACCGCACTCAGACGGATCAAGACCAATATGAAGAGGCAGGCAGTTGTTTTTATAGCACACCTCTCCAGAGTCACAAGGTTTATTGGATGGCCCGCAGCCTTGATCAGCAGTTTCGGTGAGGTTAAGGCGTCTACAGTAGCCGCCCAGACAAAGCTCACCAGCCGTGCAGTTGACATCCTTGGAGCCGCAATTGTACGAGTCGGTAACGACAATAAGAGGACGGCAGATTCCATCTCGGCATGGGGCATCAAGGGGGCAGTCATCGTGCGACCTGCATCCTTGGGAGTTCGTTCCTAGTTTGAAGGGCGTGCAAACACCCTCAAAACACCAGTTTCCAGGGTCGCAGACGGTCATAGACTCGCCGCAGATATAAGGGTCGGTTCCAATGTCGATGTTCACGCAAACTCCGTTGACGCAGAGTTCGCCCGGTTCACATGGTTCCTTTTTAAGGCCGCAGTGGAGGGGGTCGACGACGACCTGAATCGGCTTGCATTCTCCATCTTCACCACACCATTGTCCAGTCTTGCAGGGCTTGCCGGAGTTGCCACAGTTGTGAGGGTCGGTGTTGGTAAAGTTGAGGGGAACACAAGATCCGGTAATACATAATTCGCCCGCATTGCAAGTGTTGTTGGCGTAACCGCAGTTGAAGAGATCGTATCCGATAACGTTGGTCGTGCAGGTTGCGCCCACACACAGGCTCGATTCGGGACAGTTTTCGATGTTGACCTCCAGTCGCGGGAGGAGTACGTTGAATTGGTCTTCACGATGAACTAAAGATGAGGTTGCATCTACTAGCGGGGTAGCGAAAATCGCTATCCCAGCCAGCAGGCGCCGGTCGAGACCTCGAGTCATTATGCCACCTTGAAGACTGTAGATGTTGCTATGCAGCTATAACCGTAGGTGAGGACTCAGTCTCGGAGCTTGAGCACGCCATGTTACCTATATACACCAAACCTCTGCTAACTCCTTCGCCTTCTCATTCCCTAGATGAGAAGAAGGGCCAAGGCGCTCCGGGGACCCATCTGTCGGGAGGGGGTGGTTCAATCAACTGCTCTGGCCAAGCTCAGGCTATGCCCTTTAAGTGTTGGGCATTCCAAAACCTTGTGCTTTACGTCCGGAGGAGGCGTCTATCGAGACGGCCGTGGTAAGGCCAGCTGCGGGACAGATCTTCCTAGACTTCGGGTATCTCGCATGGTTGAACTCTGCTCGTCACTTGAGCGCCAGCATCCAGCCACTTGGCAGGCTGTGGAAGCCTATCTTGGCCGTGCCGCCGCCGTTTTCTCTCTCTGCTTGGAGGCCGGGACATAGTCTTGCCCGAGTGGGAGGTCGATTTCCATTTCAGAAGAGTCACTTCAACACAAGGTTCAGATGGTCTGATGTTCCACGGCAAGGTTCAGTCGCTGCTCCCGGGCTGTCAGCGTGGTGACCAAAGATGCTCATTTGGGAGGCTGGAAGGGGACGTGTCCGGATCGGAACGCCGCTGTGCCTTGCAGCAGTGCAACTGCAAAGGGGTACGGAGCACAAAACGAGGTGGTTCATGCGGCACACACTGGGTATAATTGCGAGACAATCCAGGCACAATGTCTTGAAGGAGATTTGCGTGGACCTGCATAGTACATAGTTAGTAGTCGGTGCAGGCACCCCGAACAAGCCGAGTGAGACACAACACAAATCCGGGCCGTGTTTGGACACTGGAGTGAGTAGGGGCTGCACAAGATCTGGGGATCGTAACACCTCAGAGAGGCGAAGAGTTGGATAGCGGAGTCCATCCCCCGTGAGTGAAGTGCCAAGCCAGCGCGAAAGTACAGGCGTCACAGAGGAGACACTAGAGGCGGGTAGAGAGACAAGCTTGAAGCTTGAGAGAGCAGATAGAGGCACAAAAAAGAGGCACGCAATATTGGCTTTCACGAAGCTCGAGGGAGGCCGAGGAACCTTCCCAAACACCCCACGCGCGTGTGATGAGTGCACTGTGCAGGGCAGGCGCGACGCAGCACAGCCACACCGTTATGATTCGCACCGTAAACACCGTGTGGACCCCTCAGGGCTCGGGTCTCGGGCGCTGGAGGGAATGTGGCTGCTGTCACTTGGCACGCCCCCACTCACCCGCATCAGTTCCACCTCGCCAATCTGCCTAGGTCTGGCCAATCGGGTTCTATGCTACAAACATCTCCACCAGCAGAAAAGCCCGGAGTATGGAGTCTTTACATCACACCGGAATGCGGAATGCCTTGCAAATAAGCTCACTTGCTCTAGGCCCTGTCAGTAACTCTCGATGCATCCGTTATTTCAGTCCTGAAATCCGGGGTCCTACTCGCCACTGTCCAATTTTGGTCAAGATTCGGAGCTGTAGTTCGGAACTCGGGCATCGTATTTTTCACCTTTGACGTTCTTGATTTATATCCTCCATTAAGCATCAATCGTAAGCAGACACCCTGTCAGCGTAATTTTGGTTAATGAAAGGTCATAATTGGTTTCTTCACATACCTATTCCGTCATAAGTCAATCAAAAAGAACATTTCTGGTCAACGACTGAGATTAAATGCATAAAATTGCACGGACACCTCTTCCTACTTCCTACCCTAGAGCATAAATTGGGAGACCCTTGTGATGCAGATCCAAGCTGAAAAAGCTGCACCTCGCCGATGACAAGCTTAGTTTGTACAGTCCGATTGGCTAGTCCAACACCTGTGGCAACAAAACTTGGGCGGTAGGACCTCCTAGTCAATTCCTGCGATGTGATGTGGGACGATGGGAGGGAGGACGGCAGAGTGTCGGTGCAGAATTAGCATGCCTAAAATGGCCTCTAGATCCACAACATCATCGATCCTGACTCCATGATCAAAACCGTGCGACACATATTGATTCTAAGAATTTCCATTGGGCTCGCAAATCTACGTGTTGGCCAGCGACAACTGCCATTCTTGCTTCAAGCATATCTGCCAAGCGAATCATCGAGTCACCGTTTTTATGAGATTGGCGCCTTATCCGAATCCGTCAGTGCTTACTCACAACCTTATTTACCAAGATCCTACCTGCGACTCCTGAAGAGTGGGAGAGAACCAGTGCGGTGTTCCAGACTCGTATTCGACCGCGGTGCGGTTGAGGCGTCGGCCTGCATCTGGTTGTAGAGGGAATTCGGATCATGGAACAGGGTCTCGAATCAGAGGGCGGCCAATCGCTGGTCTCCCGATTTCCCCGAGAGGCTCACCCGCAAATCACCACCAAAAAAAGGTAGATCAATGCAGGCCCAACAACGCCCAGCTATGACATGCAGATGAAGGACGGAATTGAAGCTGTCCAGAACCTCTATGATCTACTTACCTAGGTCCGTAGTAGTTGCTCCGTAAAACCACCACCGTTCAAAGGCGCATGGGCCCATTTCGGTCCATCGCGCAGCTGGCGTCTTCGTTCCGCTCGCCGTCCATGCCGATTCCGGCCCGGTCGGTAGAGTGGATCGGACCTAGCCCCGACCGATCAGCAAGCGCAACGGACCTGGGCATTCGTCCCTAGCCTAAGCGTTAATTGGGCGCGTAAGGCTATGATTGATGAGTGCACTTACTTATATCGCACCTCCCCAAACCGTGATTCCAAATTGATGAGTTTCTTTCATGCCGTTTACAGACAACCTCGAAATCACGTCAGGCCACTGAGAACGCGGTAATTGCGCCAAGGGGTCAATGACATAACGAATATTTCCTTAAATGTCTGTGCTGAAACTAAAAACAATTATGACAAGAAAATTAGAAGGGGGCGCGACCCAGTGCCTGAAATTAGCGGGCCTCCCTTTGCATCATTGTCTCTCGTAGACGACAAGACCAGCTGAAAGCCGTGTGCAAGGCCCAAGCCCGATGGCCCTCACTGGACCTACACGGCCCTTGTCATTGTTGTTAGTCTACACAAGCGTTAACGTTTGTCATCGGAAATCCCATCTCAGTTAAAGGTCATCAAACTGGTTACTAACTGATTCATCGTCTAGCTTAACAGCAAATGTATTCACGATGAGTTTTGACGTGTTAGTATGATTGCTCAAAGGTTAGCTGGTTTGGTGTCCAAAACTGTTTATTGTTCACTTTTGAGATGCTTGAACGACCAGTATGGACTCGGCCGAACCAGGTGATGTGTCTTACGCGTCTTGTACAATGTCCTTCCAGAATGAAGGAATGATATCTACAAGGTACATGTTACTCAGCGCCGTACTCCGCAGTCGGTGAAACCCCTGCGTTAGCACAATAAACGAATAGCATTCCTTGAAGTGGTGATGCGAAGTTTGGACCGTACACCGGCAATAGTGTCTCAGTCGTGGCTATTTCTTTTTTACTGCCATTCAAATTCGAGTACGTAGGTGAATCCATCTCCCCTTTTGCATTTCTGGAGTCCCTAAGAGGGCAAGTTGTTGTGGTCCAACTTATGACTGCAAGCTGCAATTCTCAGTTCTTATGTCGCCGCTTGGCGCTCGGGGTTGAGAAGGCAAATGGCCAAGTCTAGGCACATCATCGCAATTACTGCAGTAACATCAGCCAGTCTCAAAACATTATGACCCCAGATACTCGAAGTTTGACGAATGGAGGCGAATTTTGCCTCCATGGAGATGAGACGACTGATCAGCAACTGATAATTCACAGGGTCCCTGTGTAATTTTCCCCAATTTATTAGGAATCAATTGCTTGTAGAGGTACTGATGGGATGGTTTAGAAAAAGTTGCTTATGAGCTCAGCTGGTTGTTGAAGTGAGCTTGTCCGTCTCTAATTCGACATCGAAAGTGCAGTATGCGCCTCCTGTAGCCAGAATATGCATAGAATGATCTTTGATACAGGTCTCACCCACGTCGATCGATCGGCTGCACACATCACCAGTCGCACACGGAAGGAGAACCTCGTAGGCGTCTGGATCGATGAATAGCACCCCTCCTGGGTGTGTTTTACACCCCAAATCTTCATCCGTCCGTCCGGACAAGCCACTGTCTTTGTAAAATGAGACTTCCCCGCTCGCAGCTGTCGGAGTGGCGTAATATCCTTCGGGGTTCAGCTGTGGGAACGGATAAGGCAGCAAGAACACGCACGCTGCAAGCACCATTGCGAGGTGTGGTACCGAGTGACTAACGGAAACGCTTATGGCTAGGCTGGGCTTCGTGAATGTAAAGGGAAAGGGGGTCGGATTAGAGAATGTCTTCCCCTTGTTTGCGGGTGAGGTAGTGCCGCCGCTTTCACAAAGGACTTGGCTAGGTTGAACTCTGCTGCACAATGGGTGGGTGTCGGGCTTCGAACTCAACGGACAGGCTGGCTGTTGCTAATTAATAAGGGGTCGGCGAGCTGAGTGAAGTTAGATGGCAAGGACAGGAACTCGGAGAGGCGCACAAGTGGCGAATAACGAGTGTTGAGTGTCATCTGCACTCCACAGCTGGTATTGTAGGGAGTAAATTTTCATGAACACACAAACCTAGAGCTCATGCTTAACTACGAGCGAGGAACTCTGGGTGACAAACTCCTGATCAAGCGGTGGAGTTCATCGTATTCGACTTTCAGCCGCTGTCTCATCGGCCCACTTGCCTGTCTTCACGGCCCGGGTGCCTGGAGACTCGTGCCCCTTTTCGGCGTAATTTGTCCTTTCGTTCTTATTCAGTAGCAGACTCTTGATGAAGGGGGCATGTATCCATTTGATAGACTAGTCACATTGCTCGTGGCATGGGCAGCGAAAATACTGGGGGACAGGCTAGGACCAGCTGGCATCACATATCAAGGCACCAGGCTTAATTTTACCCGCTTGCTACCGACTACATTAGCTTCAGCTTTCATCGGCAGCTACTACGTAAAACGATGAACTATCTCCCTTGATAGCTGAAGTAACGTCATAGATTCTTGATGAAGAATATGGCTGGTTTGGCGACTAATCCACAATCCGTTGTGGGTTCGCTCAAAGCCCGTTTTAAGTACACATTAGCTCAAGGTCTAGATCTTTGTACTCATCAACGGACCGCAGTACACCTTGGACCCTATGGCCAACGCAGCTTTGTCGCTGCTAAGTGGCAAGGGGAAACTTAACTGTTGTCATAATTGTAGGCTGTGTCGCCCTCTCGCCCCCTGCCTAAAACAGATGCCGCTTCTGGCGGCTGATCAACCCAAATGTCTTAATTGGATACTGTTTTTTCATGATGTGTTGTCTGATGAATCTTTTTTTCTCCTTCATCCTTGTTTTGCCACTTGCCTCATTTGGTCTTCTCGCAGTCCGGTTTGTGGTTCCGATCCCGAGATCGTAGTGGCGTTTAGCCACAAACTCTCTAAAGGCCCTCACTCATCACATCAAATCTAGATGAGCTCAAGGTTTGGAAGAGACCGAACTAGCCAACCAGAGGTGCATATGACCGGACTTACGGCTCTTGTGATTCAGGTCTTGTCAAGTCTTGGCGTGGTGATCGTTCAAGTTGGCATGGCCAATCAACGGTTGCGAAGTCTGCGGCTGAGTTCTTGAACTCCCCGCACGCTCTTGACCGACATGTCAACGGCGATCAACAAACTCAACACCTAACTTGTGTGACAGTCAAATCGATAAAGTATTGGTCACGGGATCTTCAGGAGATCCTAGAACGAATGCGTCCATGAAACTAATAATAGCTGCAGTCCCATCTTGCTAATCGGCTATTTCTTGACTATCTCACCCCCGACCCTCAGAGTGAGAATCTTCGCTCGCGTCAACTTTAAACAAAACCCATTCCAATTCTATCTTACTCCGAAAGAAGAATCAGAACATTGAGCTCCCGGCAAGTGTGGGCTGATGTGACTCCACTGAAGAGTCATCGGCGTCTACGGGTGGATGGATGGCATGGCAAGTCCTTGATTCAGATGATCATGGAAGCCATCTATCAAGGTCAAAATCGCCACAGGCCTCCAAAACCAGATGCCCAGACGCAGCAGAACACCGCAAATGTGACAGCTTATCTGGGTGCCAAACGTGGATTGAGGCTCTGGAACTTTCGAGGACCATGTCCCCAACCAAAGTTGTGCCGATCATTGTACCTAGACTGGTTTTGAAGCGTTCCCGGACACTGTTTGTATTTAGCTTACCCTCCAACTACTGAGTTATGCCGTGCCGAGTAGCTTACTATTAGGAAAAGGAGTTTCACACGACTTCACATCTTTTTGTGTTCAGTTCATGAACAGTCCCCAGATCGTGTAACCATGGCCATTGTCATCCAGTTTACTGATTTTATGGGAGTATCTAATATCCTGAAGTCCGCATTCTGATCTCTTCATTGCCATTCTCAATTTGTAGAAACCCTTTACATTTCATCGTCAGCCTTACAAGCAGCGTGCTAGATGTTCTCGTAGTTGTCGCCTAACTTCCAGCGTCTAAAGCTCAATGAGGGGATTGATCGCAGACATATTGCCTAAGCCCTGCTGTTGGCTCTGCCAAAGAGGTCACTTCTTACTCCGCTGGAAGCAACGTACCCCAAGGATCGGGTTTGAGCTTGATAACGGAGCTGACATTTTATTCTGATTCGCAACTCAGTCCGTAGTCGATGGCATGGACCAACTGGGTTATTGACCGCCCATTCGTAGCTTGAACTCGGTGTATTCGTAGTAAGAACGGGAAAGTAAAGCCATTTTGAAAGATGAGCTCAAGCGCAAGTATCGTGGAAATGTATTACGACAAAGTCACGTTTAAGATCAGTTCTGAGCCTATTCTTACATCATACCGTCACCTCTTCCCAATCTGACCGGTCATGCATAATCCGGAAAGGCTAGCATGGGTGATGAGCTCTTATGATAACGTATGCAAACATGTATTGGTGCACTTGTCCGCACTGTCCATGACTGTTGAAACAACCCACTTGAGTGCCCTATATCATACAAATCCGTGCTATTGAGTATTTGTTCTGGCTCATCCAGCTAGTTAAGTAACACACTTTGTGTCCGGTTGCGCCCGGAAGACGATAAATATATAACAACATATTACAGGTTTCTTTCACGATCCTTATTCTCTCGTTTGAGATCCTTTCTGGTCAAATGAAGAATTTCGTCGTGACTGGTATCGTTGGTGCTTCGAGCGGCTTCTCATGACACTTTTGATCGAATGTTGACGAGACTCTCAATAGCCAAGAGTCAATCGAATGTCTTTCAGTTTTGAAACCGCTGAGCACGAAGATCACAAAGCCTTAGCATGACACATATGCTATATAAACTGAGCAGCCTTAGCCAGCGAGCTTGATAATATTGTAGTACATTGAAGATGCCTTATGTCTCCACAAAAGTCTGCGAAAGGGAATAATATGCCACGTTGGGAGTAGGAATTGAGGCTGACCTCACAGTTACTTGACGTGTAAGGAATATTGAGAGTATGGGCATCTCCGACATGCGCGCTGAGCCGTCCGCCATATTGTCATGGGCATCAATTGACAAGCATCCTTGAATTAATAACAACACATTCATCATGCTTTGTTTCCATTTGACGCCATGCAACAGTTACAGGCGTGAGCCAGTTAGGCTCGCGAGACGTTGAGAGATGATACGCCCAGCACATCAAAATCCATTCCAAGAATTGAGCGCATGGCTCTATTGTTTATGCTTCGACATGTGACTTCCGTGACATTGCACTTGGTTGGCCTCTCATAACAAAAGCCGCATATCGGATAATGGGACTGGGGCGGTAATGGTGGTATAACCTTAGGAGAGCTCACATCCTTCATGCTCGCCGTGCTGTACGCTGTTACTTACGTTGGCGGAACATGTGTACTCTCACTACGGCAAAGCAACTAGCCGCGTGATGGCAAGCTTCCAGAATACATGACGTAACGACGGGAGTGCAAGGCTCAAGCTATAACGAAATATGGTGGATATAAATAGTAATGATTGATGCCTTCAAAATGATTTCGCATTGACGTAAGACACAACTGTGAGCAAGCCTGGGATTCAAACGAAGTTCTGAGTCTCTCTCGTCCTAGTACCTAGAAATCCACGAAACACCAGATGAAAACAAGAGGGGGTTCTGCGTGTCCATCTTTGGCCTGACGTAACTTGGCATTTTGGGCGTGTAATCCGGGCATCTCCTCTCCCCGTTGAAACGTTTCACACTGTCTACCTCCTAACTCAAGTTCTCATGCTTTATTAGCACAACGTTAGCCATGAGCGACAAGCAAGAAACATTGGCAGCGCTCCGTCTTACAGGTAATTTAATTACAGGGATGCCGACAAAAGCGGGTGTATTGAATGAGACGGACAACTCGCCGTGTCGCTGCACGGCCCATTTCCCCGCATTATTAGGAGCCGATGGCCGAGATCCCTATTCCTAGATCCGGATCTTCCGTGGCGTCCGTGACCTTATTATGACGAGGGTCCGTTCCCTTGCCACTACTTTTTCACGATCCCCTCTTTCCCCTCCCTCTCTCATCAACGTTCATTTCTTCAACACGAAAACAAAACACCGAAAACGCCTTGGTTGGTCGAAGAAGTTTGGATTTCGTCAGGTCCTTCTATCTGCTCTATCATCTAATCGTATCTTGATTTCTTGTCGAGATTTTCATCCATTGCATTCACTCCGATCCTTCTCCCTCTCTTCTTGTCCCGCGGGATCCTGGCAGAAGAACATCGACCGCATGCGTCATTCACGATGCGCATTTTGCGACGGCGAGACCGGTCTCGCTTGACCCAACCGATTCCCGTGACCAAACGGAACAATCAACGCTGACAACACTGCAAAATACCGTCCACTCATTCATCACAATCTGTCAAGAGCCAGCCATTTACTCGGGCTTGGGCAGGACAGCAGGCTTGGTGCCCAGGCCGTTGCGGTTGCGGAAGAAGAGAATACCCTTGCCGGCACCCTCAGCCTCGGCGCTGGGCTCGACCCACTGGCACATGCGGGCGCTGGTGTACATGGCCCGGATGAAGCCCCAAGGGCCATCCTTGACGTCAGCACGGTAGTGCTTGCCCATGATGGGGCGGATGGCGTCGGTGGCCTCGTCGGCGTTGTAGAAGGGAATGGAGCTAACATAGTGGTGAAGGACGTGGGTCTCGATGATGCCGTGGAGGAGATGGCGACCGATGAAGCCCATCTCACGATCGATGGTGGCGGCGGCGCCACGGACAAAGTTCCACTCGTCACCGGTGTAGTGGGGCAGGGTAGGGTCGGTGTGCTGAAGGAAGGTGATGGCAACTAATGGAGCAAGTCAGCAAAGGCGCATATTTCGCATTGATCATGGTCCAAGCGGATCATATCGATCATGATCCAAGTGGATCGGAATGTCACTTACCAAGCCAGTGGTTGACCCAAAGGTAGGGGATGAAGTACCAGACGAGCATGTTCTCAAAGCCAAAGGTCTTGCTGAGGTAGACGAGACCGGCGATGGCCAGGCCGATGCCGATGTCACTCAAGACAATCAGCTTGGCGTCACGGTTCTCGTACAGGGGGCTGCGGGGATCGAAGTGGTTGACACCGCCGCCGAGGCCGTTCTTCTTGCCCTTGCCGCGGCCCTCACGCTGGCGCTCGTGGTAGTTGTGGCCGGTGACGTTGGTCATGAGGTAGTTGGGCCAGCCGACGAGCTGCTGCAGAACCAGCATCATGAGGCTGAAGGCAGGAGTCTCCTCGGTCAACTCAGACAGCTCATGGACGAGCTTGCCCAGGCGAGAAGCCTGCTGCTCGCGGGTTCGGGGGACGAAGACCATGTCGCGCTCCATGTTGCCAGTGGCCTTGTGGTGCTTGCGGTGGGAGATTTGCCAGCTGAAGTAGGGGACGAGGAGAGACGAGTGCAAGAACCAGCCCGTCACATCGTTGATCAAGGTGGAGTCAGAGAAGGCGCCGTGGCCGCACTCGTGGGCTATGACCCAGAGGCCGGTGGCGAAGAGGCCCTGGAGGACGGTGTAGAGAGCCCAGAGGCCGGCGCGAACACCCTTGGAGGGGACGTACTCGGGGGTGACGAAGTTGTAGAAGATGGCAAAGGTGGTGGCCAGGCAGGCGACGTCGCGGAGAATGTAGAGGTAGCCCTTGAAGGCGGAGCGCTTGAAGCAGTGCTTGGGGATGGCATCGTAGATGTCCTTGATGGTGAAGTCGGGAGGGGTGAACTCGTTGCCGTACGTGTCGAAGAGACGGCCGTAGTTGCTGCCGGCCTTGGGCTTAGGAGCGGATTCCGAGGCGAGCGAGGAGAGGGAGGTAGAGGAAGCCGAATGCTGAACAGACTCGGAAGGCGAGACAGCAGCTGAAGCCTCTGAATCGGTGGCAGAAGCCGAAGCGACGTTGCGACGCTGGGCAGGCTTCTGCCGGGGGGCGGCCGAGGTCGAGACGGAGGCCATGGTGGGTTGAGTTGGGGAGGTTTGACAGAGAGGGTGTCAAAGAGGAAAATTGACAGACGAGTAGTCAAACTCGAGCCAATTGGTCCTTGGGAAGGAAGGGGAGAGGATCAGTCAAGCTGAAGAGAGGAAGAAGGGGAGAGTGTCCAGAGGACTGATAGTTAAAAGGGGACGAGGAGGTTGTTAAAGCATGCCCGAGGTGGAGCGGCGGGAGCTATTATGGGATTTCGCTCGGCAATGTTTTGTTGGGGGGGGGGGGGGGGGAAGGTAAGGAGGCCCATCCCATGGATGGACTCGTGGAGCCAGGGTCCAGGGCCGCCCATGCCCGCCTGGAGAGAGTGGGACAGGGCGCGGCAGCGCATTTGGACAGCGGGCAGTTACAGTGGGACAGGGTACCTACAGCGGACTGCGGCCACTGCGGCCACAGCGGCGCACCCACCGGGACGACGACCGCTCTTCGCATTCAACCCGCCTAGGGAAGAAAAATCAAGGAATCAGGGATGCGAGACCGAGACATGGCGGCGGGCGATCAACGCCAGGCGCTGCACGTTTCGAATCGGGCCAAGGAGCGACAATGCATCCTTGAGAGCATGGTAACTGGTGGTCGTTCACTGTTCTCCTTCTCCTTTTGACCCTGTCTCTTCAAGGGTGAGGGTCCCCGTCGCCACCACTAGAGGCCGCTCGAAAGGAAGACTGACATGACTTCCCTGCTACCCAAGACAAAACCTCGAATCCGACCACCACGAACCTAGCAAAAAGAAAATACAGACGAGGGAAGAAAAGTCCCGGAGCGACGCTAGAAAACGGGTCCCCTTGTCTTTGGAAAAAAAAAAAAAAAGAGGGTGGCACTCTGCAAGTCTGTACACGGGTCGTACACCGGTTATGGTATCCGGCCAGCAGCAAGTGACGGCAGCCACTGAACGCGGAGCAAAGCCGGCCATGTTTCACAACGCCTCGAAGACGAGACCTGTGGAGAGGCGGAGAGGACCATAAAGAAGAGGCATGTACAGTATGTCATGTCGATACATATCCATACCCTTCTCTACTCGCGTCGACTCACTCGACGGCTGAAGGCAATGGAATGACGAATCTCTGATAGGATCCCCGGGTGCTTCTACATGTACCGGTACCGTCTCATCCACCTGCAGTGCCCCCATTCCTGCTTCAGTCGTTCGTTTCTTCTCTCGATGCCGCGTCTCCAGGATCCCGAAAATGCTTGGATGTATATGCCGAGCGCGGCCATATGGCTTATACCCCTCTCCCGCCCCAGACAGCGACCCAACGAGCAGGTTGCAAGTGGCACGATGCTCCAGGACTGTTCTCGAGGAGTTCCCCGCCATGGCGCCAACACAAGGCAATGGACCAGGAAGAAGATTCAAGGACTTCGATCCTGCACGTTTTCTACACTGGCCGGCCTGGGTTCTGTAATGCAGTACTCGTGGGACCGTGGCCTATGTACCGCCCCGTAGCTCACTGTACATCAACATCCCCCCTTCACGACACACACGGCTTTTCTCATCAGCTGCATGGCGTCCGTCAGCTTTCAAGCAAGCCCGCCCCCTCTGCGGCCTCACCGCCTGCTCTATGTATTACACTTGTTCGTGTGGAGAGCTTGTGGTGCAGAAGGGACAGAGCAGTGGTCGGACGGCATGGCGGGTTGACGCACGAGATTGGCCCGGGCCCCGCAATCCCTTGCCTCCCATGGCCCATAAGACTAAGTTGCGTGCGCCCTTTTAGCAGAAAAGAGGCCAAGAGGGCGGCCGGGCTGGCTGCTGGCTACTGCGTGTCTTGGGGCGGGGACTCCAGTTGGCCGCCAAGCGGTGCCCCCGAGTCGGGCTTGCTTGCTTGGCTAGCTAGCTAGGGCTGGAGATCATCGACATGTGAATCACCTCGTTCGACAGCCACGGGGCAAATCGGAGACGGGGAGTGGGAAAGCGGGACGAGAAGGCCCAAGCCCGTTCAAGGCCCCATGCCCGAAAGCCACCTCTCCCCCCCAGGCTTTTTGCCATGATAGAGGAGACGAGATGGGGCTTGTCTCTGGTGTCCATGACTGAGGCGAATTGCACTCGAGGCCATTGGCTCTCACCGAGCCTCAGCACACGGACGAGAAGGCGGCACTGTAGAAGTGTAAGGAAGAAGCGATTTGCGTGTGGCGTGCTGTAGGTTGGAGACGATAAAGGATAGCTGATAGATAAGATTCCAGACCGGCGCAGGCTTCACAATCACATGTGGGTGGGCATTGCATTCGAATACCTACCTTCTCAAGACGAAAGGGTTGAACAATGACCGCCTCATCCCGCAATAGCCTTGCTGCACTGTGTCTTGTCGCTGCATCATTCCGTCATGTGCCTCGTGCCCATGGAGGATGAGGCAGCATCTCGATGACCACATGGCTCGTGGTATCATGACTCTTGGATAGCACAATGGCACAAGGGAATGTGATGATGATGTGGGACAGCAGCCAAGTGCAGTCGATCAAAGAGGGGTGGGATAAGACCACATGTCAGAGAATTAGGAAAAATGCCGAGGCGCAATTTTTGATTTTCGGTCTCTGCATCAATTGGATGGGTTGCGGTGCCTGATCTCGAGACGAGTAGTCGACACAAGCGTGAAGAATATCTCGGTACCAGCTTCCCAGCTTCCCAGCTTCCCTCCCCTTCACTGGGAAAATCCAGGTACGTACCCCTCGACAATTGTCCAGATCGGGTACGGACATGGATCCCGTCAGGGTCCAGCAAGATTCGCGCAGTTCTTCCGCCCGGGGGGGGGACACTTTTTTTTTTTTTTTTTTCTGTTGGGGAAATTTTTATGTTGAGCGGGTCCTCTATTCTCTTCAGGGTTCTTGGTGGCCACGGCCCAAGGGTTCGAAAGAAGCCGGGCTAGGTGGGGGTCTCTATTTTTTTCGGTTCCGACTTTTGGACCGCGCCTCTGATCTGATACAGTTGTGATGCCTGTACGCACCGTGTTACGGGATCCTCGCAGGGCTATTGTGCCACTCACGGCTGTCAAGCGCACAGTACGCCGGTGAATGCACACTGAGAAGCAGAGTGGACACGAGTCAAATCGCCGGGCAAAGCACACCAGCAAATGACGCCGCCTCCTATCAGATGCTCCATCGCAGGCTACCAATGTTTGGGCGATGGATGGGAACAGAATTGCAACATAGGCCTAACATCCAGTGCTAAAAGGCAGCTTATTGCGGACAAGGTTCAGGCTATGGTTCAGGCCATGGCATCCTTATCATTCAAACAACCCACCATTGATTGGTTATAGTTGACACGCAAAGGACGCACCTCTCTTGGGTCTCTCTCTCTTTCTTCATGTCCACTTCTGTCACCTCCGTGTCCTCCCCTGGTCTGTTCTCTTGGCTGTGCAGTCTCCCCCAGACCAGGTTGTAAAGCTCCGCTTCCAGCCCCCTAACGTGGCACGGTTCCGGTTCCAGTACAACATGACAATCCCCAGCACCCTTTCTATGAAGTACGTATCATCTAATTAGCCTGCCTTCTTCCACTTCTTGACCTGTTCTCCTTCTCGCCGTATTCCTGCTCCGCTGCGGAGGTCCGTGACCCACCCCGCCTTCCAGCTCCTGCCGAACCCTGGCGCTTGTCCGGCCGCTGTCTCGCAGAGCCGCTTCCAGGTCAGGTCATGGTGGTTCGAGAAACTCCCAACAACACGGACGAGATGTCATTTATCTTGAGTCTTGTACTGGTTCATTACCCTACATCTCCGATCTATCAGGTACCTATCGTTCGTGACATGCCACTTTCTTGCACTGCCGTGCTGGCTGGGCATGGATTCTTCATCAACCGCCAGGGACCAAACTTCCTTACTCATCTCGGGACTTGTCGAGATCCTTTTGTTGGGGCAAACCAGGAAGCCGGCAATTCGTTATGAGAAAGCAACAGAACAATCAGTCCGCCGTATTCGTACCTGTCCGACACAATCCCGAGAGCAAATCGTTCCATGGAGCACTTCTGACCCTGCATCCGTCCTGTCCCAATGAGGCTGCATGTGTTCTCGTAGCTGTAAGCAAGAACAACAATCGAATGGACAACATCTCCAGACCTTCCGCGAATAAGCCGGTCAACCGTATATGCGCCCCTGAAGGATTGTTACCAATGACGGCGTAGTTGGGCCTGTCGGACGTCCTTGAGTGCCTGAAATATCATAACTTCTCTTTCCGCCGGTTTCATGGCTTGAAAGTCGACAGTGCTTTCCCGAAACCTCGATGGATTGGGCGATCGCACGGGTTGCCTGTTCCAATCCTGTCGGCCCATCCTACTCTGATGGTTCTGGTGCGGTGTGCGCCAGAACGAGCCGCTGGTCGAGTTATGTGAGCCACTGGTCGAGTCGTTTCGGTGCCTAGAGTTGTTGTAGTTCTTCCAAACACGATGACCTTTTGGTGTCTCTGGCCATCTTGGAGTATGGTACTTTCGATGATGGTTAGCCGTCGGCGCACGCTGCTGAGTTGACTCGGGTCGCCTCTCTCTCGAATCTGTGTCTTCGAAATCAATCCTTGAGCCTGCCCATTGGGTTGACACCATATCTCGACGCTGTGGTTTTTCGTTTCCATAATGCGTTCCAGGCCTGCCGCTGTTGCGAGCTGGAGATTTCGGATTCGGCGTGGCCATAACGCCCCGACTCTGCGTGTTTTTGCTAGCATAGGGGGCTCTGATCTTGCCGCTGTCTGGGACTGGGAAGCTTTCGTTCGCTGTGGCTATTGAATTTTGATCCTCATTCCCATGAGGCGCTTTGGGCTTGTCCCTATTGCGGATCGGAAAGCTGAAACTAACCTTGTCCCAGCTCCATGCCGTCTCATTCCCATGCGGTGCCTTTGAAATGCCGCTACCGCGAGCTGGGGAGTTGGCCATCGGTGTCGCCATGATAATCTGACTAGGCTTCCCGGAACCTGGACTGTCTATAGCGTCCTCACTCTGCGCGGGCTCATTCCCATGAGGCTCCTCTGATTCGTCGTGGTTGGGAGCTGGAGAACTGGCATCTGGTGTGGCCATCACATCCAGACTAGGCTTATTGGAGCTTTTCAGCTTCTTCGACCGCCTGATGCGTTCACCCCCGCTGCGTGCTGGAGATCCGAGATTCAATGCAGCAACAGCTAGTGTCTCTGGCTGGCCATGGTGCTCAGAGTCGGGCGAGGTGAGGTCAATGGGCGGCTCAAAAGAAGCCGAGCTTGAGAAAGTGCCACCCCTCTTGCGTTTGTTGGCCTTTGGACTCGATTGTTGAGTGCTAATATCGCCTACTGCTTTCTTCTTGGGTGTTCGTTCCTTCTTCCGATTCTTGCTCGGTGTATCAATTGGTTCCCCATTGAATAGATCGTCATCAAGTAGCTGCCGCTGCTTCTCTGCCTCGTCATCCCGTAGAGCTTGCCGGTACATCTTCCCGAACTCTTCCAGTCGCTTTCGAACTTCAGGCGAGACTTCTGGAGTCCGGACCTCAATAGTGGGAAAGACTGTCTCGCTCTACGATCGGCCGATTTCACTATCAGTGTCTTGCGTGTCTCCCCTAAGCTCGAGCTCGGGTTCAGGCTCATAAATAGCTTCTCCGTTAATGTTTTTGCGGTCCATGTGCCCACGAATGATTTTCTCCAAACTAGGCCGGATTTTCACCATCAAGGACATGATGGCCTCGGACTCCCGGACCTCGAAGGCTCTGCGGCCGCCCAGCTTAATCACATCGTGCAGGTGTCCAAAGGTCTTGGTGTACTCGTTGTCGTTGTCATTTCCCTTGCGTGACCCGTCCCGGCAGCGCGTGTCGAAGGTATCTCTCCGCTTCTGTAAAGTAGCGTTGATCCAGTCGTAGAGCTCATTGTGTACATATGACAGCACCCTGGTCTCCACTGCCGTCCAGATGCTCGCCTGGAAATACCCCTTGTGGATGGTGGTGAACCGTTGAACCCAGATCTCATTCCAGCCATCAACGGCGATGTCGAAGTCTATGTGTGACTCCCGTGGCGGGGGCAACGCGCACTCCCGGAGCGCCTTTCGGCGCCCTTCGCACCAAGCGGACACAGACAACCTGAGATGCTTGTAGTCGGTGAATTTTCTCCGAACAGTTGGTTCAATTCGCTGCAGGATGGCAGCCCAAAACGTCTCTTCTGTGTGATTCGACATCTCTGGCAGACCGAAGTAATCTTTTCGGGATCCAATGCACAATTTGAGAATCACGGTCCTTTCAAAAATGGTCGGTAGGCGACTAGAAGGCGATTCAACGGTGATCGGTTGTCGCACAACCAAGGGCGGCACGTCTCCTCGTTGGGAACGATGGGGGACTTCATCCCACTAAGTGTCTAGTTAGCAAGTGAGGCTTTGGAGTTGATGAGAAGTACAAACATTTGTGATCTTCGCAAGAGGCTCTTTCTCGAGGTTCTTGGCTTCCTCGGCCATGTTGTGGCCATCGGAGGCTGTCACCGATGCCCGTGCTGGTGACTTCGAAGCGTCTTTGTCCTTTCGCTTCGATTTCTTCCTCTCCTTTCCGGAGTTTTCTGGTTCCTCGCTGAATTCACGGCGATCCGAGGTCGACATCGATGACTTGGTTGGGGACTTTGACTTGTCCTTTCGTTTTTCTCTCTCCTTCTCCTTTTTCTTTTTCTTCGTCTCCTTCTTCTCCGGATTCATTGGTTCTTCGACTATGTCGTTGAGTCCCGAGGCTGGCAGCGAGACTTGGGTCGATGACATTAAATCATCGTCGTCCTTCCGCCTTTTCTTTTCTCTTTCAATGGCTTTGCGAATCCCATTGGGGGTTTCGACAACCATGCCGCTGCCTCGCCGCAGCGATGCCCCTCGGTAGTTGCCCTGAGAGCGCGCGAGAGAATCGTCGTGCACCCCTGTGCCTCTAATGGCAGATGAATTCGGTGGTTTGCCTTGTGTATTCTGGGCGTGGGAATGGGAGGCAGACAAGACATCGCTGGCGCTGGTTGCGACAACAGCTGCGGGCTGGCCTTGGGAGACACGGGCTTGATCCGTCACACGCAACGGCACCAGCCTGCCCCCATTGGAAGGCAACTTTGGAGTTGGAGTGTCCGCCATTTGAGTAAGAGCATCGTCGACCCAAGAAAAGGCGGATGCTTCTCGATCGTCTGTCGAAGGCGCCAAGGGGGAGGAGGGAGCCTCGAAATCCGAAAAAGGACGATGGGTGAATTCAATCGAGTCTCGCTGTTTGGAATGTTTCTTCGGTTTGGATGATGGAGGAGTCTTCATCCTAGGTAATTCAAGCTTGGGGTGGCCAAGGCCATGTGATGAGGTTGCGTTGAAGCAAAGGTGTGTTGCGGAATGGTGAGAAGGTGAGGTTCACCTGCAGCGGAGCAACGCGCTCGTGTGAGAAAAACGCGGGTGGTCTTTTTCCCGTGCCTCAACGGCGCGTCGGGCTGCATATGGCCAGCTGCAAACCGTTATTGGCCTTTTATGAACTTATCCGAGGCCATGCTGAGAACCATGTCAAGGCTTGAGCGTTGTTGTACTCCTTGACAGATGTTGAACAATTCGGCATGGCCCCACGGCATAAGACTGCCGGGCTGTAGAAACACTCATGGTGGGAATCATGAATCCGTGAGGGGTATTTAGTTTCTTCGGGAACTCAAACAGCTAAATGGTTGCATCAATCATGTTGAGTTGATTGCATGACACAGATTGATGAAAGGGGTTGTGTTTGGCACAAGCCCACCTGCCACCCAGCGACCTAGACGTTAACAAGCAGACAACTTATCAATCACGGCACCCATGGACAACGAGAATAGAAATTTGATAAGGCGAGGACTGATCGAGTGTTGTGGCCAGTCCAAAAGAGTGAAGAAGACGGTATGTGCTGGGACGGATATATGTCGAAATTTGCTGTGATTGCCCCTTTCGAGACGAGAGACCAACGGAAAGACAAGAAGGTCAAGAATAAACACATAGAACTAGCCTAAACGCCAAAAGCTGCTCGATTCACAACTCCCAAAATCATCAATTGCTCCGAGCCTTCATACCATTGTAGAAATTTCCTTCACTCGCAGCTCACCACGACACCAGCTTACCCTCGGTGTCGACAACCTGCCGTAGACGCTGCGGCATAAAATCAACCCAGACGTTGATACGTTCCTGGTCGAGGCCGGCCCAAGCGTCGCGCACCATCTGGCGGAGCGTCTCATCGTCCCAGTCCTTGGGCACGTCGACGGTCCACTGCTTCCGGACCGGCCAGAGCGAGTCGAGCGGGCTCAGGTCCGGGCTCTCGCCGCAGTTGAAGTGGCAGCGCAGCCCGTTGTCCTCCTTCCACTGCTGCACCATGTTTATCTTGCTGGCGCTGCCGTGCGCGAACGAGTCGGCATCCTCTTCCAGGATAAAGGCCTGAGCGCCGAGGTCGGCGACCCACGGCTTGACCACCTTGTTGAGGATCTTGTCGCGATACTCGGGCATGGTCATGACACCCATGCAGTTGGGATTCGTCGTCTCCTCGTAAAAGACGAGCTCGCTCTTGAAGCCGTACCCCACGGCAGCCCAGGCGTGAGTCTTCTTGACGTCGCGCGGCCAGTTTGCGTCGGGCTGAGGCGCACACGTCGAGCAAAACTTCTCGCCGGCCCTAGGCATCAGGCGCATCTTGCCATCTAGGCCGAAGCCAAAGTGTAGCTCACCGCTAAAGCGCACATGGCGCCAGTCATGCGGCTGGGGATGAGCCTCAAGCATGCGGCGGGCGTACTCGGTGCGCTTCTCCCTAGCCTTCTTGTGCACCCAGCAGCGCGAGCACCCCAGGCAGCGGCGGTAGCCGAGGGTGCCCATGGTGCGGTGCAATGTACGTGGGTTGCATTCCATCTCAACGCCGGCCTCCTTGGCGAGCCCACTCCAGTTGAGGTTGACGGCCTCGTACCGCTCATCCCATAGGATGCTCTCCATCTTCTGCTGGTCGTCTTCGGAGATCTTGCTGGGCCTACCGCGCGTCTCTTCCCACTCGGGATCGTTGCGCTTCGAGGCAGGAATGTTTAAGGCCGCGTAGCCCTGGGACCGAGACAGGTCAAAGTGCCGAAAGATAGCCGACTTGTTGACCGGTAGACCCTGGGACTCGAGGTAGGAAATGGTGCCCCGGACCATGGCCTTCTTGGGGGTGTCGCCATGCTTGTACCCGGAAGGCATCTTGACAGTAAGACTAACTGGGCAGTCCGTTTCCGATGGCCGGCTCCGGGTTTCGGTCTCCCGTATCCCGCGTCCCGTGTGCCGTCTCGGCAGGTTTCCACCGGTCGGTGGAGAGGATCGTATAAGACGGCCGTGGTGGGTGGTTGGTTCTTTTTGTCTGCTTGCTGGGCCTGCTGACCTAGAGCAACACGAAGGGTGGGCGGGGGTGCCGACTGACTCGGACTCACGTGACTGGATCGGCACCTTTCAACCCACCATCCAAGGGGTGGCAGAAAAACACCACACACGAGAGAGAATCACCATACTCTGCACCCTTAGTATTAGTTTAGTAAATCTAATGTAGAATGATAATTAAAGCTATATACAGTTTGCTTATGATGTTTTTTATTTATACTTTATATTCTACTTTATTAATAATTTAGCTATTATAATTTTCTTCTTCTTTGATAGCTGTCGTTGATGTGTGCAGTACTTTCCATGTCCCGGAAGCCAACTTCAGTGCCCCAATTGGCAGGCAAGTCGACAACAACCAAAGCCACACAAACTGGAATGATCCATTGCCAGGGCATCCGTTCCAAGTACCTGTACCCCTTGCATACGTCGGCACCAAGCTATGACGAGGCGTTTCAGATTCATCACGTCACAAGGCTGAGACATTCTCATCCCAGGTTTCACTTTGTCTCTATATATCTTGCATGAAAGGCACTCCTGATACGTGCGAGAACTGGACCCTTTTGTTCTAGAAGTCTACTAGTTGTTGGGATAATTCAGTCACTAAAGAGCTCGCGCTTGGGTGTGTAGAATGAATCTAGATTTCTGATTCAAGCGGTTGTCCATCCATATTTTTGGATGATAATACAATTACGAAGTTAAAATAACCCACTCCCATCTCCTCCCTTTCCGTCCATCAAACACCTCTATACAAGAGAGCCGCTCCTCTGCTCGAGTTTCCCAAGATGTCGCCCCAGCATCAAACGCCGAGAAATGGAGCCGCGTATGTCCTCGTCTATACCAAATATACATGTCTGCCCCAAAGGGACGTAAATACCATCCACCTATGTAATCGCCATCGAAAATGTGCCTTCAACATTATAAATCGGCTGCCGTTGTCTGCTCTAGACAGGCTGCCTAAGCCTTGCCGGCATCACGAACCGACATCATGAACCGGTCTTCCGCACCGACCTCGCCAGCGGGTCTCGCAGATCGCACGTTGGCATTCTGCACCAAGAGGACGGCCTTCACTTCCGCGGCCGTCTTGGTGCCGAGCAGAGTCATTTCCCTGCTCAATAAAAAGGCCACAGCAGCTCGAACCATAAGGCCATCTCCCTCAAAGACGTATACGTCCCATAGCCTTGCAGCCTCGTCGATAGCCAGTTGAGCGGTGAACATGCTCGTGAAAATATTGCGAAGGTAAGCCTCCAGAGTGGTTGGATCAACATTCATGGTGAGATGATGGTGCAGCGTAGGGGATTTGAGGGCCAGCGTTTGCAGCACCAGATTGCAGGCCGAGGACTGCGCTCCTGGATCCGATGCGTAGAAGGATAGCGGTAACGGTCGGTTCAGAACGTTGCAAAGCGCAACAAACGCTGCCGCGGGAGTTGGCAAGTTAAGGAGAAACAGGGCGGCAATTGTCTGGCAACTGGTTAGTTCCACGTACACAAATGAGTTCGTCCACACTTACGTTGCAGCCGAAGACGTAGCCAATGTCACTTCGATACATGGCATACGCGCTCAACACGTCGACCAAGCTCTGGTTTAGCGGCCCGTTCACTTCAAAAAGGCGGAGGTCTTTCCAGGTCCGTTCGGAAGCGTCGTTGCGAATTTCTCGGAACCACTTGGCCTTTCGTACGTCGTCCGCGTCGCCTTTATCGTCGTTGACTCTAGCCTCCACCTCCTTGGCCCTTGATAGCGCCGCTTCAAATGACGCTTCGGTGAGGCCCAACTCATTACCAATGGCTCGTGGCCACACAACTCCTCGGCATCGAGGCGCGACACCCTTCCACCACAATTCTCTCGTCCTGCGCTCGCGGATGGCCTCGTTCCAGCGGGGTATCACATCCCGTTCCCAGATATGCATCAGATTGTCTGCGGTGACGTCACGGCCCTCGACCTTGGCCTTGCGATTAACTTCCCGGCGCTCCTCGGCTCGGGCGCTTGCGGCCATCATCTTCTGGTATTCCTTCAAGTGCCGTTTTTCCTCGGCTGGATCCTTAGGTGGCAGCCAAGAGGGTCGAGTGCGGCTCAAGACAGCCTCCTTCTCTCTGGAAACGGGAAGGGGATCAATCATGATGTTGGTTTTCTGGAGTGGCGGAAGTTCTGGCGTGGATTTGATCCGCTCCCTCTTGTCGTAGGAGTTATCTACCGATCTCCGGCGACTCGAGTTCCAGGTGTTGGGCCGAGCTCCATTGGGTCGCTTATGTTGGGCTTCGTCTATCTCATCCGCATGCTCTTCTAGCTTCTCGGTTAGAGCTTTGGCTTCGGCATTGAGTTCGGCCAAGGCGGCATTCCAGCTGTGGGCGCGAGGTTTGGCAGGGCTGCGAGGGGAAGCATCGCTCTTCCAGGAAGGAGACCGGAGAGATCCCTGGGCCTGAGCGACGGCCGGCGTTCCGTTGCCAATGCTTCGGACGCGTTCTTTGGGAGCTCGGTCGGGGGATGGTGATATGGATTGGGTTCGGCTGCTAGGAGAGCGATCCTGTGGTGGCCGTGGGGAGATGGGGACATTGTCCAGGAACAGACCGTCGGGAATGTCGTCACCGTCATCTTCATCGCACTCTCGTTCCAGGTCCGCAAAAGACTTGCGTTCGCGGGTCGTCTGCCAACTGCCACGTCGAGGCTTCGCGGGATGGCTCGGGTCTAGCGGGTTGAGCGAGTATCCAGGGCTTGGGGTTCGTCGTCGCGGAAAGGGAAGGGATGGCATGGAGGGGCTGGTCAAAACCTTGGGGCGAGTGGCTGAAAGAGGCTCGGTGAGTGCGCTGAGGTTGGTGCTTCGAGGATTGGAGGAATAGACATTGGTCTTGATGGCCGGATAGGGCGGGCGGGCTTTGGAAGCAGTTCGGCCAGCTGCGAGTGTTCGACCTGAAGGTGGCGCCTTGACTGATAACGAACGAATGTTGACCTCGGATGAACTTTTCAGGGTAACGGTGTCGTTGTCGTCATCGAGGCCAATGTCTTCGAAGTGGCCGACGTCGGCCAGGACGCTGCCATCGTCGCTGTTGAAGGACTGGAAAGAGGAGGATTTCGAACTCTTGGAGGCCGTCATCCCTGGGGGTGACTCGGGACTAGGGATGACGATATCAAGGTCACGAGCGCGAATCATTGTCGCATGACAAGCAGACAAAGGCGACGGCGGGAGGACGAGAGGATGTCGTCGTCTCGCGCGAAGATGGTGGAGTTGCGTGACTTGGGGTTGTCTTGTGTGTTGATCCGTCTGTTGTATCGGTCAAGACGTCTCATGCGGTGTAGTCTTATGTCGTTCGGAGGGGCGTGAGCAGGCTGTGCAGGGTCGATGGTTGTTGCTGGGTTGGAGCTTGGGCTGGTTGATGAAGGAGTCGTTTCAAGATTGCCAGGGTCAAGGCTCAGGCCCAGAGTTAGTCAGGGCGGGGAGATCCGTAATAGGAACGATAGTGAAGCGAGATGAAATCGTGCTTGGTAGCGAGAGTACTGGCAGAGCGGAAAGGGAAGCAAGCATGTGCAAGGCGCAAGAGGGGACGGGACGAATCGATCAACGACGGAATGGAGTCGAAACTGGTCTCGAGAATAGTCGGGTGGTTGCTGACGTCGTTGCTGCACTGAACCAACGACGGAACGACGGGGAGGCGCAGCGGCGGATGAGGGATAAGGGCTGGTAATATTGCGGAAGAAGAGCGAGAGAGCAAGAGAGCGAGAAAGCGAGAGAATTGAGGACCCAAAGAAACGAGGGATTGGGATCCAGGCGCGGTAGGATAACAAGCAAGTGTGTAGTCTCAGTGTAATAAGAAATGCGGTCGAGGGTCAAAAACAAGGACGATGAAGACGAGAGGCAAAAGCGAGAGCGAATGATGACGATGGCAAGGAGGCGGCGGACCAGCAAACCAGAGCCAGCGCCAGCACACACACTCACATCCACACTGGCACCCACACTGGCACCCACACTGACACCCACACGCTCGCTCTTTCCCTCCCTCCTCTCTAACTTAGCCCGGGCACACCAACGCAACGCCCATCCCACGCTCCTGCGCCGCCAGCGCCGCCCAGTAAAACGGCCGACCAGCGCCCAGCGCCCAGCGAACAGGAAAGAGCGTCCAATCCAACCCAAACCCAGACAAGGAGGAGCCATGTTAACCCAAAAGAGCATGGCGCACGCACGCATCACACAAGCAAGACAAGCACCTAACTAATCCTTCGGGGTATTATGTACCTGCGCACCGCCTGTGTGCGGGAGAGCGACTTGAGCACAAATTTTGCCCACCAACCCGGCCGGTCGCATGGCCTTATCGAGTCAAGCCATTTCACAGGGGAGCGTGGAGGGGCGGGTACAGTGCATAGCCGCGCGTGGACCGTGTGCTGCAGCTCAAAATGCGCGGTGGCGCACAGTGCCCGCAGAACTGAGACCCCTGGCGCCTGTAATCTCGGCCGCATATGCGCGTCTAATCATCCTCTACAGCGAATCACATTTCAGGGTCGACAGGAGACGTGAACCATGCCCGAGTACGTGGAAGTACGTACTGCCATATCATCGGCTTGTTGGTCTGCGTGACGGGATGGGCGAAGTCGAATGCAATAGCTTATTTGCCTGGTCGTCTCCTCCTTTCTTTTACATAGTAATTACAGAGTAGCACACCCGTACATAAAGGCGTCCCACTGCATTCCCTGCACAGCATTGCCACTGAGGCTTCCTTTTTGGAAATAAAATTGTGTCTGACAGATATCAAAGCGAATCCCTGAATGGCGGTAACGAGTCTATCCCTTCCCCTGTCGCCATTTTCTCGTCAACACTACGCAATCGCCACGCCAAGCGATCGCCCAATCCAACGTCAACATCAATATGCCAACAGCAATTGGCAAGTGCCGGCGGTGTATATTGTGCACAATCTGGAGTCGGTTATCGGCCAAGGCTGGTGCCAACACCACTCCGGAGTCTCCGATTCTTCGTCACCTCGTGCATCTTTGCAACTAGGTCATCTTGGTTCTCAGACCCCGATGACGAGTCCTCATCGTCTGTCTCGCCCGCGCCCCAAAGCTTGAGTGCCTCAACCCCTTCCAGCTTCATCGGCGGCTTCATGTCTCGATTCTTTGACTTTGGTGCCAGGTCTCGTCGGTTTTCCATACTCTCCTTGATAAAGTCGTTAAGTGACTGCTTCTTCATCGTGAATAACGGCACACTCGATCCTGCTAAGTGAGAGTACCTCATCATAAGGTTGTACCAGAAGTTGCCGTACTGTTTGTCCGTCTTGATTCCCCGATACAGGAGTTCTGCTTCCATCGCTCTCGAGGCCGCATCTGACCGAATAACTGGAAGACTCCAATCGGTGTCCCATTTATACTTCCTCCGGCCTCGGTTGTTAAATCCTTTCCCCGCGGCGATCTTCTGCTCAAGCCGAGCAATTGTGGGCTTGATCGCGTGCTCAGACACTCCATCTCGAATTATAATCGGATTAAAGTTCCGTGCGTCAAGTGCCCATTTTTTAGGTGGCGTCCGTTCACGCTGTTCTCTGGGTCTGTTGAAGCTCTTGGTAGTCTCGACTTCGGCCCGCTTCGTATGTTCCAATGGATCTGAAGCGCCCGGTTCGGACTTGATCCTTATTCTCGAGGGCGTATCTATGCTGTAGTGATCGTCGTCCGTTTCATCCAACTCGTCGGAGGAAATGGCAAGTGCAACAGAATTCTTCTGCTCCAGTGGATCTGAAGAGCCCGGTTCGAACTTGATTCGAATTCTTGAAGGTGTATCTATGCTCTCATCGTCCGTGTCATCCGACTCGTCCGAGGATATAACATGAGGAACAGGGTTCGATAGTGTCTGGTTATTCTCTACCCAAAGGCCAGTTAGTGCCATAACTGCTTATATTAGACGCGTCGAATACTTACTCTGGTCGGCACATCCCTTGCTCTCAATTCGAGCTTGAATACCCTGAGAATTCTGCCTGCGACCAGGGCTCCGGGTTGTCTTCGAGAGTCTTGGAGACCAATGCTTGGTCTTTTTCACGCTCGCTGTCAAGGCAGTCAGAGCAAGTTTTTTCAATGCATTGCCGAACTTCTTCTTGGACGCCTTTTTCTTGGAGGCAGAGGCCCTGATTGACTTGGCCTGCCTCTTAGTGTGCTGGATCCTCTCAGTCGGTGACGAGATAGCATGCTCATCCATATGTGAGACACTAATGGACGAAGTCGAGATGCCCTTTACAGAATGCCGAGGCCATGTTTTTGGTGCTTTGAGAATACTCTTCAAACCTACTAACGAAATGCTCCCACTGCTTGGTAGGGGTCTGAGGGCTGGCATGGGCACACTCTCCTCGGTGCCAAGTTCATCTGAGAGCTCAAAGTGTGAGTCCTCCCGATGACGGGGCCCATCCCAAGAGCCGTACGGGCTGTTGAAACTGCGGATTGATGCCAAGGGCTGATGAGAGGGCGGCGGTGATGATTTGATGTTGACACCCTCGTCAGAGCCATCATCAGACCCGTTGTAGGAAACTGGGGGCGACCAAGCAATGTTGCTTTGGTATTCCAGTTTGACTTTGGCATTGTCCTCTTCGTAGTCGGACGCGTCTTGACCCAAATCTTCTTCATTGCAGAATGACTTGAAAGGAGGGACGGTTTTGGCATCGCGAAGCCCCGGTGATTTTTCTCTCTTGACGAATGTGACATCATCTTCGCTTTCGGATTCAGATACATCTTGCATCGCTACATCCATCTTACTCGACGAATTGAAAAGAGGGGGAAATTCCTCCTCGACAGGACTCGATACTGGCTTGTGGGGCAGTTTACACGGTGCAGGGCGGTCGTCATATCGGACTAGGCTCACAAAGTCATCCGAAGGAGATGACGGTGGCTCCATCTCGAGAGCTTCCTCTCGGTGCAGCTTCTGCTTGCTCCGGGGGGGGTCAGATCGACCTGGGTCCTTGCGTTGGGTGGTGTTCCGGTTGTGTTGCGAAGCCTCGCTGGCATCCTAAGCCACGGAGGCGACAGTCTTGCGGGCGTCTTGTCCCTTGGCATTGCGTGCCGAGTGAATCAGATGGACTGGCGAACAGCCGTGAATCGGATCGACCATGGAGTTGTTGCGAGTATGGTTCAGTGACGGTCTCGTCGTGGTGGCGGGCTGAGCTAACATGGACTTGACATTCGGGCAGTCGGGAGAAGGCTGTGATGGCGGGACAGAGAGGTTTCTTTTCGGGGTAGCCAATGACTTCTTGTTAGTCTTGGTCTCCTTCACGGGGCCTCTACTATTCGCATCTCTCTTGTTGGAGGGTGTAGCAACACCTGGGGCTCGTTTCTTTGGAGTGCTGACGGCATAGAGGATCTGGCAATCCGAATCATAACCATCCGCCGAAGTCTGCCCAACGATGGCAGCAGCAGCAAGTCCAGCGCCGGGATTCCCAATTCGTCTCTTCTTGGGTGTTGGTTTCGTGTCCTGGTTATGAGGACGTCGCTTGGGAGTGGTTTGACCATTTTCGACGATGAAACAATCGGGGTCTGATTTCTTGGATGTCGCCTGTGCTGGGCTGGCCTGTTGGGATCCGACTTGCTGCATGTATTTGGCCTTCACACAAGGCTTCACAGAGGGCCGAGCTTGCTGCGATGAAGAGCCGTTTGTATCCGAAACATCAGAGCTCGAAAGAACGATAGGTGTGTTTGCACGAGGGGTCGACGCTGCTGCATGAGATGGCTTTGTGGTAGGTCCAAGAGCGGCCGGATTCTGTCGGCTGGCTGGCTTTTGCTTCGCGGGAGCTCTTGTTGGGACTTCTAGAGAAGCTGCCTGGGTCTTTGCTCGCTTGGCTGGTAGAGACTTGGAAGTCGATGTGGTCCTCCGTTTGCGCTTGTTTGTAGAAACCACATTGGCGCTGTAGATCATGACATCCGAACTGCGATCGCTTTCGTCGTCAGACGAGAGCTGTATGGGAGTGAAAGGGGACGTGCCGAGGGGGGCATTGATGAGCTCTTGTGGTGTTCGCTGATTCGGGGGGCCAGCAGCTTGCGTGCCTCGGTTTGGGGGTGTTTCTAGGACTTTCTCATCGACACAGCCGATGTTCTTGGGCGTTGCTTCCCGCGAGCGACTTACCCCCGATGGCGGTGTCGAAGGGATGGAAAGAAAGGAAGCAGCGGAGGGAGGGGTTTGTTGGGGCAGATCAGATTTGGCAATACCAGCTTGGGGGACATTTCGAGGCACATTTCGAGGCAATGTCTCTACGGCCGGCTCAAGACGTTGTTGACCCTTTTTGGAAGAGGCACCTCGATTTCGATTGCGATTCGCAGAGTTTGGAGGAGGGGCGGACCTAGAGCGTCTGGAAGTCGGCGCCTCAGAGGCCGATTCGGCAGGCTGCTTGCGTCGAGCCATCACTTCAGCATCGCCACCGTCGTCGATTCTTGCAGAGCTTCAAAACCACACTATAGAGCTATTGTTAGTAATCCTGCTAGAATCATACTATGATGCGAAAAGAGTCGTACGAATTTGTGGATGTGCAGCGTGGATCAGGGGGAAGAGTCACAAAGTTGACCAAGGTGAGATGCCCCGCGGCGAGAAGTCAGCATGCGTCCGGCACAAAACTTAGAGGCCGAGATCGCAAAGCACAAGGTCGAGTTTGTAAGAAGGTATCGCCAAGCGTGAGCTGAGCGAAACCTAAGGACAAAAAGGAATGAAATGAAAGCGTGCAGTGTCGAGGGCGGGGATGAAAGGACCATCAAGATCGGCCAGGATGGAAAGAAGGGGAAGGGCAGGTGATGTTTCTGGAAACTCGCGCAGAGTTGAGTGACAGGTGTCAAATGGTTTTGTTTGGGTGTTGCCAGCCACTCGGGGTTGGCGTTGGGTGGCTGTTGGTGCAGCAAGGTGAGCGCAAGGTGAGTGCAAGGTGGGAAACTGTGACTTTGCCAGCTGGCGAGGGCTGGCATGGACAACCAAATGCTGGTACACCGTGAAGATTGAGAACATGAAACAAACTTCAACAATCACGAGAAGGGGTGGCTGCATATTGTTTGCAACGAGGCGAGGCGCTCAATCACGATGGTCCTTTTGCATTTCCATGCCGCCCAATCTATGGTATCATTACAGACCATGGTCTATGCCTATCCGACACATCTTCATTCAGCTACCCAAGCCTCTGCCTTACATCCTTTCTCGTCTACGAGGTGCTGCTCGGATGATGTCGTCGACTCGGAGAAGGAGCTATTGAATGTCAGTCAACCTCCTCACGCACAGCACAATGGGAAGCAGGGTACTCACCTCAGCGGCCTCGCTGGCTGATGAAACAACGGCCTTCTTCAACTTGTAGCTTTCAATGACACCATGGTCCCTCATGTCCGTAATGCCGCCACCAGGGGTCATCAGGTCCAGACCGTACGTAGTAAGGCCGTCGTAAATGGCTTTTCGCAACCGCGCAACAAGGTCACCAGAGTCCAGACCAGCGTTGTCGGCCAGAATGGTGGGCAGTTGCCTCAGAGCAACAGCGAAGCTAGATACCGCCAATTGCTTCTTGCCCTCCACACGAGTGGCAGCTCCCTCCACAGCCTTAGCCATGACCATCTCAGCGCAACCACCACCAAGGGTAGTCCGGGGCTCCATGATAGTTTGGGACAGGACAGCCAGGGCGTCGTGCAAACTGCGCTCTGCCTCATCCAGTAGCTGTTCAGTAGCGCCTCGGAGCACAATCGTGCAGGCCTCGCCACCAGAGACGCCAGAGAACTTGATGAGGGTGTCCTCGCCGATGATGACCTCTTCAATGACATCACAGTGGCCAAGCTTGACCTGGTCAGGGTGATCAAAAGTCGAGGCAATCTCTCCGCCAGTCACAAGAGCCAGACGCTCAATACCGTCGAAGTCGGCATGTTCAATCGACATGATGCCAGCATCGGTAAACAGTTGCTCGGGCCAGTTGTAAATCAGCTGGCGGTTGATGAAGCAGTTGATGCCGTGAGACTTGATCTTCTCCACCTTGGCCTTCATCTTGTCCTTCTCAGCCCTCTCCAGATCCGCAAGCTTGCTCGTTGAAGTGACCTTGACTCGGGCTCCGAAAATCTTGACCTTGTCGGTGTCCATAGAAGTGTTCGCCACCAAAATCTTTGCCTTCTCTAACCGCTTGGGTTGGTTCACACCGATCTTCTTATCCAAGATAAAACCCTCGTCGAGGTAAGAGTCGCTGAGCTTTCCACCGGCCTTCTTGATAATCTGGATGTGGCTGAGATCTGAGGACTTCAATCGGAGAACGGCATCGCAAGCGAGCTCGGCAAACTGGGTACGGTCTTGGGCCAGGACCTTAGAGCTAAGTGTCGTCCGCGCGATAGCGAGAAGGTCGTTTCGGAAAGCCTCGGGGTTCTTGCTGTGGTCAACTGCCGACTCCTCCAGCGCCTTCAACGCAGCTTGGCTGGCTATTCTGTAGCCCTCGATAATGGTCTGGGGGTGGATCTTCTTGTCGACCAGCTTCTCCGCCTCTCGCAGCAGCTCGGCGGCCAGGACGGTCACGGAGGTGGTACCGTCACCGACTTCATCGTCCTGAACCTTGGAAATGTTGACGAGGACCTTTGCGGCAGCGTTGTCGAGGGCGATCGATTTGAGGATAGTGGCACCGTCGTTCGTTACCATGATTTCGGCGGTCGAGCTAGTACGGTGTCAAAAAGGGGTGTTCGCGGCTAGCTAGGATGCAACATGACATACGCTGACTGCAGGATTTTGTCCATTCCCTTAGGACCAAGGGTACTCTTGACAAGGTCGCCCACGGCGATGGCGCCAACAAAGGCGGCGAGACGGGCATTCTCACCCTTCTCCTCAGTGGTGCCCTCCTCGAAAATCTGGGTTGGTTGGAAAGACTGGCGGGGTGGAAGAAGACAAGACATGTTAGTTTACATAGTTCTTTCCACAAATACACCAAAGAAGCGGTTTTCAAGAGGACTCCAGAGAACTTACCATGACGGGCAATCCGAATAATTCGCACGACAAGCTGGTCGAGTCGGAAGATGTTCGTCGTCGAAATGCTTCAGCCTTGGTACAAATTGCAGCCTTTTTCTTGGGAGCTCCCAGCTAGCATCAGCGACACCGAGCCCCCCGCCAGGCACTGTAGGCCACACGTGACTTGCCCCGCGGTTGGGAAAAATTGTCGGCGGAGGAAGATCGCTTCTCCGTCGCGCACACTTTGTGGAAAGTGGAAAGTGAAGAACACCAAATTTGTGCTGTACCAGGTCGGCTACCGCAACAACTCGAGCCTCCGTACGTCCCCGCGCACGCCTTTCTGCGGTCAACCCCTGCGTGTCCCGAAGGCCTCATCCTCCAGACCGAAGCCCTCCATACGCTTCGTTTTTGCACGCCGAAACCCCAAGACCGCGCCATTCACCTGAAGAGAGAGCGGGGCAATTTTCTGCACCCCTCCACAACCACCAAATCGCCCATCATGGCGCCCTCGTTCGACCACCTCCGCGAGGCCGATCTGGACGACGACGAGTTCAACGAGGATGATATTGATATCTCGGACCTGCGAGAGCGCTTCGAGGTTCAGCTAGAACAGGGCTATGACAGCTTTGTCGTCATCGACGGCCTGCCCGAGGTCACGGAGGAGCAGAAGCCCAAGCTGGTCAAGTTCTTGTTGAAGAAGCTCAACACTGTTGGAAAGACCAAGGAAGAGTTGATACACATGCCCATGGGTGACAACGGAAAGTCCCTTCGGTAAGTCGTACCCGGCTGTACTTTTGTTGCGCTTTGGTCGCAATGCCGCGTGCATTTCGCTGACTCTGGCGTGCCCCAGATTTGCATTCGTTGAGTACTCCTCTCCCGCTGAGGCCGCCGCAGCCACCCGCCAGTTGGACCAGGTTCCCCTCGACAAGAAGCACAATCTCCGCGTCAACAAGGTCACCGATATCGAGAGATTTGGACGAGAAGGTCGAGTCGACGAGACCTACCAACCACCTCACATTGACGAGTTCGTCGAGAAGGAGCATTTGCGATGGTTCCTCAGAGACCCCGCCGAGCGTGGCCGGGATCAGTTCGTTATGTACCGCGGCGACAACGTTGGTGTTTATTGGAACAACGAGAAGGATCAGCCCGAGAACATTATCGACCGACAACACTGGACCGAGACTTTTGTCCAGTGGTCTCCCCTCGGCACCTACCTGACCTCTGTCCACGCCCAGGGTGTCCAGCTTTGGGGCGGTGCCTCATGGTCTCGCCAAGCCCGATTCGCCCATCCCTTTGTTAACCTCATCGCCTTTTCTCCTAGCGAAAAGTACCTCATCACATGGTCTAACAGGCCAATCTCGATTCCCGAGGAGGGCCACCCCGCTCTCTCCGTCGACGACGATGGCAAGAACTATGTTATCTGGGATGTCGCTACCTGCACCCCCTTGCGATCCTTTGCCAATCTCGAGCTCCCCAAGCCTGAGGAGGGCAAGCCTCCACCCAAGCTGCAGTGGCCCGCCTTCAAGTGGTCGGCTGATGAGAAGTATGTCGCCCGGTTGACCCAGGGCTCTTCCATCTCCGTCTATGAGCTGCCCCGCATGAACCTCCTCGACAAGGTCTCGATCAAGATTGAGGGCGTCATGGACTTTGACTGGGCGCCCGCCACCCCTCGTCGCGAGGGCGTCAAGACCTACGAGCAGCTCTTCTGCTACTGGACTCCTGAAATCGGCAGCAACCCCGCCAAGGTTGGGTTGATGAGCATCCCCTCAAAACAAGTCGTGAGATCTCTCAACCTCTTTAGCGTCAGCGACGCCAAGCTTCACTGGCAATCCGACGCCGCATACCTCTGTGTCAAAGTCGATCGTCACTCCAAGTCCAAGAAGTCACAAGCCACCACTCTGGAGATTTTCCGTGTCAAGGAGAAGGGTGTTCCCGTCGAGGTTGTCGACACCATCAAGGATACCGTCATCAACTTCGCCTGGGAGCCCAAGGGCGACCGATTTGCCATCATCACCACTACCGAACCCGTCGGCGTTACTGCTGTCCCTCCCAAGACGTCAGTGTCTTTCTTCTGTCCTGAGAAGGCCAAGGGCCAGTTTGTCGGCAACTTTAAGCACCTCCGGACTCTGGACAAGAAGAACAGCAACGCCATTTACTGGTCTCCTCGAGGTCGGTTTGTAGTGATTGCCACTATTCACAACCAGCAGAGCTCTGACCTGGACTTCTTCGACCTTGACTTTGAGGGCGAGAAGCCCGAGGCCGAGAAGGACCTCACCGCTAACCTTCAGCTCATGAACACCGCTGATCACTACGGTGTGACGGATGTTGAATGGGATCCCTCTGGTCGCTTCGTGGCCACTTGGGCTTCCGTGTGGAAGCACTCCGTAAGATCCACCCAATGACCCGTCAATGCAGTATATCTAGTACTAATACTTTGACAGATGGAGAACGGTTACCATATTTACGATTTCCGTGGCGAGGCTCTACGAGAGGAGCCTGTGGAAAAGTTCAAGCAGTTCTCCTGGCGCCCCCGGCCGCCCACCATGCTCTCCAAGGAGGAGCAAAAGAGCATCCGTAAGAACCTCCGAGAGTACAGCCGTATCTTTGAGCAAGAGGACGCCGACCGTGGTGCCTCTGCCGATTTGGCTGTTGTGGAAGCCCGCCGTACCCAACTCCAGGAGTGGTACTCGTGGCGCGACTCAGTCGTGGAGGACGCGTTGGAGGAACGGGCGGCCCTTGGCCTTCCAGCCGATCCTCACGCCGCCCTTCTCGAGGCCAAGACGAAGTCGATCGAGGGAACTAGCTCAGAAGAGGACCGGGTTATTGAGGAGATCGTGGAGGATGTTCTTGAGGAGAGTGAGGAGGTTATCGCTTAGACGGCTTCCCTTTTCTTGCATTTGCAAGGAGTGATTCGCTTGTACTGGTAGAAAAAGGTCAGGGCGACGGGTCACATAATGAAATTCTTCTACATGTCAGGACGGGCATCGGTTCTAGTTTGGTTGAAAAGCAATCTTTTTCGCTCAACGATCTGTGGTCAATTCCCCATATACCTTGATGAATGAATCTCTTTGTCTTGTCTCGCCTCTATTGAGAGTGTCTCGCGCCATGTATTAGCATCAGTGCCACATCGAATGGAACGAAAACGGGCAGTTAGTATTCAAAAGACCCACGCGAGTGACAAACTCTCTTTCTATTCCTGCGCCAAAGCACTCTGATGTGAAATCACCGCCTAATCCTATAACCCAATCCATAAAATTACATTCCACAGCGGTAGAACTCCATGATATACCCATACAACTCAAAAGCACATTCTGGTTAACGAGGTCCTGCCTATAAACTCTCTTGTTTTGTTGTTGGGTGGGTCTTGAAATCGGTCGAGTCTCGCGACATGGCACCACTGGCGTTCGAGTACGTCTGGCTCACATCCATTGTTCGAATGATTCCGTTGTACGTCATGATCTCCTCCTCGGATCCGGTTGGCGACTCGCTTCGAATCTCAGTGTGGTGGCGTGCGCTCCGCACGTCCTTGAGTCCGATGACATCGGCTGTGCGAGGCGTTGTGCGAGAATTCGTCCCATAGTACGGGTTTCCGCTCGTGTTGTACTTGCCCTTGGCCGTGCTTGCAAAGATTTGAGGGAACCAGTTGCGGACGAGGTAGCGCAGAGCAGGGACGGACGCGGAGATGATGGCGAGGTTAACTTCGATGGTCGAGTAGACAATGGTGATGGAGTAATGAAAGTCGTTGGCACCGCCCGGTGCGTAGTAGATCTTCATGATTTCGACAAGTCTGACTATTGATACGGCAGGGACTCTGGAATTATATCTAGTCAGTGATCAGGAAGATAGGCGACGGTGGTGGAATAGTGACTGACATCAAGCCAACCATGAAAACGCCAATAAGGGTCACTTTTGTCCCAGCGGGCATTTTTAGGCCGAAAAAGATCCAAAAGGGGATGCCCAACACGAGGAAGTCGGTCAACAGGACGAGAAAACTAGCAATGACATGAAATTCCTTTTCGATACACACTGCGTCCGTCCTGGCCTCCATATTCCAGTTTGCCTCGATGGGAATACACTGAAACAGGGCGACGAAGAAGACTGCAACGGCATGCGCGGCGTTGAAGGCATTCAGGGCGTGGATGCTCCACCGAACTTTCTGCGTCTGTCCACCGAGGTGGAAGAGAAACACCAAGACTGAGGCTTTGACTAGGGCTAAGATGGGATTATAGACCATCTGGGCGAAGAAGAACCACCAGAAGGCTGCGGTTGGGTTGTAGTCTTCCGGGACGTCTTTATCGTGGAAGCCGACATAGGACAACCTCTCATCTAAGAAATATCAGTATAAGAGGTGTCGTTGATTGTATGTTGATCGAACATACACATGAAAGTCGGTCCCATCATTAGCAATGCCAATGTCTAAACACGATATTAGAATGACCAGTCGAATTGGTATCGATCTCGCACGTACCGTTGCAAGCCCACAGAGGTAATCATCTGCAATGAAGGATAATCAGTCCCTTGGAACCCATGACTTCTTCGTCGCTCTTGACTTACCGATTCCCCACTGATGTGTCTGGATTCTTCCATATCCGCGCAAGAGGAAGACGACCAACGACAGGAGGGGGAACAGGAACGTCAAAACCACCACGGTCAGTTGCCGAGACGTGGACGGCAGCTTACCCACATCTCCATGAGGAGGTATACGAGGCAGCAGAATCGATTCCATTGAGCAAGGGTCGCCACAAGCAAACTCACCAGATTATCGAGGAAGGATGACCCTGTGAGGGAGCAAGTCGGAGTTGGAGGTGCAGAACTGCACGATTGTTGGAGGAACCAACTCTCAGCTCGCAGTAGGAGCCGCCATCAAGGTCCAAACAACAATTACTCGAACGAAAATTGAGACAATCTAGTCCTTCAACATTTGTAACAGCTGGCTCTACTGGCTCCGTCGCACCTACAGTAGGGCACAGAGAGCGGCCCCCACCGCATCAGCCCGATCGAGCCCTACGCAAGGGTTTTCTTTTGGGTAGACTGGATGAACTGCTTTCTCCAAGCACGAGAGCAGCGAGAATCCTTGACAGGGCGGTATCTCGTGCCAGATGGCCCCTATCCCTGAAAGCACCAAGCAAGGGTTGGGCCAACAAGAGAACTACGATGAATGGATGACAACGAGCGACGAAGAGGAGAAACCCTTTCCGCGTCCTTGGTCGGCTACGTTGTTATGCAGTGATCGGCCTCTGTCCGTCGCACTAAATAAAGTGTTGGCCGGAGGTTGCTGTCCATGCATGAAGGCATCGGGGACCCGAAGCACTTGGACTGTCGAATCTGGTCCAGCCTTCTGATCCCATTACCACGTGGAAATATTTGTCAAAAAACGCCTGTTCTGGGCGTTATTGCTTCTTCCCGATCAATATTACACGTCACACGGACGCAAAGAGGTCTCGATCTGGGCCTTCTGGAAGGCGATGGCATGCATACAGCCACACACTCACTCACTCACTCTTGGGCGTGGGCAAGGCAACCAGGTACTAGTTGGGACCCCTTTCATTTATTCCACAAATAAGCTGGGGCTATCCAGATGAGAACCGAAGGGTTGGTTTCCGCTGAATCCTTCTCGTGTCGAAACTGGGGTAGGTCGAGGAGAATATGCCGCACTCTATGTATAAGCCGCGAATACCGCGCGGGGGATGGGACGACTACCGGTACTACGGAGGCTGAAAAATCAGCAGCCTTGACCGGTGAACAAGGGACGAAGACTCAAAGACAGCCGCTCACTATCCATGTAAGCGCAACGCCTCGTCGTCATATTCTTAGCTCCGCGTATGAATGTCCCGAAGCTGAATGCCTATGCTGTCTCAAGCTTGTCGCTTTGTGGAAGGCCAAGGCGTCAGCCGTTGGTACCTACATAATTAGACATACTGCAGAATTCCCATCCTGATCATGACTTGCTCGCTTCACTGAAGCCCAGGCCACCACAGGGATGTGGTATGTGCGAATAAAGTATGGAGATCCATGACATGGCCCCGTCACGCTACACTAAAGACAGCACTAGGCACGACGGCTCCGGTATCAACCCCTGATAGAGTTGCGCTATCAGGGCCACTGCCGGGCCCTGATGCTCCATTGCTCAACACAAGGGCTGACATGGTTGAACTAACTTTACATCGACGACCAACAACTACGACCCTAGAACCCATCCTATGACTGTACGTGCAGGACAATTTATATTAACCTCCCCCTGTTGCTACTAGGAACCAGGCAGCGGAAAAGCTTTCCATGGTGGCAATGCTACTTCGTATCTTCCGGCTGTTGATCCTTTCCATTTGGTGAAAGTCCCGGTATTAGGTGGCAAGTCTAAACTCAGGTCCATGCCGTGCTAACTAACATAAGCTCTCGCCTTGATGCGGATTCTATGTTTAATTCATAAACAGAACTGTTTCAATGTCTCCGACGTGTCCACGATTGGTTTTAAAACGATGCTCTAAGTTATGGCTTTCCCTCTTCGTGGCTACGCCTCTCTTTCTCAAGACCCTCGATCTCGTCTATCTCGATTATCATCTGCACCAGTCTTCGGGCCCTGCTCCGCGTTGCGGATGGCTGGGCAGCTGAAACGATCCGGCCCCTTCCCGTTTGCTCGCTTTCGCTTCCTGCACAAGCAGTGACATATAATGTTGCCAGCGCCTGTTGATCACTTACAAGAGCCATGCTGCTCTGTGCATACTGTGCAGTGTGCCTGACAGAGAAACACTCATCAGACTCCCTCCCTAACCTTGATACCATGCCCTCTACCTTCATCAGGCCATGTTTTAAACTAGCTCTCTAAGCACCCTCGCTGCAGCATCGGCGCTGGTCGAAGGCGGATGGTTCATCGACTTCATGCCTTGTCCGCCATCGCATGATTCGCAGCATCCCAAGGAAATGCCATGGATGGCATCCCGTCGTCCCCGGAAAATCCGCCGGTGATGCCGATCTTTGCCCAGCACGGCCAGCTGCTCCTCGTGCCGTGATCCATCTGGTCGGCGGCCCTCTCGGCTAAGCATTGTTCAGGGAACTGCTGAGAGAGTAGATTACTCGATGCAACTGAAAAGCATGGAACCCGCCGTAGAAGCCGGGGCCGCCAGGCAGTCCTGTTCTTGACATGGCATGGATACCGCATCGAGTTGCTTGGCCTTGTCAGGCGTAGGACCAACAGCCCGTCCGCTGGCACCTAGTCATCTTCCAGGAAATGGGGGATCCGGAGATTTGGGCCCACGCCGTTGAGATGCAATACGCGAGATAAAATAGCAATCGTTGCCAGTCCAAGCCTCCTGAAGCCTCTTTTTCATCCCCATCCACACTCCTTGATCGGCAAGCTCGTCGCAATGGCTATTCTTGCTCGAGCCGTCGTCCTAGCGTCCTGTCTCGGCAGCCTCGTCAATGCCCAAACAATCAACATCAATGGTCGCATTGTCGGTACGTCCTCCGTCTAGTGTTTCAGCTCCTCCTCCCGCATACTTCATTAGCTTTGAATCCCTGCTCTAACTGCGTATTCCAGTTGCCAATGAGGAGAACGTTGCTGCTGCTTCGGAAGCCTCTGGTGATAACTTTGAGCTCACGGACGCGGTCCTGTCAAACCTCACTGACCTCCAACTGACCGACATCGATCTCTTCAAGTTCGGTGAGGATGGCGAGTCAGCCTATAAGCGAGGTATGGGATTCGCTTCCTGCAAAACTATGCCGGGAGATGCCCTCTGGCCCGGCAAGGTGGTATGGAAGGTCTTCAACTTGCTGACCGGAGGTGCTCTCATCAAAACGGTCCCCTTTGGAGCTGTCTGCTACGAGGGCGAGCACTATGACGCCGAGGCGTGCAGCAACATCCTAGATAATTGGACCAGCTCCGATACTCAGTTCGTAGCCTCTTTCCACCAATACTCAGATGTCATTGTCTTTGACACTAACATATATACCTAGCGATGAGGATCCCACCGCCAACATGTATCCGCTCTTCGAGGGCAATGCCTGTCTCCCTCAGGATGCCGGAAAGGACGGCGCCAGCTGCCAGCTCGGCGGCCTCCCCGTCTACTCGGTCAATGCCACCAGCGTCTCCCAAGTTCAGCTCGCCGTCAACTTTGCGCGGAGCCTCCACTTGCGCCTCGTCATCCGCAACACTGGCCACGACTTCCTCGGAAAGTCCACCGGCGCCGGTGCCCTGAACATCTGGACACATAACCTCAAGAAGCTGGAGTTCCTCCAGGACTACCAGTCGTCGGGCGAGTACAAGGGGCCTGCGTTCAAGATTGGCGCTGGTATCCAGGTGTTTGAGCTGTATGAGGCCGCAAACAAGCACGGATACACTGCTGTTGGTGGCGAGTGTAGAGTAGGTTGACGATATCTGGCAGTTGATCAATGTCCTTGTGGCTTACCATTCATATTAGACTGTTGGTGTTGCCGGTGGCTACAGTGCAATGGGTGGCCACTCTCCAATGTCCCCCATTGCTGGGTTGGGATCTGACCAGGTCCTAAGTCTTGAGATTGTCACCCCCGATGGTCGCCTCGTCATTGCCGATGAGAAGCACAACTCGGAGCTGTTCTGGGCTGTCCGTGGTGGCGGTGGTGGTAAGTCGTCATGTAAATCGGTTCTTCCGCTTATCATTGCTAACTGAACTAGCTGCGTTCGGTGTTGTCATCTCCCTGACCGTCCGTGTCTGGCCTAAGATGACCTTCTCGGGTGTGACCTGGAGCCTGGCTACTGCCGAGGCCAACGTCTCCAAAGAGGTCTTCTGGAAGGGCATGCGTACCTACTGGGCCAAGTTCCCCGAGTATAACGACAACAACACGTATGGCTACTCGGTCCTCTTCAACGGCAGCAATGACACGTACTCATGGTCGATGATGCCATGGCTCGTTCCGGGCATGGAGCTGTCCGAGTTCAAGTCCATGGTGAGCCCTCTTCTCGAGGAGTGGGAGTTCATAGGCTTCAACATTGAGCCAGAGTTCTTCACTCACGACAACTTCTACGACACGTGGAAGAACCACTTCCCTACTGAGTCGGTTGGTACGTCCAGTGTACGAACCGGGTCGCGCCTGATTCCTCGCAAGAACTGGGAAGACGCCGATCTTCAAGAGCAAACGTTTGATGCGGTCCAGAGCATCGTCGAGGATGGCTCTGTGCTGATCTCGTACAACATCAACGGCGCGGCTCCCTCCGGCGTCGCACCGAGCGCTCTCAACCCGGCCTGGCGTGAGGTATCCATGTTCGCCATCATAGGCGCGGGCTGGGACGTGGCCAGCAGCAGCCCCAACGACATCCTCGCCATCAACAAGAAGATCACCGACGACTGGATGCAGCACCTACGCGACGTGACGCCAGGCTCGGGCGGCTACGGTAACGAGGGCGACGTCATGGAGCCCGACTTTGGCCAGGCCTTCTACGGTGCCGACAACTACAAGCGCCTCTACGCCCTCAAGAAGAAACTTGACCCCTGGGGCGTCTTCTACGCTCCCACCGCCGTGGGCAGCGAAGACTGGGAGATAATTCAGGTTGCCGGCCTCTTGGATGGCTTGCTCTACAGCGACTTGCTCGAGACGCTGGGCAGCTGGCTCACTCTCCAGACCGGTCGTCTGTGCCGCAAGTAGAAATTCAGTTCTTTGAGGCATATTTGTATAAAGCGCATGTTGTCGATGTACATAGCTGCGTATTAATTGACTGTGTATGCTCTTGCTGCACGATTTTTGTCCACTATCCCCCGTGATTACTCAACGGAATGTTCAGTACACATTCCATATCAGGCTATTTTGCAGCGCAGGACCCGGCTGGCCCACCGGAATCAAGTTCATTCTTCCGGATGGCATAACTATTTTATTTGCACATTACCTGCCACCACAAATTTGATTCGGGGCTTGGATTGGCGTCCTGGAAGAATTCACCCCAGCCATCGTACGCAACCCTGTCAAAACCCAGACGGCATATTGTCCAACGGGATATTCTCATAGGGCATGACGTACACCAATTTATGGACATTTAGGACGCTGAGGAGCATCAGTAAGAACAATGTACCTCGACTGTGAGGACGCGTGTTCTCTATATGGCTTCTTGGGACTCGGATGTTTGGTGGTGCGGGGTTGAGGTTGAGGTTGATGTTGACACGTTGCACAGTACCTAGGTAGTGACAAGCGGATGAGAGAAACTCGCGTACCTGACTTCCGTTGACACGCATGCAGTGTGACATCTGCACTATCAAAGCATATCTAAAATGAGGCCCATCCAACTTAGGGTTTGCAGTGTAAACTTGAACGGCCGGACGAGCATCGGCACGACCAAGGGACACTTGGCCTCAATATTCGGTGCTAAATGTATACCAATAACTACCCACCTGTTTAGATGGTAGAAATTAGTAGCTGAGAAAAACCCGAGTAATACACGCCGACGCTGTTCTTGCGAGTTGTAAACATTTCCTCCCTGTATATGACCCCCATGTTTTAATACGTGGTGGTTATCTAAGCGTTTATACTCCCCCGAAGTGTAATTAAGCAGTGTTGGCAAAACTTTCACTAACCGTGTTGTCTACATTTTCTGAGACGATAAATTATCAAAACATACTAGGGGAGGACATGATTTCTTGAGTCTTCATCCAAAGGTCGTCACCTTGTTGGCTTGATAATAACAATGCAGGCTTGCCATGGGTGGCGAATATTTGTTCTTGGGAGTGCTACCCTACAGCGATAGAGCCTCGTCTCGAGCCAGTTAGCCGTTGGAAAGGAGGGGACGGGAAGTAAAGGGAAGGGCCACGCACGGGCCACCCGGACTTGACAGGTACCATCCCGGCCAAGCGAACCCACAAAACGCGAGGGTTTGAAGCTGGAATTCGGGAGCTTCCTCTCTGGCCTGTTTCTGCTAGCACCGTGTGAGCTGGCTGATATACCGAAAGGCCAGGATCAAGTGGCAAATTGCACAGAGTATCTTAGCGAAATACAGCAACCATGGAACCGAAAAATGAAACATAAGGGCATTACAGCATCTCTCCGTTTTCGCACGGCGTAGGGAGAAATCGTGCGGGCTGGTTGGGGCGGTTCGGTACGTAGTTTGTGAAACCTATGGCGTGGTCTAGCACAGTGGCTCTACTGGGGAGGTGCCCGCGACCAACCAGCGACTTGTGTGCAGAGACATGCATGGCGCAGGGCAGAAAACAAAGCAATGTTGACCGTCCGCTTTGCCCTCGTTCTGGAGACCGATCTCACCAACATCTCAGCATCTCACACGCAGTGTGACGTGCTTGCATGCTTACTTCGCGTTGCATGAGCGAGCGAGCCGAGTCAGATTAACACTCTACGCACAGTGCGAAGCACGAGCACCCGAGCGAGACAAGGACGACGCGAATCAATCGCGGAGGAGGGCCCACAGGTTTGGTTTCAGGCTCTCCCAGGCCCGTTCTGACGTACTCCGGGAGTTATGCTTTTGGCTGAATCGAATGTTGAGCAACTTTGGATAATAAGCCGAGATGTGTAGGCCATCGTCACAGACAGACAGTGCGAATGATAGGATCTCCACACAGTGCACGCCAGCTGTAAGCCCCGTCAGCGGTCCATCGGTCGAGACGGGACAACCCTCGTCGGCTGTATCTCCCTTCCCTCCTTTCCTTTTCCACCGAGTCCGTGCGACTTCCACGGGGTGGCGCTCGCGGGCACCCACACGTGTCTACCCACCAAAAGTCCCCCTCAACAATCGGAGCGCGTTGCTTCAAGTCGCGCGTTATCGCATGCTTCAGCTTCAGACGGTCCCAGCGACGATACGTTTGGTGAGTGAGAGATGGAGAAATGCCACGCAGAAATAGAACGGCTTGTTGGATGTTTAGTGTTGCGGTGGAATTGGGAATGCAACCGCGCGTTAGGGCTAGGGATCAGCTTCCAGATGAGGATCCTGTTAACGTGATTTGGGGGAGTGACGTGTGTGGATGGAGGATGGTAAATGGCGTTCGAAGTGTTTCGTACCCCGTACCCAGTGCGCCCGGCCCGTGCGGCCACTGCAGTTATAGTGGTACTTACGTTAGGTACCTCGCCAGTGGACGCAGTGGTGGTGCCAAAGAGGTGCCTAGTGGTCCAGTGGTCGGGTATCTAGCCAGTGCCCAGTTTGTCGTGTCAGCACAGGTCACCTTAAACGTTGGCGGTGGCAGGGCAGGGCATGGCAGTACATAGTAGAAACCTGCCTCCCTGCCGTCGCTTCCATATTTCCTTAACTTCCCTCCCACTTCGTATCGTCTACGTCTCGTCTCCATCGAATATTCGTCTTCCTCCTCATCGCGTCAAGAATCGATCTTTCACCACACCGCGACCTATCATTATCATCATCACCACCATCCTCGGCATCGCCATCTCACCGGTCGCCGACCTCGCTGCACTTACCTACCGCCCCCGACGCCTTCCACCCGCCGCACCCCACATCCACTCCGACCTCCGCAGTATCCGTTTTTATCCCCCTTGGCTTCCAGCTCGTGGTGTGACTTCATACTGCATTCGATACCTCTCGCTCTCGACCTTGCTACCGCCCTCTGGCATGGCCACTATTGACGACGGCCAACGTCCTATATCCTAAACGATTCAGCTCTGGTGGCTGCGGGTTCTATGTAATCGACCTAACCTGCAACCTCCAACGACATGCGACGACCTCCTGGTGAGGGACGTCGGCCCTCTCCACAGCTCCTCCTTGCCTTTGCTTTTATCCTCCTGCCATGGATCCAGCTCGTCGACGCTCAGCAGCAGCACCGACCCGCCGAACCCCTCCCGCACGTAAACCGTGGTGGAAGCAGCCAGCAGCTCCATGATGATGCCGCCGTCCCCTGGGCTGCCACACCCATCGACGTCGCCAACCCCTCCCGCAACACTATCGGGAGCATCAAGAAGCGCCAGCTCACAGAGCAGCTGAAGCATGCCACCAACCAAAAAAATCGAAAGAATGATTACCAACATGTTATCATCCCTGACGATGCGAGCGCCCTCGCAACTTTGGCTCCGGATCAGTCCGTTCGAGCACCAAACCCTTCACGACGTCAACGGCCTAGCAGCATCCCTGCCTCTGGGCTGACCTCGCCGCAGGATGCGCGGAGTCTGAAGGACTGGGAAGTAGAAGACTTTGTTCTTATGGCGACCGTCGATGGAGATCTATACGCCAATGACCGACGCACTGGAAAGGAACGTTGGCATCTCGAAGTCGACCAACCCATGGTCGAGACCAAGCACCATCGATTCAACGAGTCCATCCTTGACGAGGATTACCAATCTATCGACCATTATATCTGGGCTGTCGAGCCTAACCGCGACGGAGCGATTTACGTATGGATTCCCGACTCCAACGCTCGTCTTGTCTGGACGGGCTACACCATGAAGCGACTTGTCGAAGAACTGTCCCCCCACGCCCATGATGATCCCGCAGTCGTCTACACGGGTGACAAGAAGACCACCATGATCACCCTCGATGCAGCCACCGGCAGGGTCCTGAAGTGGTTTGGCTCTAGTGGCTCCCACATCAATGAAGCCGAGAGTTGCCTTCGGCCCAACACGCTATACGACAAGGACAATGAAGAGTGCAGCTCCACAGGCACCATCACCTTGGGAAGAACCGAATACACTGTTGGCATCCAGCGTCGTGACGGCCATGCGATTGCGACTCTCAAGTACTCTGAATGGAGCCCCAACAGCTTCGACAATGACCTTTACCAGCAGCATCAGTCATCCCTCGATAGCCGATACATCACCAGTCAGCATGATGGCAAAGTCTATGCCTTTGATTACGCCCGCTCCGAGAAGGCCGAACCACTCTTTAGTGAGGAATTTTCGGCCCCTGTTGCCCGTGTTTTTGATGTCTGTCGACCATGGGATGCCACCTTGGAGAGCAATCCAGACCTTGTGGTTCTACCCCAACCTCCGATGCCATCCCAGGATGAAGCAATTACTCGCATGCGCAGCAATAGTATCTTCTTAAACCAGACTCGTTCTGGAAGCTGGTATGCCATGTCCGGCCGCTCATACCCTCTCATCATCAATGCCCCCATCGCCCAGATATCTCGCCCTGATTGGCGGGACATTGCGCCTGCCTGGGACACTATCAATCAGGAAAAGCTGTCTGAGGCCCTGGTCGGAACACATTTCCTCGAGAGTATTCGAGGTGGTTACCAGAAACCAGCAACCCTGCCTGCGAGCGATGGAAGCGAAAAGTACGGCGTGCATGATGAAAAGGACAACCGCTCGAACCTCCCCGTACTCATGGATCCTGCCGATGAGTCTATCATCATAGCCAAGGTCAAGTCGTTCCCCCAGGATGTCGCGAAGAGCGTGATCGACTTCGTCAGCAATCCCATCCTCATCATTCTCTTCATCGTTTCTCTGTTCTACAACGAGAAGAAGCTTCGTCGATCATACAATCGGGTGAGGAGCAAGGGAATCATCAATCAACTTCAACACTATCTTGCTACAAACCCTGATGCCCAGCTGGTTGAGGACGATGACCAGAGTGACAAGGAAGGAGAGATCCTGGATCCAACAACCGATGAAGTGCCGGAAGAAAAGAAGGCAGAGAAGAAGCCTGAGAAGACTCCCGAAGAGACGGTCCCTGCATCTCCTGACGCTGCCGAGCCTGCCCCTACAGACAAGGAAAAACCTGACACCATCGAAAAGGCGGAAACCGTTGATAGGGAAGCAGTGCTGAAGCAAGCGGATGAGGGTCCTGTCGACGCCCCTTCACCCGCTGATTCTTTGAATAGCGTGGAGACCGCGCCTCCTGAGAAAAAGAAGAAGGCGCACAGGGGACGCCGAGGAGGCGTTAAACACCGCAAGGCGGCTCGGGCACGGGAATTGTCCCAATCTCGTGACGATGAACCTGGTCAGAGTGTCGAGGATGCCGTTAACAATGCGAAGAAATTGGGAGACCGGCCAAGCCTGGAACCCGATGTCATGACAGTTGCTAATGACATGCAGTCCGTCACAGGCCCGATCATTCGTATGGGGAATATCGAGGTCAACACTGACGAGCAATTGGGAACAGGCAGCAACGGAACCTTGGTGTTTGCAGGCCGGTTCGATGGTCGAGATGTGGCTGTCAAGCGGATGTTGATTCAGTTTTATGATATCGCGTCTCAGGAAACAAGGTTACTCAGGGAGAGTGACGATCATCCAAATGGTAATCTACTATGGCTACCTGGAAAACGAGCCAAGCTAACAAGTCCAGTTATCCGATATCACTCGCAACAAATGCGCGATGGGTTTCTGTACATCGCCCTGGAACGTTGTGCTGCTTCGCTAGCCGACGTCGTAGAGAAGCCTCATTTCTTCCGAGAGCTTGCCAACGCTGGAAAACACGACCTTCCGAATGTCCTTTATCAGATCACAAACGGAATCAGCCATCTCCATGCATTACGCATCGTCCACCGGGATCTCAAGCCGCAAAACATTCTCGTCAATATGGGCAAGGACGGTAAACCACGACTATTGGTTTCCGACTTTGGTCTGTGCAAGAAGCTCGAAGGTGGTCAGTCTTCCTTTGGAGCCACCACTGGTAGAGCTGCGGGAACCTCGGGATGGCGGGCTCCAGAGCTTTTGCTTGACGATGACGCTCGCGATTCTGCAATGATGGACATGAGCACACAGAGTGGTTCCAACTCTGTCCTTGTCAACGATAATATGATTTCTAGCCGCCGGGCTACACGTGCCATCGACATATTCTCGCTTGGACTGGTCTTCTTCTACGTTTTGACAAACGGCTCTCACCCTTTCGATTGTGGTGACAAGTATATGAGGGAAGTAAATATCCGCAAGGGCAAGTATAATCTCAGCCCCCTCGATTCCCTCGGCGACTTTGCCTATGAGGCGGATGATCTCATTGGCTCAATGTTGGACGCGGACCCCAAGAAGAGGCCAAACGCACGAGAAGTCATGTCGCATCCCTTCTTCTGGTCAGCCAAGAAGAGACTTGCCTTCCTGTGCGACGTATCGGATCACTTCGAAAAGGAACCCCGAGACCCACCATCACCAGCCCTCAAGGAGTTGGAGAGGCACGCGTTTGAGGTCACTGGGGGAGACTTCTTGCGAGTCCTGCCACGGGAATTTGTTGACTCGCTTGGCAAGCAGCGCAAGTACACTGGCTCTCGGCTTTTGGACTTGTTGCGAGCCCTGCGCAACAAGAAGAACCATTACGAGGATATGACGGACAATTTGAAGAGGATGGTCGGCCCTCTGCCGGATGGCTATTTGGCTTTCTGGACCGTGCGTTTTCCGATGCTTTTGTTGAATTGCTGGAATATTGTGTACAACGTTCAATGGGAAGACACGGATCGGTTTAGGGAATATTACGAACCCGCAGCTCTCTGAGGAAACAATACGAGTAAAAAGCATGTTGGGGAGGCTGGTTCGTCCGTTACCTATTGGAGGATATCCTAAAACTTGTCGGATTTGAGGGACCCGGGGTAACTAAGGTCAAGGCTCTGGGCATCAGTGGTGTGCTAGAAAATGGTTTGCCATGTGATTGATCGATTAGCATAGAGGTCTTGACATATCGGTAATACAATGCACTGTATTAGCTCAAGAAAGAACTCAAATCGACTGTCAACTAACTGAAATCACCCGAGAACGGGATTCGTGGTGTTGTAATTCTTAGGCCTTACACCAATTGACCTCTTTTCCTACACTAAACCCTTTCGCTCCTCTTGGGAACAAGTGATAACTAAAAATGTAGAATAAATTAAATAAGTAAAAGGGATACATTTATTCCGAAAGTAGTCTATATGACAATCTGTATCCTAAAACTGAAGTTGATGCTTTGTGGTGTGTAGTGTTCTTCCATCGCTTGCCAGGCACAATGTAAGAGACCAACCTGCCAGCATCAGACATCAGCCGCTCAGCACGTATGCGTGATGAAGGAGATGATTGCTCCCCATTACTATCGAGCTGAAGCCCCTAAAATACAGGTATGTTGGGTTCAGTAGTTTAGACAAGATGGCCAAACTATCCTTCATACATTCTCATGATGTTCGCGTAATTTACCTGAGATTGTTTCATGATTTGGGGCACGTACTGCCCAGTATATTCAGTCGGCATCCGCCCCTACCCATTCGTACGATCATAGACTACAATGTGTTCATTCATGTCGTTCGTTACAACGCCTAAATGTCACGCCTGACTCGCTATTGCCCATCTCTACGTTTACTCCCGCCTCCCTAGGCGACACAAAGTCCGAATATGTGATCCTCTCCAAAGCACAACATCGATTTATCCCCATTGTACCAACACCTGCTTCTTCTTCCCTTTGCCGCCCTTCTTCTTGGTAGTGCCATCCTCGGGCTCCTGGGGCTCCTCGTCGGCGGGTGTCGCAGACCCGCTGCCTCCCCACTGGAAGTTGCTTTCGCGCTGGCCGTAGTCGCGGTGCACGAGGCGGCCACTTCCGTAGCCGAAGATGGTCGACTGTGGTTTCGGAGCGGCTGGAAGGGCGGGGAAGGCGTCTTCGCCGCTGCGGTTGTTGCGAGGCCGGTTGTTGAGAGGTGCCGACTGGGAGCCCTGGGCAGCCGAGCCGGTGTTCCAGGACGGCCCCGAAGAGGATGGGCCTGAAGAGGACGGCCCTGACGAGGAGGGTCCAGCGGCGGAGGGTTTGGAGGATTTAGATGGCTTGGAGGATGGGAGAGCTGGGAAACCGGATGATCGCGGTGGTTGAACAGCTGGTCCTGCGCCCCAGGTGGACGCTGCCTTTGTAGTGACCGGAGCAGGCCCTCCTAGCCGAGTGCTGTTCTTAAGCTTGAGGACTCGGTTTGAGTACTTCTGGGATGGCGCCGCCGTCGGCAAGGCTGGGTTGGCGGCCGAAGCGCTGGCCCAGCCGCTGGAGCTTGAGGTAGCACCATGCATGCCGCTGAGACCTGGTAAACTGGGGTAATCCTCGTTGATTGCTCGCCAGTCCTGCCACGCCTTGCGCAGCGCGTCGGCCTTGTTCTTGTCCTCGAAGAGCTCTGTCACTTCACGAACTAAGGTTCCCAAAGCGTTGGATGAAGTATCGGCGAAGAGGGTGAAGAATGCATCAACTAGTTGAGGTGCAGTGAAGGCACCTTGTCGGTAGGAACTGATGTGAGAGCGGAAGGTGGCCATCTTATTGGCATCGTTCCCGAGGAGGTTAGAAGCCCGCTCAACAACGGCGCCGTGACGGACGAGGCGCGCTCGCTCTTCGGGTGACATGTTCGACGTGTCGGCAACGGTCGCAGATTCTATGGGGTTGGCGAGGTTGTTTTGACTTGTTCGTGGCGTCGAGGTTCCGCTTCGTGCCTGCGCCGAGGGTGTCGGTGCAGCACCTGACAGTTGGCCACCAAAAGTGCGATTGGTCACTGACTGAGCCGAATGGATGGCCATCTGTCGTTGGAAAGCGATTTCGTCTCTTCGAAGCGGCTGAGCCGAGCTGACTGGTACCGTCTCTGCGTTTGGGTCGCGGCCACGGCCTCTGCCTCGCCCCTCTCTGCCACCACGAGCTTCTCCATCACGACCACCTCCTCTCCTCTGCTCCTGCTGGTAGGTCTGCCGGAAGTCGAATCCTGAAATATCCACCACCCGGGCGTCTCGTCCCGTAGACTTGCCGCCGTGATCGCTCAGTTGGTGTGCTTGGAGATCAAGCTCTGTGTCAAAGACGACAAACTTCTTCTCAAGGCACTCCCGGTCGGAGCAGAGATAATGATCCTTCTTAAAATGTCCCTCGAGAGCGTTATAGTCAAGGTAATAGTGAGGCTTCCTAGAATCTCGCCTATCACAGATGAAACACCTCTCGTGCTTGTTCCTACAGTGCTCATACAGCTTGTCGTCGTCGTAGAAGCGCTCGCCGCAGAAGCCGCAGAGGGGGTGGCCCTTGAAGCCAGTCTGGTCGGCAGCGCCGGGCTTGTCGTCGCCATGTCGCATATGCCTCTCTAGCTCGCGGTCGGCGAAGAGCTCGTGCTCGTGGGTGAAGACTTTCTTATTGCGGGTACAGAGGTCGCACATGCGTTTATGGTGGGCGGACTTGACATGGCGGTGCAAGTCGGGCCAGCCCAGGCCAGCAAAGTCGCAGGATGGGTCGGGACAGTTGTAGCGGAGGAGGAGAACGGTATCTCCAACGATGTCCTCGTTGGTATATTTGATTCCGATGTTGCTATCGGCGGTGGTAATTTCCTTGTCCGTGTATTCCTCGAAACGTTTCTCGGCGTCGTCGGTAAAGATGACAAAGTCGGCTGGGGTCTGATGGTCATGTTAGTATGTTGGGGATGATAAAGGAAAGGGGTAGGATCGAGCATACACGGCAGTGAGCGCAGTCCTTCGTCTTATAAAGGGCCCTCATGCGCAGTCCACAGATGTGGCAGGTGGTATGGTTGCATGGCGCAATCGAGTGGTGAGCGACGGGGTTTGCGCAGATGAAGCAGACCTCGGCATCGTCATCGTCGCTGGCAGCTTCCTTTGCTGCGGCATTTGAGCTCAGGGCGTGTGCTCGTGAGGCAGCGGCAGCAACATCCTGAGCAGCGGGACTGGCTGAAGCATCGATGGAGCTATTGTTTCCACCTCGCCCACGGCGGGCGCCTCCTCGTCCTTTCTGGTTTCCCTTGCCACGTCCACGGCCACGGCCTCTAGCTCCGTCGCCGCCACGTGATTGCGACTGAGAGTCGGCTGGAGTTGGTCCTGAGGCGTTGTTTCCGTCTGGGGAAACCATGGTGGTTGAGCGTGTCGATCGGGCTGTATCGTCGTGGGGGGTCAATTTGGCGGCGTCGGCTTGGCAATTGTTGTTCAAGATGGTCCTCAGGATGGTGTTCGCAGGTGGGCCTCAGGGCCAAGGGCCTTATGTAAGAGTGTCGCACAGAGTGGATCGGAAGCTGTAGCTGCTTGGTACAATGGCGCTGGATGATCCAGAAGAGTGTTCTCCAAGGAGAAATCGCAGGACAGCTGATGATAATGTCGGCTAGATTTTATTTAGGCCGCCTGCTCGCCTCGCTGAGCTAAATGGCGGGGCACTTTTCCCTTCTTTCCCGGAATGGCAGGCAGGGCATCCTCCATTTCGGAGTGTGTGGCTTGCGGCTTGTGGCGCGGGGCCTTCCGGAAGCGTGGCTGAGTAATGGATGACCCCGTTCTTCGTGCTTCGGGCCCGTGCTGGCCCTGCGGAATTAGGCCTCTCTATTGGCTGTGTTGTCAGAAGAGTCACCGGCGAGCAAGCAATCATCCGTACTACGGATGTGGAGGGTTGGGGAAATTGGTTCAATTGCTTTCCTGGCAAACGGTTGAGTCATTACACTGTAATTTATGAGGGCAATGGCTCATAGTGAGCAGATGAGCAAATCAGCCAGTTGTGGGGGTGCTCTCCCCGCGCCTCAGCAGTCAATGCCTTGAGGATGCCCTCCAACCCAGAAAAGCACCAAACACAGATATGGACACAGGGCTAAGAGTCATCCTCAAACCCCAAACTGCCTCGTCCTCAACCTCGCCTGGAATGACTGTGAGGACTTAACATGATACCGGCCAGACCGGCGTATCTGAACGCGGCTCGAAAGTGACGGAAGGGATCACGTGAACCATGTGCAATGGAGGACGCTGCTTCAATCGGCGCTTGGGCAGCATCTCATTCGCGCTCTGTACGAAAAGCATGGCAACTCCTCTGACATCAGGCTCACCGGATGACCAGTCGGACTCTTCTAGCATCGTGTATCATCATGAGCCGTTTGAAGAATTTCGCTCTTGCGTATTAGCTTTCGCACTGACCGACCTCTGGCCCAGTTCCAGCCCTGATGAAATCACCATTGATCGTCTGCGAGGGGGCGGGTTCAACCGCATCATTAGCCTGACACGACACCACCTTGATGCTGTGATTGACACTAAGACTCAATATGTTCTACGTATCCCGCGATTTGACGCTGCGCAGGTTGAAAGCGAGGTCGCCAGTGTCGATTTTGTCCGTCAACACACCCGCATACCTGCCCCAGAAATGGTAGCGTTCGACGCGACGGACCAAAATGCTCTTGGCTCCCCATATGCAGTACAGATTCGCGTTGCCGGGGCTGACCTGCACTCGTGCTTCCCAAAGTTGAGTCACATCGATCGATGTAAGGTCGCTCAAGAACTCGGCAACATATACCGCCAAATGTTGGCAGTACGGAGCAGCGTCGCCGGCAGGCTCGCCTTGCATCCTGACCACAAACGACTTGGGGCACCGCCTCACGTTGCGCCATTGAGGTTGATGGATTCTCAGCTACCAACACCATATAGAGACTTTCCCATGGCCGAATCCGTGCACGACCTTCTCGCTACCAATTTCCAGGCTCAGAAGACCAGGCGGCTGAAATGGCATCCAATGGATTTGTTGTCTCCCAAGCTGCTGGATCGGTTTTGCCAAATGGCCTCCGAGCTGGATAATCGTGGGTGGTTTGTAGGTGTCTATTGCTCAATTGCCCACTTGGATCTCGCTCCTCGCAAGATTCTGGTCAATCCAACCTCCGATACGCAGCTCTCCATCATATCTGGGGTCCTTGATTGGGACAATGCTGTCCTCGCGCCCATGTTCATGTCGTGTGCTCCCCCCATGTGGATTTGGGCCTGGCGAGACGACGAAGACGAAGATGAGCGCACAGCAAACGATGAGCCGCCGACTGCGGAAGGCGCCCAGCTGAAGTTGGCTTTCGAGGAAGCTGCAGGGAATGACTTTGCCAGATTCGCCTATGAGCCCGCTTACCGATTGGCAAGACGGCTGTTGCGGTTTGCTATCGACGGTATGCAATCCGACGAGGACTTTGGAGATGCTGAGGCTATGCTACAAGAGTGGGCGGGCATTCATTAAACAAGAACAAGATCAAAACCTGCAATTGGATCTTAATATAACTAACTTATGCGGATTGTGGCATGGTAATTGTCACCTTCTGATCGTCATACTATCTTACTCATTAGGGTATCAGAAAGAACTCGGCGGGTAGGTGTGCGGCAAGGTATTCCGTTCACACCCCCTCACAACCTTTCCCTCGTCCATTTTGCCGCAATCGACCTGCTCAAGTGGTCCGCAATAGCCATAACAGTGACTGCTGGATTCACGCCGCTGGCCGTGGGGAACACGCTTGCATCAGCTACATATAGGCCTTCGGTTCCCCAGACCTGGCCATCTGGGCCAACTACACCTCTCTTTGGCGTAGCAGACATGCGACAGGTCCCCATCTGATGAGCTGAGACAAAGAATGTTTGGGGCGCGGGAAAGCCATGAGAACGCAGCTTCGTGATCCAATGCTCAAATTCTGGGTCGGTTGTTTCGTCTGCCGCCGTCACGTCCGAAGCCTTTATCGATTCAGCGTCGTCGCGGCGCACATAGTTGTCCATGCCTGGAACAATTGTGAAGATCTCACGGGCCCCGGACTCGTAGCTTATGCGTGCTAGCGCAGCGAGACCTTCAAGGATGCTTTGCTTGTCGAAATTAGAAGGGTGATATTGAACCCGACAACGCCCATCTACTGGATCGGGATATACACGACCAGTGTCGCGATCTCTGGGAACGCTGATGAACCCAGCCATGTGATCCAAATTGGCAGCCACCTGCTTGAACTGCTGCCCTCCAGTCCATGGGACCCATGTCAGCCAAGACCAGGGGATCGTGCTCAGCGTCTCGAGCTTGACGCCATGGCCGTGGCCGTCGAGGTTCTCGAATTCGGAGCAGACCGAGGACAGGATGGGGCCATCCCAAGGCCGCGTCTGCTCGTCGTATATGGCGCCAACCATGGAGACGGGGTGAAGATATAGGTGACGGCCGATGTGGGGATTGTTGAGGCCGGATCGAAGTAGGAGTAACGGCGATTGCAGCGTGCCGCATGACACTATCACCTTCTTCGCTCGGATTGTCACCTTTCGTGTTGTTGTGGGGTTACCGGCCACTCCTCCGTGTTCATCTCGCGATTTCCAGACGCCGCATACTCCTTTGGCCACTTTATTGCCTCGGACGTTCTCGAATAGAACTCTGTCGACAGTGAAGCCCTCCATGAAGGTAGCCCCAGCAGCAGCAGCTTTAGGGAGCCACGCGACGGCTGGTCCCTGTTTCTCAGCAGATCGACATCCCATGCTGCAGTGCCCGCAGCTATGTTCTTTCCCACCGGTGTTCTGGGGCACTTCGGCGTGCGCCCAGCCCAGCTTCCGCGACCCTTCTAGGAGAAACTGGTTAGGCTTGCTGTGCTGGATGTGTTTGGTAGAGACCCCCATGGTGTCGCAGACCCGGTCAAGGGATCTCTGGAAGGCGGTAGTTGTGAATAGTGGTAGTCCCGTGGCCGCCCACTGACGTCGGACATATCCTTGAAGCTGGAGTGAAGCAGACCAGTTGATTGCGCCACCGCCGCCCCAGGTTTCGCCTGCAACGACGCAGACCGAGGCGTCATCCGCTGCGAGTAAGTCAGTAATGGAGTAGCATCGAGTGTTTTTCGCGCCACTAACATGCAATGTGGGCTCCATCCATGAGCATCTGACTTGGTCCATTTTCTTCAGTCATGGGCAGATATTCCGGGGACCAGTAGCGTCCCTTGTCCACCACAATCACTCTGAGGCCCGCCTCGGTGAGCTCCTTCGCACACACTCCTCCGCCGCATCCGCTTCCGACAATCACTACATCCGTCTCCAACACTTCTTCGTCCTCTCCGGGAGGTACTTGGATGAAGCTGAACGGATGTCCCTCTCCCAGAAGGGAATTGACTGGCACGCGGGGAAATCCCACTATAGGACGGAGGGTTGGCGTTGTGCGAACCCATACTTCTTTCACCATCAGGGCTAGTTGACGGTGAAGAACGCGCAATGTGCCGAAGCGAGAGGTTGCCCAGTTGAGGAGGATTTCTTCACGGATGTGGACTGGCTGTTCGGATATGATGGTGGTTCGACCGGTTAGTAGTGCCGAAATGGTAGGATAGCTGGACGTCAGTCAGCGCCATCCCCTCCCATCAAGTCTTGAGGCTCTTCGCTACTCGTACCCAAGGAAACTTAACACTCCTAGGAGCTGGTTCCTATTTGAGGCGGGGATCTCAACAAGCAAGATCCTACGTAAAACTTGGCGAAATGCTGGAATTGTTGAAGGTGTCTCATGTAGGTATTCCGGTGTAAGGTTCTTTTGGCGCGGGGAAGCCGATGTAACGACGGCATTGTGATCATTAAAATCATGCTTGGTCGATGCATCAGGGTTTCCAGTAAACTCAGCTGGCCGAGAAGCTTGAATCGATGGAATAATGGCATCACAAATGGAAAGCAGGGTATCCCATTGCGATTGGTTCAAGTCTTCCACAGTCGAGAAAGGCGCCAATGGAGCGTCGAGCGGAACCAAAGCACTGATGACAGACATTTTGAGGCACGTCTGTTTCTTTTGAGAGGCGAAGAATGATGACGTTGCAAAACGAGATTGAGTGGAACCTAAGGCGAAGGAGAAATTGAAGCACGGCCCTTGGGTTATAATAAAAGATCCTGGGGTGCCGATTGCCTCACTTCCCCGGATTAGATCCGCACGCGTCGGATCAGATCCGCATTCATTCACATGTGCGGGGAAGCGCTTGACAAGAACGAGACTTCCTCGGGACGGCGCAGGAACCGCAGGGATGAGAGACCACAAGGACGGTTCCATCGATGCTAGCCAACTCGTTAAAACTATCGTCGGGCTAACTCGATCGAGCCGCAGTTTGCGACCAGGTGTGTGTGACCGGAGGGTTTTTCCCTATATCGGCAAAGCGGATATCATCCAGCTTCAGGTTCATCCGAGGCTCCGGGCGATCGTTCGATGGCTGGTTAAAACCGTCAATCTTCCGAGGGCCTTTCGGCAAAGAAACGGCGACTACGTATCTGGAAATGATGGAAAATCGTTAAATGCTATGGAACTCGCTGTGGGTTGCAAATCGCCGGGATGTGTGACGGGCGAGTCTGCAGTGCGATTCACTGTGATGCGGAAGCTGTTCCACATTGAGATACAAGAAAGTTATCAGTTACTGCTCACTACTTCAAAAGTATCTAAAATGATTTTGGCCAGCTTTTTTACAATCTATTTACCCACACTCTTCTTCCCAAAACCCTTCTTTACAATTGATTGAGCTGTCGGGTCCAATCGCTCAATCGCCAAGAGGGTACGCATGTAACACCTGTCCGTAGTAAAGTGTCGCATCCTTGGAGGCTAAGAACACATAAGAAGGCGCAATCTCGCTCGGTTGGCCCACGCGTCCCAGCGCTGACTGCTTCCCAAAGCCTTGCATCTGCTCCGCCGGCCTGGATGCTGGCTGCAGGGGTGTGTGAACGGGGCCCGGAGCGACTGCGTTCACTCGGATGCCCTTGGGCACCAGCTGCTTCGCTAACGACTGAGTGAAAGACGTGATGGCGCCCTTGGTTGCTGCGTAATCGATCATAGCAGCCGTGCCACGGAAGGCGACTGTGGATGTTGTATTGATGATTCTGTCATGTTAGCATAGGCACAAGACTCCCTCTTCTCAGTGTCAGTACTTACGAGCCGCCCTTCTCCATGTGTTTCAGCGCGTACTTTGTCACAGCAAACATCTGCAAGATGTTGCTGCGGAACGTGCTCTCGACGTCGTCCAGATTGATCTCCGCGATGTCCTCGCACATCATCTGCTTTGAGGCGTTGTTGACGAGGACGTGGATCGCGCCAAACTTGTCGACGTGTTGCTGGACGGCTTTGCGGCACGTCTCATTGTCCATCAGATTGCCGGCAATGAGCAGACATTCTCGCCCTTCCTTCTCCACCAGCTTCTTCGTTTCCTCCGCGTCTTCCTGTTCTTCTGGGAGATAGACGATACTGACATCAGCTCCTTCGCGGGCAAACAGGACGGCCACGGACCGGCCAATGCCGGAACTGCATGTGGTTAGAGAGCATAATCAATAATCCATGTTTGGAAATAAACCTACTCGCCGCCAGTGATGAAAGCTTTGGTTTTGCTCAGCTTGCCCGCTGCCCGATACTCATGAAACTGGTCCTTGCCCTCCAGCTTTGTTGGTTCGCTCTCCGGGAGCATATCTTTCTCAGTCCTGTCATATTGTTAGCCATCTGCAGCACTGATTTAGCTGTAAGATGCTATATTGGCGCGTACCCAGGGAGATCTTGGGCCTGCTTTTCTTCCACTGGGTGGAATTGTCCCTTGCTTCCGGACATCGAAGCAAATGTTCGCGCTCTGTAATAAGGTAGTCGGATAAAGGTTCTCTGTAGTGTGAATGAAGACCGGTAAATCGTTCGAAGCATGGGTGAGATACGCAACAGAGGCACTGTCAGCTTTATCTGAACTATAGGTAAAATGAGGTAGGAGAGCTGTGACCCTACGGTTGGTTTATAACGGCATTATTAGTCATGACGAGGAACGTCATAATGGAAACATTGCTGCCGATAACATCCAATCACTCAATCGTTTACCGTCACATTCCCGTGCATTTGCCTACATCGCCTCATCACCATGACACCATCCGTGAAAAATCCATATCAAGCACCGCAAAGACTTTTGCCAAGCTGTTGGATCAGCAGCTATTAGCTCACTGTTTAATCCCGGTCCGGTGAGCTTGAACCTATAATGTCGGGGTCTGTGATGCATAATGTCGTCATCTGAAGGACTCAAGGGATCATCACTCAAAGTCGTCCCTCATGTTACTTTGGCGGCTGTTGGCGCCCCATAATTAATGATTTGACGTGACCAGTGAATTTGCAAATGCTTGTCTTTAATTCTTTTATCGTAATTAGATATGGAATCTAAAGCCAATCGTAATCAACATGGCGACAATCGGCAATGCTGTTCAAACCCCCAATCTACGCAATAGACTAGCTTGCACAGGAGAAATCTCGTGTTTCATAAAACGAGCCATTATGTTCGTAGCGCGGAGTTTTTGTCCCTAACCCAAGAGTGTTGACGTTCAACCTTAATCGCCTAAAACATCAGATCAATTGGTCTGCTGGATCACTCATGTGGTGTTCAAAATTCGTCGCGCAGTGCCCTTGGCGTAATTGTGACGTCAGGGCTTACTATACTGTTTGGCAACATTCCTTCAAATGCTTGCGAGTTTCCTTCATCAATCCCGATGAGGAGCATCAAAAGTCTCATAGATATTGCTACTAGATCATTCTGCAGAACAGTTACCTGAGAAAATCGACATGCCGTCCGAGGTCAAGGATAAGAAGTCGCAAACTATTCACAAGGGCGATGAAGTTTGGACACCATTTCGGGGTGGAAAACGGCAGGGTGAAGTTGACAGAGTCGTCATGAACGAGAATGAGGCAAAAGAGGCAGATGTGAAGAACCCACCAAAGGTTCGTAGTATCGAACTGCGCAACTGAAAGATGGTGACTGATCCCAGCTAGGTCCTCTTTGCCGATCAACATGGCCACAATGTTGCACATGATCCAGGTACTCTGGAACATGTTTCAAAGGAATGAGGATTTCATTTTTCTTAATAGGTAACAGAATATACATAACATGTATAAGTTCTTAAACAATAAACTATAGAATAAAAATTCCACCCCTCAAGCCGTATGTATCACCGTTTGGCCATTCGTCACGGAATTGTGGGAGGCACTCGTTACGGAAGAGTAACAACCCTCTTCTTCTTCCACCCAACCTCAAGCGAACGCCCGGTCCCCAGCGCGAGTTCAAGATAGGAGTAGCCACGGGCATCGTCAGAGTGAGCAATATTGTGTCTGGCCGCCGCAGACCGATACCGGCGGCCCTAGCGGTTGTGAAGTTAAAGCTTCTAGTGTCGTTAGCCCGCCGTCGTCACACATCTCATCTCATTACGGACCTCTCCCAAAGGGCTCGTTCGCTAGTTCCATAGAGTGGCCGTTACAGAACGTATTGTTGAGGCGCGTGATACAGAATGGCGTAGCGGCGGTTCAGCTGCAATTCGTATGGAACCTAAGTGCGGAGTCTGCACACCGCCGTCGACCGTCGAAGAATCAGCAAGCTGGGCGAGCCGCATCTATCAAACAAGGTAAATTCACGCTCGAGCAGACCAACTTGTTGGTCACACAAGGAGGAACGAGGAGTTTATGAAATAATATCTACAGAAAGTTCGCAGAGTTCTTTCCGGTCGGAAGTATTGGATCACTTCAGGTACACTACTCGACAAAGTTGGAGAAGAAGTAAGAATAACATAACAGAATAAGATAAGAGACTAGTCCATTATCTATAAGCATTTTGAAGTTACTGTCACAATTATTGCCCCACGGAGGAGCGTAAGCAAATCCTCCCAAGGTGAATGGACCGTTTAAGTATAGTGGAGACTTTCCGTTCATCCTTGGCTACCTTGGTTGACGGCACCGTCTGCGAGACTGCTGTAGACGTAGAGGAAGCTACTGACGGGCCGCAGGTCACGGTCGTCGTAATCATCATGTCGACCTCCAGGACGCTTCTGCGGGCGGCTCGCTGACTGGCAAGTGCAAGACAAGACTAGCAAATAGCGACGAAGGTTCTGTGACGCCCGGCGTCTTATAAAAATCGTGTACAGAAATGTTCTTGTAAATGGCTGAGCTCCTCTGGTCATGGCGCGCGGAGGACTGCGATGGCTCCTGGACGGCGGCCTGGCTGAGGTGCGCTGTCGAACTTGGCGACCAGAAACTTGATTGGAAACACCGGTGCCAAGAGTCTGAGTTCGGCCATTGACAACACGAGCAGAATTTATTGTGTGGGTACCAAACAGCATCAGGATATAGAATACCTGGGTTGGCAATTGCTGTGATGATTTAAGTTAGCACACGACCCGCTTAGACGTACAGGCCCTATCTCGGGCCGGCAGCATCTGGACATGCAGGGATCAACAAGTGGTGAGAAACTGAACTAGTGACTGGGTCTTGGCCGTGGTCCTCGGTTCTGTGTGCACAAGGGAGAACAGATGTCCTCCGTGAACCTAGAGTGGTCTCTGCGAGAAATCAGATTTATTTAAACTTCGACTGACGGACAGTTGTTCTGTATTGCAACGGATATTGTATCAAAGTCATGGCTTGCCAGCTTGCATACTTCACCGCCTGCCCCTTTTAGCAAGCTACCACTTATCCACAAAATATGCAAGTAACTAGGCCAATTATTTATCACCTATTACAGAGTACGCTCCATTTTTTACCTTTTTCACCTTGCTCCGACGCCGGGCCTGTCGTAACGAAATTATCCGCAACATCGAAATCTACGCTCGCTTGGACGTGGACTCGTATCCCCCGTTTTGAAGTCATCTATTGGGCATAATCTAGACCAAAACCTGACTATAAGCGTTCATTATGGCCCGACTTGTGCGTTACTCTCTCCGTCGCGGTCGGATCGCTCCTTAACCTGGACGAAACCTCGCTGACATGGAACTGGCTTTTGCAGAGAGCAATTGCTCTCAGGTCTCTTGACCTTGCGTCTCTGCAGTCTCGAACGGCCATTACCCGTCTGCGGAACCCTTCAGTAGTTGCGTCACAACTGCGCTTATATACTGCCACTGTGCCCCGAAGACAACAAGCGTCTCACTCGCGACTTGAGAGCACTCCCAATAGCCACATTCTCCAATCTTCCCAGAAAGTCGCCTCGCCGACCAACCCGCAGAACCTTACCGAAAAGATATTCCAGCGACATTCTGTTGGGCTCGCTCCCGGAAAGACAGTCAAGGCCGGCGACTTCATCTCAATCGTAACCCCAGCAATACCCTCTGTCTTTGCACGACCAACAACTAAACGACTGATAGATGCCACACCGTTGTATGACGCATGATAACAGCTACCCAGTGGCCACCAAGGCCATGAATCTTGGTCTTACTAAGATTCACAATAACCGCCAGATCGTGATGGGTACTATCTTCCTCAACCCCCTCTTCCACAACCACCAAAACTGACGTGAACAGCCCTCGACCATGACGTGCAAAATCAATCAGAATCCAATAAACGCAAGTATTTTCTGATTGAAGAGTTCGCTCGCAAACATGAAACCTTTTTTTATCCTGCCGGCTTTGGAATTGGACACCAAGTCATGATCGACGAAGGTAAAAAACAGCGACTGTTCATAAAAGCGCAAGGCGACTTGCTAACAGGATTGAAGGCCACGCCTGGCCAGGAACGCTTTGCGTTGCAAGCGACTCGCATTCGCCAATCTATGGTGGTATAGGATGCCTCGGAACTCCTGTGGTAAGAACTGATGCTGCGGCCATATGGGCTGCAGGAAGCACTTGGCTACAGCACCCACCTGTCGCCAAAGTTACTTTCACAGGTCTGCTTCCCCCTGGAGTCACAGGAAAGGACGTGATTCTAAGTCTCTGCTCCTTGTTCGGTTCCGACGAAGTCTTGAACCACTGTGTAGAATTTGCCGGGTCTGAACAGACCATGATGAGCATTCCCATCGACGAGCGTTTGTGCATTAGTAACATGTGTACGGAATGGGGCGCACTAAGTAATTCAAACTGACCCTTGACCTTTCACAAACTGACCTTTGACCTTGCAGGTGGACTATTCCCCGTTGACGAGACGCTTATTTCCTGGTATCGCGCCAAAGCCACTGCTGCGGCTGTGTCCGACAGCCCTGCCAAGGAGCGCATCAACCATGAGCGAGTTAAGGAGATCGCAGAGAATCGGCTCGTCGCTGACCCAGGTGCTACGTATGCCAAAGAGTTCTACATAAACCTATCCACACTTTCACCATGGGTCGCGGGACCCAACTCGATTAAAGTCGCCAACCCTCTCAAGAACCTTGAGACACAGAATATTGTGATCGACAAGGCTTATTTAGTGTCCTGCACTAATTCTAGAGCAAGCGATATAGCCGCTGCGGCTCGTGTTTTCCGTGAGGCTGCTAAGGATGGCAACCCTGCTAAAATTGCTAGTGGTGTTCGTCTATATCTTGCTGCGGCCTCCCTTTCCGAGCAGCAGATCGCCGAGGAGGCCGGTGATTGGAAGGTCCTGCTCGACGCCGGTGCAACAGTTCTTCCTGCTTCATGCGGCCCATGTATTGGCCTGGGTACAGGCCTGCTTGAGGAGGGCGAAACGGGTATCTCAGCATCGAACCGTAACTACTCGGGGCGAATGGGATCCAGGGCCAGCAATGCATATCTTGCTAGTCCTGAGATTGTTGCTGCCAGTGCTCTCAAGGGCAGCATTGCTGGCCCTGGTTGGTATCAGAAGCCAGAGGGTGTTGAAAAGGTCATTATCGGGGAGGGAAGTGGCGATTTTGCTGCTGACAAAGCTCGCTCTATTGAGAGTGCTTTTGATAAGATCATCAATGAGGTGGATAGCATGATTGCTATTGCTGAGAATAATCAAGAGGAGTCAACTACAGCTGCTGCTGAGGATGAAGCCTTGACTGATGTTCTACCGGGTTTTCCTGAGAAAATCGAGGGCGAAATCGTTTTCTTGTAAGTGTTTCTCAGATCGTCACTGCTTCCTTAGTATATACTAACCTAGGATAGGAATAATGATAATATCAACACGGATGGTATTTATCCAGGTACTGATGAACTCTTCCCTAACGTTAGAATACAATCACGGGACTAATCGCAAAACTAGGCAAATATACCTATCAGGATAACCTCCCCAAGGAAAAGATGGCTGAGGTGTGTATGGAGAACTATGATCCCGAGTTTACCAAAATCACCAAGCCAGGTGATGTGCTGGTGACCGGTTTCAACTTTGGGTGTGGTAAGTGATTTGTTTATTTTTATAAACATCATTATTCTGCTCAACAGAATGATGGCTGATGCCCTCTCTCACAGGAAGTTCTCGTGAACAAGCCGCCACCGCCATTCTGGCAAGAGATATTCCTCTCGTTGTCGCAGGAAGCCTGGGGAACATCTTCAGTCGCAACAGCATCAACAACGCATTAGTCTCTCTCGAAATCCCTCGCTTGGTCGAGCGCCTGCGTGAGTCGTTCAAGGACGACGCGGAGCAACCCCTGACTCGCCGCACGGGCTGGAAGCTTCGGTGGGATGTCCGCCGCTCCAAGGCTGTCATTACGGAGAAGGATGGCACCATCTGGGAGCAGAAGGTTAGCGAGCTGCCTCCCAGTGTGCAAGAGATTATCAGCGTCAAAGGTCTGGAGAACTGGGTCAAGTCTAAGATTCACGCTTAAATGGTTAAGAAAGAAAATGTGTTTGTATTTGATAGGTTTCTGGTAGAAAATTTCTGGTTGTTGTTGAAAAAGCAGAATCTAGATTTTGGACATTCCACCTTCAGAGTGTTAGTCTAAGATGGGCGATTTTCACTGTTGCCCTGCTTCATCCCTACTACAACATATTTAAAAGCTCTAGAATGTTGAGAGCCTGCACTTTGTAAGCAAGAGCGAAAAGAAACAAAGCCAACCAAGTGTATGTATTCAATAGACATGGATAGACAAGCAGTAATGTATTTTAACACATATTCAGTGTTAAATTAACTATTGAGGTTATGGTCCTTGGCAGCGCACACTCAGAGGGGGGCTAGAGGTTACATAGTCAAAAAAATAAGAAAAAAAAAACCAATAGTAAGAATAACAGTGTGAGGGCCCAAAACCCAAGTCCAAGGCAACAGTAATTAAAAAATGATAAGAAGAAGGGTCACCGGCCACAAGGGTTAGGAATATATGAGATCGGATTAGTATAGAGGAATGGCCCCTTCTTTAAACAACCATGAAATCTTTTATCGATATTTACCGGAGATGGCCTGTGACCCCCCTTCTGACATAGTAAACATTTATTAGGGTCATAAATATTATCTTAGACTACTAGCATTAGGGTAGGGTTCAGAAGCCATCTAATGTTTTAAGTATTGAATTTGAATTTCTTTTAAAATAAGAAGAGTAGTGTATGACAGTGCTTCATGGATCCGGATTGTTGGCTTCTCAACTAATCACATTATGAGTCTAAGAGGAAAAAGCAGTTCCGAGCTGCGTTGAACAGCACGAAAACCTCTACTACCAAAAAACCTCGCTAACTGGCCTGTAATTTAGTGTTCTCCACCATAGGATTCAATAGCGAGTAAGCTCAGACATTGGGCCAGGGTTTGGCTCCTTGGATCGTCTGCTGGCGTCTGATGTAATAATGACGCAGTATGAGTCTATGAGTGATAAGAACCCCTCAACGATTTCACAGTTGGGACAAATGTGAATAAGACGGGATTCAATTACGTCACACTGATGAAAATCTGGAGCATCCTGCCGATAAAATAAACCATAGTGCTTTATTTTAAGGCGCTGTCAGCTTCCCACCTGTATTTGGATTATCGACCACAGGGATATCAACCTGGTGATGAATCAGGACCAAAAACAGGTTGCCACCAATTGATTAGCTGTTAGTAGCTCCACTCAGCTCCAATCCCCCATGGTTCAGATGTCACCAATGCGTACCGATCAGCCTTGGCAATTCTCGTTCGGGACATGGGATGCAGTCAATGACGTTGGTCGAAACCCATTCAGCAGGAATGCTTGATTGAAGCAGAAGAGGCGGCGGGAATCAACTGTACAGATAATGTGCCCATGGCCCGAAGTAGTTGTCTCGATTTTTCACGTTACATCCACACACACACACACATTATACGAATCAACGCATCCCGCATTCGCATATGGGCAGGCTAATGCACTCGCAACTAAGATGTCGAACCTCATCTCAAAACGAATTGGGTGCTATGGCACTCTTGGAAAGCTGTTGAGGGGTGCCAGATCCCCTGCGCTACCATCCACTCCACTCTACAACCGAGGATTGCACACATCGCGGAAGTGGAACGTAAAAGCAAAGAATCCAAACCCTAGGGAAAACCCGGCAATGGGGACTAAACTATCTAGAGAGACAAATGTTGGCCAGAAACGATTGGCGGATTTCAACCTCGGAGGAAAGGTGTTTGTGGTGACTGGAGGCGCCCAAGGGTTAGGACTAGCTCTTGCTGAGGGACTCGTCGAGGCGGGTGGAAAAGGTTGACCTTTCCTGATCAATATGTCTCACTGTTATTTGATTGATATGCTAACTGCTGGAAGTTTATTGCTTTGACCGTGCAGAGTCTCCAGATAGGGACTGGGAGTTGGCTCAGCAACGAGTGGTTCCAGAATGGGGAGGCTCTCTCCAGTACCGGCAGCAGGATGTCACCGATGAAGACGGGCTAGATCGCCAAATGGCTGAGATTGCTGAAGAACACGGTGGTCTAGATGGTGTCGTAGCCGCCGCAGGGATCCAGAAAATCATGCCAGCCATAGAGTATCGCGCCAGCGATGTCTCTGAAATGCTCGCAGTCAACTTCACCGGCGTCATGATGACAGCCACATCAGCGGCCCGCCAGATGATGAAGTACAAGAGCCGTGGGAGCATCTGCCTCATTGCCAGCATCTCGGGGATGGAGGCAAACAAAGGTCTCGTATCGCCAGTATACAACTCCTCCAAGGCGGCAGTCATCCAGCTCGCGCGGAACCTGGCGATGGAGTGGAGTCCTGTCAAAAAGGATGGATCAGGCGGCATCCGAATCAACTGCATCAGTCCCGGTCATATCTTGACCCCGATGGTGAAGAAGAATTTCGAGGAAGTGCCGGGTTTGAAAGAAGACTGGGAGAAGGAGATCATGATGGGGAGACTGGCTGAGACGCAGGAATTCAAGAGTGCTGCGTTGTTTTTGTTGAGCGATGCTAGCACCTACATGACGGGGAGTAATCTTGTTATTGATGGCGGACATTCATCATGGTAAAGCATGGTACTGAGCACTAGCGTGCGGTTTGGTCAATTTTTATTTAGTTACTTTTCGAAATACAGTCGAGCAATGCTCATACTAAAGAAGAGTGTGTGGTCATTTGCCTGTGGGAAACAGTGCATCTGCTATTTTCTTTCATTAGTGATTTCTGTTCGCGTCATAAGATTGGAAGCGGCATAACTTACCAAGTCCAATTATGCTCGCGAAGAATTGCTTGCAGGTAATAGCAGCCGTAGTCATGCTCTCCAGCAGCTCAGAATTGGTCACTCAAGAACATCGCGGGATCCACTGGCAGCGCAGGATTGGCTTCTTTCTCTTGGCGAGCCAGAGTTCTTCCTGAGGAGACAATTAGTGAGTCTTACTACCGAGACTAATAAGTTTGAGTTAGAGTACAGAACGACTTGCGAGTCCGATTGGCAATGAACTATTGGGTCTAACAGCTTGGAGATCCTCACTTAGGCTGAGGGACGACGGTAAAACAATGGATAGCTTGTCCTGTCTACCGTCTACAATAGACTTAATAAGCTGGACACGTCCATTATGGAACTTGATTTGCTTCCTTGCAACCCGTTTTCTTTCCCGATCAAATAAACTAGAATCGTCGACAATATTGATAAGACCAGCAAGGGCTTCCCGATGGATGTCGTACGACTCCTGGAACTGTGCGCGATGCTCGGCTTGAAAGGCGGACTGACAGAGTGCAATCACTCTTGCATCTTCAGTCTTGCGTTGGTCCATGGAGCTAAAATGCTTGGCGAACGGCGGGTCTACTAATTGAGGCGAAGCCTAGTCGCTGGCTTACAGTAGGATCGAAGGAGCCGCGTCTGACGTGGCGTTGGAATTCTGACACAAGTGCGGAGGCAATGTATGTTAGGCTAGTGGTGATAATTATATCACCTGCAAGTGCGAGGGTGAAGAGTGAAACGTTAGTGATGGTGTGATGGCGGAGTGAGATTTCCCCGTGCTGACGGATTCATGACCTTGCAAAGCAATCCGTTCATGGCGGAGTTACATGATATTAATAGGACAATGCAAAGCAATAGAGTAATTATCTGCAATTCTTCACAGTATCGTCTGAAGAGAAAGCAAATACAGAATATCCAACCTCGACCCCGTTGGTAAGTGGCCCATATGCCCGTCTGTTGGTCAATGACTTGAAACTCCTTGCATTATATTCACCATTGACCACCTAATTGGGAAACATTTTGTTCTTACCCAGACAAGACATTTGACGCGTCTAATATTGAAGCCATGTACCGCACCCCATTTTCACGTCTAGCACAACGTTGGCCATTGACAGCGGCCCATAATCGTCCCCTTGGAGTATCTAGTCGCAAGCTTCTTTGCCGCCTGATTGAAGGGTTGAGACCACAAAAGCACTCAACATGAAGCTTCGGTTGTTTGCCGTACCTGATGCACAAATGGATCTTTCAACTTCAAGCGTGTGGCCAAGTTAATTATTGTCCTGAGGCTGTTCTCGCCAACAGCACCCAGTATCATCTCCGTTAATACTTGTTCTGTCGATTACACAACATCCGTTGTGCTCCCTAACACCCTGTCACAATACTAAATTGTTCAATCGCGCATAAGTACGGGAAGCCGATACCTTTGCGAGCAAGTCAAAGCCAACCCCGGCGCGTCAGTTAACCACATCTACAAACATAGCACCATCCCTGTCTCCCTTCAACCCCACAGTGGCTGTGGGCTAGGCCGATGAGCAGTTTAAGCGCTAGACGATATGCTTATTCAACCTCACAAGGCTTATTTCGAATGGCCTTGTAGACCGGGCCTAATGCCCGCATCTCCTGACACTGGCAGTGTTACAAGATGTGGGGGGCTGCAGGTGGTCCCCGGCTCGGCTCGTAAGGTGGGCTGAGAGCGGAACAGCTCGTTCCCGATGTTGAGTCCTTGTCACTCCCCCAAGCCTTTGTTCGACGTCCCACTTCATATTAATTGGCCGTATGTTATATGCTGTTGGTTGTCCCACGTCTTGAGGGATGGGCGGCGCTAATTAGCGCTCTCACTATTCGCCCCGGGCCCCCGCAACTAGCCCCCAATATCCACAGGGCTATATTTTGACCTGTGCCTGCCGGGTCCTGCACTGTTGGTGTCTCAATTAGTACATTACGCAGTAGCGTTGGGCTTATCGCCCTCAGTCGGAATCCTGCACAGGCGTTTGGTCCACCCTCAAATAGACGTGAAGGTGAAACAGGAAGAGAATCCCACTGCGGGTAAGGCTGATTTTAAAATGGTGCATATCGTGCAGTAGGCTCTGAAAGGGTCTAGCAACAGCCGACCCGGCAGCCTGGGACGTTACGACACTGCCATCTATTGGGTCGAGCCAGTTAATATCGGGGACTCCTGTTTTGAATGACTGTCCACCGCCGCATCCCTGCAGAAGTGTCGGGTATGGACCAATCGTAGGGACCGCTCGACGCAGTCTGTCAGTCCTAACCACATTCACCAGGGCGCTTACGGATGCATCATGCAATGTACTCCTTCAAGTCGACACACGTAACGAGAGCGCAAGCAGTATCGCCAACGCATACTGGTGGTCTGAATCGCCGCTAAGACTCGATTCATTGGCTGCTCGTCTAGTACTTTATATGCACCGCGGTTCCGCTGCTAGGTTGTACACAACATCAAATCCGTTGTAAATCCCATTCCTTACAATCCATTCCCTCGTACCGCGATTCTTTGTTGCTCGGTTTATCTATGTCTTGATCTATTCTCTCTTTGATACGCCTACCCTCAAATTCATTCACAACTTGAAGTTATCTTTTCGATTCCACTTTTCCTACTTCAAAATGCGGCCTCACTTCTCAAGATTCCTTTGGGCTCTCCTCGCTGTGCCAGCAACTACGAGGCACTTGTCTAAGTCACCGGGGACTATTGATTTCAAGCTTGGCTCGTCAACCTCAAATCAGCTTGTGCGCAAGGATGTTGATCACACGGAAACTTTCAGCTGGTCTGAAGAAGGTTCCTCTATTATTGACCTGTAAGTGTCTTGTGCAGGTTTCTGTTGAACTTGGCTAACAGGTATCACTTCAGCAACGTCGATCCTAACAACTTCGAAGTCAACTGCACTAGTTGCCAGCTCTCAGGCAGTGTACGAGCACTGTTCGATGAAAAATTCGAAATTTGGGAGTCGGATCTCAATATATCTTTCACGGAAACATCCGCCTACGTCGACCTTAGCATACTTGGGGCTTCTGGTAGCGAACAAATTGTTCCCTTATGGAATATTGGAGGCATCAATGTAGCTGTAGGTTACGCACCCAAGATCAGGTTACGATGCTGACTCTCTAATCCAGGGCGTGCAAGCTACCTTTGGTCTTGGGTTTTTTGTCGAGTTAGTGATATCAGTTGATGGTGAGCTGGAGGCTACTGGTGGCTTCGAGTTTACCATCCCTGATGGATCATGGGTTGCTGCAAGTTTGACTGGCGATATTGTTGGCGCCAATTTGTGAGTTGCTAAGTTATATATAATAGGACCCCGACTAATATTTCATTAGCGATGGTACAACTGGCGACTTGGTGACCTGGGATGTTACCCATGGCTCTACAACAGTCAAGATTTCGCTTCGTTTGCGTACCGAGCTTGGTGTGAGAACCAAATTTCTTGGGCTCGGGACGGATGCGGCGGTGGGAGTATATCTCAATCTTGTCGAGTTTGTCGTCACGTTTGATGATGATGACAGCGATGAGACATGTGCCCTCGAAGCCACGGAGTCCTGGAATGTAAATGCTGGGGCGTACGCCGAACTTGATGTTGACCTTGACAACATCAACCTGGATGTCGCTCCCACTAAGTCTACAACATTCTTTACTGGTCCGACGTATACTCAATGCCTTGAGGATATCGCGACAACGGAGACTAGTACCATTCTGGATGGTACCCCTGCCCCAGCCACACCGACCCAGCCAACCATCACCAGCGGCTCTGATATCACTAAAACGTCAGACTGTGATGAGGTTAAAGATATTCCATATGTCGTCAAGACAGCATACGTCACGGAAACGGCATACGCCACTACAACAGTAGATTGTGATGAACAGAACAGCACCCCTGCATCATCAACCCTCAAGACGGTCGTATGTTGCATCTAGGAGATGGAAGTGATCATGTGTGTGAGAAGCTCTTGCTATTCTTCCTATCTAATGAGGGTCTTTGGGTCAGTCTTATAGATGAAGAGACTGATGATGACCTCGTACAGCCAAGAGGGTCCGGATGCTACGGACTATTTGACTTTATCTAGCTATCCTCCTGACCATAGCTTGTGACGAAGCTGATGACGAGGCCTGTGACGAGGAGAGTGGCTGTGGAACCTTATGATGAAGGGCAGAAAGCTTGACTGTTGTTATAGCTGCAAAATCCGATATCCCGAAATGTGACATACCCCCCCAGCTTGAAGGTATTCAAGCTGTTGTTCAATCTGTTGTCTTGAAAAGAGTCCCTGTTGGAGGGATATCCTAAAACCTGCCCTGTTGAGAGGGATATTGCTAGAAAGGTCTGATAACTAGGAAATAGGAATAGGGATAGGGATAGGAAGAGCTAGTCTTCGATGTCTGACTCAATCTGAGACTCGATGACTGCTCTGATGTCAATAAGGCCTAGATGTCTGACGAATTCTTCAAATTTCTGGCCGGGCAGGGCCTTGGTCAGACCGTCAGCTAGCATCTGACCTGTTGGGGTGTATTTAACCCTGAATTGCTGATTGCGATAGCCCTAACGAGCCCAGCAGCTGTGGATGTCAACATGCCTGAGGGCAGTCTTGATCCTAGGGGTCTCGAGGGTCACGAGCCGGATAGTCTGTTAGTTATCACATTCAATGATAAGTGGCTGGTCTAACTGAAGGCCTAGCTGATCAAAGAGCCGTTGGGTCGCTAGGGCTTCCTTAGCTATGTGTGTGAAGGCAAGGAGCTCTGCTTCTGTTGACGAGGTTGTGACTGTATCCTGTTTCCCGGCTTTCCAGCTAATAGGTCCGCCAAAGAGGGATAGGATCGATCCTTGGGACGATTTCCGGCTGATCTTATCGTCTGCGAAGGATGCGTCTGATGCGATTTGAAGGTCGCTGCCGCATTGGGCTGTTACGGCTGTCTTCGAAGTCCTAGGAAAGTCAGGGTCACTGGGGACGTCAGGGTCCCTAGGAAGGTCAGGATCTCTGGGAAGGTCGTCTCCAGAGACCTCGGGGTCCCTAAGATCCTTCCCTTAGAATTGAATCGCTAGGAATCGTATGGCATAAAGGTAGCTGATGACGTTATCAGCTATGCGTTAGTATTGGTCTGAGGGGTTGTTCAAATGCTCTGCTAGCTTTAAAGCTGCCTTTAATATGTCTGGCCGTATGATAACGGCTGCATAGTTAATAGATCCGACCTTCTGTTAGAAAAGGAGGATCTGCGAGGCAGTGGCTTGAATAGGGCTTGGAAGCAGGTTATTCATCGGCAGGGGGTTTCCTTTGAAGTGATCCTTAAGGGCAACTTTGAACTTAGCTGTGATATTCTCGATAAAAGAGTCCTAACAGAGCCACAGCTTTCTAGCAGGCCTGTCCCTTAGGACCCTGACGCCGAGGAACCAGCTAAGATGCCCTAGATCCTGCATCCTATACCGCGTTTTCAGCTGTCTGATGAGACGGTCAGCGGCTAGCTGGTCTTTCTTCCTATACAGTAAGACGATGTCATCTACGAAGAAGAAGACTGTGATCCAGCTGTTATTGCAGATGCAGGGGTCTTCATTAAGCTGGCTAAGACCTAGCTGCTCGAAGGTCTGAAGGAGGTCTCGTTGCCAAAGTAAGGGAGATCTGCGGAGCCCGTACAGAGCTTTCTACAGCAATAGCAGCCAACCGGTCCTTTAAAATCCGTCAGGATAGCGGATGTAGATGACTTCGTCAAGGTGGCTGTTAGTGAAGGCGTTGACTGCGTCTAGCTGCCGGGCCTCGAGGTCAAATTTGGCTGTAATAGCCATTAGGATCCGGAATGACTTCCCTGCTAGGGTTGCTGCATAGGTCTCTTTATTATCATAGGGTTGAAGATCCCCTCGAACGCATAGCTATGCCTTAAACCGGATGAGAAAGCCGTGCTTATTTAGCTTATATTTGAAGACCCAGGTAACAGGCAGAGGGCTTCCTGTTGCTTTGTCTTTAGCAACAGCTTTGAAGGTCCCTTGTGCCCACAGGCTGTTCATTTCCCTGTTGGCTGCTTCCTTGAACTGTAGTCTAAATCGATGACTTTCTAGGTCTCTGAAGATCCTAGGTTCGGGAGGAAGGGACCGTCTGTAGACCTTTTCCTCTCTTCCATTGAAAAATGCTATGAAAAAGCTAGCTAGCGGGCGGCCCTGTTGCCGTTGAGAGCTCCGGGAAGCCGGTCCGTATATCTCTTCCTGCCTCCGGCGGCGCCGTCTTTCCGGCCGCTGTGGGCTCGGCTCCCTGCTGACTGATGGGCTAGCTGCCGGACTAGCTGCCGGGCTGGATGGAGAGCTTGTTGCCCTTGGGGTTATGTAGGGACCTTCTTCGTCAAAGTCAGAGGTCCCTTGGTCCTTGGATTGAGTGGTCTCAACACTAGGGTCTTCATTGAGGTCAGGGTCTTCAGAGATGACAGAGTCTTCAGGGCTCTGGTCATCCTCTGCAACCTCAATCGTTGATCTGACGCCTTCGTCGTCTAAAAGGTCAGTATCAGGGTCATCCTCTGTAACCTCAATCGCTGATCTGACGTCTTCGTCATCTAGTAAATCAGTCTTAGAGTCGGGTTCGATGTAGTCAGGAAGTTGAAGCTGTAGTGGCTCTAGCTGATGAAAGGGATCAGGATAATCCTTTGGATCATAGAGGATGCTTTCATTAAAGGTCACATCCCTGACTCTTCGGACCTCAGACCGGCTAGGGACCCAGATCCTATATATGTTGCTGGATTCGTATCCAACGAGGTATCCGACTTCTACGTGGGCTGTTGTCTTGAGAGACCGTTTTTGGGTGCCCTGCAGGGCTTCCTTAGTCAAGGGATAAGCTCTGCATCCATAGGCCTTGAGATGCATCAGATCAGGCTGCGTTTTTCTGCTATATCCAGTATCCCATCCGTGGGTTTCCAGCCAGCTGTGAAGCTGCTCGAAAGGGGTCTTCCAGTTGCTGGACTGCTAGGGCGATCTGTTGTATAAATAGACTGCTGTTTTCCACGTCTCGGGCCAAAGGTCGGCTAGAAGAGAGGCTCCTAACTGCATTGCCCTGGCCTTAGTCCCTATTACCCCCCCAGATCGCTTTGCAGAGCCATTTTGAGCAGGTGTATAAAGGGCGGTTAGTTCGTCCTCGATCCCTAGGTCCCTGATCCAGTCTTCATAACCTGACCTTAGGGCCCTATCGTTATCTCTATGGATCACATAGATAGGCAGCTTATATTGCCTTCGAGTGTGATTTTCAAAGTCCCTGAGAGCGTCTAGAATAGCCTCTTGTGTCAGGTCGACTAGCAGATAGATAAAGATGATCCCTATGAACTGGTCCTTGATCAAGAGAGCTGCCTTTTTGCTATTATAGCTGACGGACAGGCTGAAGAGATCGATATAGATGCGCCAAAATGGCCGTAGAGCCTTAGACTGAGGGGTCCGGCGGGAGACTATCCGGACTGCTTTTACTAGGGAGCAGGTTTTGCAGCTGATCTTAGTAGGTCCCTTGATATTAGTCCCTGTTGTCTGCTCAATAAGGTGCTCTAGGGCTGGGGCGTTCAGATGACCTAGTCTAAGATGCCAGAGGTCTGCTTCCTCTGTCTAAGACAGCCTGGGGTTCCTAGATGTTAAAAATGCTGATCCCGGCTGTTCTGTCTGCTTGATCTCATTGAATTCAACGACCCATTGACGATGCAGTCGTCTTGTGTAGAAAGGAGTGTCTGTTCCTTTGAAGACAGCCCCTGTGGCCGGGTTCCAATTATATCCCTTTGCAATCAGGGCATCAAGGGAGATAACGTTTATGTAGAAGGCAAGGATATAGGCTACCTTCAGCAGTTAGAACAGACCGTCTTTTATTCGAAGATGAATTCGTCCATAGCCTAGGATTTCCATCTAGAAGCCGCCTGTGTAAATGACTTCGATCTCCTTAGAAGCTTGATATCCTAGGAACCTGGATAGGTTATTGCAGATATGAGTGTCTGACCCGGAATCTAGGATAAAGGAATCCTTCAACGGGTAGATCCTAGTGGCTGAAAATGATGATTGATCCGGCTGCGGACCTGGCTGCAGACCGGGCTGCTCTGTGGGCTGCTGTCCCGGCCGCTGACCGGGCTGCTGAGCCGTCTCTAAAGCTGTCTGCAGATCGGGCTGTAAGACAGTCTGTTATATGGGCTGCTGTCCCGGTTGCTGACCGGGCTGCTGAGCCATCTCTGAGGCTGTCTGCAGAACGGGCTGCGAGACAGGCTGTTGTTGCTGTTGACTTTAATAGTAGGGATAGCTGGCAAATGCAGATCCTTTGATTTCCTTGTCCTCAGAGGTCTCTGCTGTTTCGTCAGGCCTAGCTTCCTTCCTCTGGGCTTTCTCAATAGCCCTATCAACCTGTTCCTTGATCTTAGGCTCCTCGAGCCGCCGGTTGATCTTGGCCTTGATGTCTTCTTTGGCTTTCCATCCGTTAGGTCGTATCCAGCTGATTAGGTAATAGCATTCTGAATAGTAATGCCGTTTCCTGCATAGACAGACCGGCTTGGAGGAGCCTGATTTTGTGGGTCTTTGTCCGGGAGGTCCGGAGCCTGTGCCGGATCCACCGGGTGTCTTAGGAATCCCTTGATAGCTAGAAAAGCCGGTTTTTCCAGCCTTTGACGGCATTGGGGTCTGTTTTTCGAACATGTTGCTAATCTCAATACCATCAGGGATATTTTCCTTCCAGCCCTTTTCACCGCCGCGGGCGATGTTTTCTATCATTTGCAGCCAAAAGTTAGAAAAGGCCGGATTGATAGTGCTAACAGCTTGAAGGAAATGTCGGGTAGGTCTGATCCCTTGAGCATCTAGGAGGTCGATTTTCTTAGCCTCTGTTAGGACCTTCTGCCAGCTTATGACCCATTGTGTCAGTTTGGTCCTATCTGGGCTCTTTAGAATGCTCTGAAAGCATTCTAGGATCCTATCTTCGAGGTTCTAGCTTGTTAGTTCAACCCTATCCTTAAGAAGGGAGAGCTGCTTAGCAACATCAGTTTCATCTTCGATAGTAGTGTGATAGCTGCCGGCGGTCTTTATGATATAAAGCTAGATAGAAGTCAGGGCCTTCTGCTTATCCCGATAGACCTGGAGATCGGTCTTATATTAGTTATGAAGGAATTCAAGTCTTCTGAACTCGTCAGTACTAAGGGCCTCTAGCCCAGCTGCTTGGGCTTTGACCGTTGTGTATATTGGCTTCAGAGGGACAGCTAGAACGGGCTTTTCAGACTTAGAAGGGTCTAAATAGGCCCAGACATCTGAGGCGGTTGCATGCTTCTGGATGATGCTAATCCACGGTTTCCAGTCACCGGGGCCTTGGAGGGTGACCCGGGAAGAGCTTCCTAGATCTGTTGGATCCATCGGATGCAGGGACAGCTGCAGTAGAAGCCGTTGATCTGACCTGATAGAGATCTCAATAGATGACAGAAAGGTCTGTCAGTAAGGGAGAAATGGAAGAATAATTAGCTAGCTTGACAGCTTGGAAGACAGCTTGTCAGGTAGCTAGGAAAACAGCTGGTCAGACAGCTAGTCAGACGGCAAGTCAGACAGCTAGCTAGTCAGACAGCTAGAAAGAGGGAGCCTGAGAGGCTTTGAGAAAGGGATAGATAATGAAGGTGATCACTTGGTCAGAGGAGCCGGCCGGGCTCATAACTGTTGCATCTAGGAGATGGAAGTGATCATGTGTGTGAGAAGCTCTTGCTATTCTTCCTATCTAATGAGGGTCTTTGGGTCAGTCTTATAGATGAAGAGACTGATGATGACCTCGTACAGCCAAGAGGGTCCGGATGCTACGGACTATTTGACTTTATCTAGCTATCCTCCTGACCATAGCTTGTGACGAAGCTGATGACGAGGCCTGTGACGAGGAGAGTGGCTGTGGAACCTTATGATGAAGGGCAGAAAGCTTGACTGTTGTCATAGCTGCAAAATCCGATATCCCGAAATGTGACATCGTAAATTATGAATAAGACCCTAGTTCTTAGCCACGAAACCTTTGCCTGAAGTGGTGGACTATGTGATCGTGGTTCAGGTGGGTGTAAGGGTGTTCTTTATCCAAACAGGCTTGGCCATTTGGGCCCACCTAAGACTATATGGTGTTTGTGGAAGCGCTGGGTTTGGAATTACTGGAAGTCTTCAAAGAAAAGCTGTTCATTTCGCCATTGTGCCAGCAAGTCGCCCTTGAAGGAGTGGACAGCAAGTTAGTCAGCATGTTAGGCGTGAATGGTAACTGCAGCGACTGGTTGGATGAAACCATCATGAACAAGACCCACCAGTCTGACTTACAGTTAATACACACTCTTAGGTTGAACTATTGGTTATGAAAAGTGTTAGACGGAGTGTATGGATCATTTTTGCACTGCGCGTTAGTGGAGTGCGCTTCCTTGAGACTGCCGTTCTCCGCTTGAGGGATCAGTCTAACAACAACACTCGACTCCTGGATGAAGAGAGTCACATGGGGATGATACTGTGGCTCTCAACGTTGACCTTCCCCATACATTATGAGACAATCTCACAGTCAGGAACACCAAACTTTGGCCAATGGCTACTCACGCACGACAAGACCCAGGGGGCTCGATGTCCCAGGGTTGACGAGGAAGGAATGCGTGGATCTCATCATCGAGGTCGTCAATGAAGATCCCGTCACTATTTTAGTCGACGCTGTTGACTAGGTCTAAGAAGAGCATCGCTGTGCCCCGTTGAAGTGCCTGAAACGAGTTATGTCGGAGGCTGCTAATGTAGTCAAAAGTCTTTATGACGAGCAGGAAAGACAACGAGATCCTTTCGGCTTTCTTAATAGCGAGAAAGATTAGTATCACGCGTGATAATACCCAGAGCGACGTGATCAAATTTATCTTTCTGAAGTTGGACGATGCCAGGCTCCTTGGCGGAAAACTCTCCTCTCAAACACGAGGCTCGCTAGCTAATGCGCTTTGAGAGGGCAGTGAAGTGTAAATTGGATGTGCAACGCTACCGTCGTCTCCACAGACATCGCCTATAGTCTAATATTGTAAAGGTTTCTCTAGGCAAAACACCAGATCCAGCAGCTTCGTAAAATCAAACGTGAAGATGATTTGCTGCCAGCATTGGGGACTAACATTTTGGCCGACCTTGACAAGCTCTACGAAGACGATTTGAGTCAGATATTACATGCAGGGAGTTCATCACGCCAAGTCGCCATTCAAATCTTCTCGTGACTACTGTACATGAAGGCCCCTCTGACTACTACCGCTCTGGTGGCCGCTATCACGACTGCTAGCATCGACGCTGTAGCACTTTCGCCGGCCGATATCTCAGCCTTGTGCTCGAATCTAGTCATGGTGAATATGAACCGCGAGGTCATCTGGTTCGCTCACCAATCGAGTTCCTGCTCCAACGCCTGGTTCCGGCGCAAGGGACACTACAGTACATGACCGCATTCATATGCGAAAAGGACTTCCTCTTCTATTAGGACCAAGCAGAGCTCTTGGCTGGCATGATTCAATCTTATTCAAAGGTCAATCTCACGTTGCAAATGGTTGAGAAAGTCATAACAGTCGGGGGCACGACGCCGCTACACACGTTCCTCACGCACGATCCCGGTCTTGTCACGACAGAACAGCTCTTCAGCAGTTTTGTCACGTCCCCAACAGCCAAAAAGGCTCAACGAATGGAATTTGCCGATATTTTGCACAGCCACGGCAAAAAGATCGTTTTTACACAGAAGATGCGTGACGCCGTGGGCACGGCGTACCAGAAGCAGACTGACAGAGAGAGCGAGGAGCAGTTGTACAGATTGCGGGAACGAGGCAAAACGCCGGAGGAAGCCGAGACTAGAGAACGCAAGGATGACAATGAGAGAAGTACTAGGGCTAGCAATGATGGTGACGAGACCTATGATAGTGAGGGTGCTGAGTTCTGGGATTGATGGAACAAATTAGTGTCAGATGAGATTGAGCAATACGAGAAACGTATTTAATACAGAAGGAAGTTCTCTGACGTGCTTAAGCGTCATAAGTACTAGGATACTGGACGATGGTCATTTTAGAAACACGCCAATGTAGGTGCCTTCTCTTTCACCGCCATTGTCTATTAGCAAAAGGCTGGGGCGATTAACTATTGTCTGGGGAGGCTGTGCGATCATGGTTTGAGCTTGGTGGGGGGTGCATATCAAGGGCTAAAAGTTCACACTGTTAGCACGCAACGCCCAACGAGCCTCGATCAATTCCCCGCATCTGATACCGTCCTGTGACCCTCTTTTCTTCTCTATTTCGCATGTGATGACTCCCGCGGGAGCCGCGTTTCCTGGGGAAATGGACCTCAGAAGATGCGATAGTGCAAGCCACCTCTGGCAAGTGCTGCCTCGTTTTGACAAGCTGTCCAAGCCACCACTGCAAGGCATCTCATCACATGGACTCACACGAGTGCACATGAACATTAACAACATGGCTGTCGCGCATGAAAAATACCAAGATAACGGAAAGGGTTTGTTGGTGATTAAACGACAGCCGCCAGTCTAAAGTGTACAGTGTGCATTCAGAACCCAACCAAGCCCAGAAACAGTTTAGCTGAATGTCGATTGGCCACCAAGTTGGCTAGTCTAGAACGGTTGCATGGTCAGCCATGAGACCACCTGACTCTGCGCCTGACCTGAAAACAGCCCAATCGCTGAGTCTCTCTATCCATGCAACGTTGAAAAGGAGGTGAGGAATAGATGGGCATTGGCCTTAACCATGATGGCTTGCGGGTCACCAGCCGACGCCATGCTGCAATGTCTCCAACCCCCTCCATCTCGTCTCTGCTGGCCGAAGCTAGCCACGACTTAAACTCCCCGAATCCAACTCAAACGCCGCGAATCTCCGCATTGTCTCTCATGCAAGGCAGAGCTCACCGGTCAGCCAGCTGTCCATTTCTCAGCCGCCACTTCCATCCCGACCTGTGAGCTGTGATTGCCTCACTTCCAGCCATACACCATACATTGCATCTCGTCTATAACTTACCTCGCCCGCTCTTGAGGCCCACTGCCAACCTCCATCGCCGCCATATTCTGCTTCAGCAGACGGTAGCTTCAAAATGGCAACCAGTGACGCCACCATCACCAATGCCGCCTCGGCCATCGCTTCCGTCGTCAAGTCAGCTGCGGCTGCGACGACGACGGCAGCGCATAGGGCTCCTCCCCAAGGAGGAGTAATCGAGGGCGCCAACCCGTCCGTGTACAATCCGAAGGACCCCATCACCATGTTCATTATCCAGGTTCGTTTGTCGACACTCCCGTCAGGCCCGGTTAAGTGCACATCTAACTCTGAAAATCAAGGCCGGTTTGATCATCATCGTCTGCCATCTACTCCATTGGCCCCTCGCCAAGATCCGCCAACCTAGGGTCATTGCCGAAGTCATCGGCGGCATTATTCTAGGCCCGTCAGTCATGGGCCACATTCCAGGATTCAGGGCAGCCATTTTCCCACCTGAATCTATTCCAAACTTGACCTTGGTAGCCAATCTTGGCCTCGTACTGTATCTCTTTCTCATCGGGCTGGAAACCGATGTCCATTTCTTGGTGAGCCACTGGCGGGTGGCTGTTACGGTCGCATTTGCTGGCATCGCCTTACCTTTTGGCCTTGGATGTGCTGTGGCATGGGGCCTTTATAATGAGTTCCAAAACGACGACGGTATCTTGCATATTGACTTCAGCGTCTACATGCTCTTTATTGGTGTTGCTATTGCCATTACAGTAAGCCGAGTTCTTCGCTTGCACATTGCGCTATTTTCGAGTATTTTGGTTCTAATGCAACTCTTCTCCAGGCTTTCCCAGTTCTTTGCAGAATTCTGACTGAATTGAAACTCCTTGATACATCAGTCGGCGTCATTACTCTTTCCGCAGGTGTTGCAAACGACGTCGTCGGTATGTTTCTCATCCCTTGGCAGACTACACATTTAAACTCATAACTTTAGGTTGGATTCTCCTCGCCCTTTGCGTTGCTCTTGTGAACGCAGGAAATGGCATCGATTCACTCTGGATTCTACTCACTTGCGTGGGATACATGCTGTTCCTGCTATACCTCGTCAAGCCGAGTCTGACATGGCTGCTTCGCCGGACAGGTAGCATTGAAAACGGCCCCTCGCAGAGCATCATCTCCCTGATCCTGCTTTGCGCATTGGCCTCTGCATTCTTCACAGGCATTATCGGAGTTCACGCCATTTTTGGCGGCTTCATGTTTGGCCTCATCCTCCCACGAGAAAATGGGTTCGCTATTAAGGTCACTGAAAAGCTGGAAGATTTCATCGGCGCCCTCTTCTTACCCCTTTACTTCACGCTCTCGGGACTCAACACCAACTTGGGCCTGTTGGATAATGCCATCACCTGGGGATATGTATTTGCCGTCACTTTCGTCGCGTTCACCTCCAAGTTCGTCGGCGCCTCGATTGCAGCCCGCTTGAACGGTCTGGTTTGGAGAGAATCGTTCAGCATTGGTGTCTTGATGAGTTGCAAGGGCTTGGTCGAGCTTATCGTCCTCGTGAGTCATCCTTCTTATCCCTGGCAGAAATAATCGAAACTGACATTTCAATAGAACATCGGCCTACAGGCAAAAATCTTGAGCACAAGAACATTCACCATATTTGTTGTCATGGCGCTCATCACCACGTTTTCCACGACACCGCTCGCAGCTCTGCTGTATCCTCCCTGGTACCAGAAGAAGCTCGAAGCCTGGAAACGTGGCGAAATTGACTGGGACACCGGCAAGCCAATCGATGGTTCTCCCAATAGCACAAGCATTGCACAGACTTCATCTGAGAAGCTGCAACGGCTTCTTGTATACCTTAGATTCGACAACATGCCAGCTACGCTTCGCCTTGTCTTGTTGTTCGGAAAACAGACTGGGTCGGAAACGAACACAGATTCCGATGGCGACAACAATGGCGCAAGGAACGACACAAGCGATGCGCACCGAGGCTCGACTAGAGTGTATGGCATCCGCCTAACCCAGCTCACAGATCGTGACTCTTCAGTCATGACCGTTGCTCAAATCAACGAGTACAGCCGCTATGATCCATTAATCAACACATTCCGAACCGCAGGACAACTCAACAACGTCGCCGTCTCAGGCGAAGTGGCAGTGATACCTGAAAGTCGCTTCGCAGAGGCACTTGTTTCCAAGTCTCACAACATGTCCCCGGACCTACTTCTGATTCCGTGGAGCAACAGTGGAAGTGTTGGCGATAGTCCCGCTGGCTTGCCTTGGGAGGTGAAAGATAGAATCGCATCCCCCTACGCAGGCTTCGTCAAGGACATTCTTCGATCTGCCGAACAGAACGTTGCTGTCTTCCTTCCCAAGAATGGCGATGCGGCTTCTGCTGTAAATCCTCCCAAAAAGGACCGTACCAAGTTGACGCGCGCATACTCTTTCACTCAGACGTACAACGAGTTCCCTTCCCCTTCGGTCACGCACAAACAGCACCACATCATCCTTCCATACTTCGGAAGCGATGACGACAAGCTAGCACTTCTGCTCGTCTTCCAACTTTGCAACCGTCCCGATGTAACTTGTTCCATCACGCCAATGATCATTTCAGGAGGCGAGAAGGCAGACGAATCGCTTGCTATACCTGCCGATATCGCAAAACGTGTGAAGGTCAACAGCCCGGTTATTGGAAATGACACAGAGACAGTATTGGATCTGATCTCAACGGAACTAACTAACAGCGCATCCAAGGGAAGCTTTAACCTTGTTGTACTCGCTCGCAGATTGTCTAGATCTTTGGATGAAGGAAAGGGGGCCGGGAAAGTGTCTGAGGAGGCCAAGGAAAGCCTTGGTATATTGGGGGCACACTACGCTGCCAGTGACTTGGATGCAGACGTGTTGGTCCTGCAAGCCAAACGCCTGGCCCTGTAGGAATCTATTTCTATAGATTTGTAGGAACGGGAGTCTGGTGTGACATGTCTTCACGTTGATGGGTAAATTGGCGCATATAGCAGGATAATACAACACGGCATGACCAGCAAGAACACATCTGCACCCGGATTAATCGACTATGGCACCAAGCGGTTCAAAATCGGCTGAATGGACATCCTGGTGCAAACCTACCATACCTACCCTACCCCTTCATTCATTGGTCATCGAGGCCGGGCCGATTTTTCCGATTGAGCAGCGCAGGACTTCGTGGCGCATTGGGAAATAGAAGCGAAGGTCGATTTCCTCACATCTTCACACAAGGCTCTTCCCTTCCACAAACGTGACAACACTTTCGTTCTTTCTATGCAATGAATACCATGCCATAAACATTTCACGCATCAGCCAACCATCGACACGATGCATTTTCCGCAAGAAATCAAAGATAACATAGTCTCCTACTTATTTCAACCTTTCTGGGTGTCAAGTTTCCCATATTCGGGCACGTGGGACTGCCTTCAGATTGACTGGGATTCATTTATACAATTTGGCAAGCCGAGATTGGTCGAGCATGAAGAAGGGTTATATACGAAAACGTCAGTATACGCGTTAGACCTCTCCCTGCCGACGCTCCTCAGCTTGCGCTTGGTGTCTCATGAATGGAACGTCAGTGTAACCTCTCTGCTCCGTGCCCACCATTGGTGGCCCGCTGAGATGCACTCCGCGTCTTCTTTGAAACATGCTCTGAGTTGCTGCGCGAGAACCCGGGCAGAGATACGAGGCCAGGCCCCGCGCAACAGCCTTCCCCCGACGGTCAATCTAGTCAGGAGGCTGACAATCCCGCCAATTGAGGATTCATTGACGTTCAGGAGACGCTTCGCTTGGGAAGGCAAACCCGAAGTTGATTGGACAGAGTGGGACAACGAGGATAGATCCTCCTTGGATCCCAATACATACCAAGACCAGTACATTCCTCAGGAAAATCAAGCGACTTGTCAAGAGCATTATGACAAATCACCCGAGATTCAAATTCTTCTTGATCTATTTAAAAGTCTTGGAAGAATCGATGCCTTCAGCGTCTTGTTTCCTCGTGCCGTCACTTGCATGAGGTTCGGGGATGAAATGGCTGACTGCTATGACATTCAGGCCGTGGTGGGAACAATCGCTGCTATTCGATCTGGGCTTCAAACCAGCACATTTGATCACCTCACCGATCTACGCCTCGAGCTTCCATCAACCTACTTTGTCGAGCAGACAGTAGACGGCATGGACCAAGAGGCACGGAATCGCCTCAAACACCTCTACATCCGGATACTAGATCAGACTGGCGTTGCTGGGTGTCACGAATGGCTTGGCACCCTACTAGACGATGATTCTGACGCTTTGGATGGGACCACCGAGCTAGATTTCAACTCGCCCAACCCTTACCCATTCAGTAATCTCCAGTTTGAGTATCCGAATATCGACCATCAGCTGGGTCTCTGGGAGTTCGTTTCTTCATGCCGAAACCTCGAGTCTCTCGGTATAGAGGCAACGCACTACCTGGACCTAACAATGCTCAGATTTGGAGAGGCCCCAGCTCTATTGAATCTCCGCGTACTCACTCTCAGTCGGCTATACATCACATCTTCTTCTCTCATCAACCTCTGTAATCGCAACATGCCATTGTCGACTAGCACAGAGTATCAGCCTTGCCAACTCCAACGTCTCAGCCTTAAAGACGTCAAGATATACGAAGATGGAGGAGATTGGGACGAAGTATTCACTTTCCTTCTCGTTCATTGCCTTAGACTAGAGGTCGTGTGGTTTCACTTGTTGACGTACTTCTGTGAGCATGAGAACAACACGTTCGCGTGTTTAGAATCAAGGGGCGATGTCATAAGATCTCGTTCCAGTATGGATATCGATGCAATGCTCGATTTACTTGGGCGACTAATCGATGAAGCTGGCGGTATTGAGTATTGTACCCAACATGTTGCATTCATGGTAAAGGAGGCATTGGAGACAAAGGTGAGAAACGAAAGGACGTGGCAGACTTAGATATTACCGTCAGGCAAGGGCGATCGCGGGCCGGGCCTGATTGAACTGTTCAGCAAGTATCTATCCACTCTTAAAATTCTTTCACACAAGAGGCCACACTATTAATTACATATTCATGGGCTTCAAACAAGACGCCTCACCACAACCTCTTCAGCTATCCAGCAAGTGCCCCATCATTAACGTCGCAGCATCTAACAACTCTTGTATCCTCCCTGCTGGGAGTCACTCATTCTAAGGACACAGTCCGTACAGACTACAGTAGCATTCCGCCGACGTACTGAAAGTTGTGGTGTTTTTGAAGTAGCCTTGTGAGAATATAGCCTCCCATAGTGTTTCAAAAACAGCCCCAGCAGCTTTGCTCGAGAGGTTACTTTGCAGGATCCAATCTCGGGGAAAAAATCAACCGGCTTTTGGGTATCAGCTCAAGTTGCTTGCGGGATAGAGCAAATTATCCACCAGCGAAATAATCCCATCTCAAGGGCGGATGAGGATCGGATGGCAGTGGGAAGAGCCCCCGCCAAAGATCAGCATATTGCCTATATAATTGCTCGGGCGGCTGGCTATTGAGCTTCGAGCCTCCATCCTCGGCTTCCCAGTTCTCTCAGGTCAGATCTAGCACAGATGGGCCCAGAGCGCCAGCCACGGGCTTGATGGTTCTTTGCAGGACCTTGTCGCAAGCGAGGTTGACGAAGCCATTTTGAATCACGGCTTCAGGACGTAGTTTGTTTACTGTGAGCGACGAGCTGCGGTGAATGAGAGCATTATTGTGCCATGCCGTACGATGGCCATGCATAAAAACCATGACTTCGGGAAGATCGTCATAATGATCAATCAGATATGTCAGGTACGTCATAGCCTCATTGCCCTTGTTCTGGGATAGATAATTCCAAGATGAGGGTTTATTGGCGACGTACATGATCTGAGAGTCGCCCTTCCGAAGCCCAGTCTCCTCCTGCAACTTGGTCGAGTGGTCGCTTGAAACGGCCGCAACGATGAGTGTGATGAAGCCTCCTCTCGACTCATGACTGAGTTTCGCCAAATTCGCTTCAAAGACGTCAAAGCATGATGACACATAGGCGAATAGAATATCCCTTTTGTTCAAATGAGACCTCTTGAGTAATAAGAGGCACACCAAGAGAATGAGACCAAGGCCAAGAGATGCAGAGTGTCACATTCAGTATATCTATAGTATTTGCACTACACATTAGCGGAGTGCGCATTCCCTTTTAGTATAGCTAGCAATGCGACACAGAGGCTCTGTCAAATCTCACGTTGGCTTCTAGTTCGAGCAAAAATGAATGGGAAAGCTGAGGATTGATCGGCACCAATGCGTTGATCGTCTAAGAGCCTTTTTCATCTTACCGCTACGCACAGTCTAAGTCAATTTGCACCCTCAGAGGCCATTTTCTAAGGTGTTGTGTCGGTGAAATAAATCAATGGTGCACGCGACCAACGTATTACCCCACAAGCAAAAGCGGTCCACGCTTCAAAATTTCGAAGTCTGTGTCGCTGAGTAAATGTGTTTTTCTCAATAGATCCTTGCACGGTTCAGTCCGCATTTTTCCAGAAAAATATAAAGACACTGCAAGACTCTGATCCGTAATCCATTATTTTGCTTTCGTCTGCTTAGTAAATTATCCACCATGCAAGAGCGGCCACCTTGAGCCCAGGTTCGTATATGCGATAGGAAGGTCAAAGTAGAAAAACACAAACTTCATTTAGAATTACACCGTTCGTATAGTTGCGAAGTAGAGTGTTCTGATGCATACGAGCTTCTCTTCGTAGTATATAATAGCAAATGTCGTCCCGCAACTTGCCTATCATTACTCAATTCCAACGTCTTTCGCAGTCTCATCCCCGCCAACTACTCATCCTCCAAAATGAAAGCCGTCTACCTGCTCTCAGCGATGCTGTCTGCTGTGAATGCTGGAATTCACATCAACTAGTAAGATCAATGTTCTGTACAAACATCACGAATCCACGCTTACACTAGTAACGCAGCTACTCCGATACTAACTGCAAGAACTGGATCGGCCAGAAGGATCTTGGAACTGGTTGGGGTGAGCAGACCTTTGCATCTGCCGCAGGAACCCACAGCGCCTTACCCGTAGAACAACCGGGCAGTACAGTAAGTTTATGGCCCTCTTTCTCTCACCTGCCGTTATTATACCACCGGTCGTAATTAACCGAAATACTCAGGGGTCGAGTTCTACGATAACAACCCAGGCAACAAGTACACTCGCTATGATGGCCAATGCTGGGGAACGAAAGGGAATGTTGTTACTCACATCAAGCCGTGGTAATTATAGATTAACAACAACCGCTGATTCCTGGACCACTAGGAATACCGTCATAGCTACTAGGCCCGCAGGCTAACGGGCGATGGAAGCTGAAACAACTTAGATATCTGTCCTCAAACGTGGCAATAAATGCACAACAAATTTTCCTCCAAGCGCTATGGAGGCTCACATTCTCAATTGGAAGCGTACCAGCCAGTTACGTAGTATCTATTGATGTCGGCATAATAGTGATCAGAACATCTGGGCGGGGAGCGCGAAGGACGGTCTACTGAAATAATATTCGTAGATGTCTTGGCCTCGCGAACTGGAGATAGAGTTGATCTTTGTGGCACTTCTGGCGTCCCAAGAACTAATTGCGCAGACTAGGTGCCCTTCGTACGAACTCAGTTGATGCATCCACGATCTAGAGATGAGGTCCAGGGATTTTTAAGAGTTCTGTGGCTGCCTCCTTGAGACGGCGTATTTACCTCTTCGAGAATAGGCCTAGAGCGGATTCTCGGGGAGGTTGTGATGAATTTGTCAGATGTCCAGGCTCAGAGGTCCTGAAGGGCGGTGAATAAAGGGGACTTTCAGACCGAGAGTCGGAGCCAAGGATAACGGCAGGCATCTGCAAAGCAATGAGACCTTTCTGGTGGGCTATATCGCCAAGGCGCACATATGTATTAGTCATTCAATTTTAAGTGAATGCGTTGATCCATAATTGCCCTACTATCTATCTTTCGTCGCCGCTTCTATGTTACCCTATATGCTGGCACGCACCGCATCCTAGATACGCGTAGACAAGCAAGCCTGTCACGGATACACCGGCTCCGATTTCTAGAATTCATACCAATTTTGCTGCCTTGCTAACAATCATAGTTGTGACCAAAAGCCCGGTTGTACCTTATGCGACTGAGTTATTGAGATACTGAGCTTGGGTATTGGGTCATACCACTGTTCCTATTGCAGATTTTTCTCTCTGTACTATTCTACCCTGGCACCTCCTCCTGGACATGCCCTATCAGTGCCCTTCTTCGACCTCATGCTATACCCTGCTGCTATCTGCTCACAATCTGTCATCACGATTCACCGAGTTTTTATGCTGTTGTGCCGGCAACTCGCCCCTGGTGGAGTGGACAGTAATTAAGTAGTCATCACTGTCTCTTCGTAAGATGCTCTTAGGATAGAGGTCTTTTTTTTGTAAGATTGTCTCAATTCGCATTTAGTTACTATTTTTATTGTTGGGCTTTAGGGTAGTCATTTCATTAAAGGAGCTTACGTACGGAGGATCATTTCATAAGTCATGTCCCGCGCTAATGACGCCACACTTTCGTACCCCCGCTGGCTACCTAGGGATACGTAGCCTTCACGGCCCTTGCTCGTGCTGTCTCTGCAGCTCCCTGTATCTTCAGGGGCTCCCAGAGGCTAAGAGCACCCGCTACGATCTGGTAGCAGTGTTTAATGCGCTATAGATCTCGAGCTTGTAGGGAAGGTAAATAACATGGAGAACCTCATGTATCTGGCCTACTCTGATTGGCTGTCTCAAAAAGTGTGGCTTGAGATTGGGACATGACTTTTTGAAATGGGTCCTCTGCATTATTTACTGAGCCCAAAGAATAGACTTAACACAGGGCTACAAATCTCGTTAGTCAGGCTAGGAAATCCCTGCATCAATGCCATCATTGATCCCACTTCACTGGCAAGCATCCATGGGTGTTTGAGGCCTGACGCCTGGAAGTGGGGGCATGAGCTTGAGACAAGGTTGATAAAGGGTCAATACTGAAATTGAGTGTCAAGATTATTGTGGAACAGGAGACACGCGTGGCTGTGGAGAGGTAAACCGGGTCTGTCAAACTGGTTGAGTGGCTCTACTGCAGGGTTTGTATCCTGGGGGCCCGCATTCAAGCGTAGAAATTCTTGAGCCTTCCTTCCTATGGTGAGACAACGATAGGTTGGTGAAGATGATCATCATGTTGCTAACGAGATTTCTCTTAGCAACAAGTATTGAAATACGCCTACTTCTAAACTAGCTTACATAGTAGTGACCGTTGAGAAATACGGAGCGGCTCAAAGGGTTGCCCTAAGTGCATAGTAACGAGATTGGGGCTCTGATTCGTTAGGGCCGGCTTAGTGTCTTGACATTGACCTGAGAGGATGTCGACTTCCCAGGCCCTTATCAGATTCGATGAGGCTTACGGAAAGGATCCGACGGAGACTATAGTGAGAATGACGATACGTAATTGATTCGATTCCAGCTGCAGGCCAACAGCAAATACTACGTTCCTATTGTCGGAGGTCACGCCATCATCCGACAAGGCGACGGCACAGCAATGAAACTCGCCGCGTTGCCGGAGTCGGACTGGACTGGACTGGCCTAGAGTGGGGAGTTCGGCTGTTGGACTTGGCCTATGCCGTTAGTCCCGTGATCGCCAGGCTGTGCGACAAGGTGGAGCGTTGCATCCGGAGGGAAATGGCCGCCTGGATCGCTATCGGTCTCCGTTCTGTGACCGCTGCTGAGACCGACCGACCGACCTGCGTTGGCAGCGGATCCGTCCGACTTTTGCCGGCCTTCGACTACATGTTCGAAGACGGCTGTGAAACGTATCGCTGCGGTAAATGCCGATGCGACCCTTCCCCCTTGCCACCCGGTTGAGAAGTGCCTTGGGTTATATACGTATTGCCCACGACAATGTGGAATCCCGTCAAGGGCTTGACACGCGTCGACGACATCTTTACCGGGTCTCTGAAGCACAGTCTAAACAAACCCGGACTGGAGCACGCATGGCCTGCAACGTGCAACGTGCAACGACGATGACATCTCAGCACATGGTTTTAAGCCAGTCATGATTTTATCGCTGCCCCTGGATCGGCACCGCGAGCACGAACTCGACTTAGTTGCCAGTGCTGGGCTGATTAGAACGTCGAAAGGATGCGGTTCCGCGGAGCCAAGCTTCGACCAAGCTTTCTTTCTTACCACTCTTAGTAAGGATGGTATCGATAAGTAAAGGCGCAAGAAGCAGCGCAAGAAGCAGCGCCGTCCAATTTGTTCGACGGCGATCGGACCGGGGTGCGCATGGAGCATGGATCAATCGGACATAAGTGTCAAGTTCAGGACCGCCCCCTGTCGGCGTTGCCATGTCTCGCACCGGGAAACATTCCAAATCAAACAACCGAGGCCTCAACTGACACTAGGCCGGACCAGGTGTCCGGGTCAAACGTCCGGGTTCGAAGCTCGACACTAAAGCGATGATATTCCCGAATCCAAACGTTTCCGCACAGACGCTACGGCGACGATACTTCCTCATTGAACCAGCCCGCATAAAGGCCCGAGTCGCTGATGGGTTGGGACAGGGCAAGACAGCCCCCCCCAAGCCCCCCCTCCCCTGAGGCCTTGATCAGTGAGAGGCAGGGGCAACGTCTTTTCAGGAACAAGCCCCAGGGGCTGGTTTCGGCACTTGATAGTAGGACACTAATCTCTCGTCTCTAGCCTCTACGCCCCGCTTCGCACCCTCTGGTAGCCTCGGCTGATGCCATCAACACACTTTCACACCACCAAGTCGCCCAAACCCTTGCAGCGGAACGCCTTCCACAACTGCCCATCACGGTTAGATCTTTCCACATCAGTACCGTCTTGTTTATAGCCCCCTTTGGACCATGCTGTAACACGGGCCTCTGAACCCGTGCTTGTATCATGGGACTGGGCACTCTCGAAGTAGGAGTTGCACCCACCGCAGACGTCGCAGAGAACCACTCGGCTCTACCCCGCGCCCTAGGGACATTTTTCATTCGCCCCCCTGGCCGGGGGATCATCGTAAAAAACCGCCGAACACTGAGAGATTGAGTTTCGCATAAGATGCCCGGGTCTCGTTCGGTTGCCGAACTCGCAGACCTCTTTTGAAGGATCCCACGTCCCTGCCTGAAGGAAGCTGCTCCATGCGGCGATTCTGCGCTCATCAACAGCTCGCCTATCATGGCAACAAAGATCGAGAATAGAGGGCCGCTGCTCATGGCCATCAACCTTACCTTCTTGTCCTTGGCCTTGGTTTGCATCGTCTTGCGGTGCTTTGTTCGCGTGTTCATGGTAAAGGCGTTTGGAAAGGATGACTGGCTCATGCTTATCGGAACGGTATGTGGAAAAACCTGCGTCGTCCTGCCGTGAAGCGCGTCGCTGAACTCGACTTCGTCGCCTCTTAGATCTTTTTTACTCTGTACGCCTCTTGCTCTACAACCGGTGTCGTCTACGGAACTGGACGCCATCATGCGGACCTAGAAACGAAGAACATCCAAACGGCCATGAAGGTGGGTGCCCCACCAAACGACCCGGCTTGACTCGTCTCTAACCCTAGGTGCAGTTCTGGTGGTTTTGCTACCTATGGTACGCCCTCACAATGATATCATGCAAAGCATCCATCGGCTTCTTCCTGCTCCGATTCACGACCATCAAGTTCCAGAGATGGGCGATCTACCTCGCCATGATCTCCACCGGCCTCTCTGGAGGCATCTTCTTTTTCGTCAGCATGTTCCAGTGCAAACCTGTGTCGTCCTTCTGGAACAAGGAACAAGACGGATCATGTGTCAACGTCGATATCATCATCGCCCTCGCGACTCTCTACAGCGTCTTCGCTGTTATTTCTGATTTTATGTTTGCGCTTCTTCCTGGGCTTATCATCTGGAAACTACAACTCCACAAGCGAACGAAGTTGTCTCTGATCCCTCTCCTTGCCATGGGATGCGTGTAAGTCCAAACTTCCAGCACGGCCTAGAGTCTGTCAACGGCCGCTAACACGACATTTAGTGCAAGCTCAGCAGTCATTGCCCGATTTCCGTATCTACCAATGTTTAGAAAACCTGATTTTCTCTGTACGTTTCTCACTCTTTCACATAAATTCACTTGCATTGAACGGTATGCTAACCAAATACGTCCAGGGAACACTTTGGATATTGCAATCTGGTCCACAGTTGAGCAGGGACTGGCCATCATTGCCGGCAGTTTAGCAACCCTACGGCCGCTGATCAAGATGGCCGCATACCGTCTGGGGCTCACCAGCAAGCCTCATACAGCGCGCCCGTCAGACTACGGATCATCGCCGCACACTCCTCGCACGGGGACCAATCTCGGGTTCTCTTCGCGCGATGCATACACCCTTTCGTCCATCGGCCGCGATGAAGCCGGCGATGTGAAAAAGGCTGGCCTTAACTCCGGCTCCTCAAGCGAGTTTGCCGCCGGAATCAAGCGGGAGACTAAATGGGAGATCAAGGTGTCTAAAGCTGGAAAGAGCGAGAGTGAGGAGGAACTACGGTCGCCACCACCCTGGGCGGCGAAACAAGTCAGTCGCTGGGATGATTGAACGCAGGAGGGGAGGACCATAAAACCAACTGAATATGGTTCGCAAAGCCATAGCACTATCGTTTAATATTAATATAACCTATTAAGAAAGAGAACATGTACGGAGTGGCAACGAGAAATATGATTTCTTACGGGTCGGGAAGGATGTTCCGAGGCTGCTAACTGATCTTGGCGAACTTTGTTGACCAGTACTACATTTATGGATATAGAGGGGAGATATATAGCCCACGTGTTGGTCGTCTGCGCGGAGTACAAGTCTTAAAACGCCTTCCACATCTTCCACGTGTGAAGCGTGTTTCCGATGATCTAACGTCATCCGGTCGAGGATTCCGTCCGAAGAAACAACGTCTGTCATATGCCCGTCGCACGTGCTACATTCGACTTGGACCTCGATATCCTTGCAAACTCCGTCACGCCATTTGCGGCATGTTCCGCACTTCAGGGAGCGGCGACGGCTTGGCACCGGTCTGTTGAGGTTTCAAGGTGAGTTGGTTGGCTATTAGTCAATTGGCTGTCCCACTAGACTTTTGTGGCAGTAGGGATGAAATTAATCATGTCTGGTAACAACGTGAAGAATACCAAGCAATGGGCTTTGCTGTAATTTGTTCACATCCCCTGAAAATCCCCAAATACGTAATGAGTCAATCCTTTCTTGTCATGCATAGGGGGGCAAATGTGCATGAATCGTGCCCAGCATCTGGGCTGAAGGTCTCGCTGGACTCTCAAGGCGACGCCGAAGGGTTCCTGTCCATACGACATTGGGATCGGAGGAATTGCCCATCAAGAAGGTGGATACGCGTCATTCAGGTCATTGGAGGGCAGTGGCGATCTTGCTTAATGCGACCGCAACTATGCATCGGTGAAACAGGGGCATTCATTGCGATTTTCTGCCCCCCGATGCGACGCTGAAGTGCGGCATCCTTGCAGGTAACAGACCGCTTGATGCAACCCCACACGGCTCAAATGTCCAGGGCTAACGCCTCAAACCAGCGGGGAAGAGGCTTGGCTGACCCGATACAGGCACAAGAATCCCGGATACAGTGGCGACAATCCTGGGTATAGTCACAAATATCCCGGGATGCCAACGGAGAGTGCCTGCGTGGGGTTAGCATTGTCCTTCTGCCGTACCGTCCGCCGCAACCATGCCGGCCGATGACATGTATGATCGACGCCGTCTCTCGCTCTCTCAACCTCGTGAGCTCCTCGGCATGTAACTTAGCACCGCAGTGCAAAGGCCCAGGAAGATCCAAGGTCCAGACGAACAGGCCCAGCCCAACCGTGCGAATTGGTCTCCCCATTGGCTCCGTTGCCATGCCTCATCTCCGAGCCTTGCCTGCTGAAGGGCAGACGCAGATGCGTTCCGTCAATGCGTTACGAGTGGGCTTTGGCGTTGGTTGGGGCAAATTTCACTGCGTGACCAAATCTAGAACTCAGGAGCCTTGTTCAAACCTAGGCCAAGATCGTATGGAGCGTTGCGTATGTGGTTGGTTGGGAGGCATGAGATGAGGAAAGAGATATATAAGGAACGACCAACGGCCAGACTCTAGATGGAATACCAATCGTCTCTTCCAGGTCGATCGTCGTCATTCATTTGCTCTTTTGCCCTCGTGACAGCTTCGTCCTTGGGTTGCCATTCCTTTATCACCAAACGTGTAGATTTCCAACCAGAAACTACACCATGAGACACTCATTTATTACTGGCCTCTTGGCCGTTCCGGCTTCCGTGTATGCCGTCAGCCTCACCGGCTACGAATACATCGTCGTGGGTTCCGGAGCTGGAGGCGGACCTCTCGCGGCCCGGCTTGCCCTGGCGGGCCACAAGACGCTCCTGATCGAGGCCGGCGACGACTACCACACGAACAACTACACGGTGCCGGCGTACTCGGCCAACGCCTCGGAGGACCCAGAGATTGCGTGGAACTTCTTCGTGCACCACTATGCGGATGACGAGCGCCAGGCACGCGACTTCAAGACGACGTACGAGACGGCCGACGGCGGCGAGTACACCGGCCTCAACCCCCCCGAGGATGCCACGCTCAAGGGCACGCTGTACCCGCGGACTCAGGCTCTCGGAGGCTGCACTGCTCACAATGCCTTGATTGCCGTGTACCCCCACCAGTCCGACTTTGAGTACATCGCCAACCTCACCGGCGATGATTCCTGGTCCGCCGAAAACATGCGCAAGTACTTTGTCAAGGCCGAGGAGAACCGATATCTCTCCGCCGGCCTCACGGGCCACGGTTACGACGGCTGGCTGAGCACTGAGACGGCTCCTCTCAGCATCCCCCTCGGCGACGACCAGCTCCTCAGCCTCCTCACCGGCGGTGCTACGGCTCTCACCGAGGCCACCGGCAACCCCATCACTCTGGCGACGCTCATCGCCGGTGATGCCAACGCCGACACTGTGCTTCGCGACACCGAGCCTGCCTACTACCAGATCCCGCTGTCGTCGCGAGAGGCCAGCCGCATCGGCCCTCGCGAGTTCATCCTCTCAGTTCGCGACGCCACCTACTCCAACGGCACTAAGAAGTATCCCCTTGACGTCCGCACCAACAGCTACGTGACCAAGGTCACCTTCGACGACTCGACCCCGCCCCGCGCCACCGGCGTTGAGTTCCTCGACGGCAAGCACCTCTACCATGCTAGCCCCTTGTCGACTGGAGCTGCTGGCGAGGCTGGCAACGCAACTGCTTCCCGCGAGGTCATCGTTGCCGGAGGCGTGTACAACACCCCGCAGATCCTGAAGCTCAGCGGCATCGGCCCTGCCGAGGAGCTGGAGAAGTTCGACATCCCCGTCATCGTCGACCTCCCCGGCGTGGGAACCAACCTGCAGGACCACTATGAGATCACCGTCCAGGGAAACACACCCGAGAACTTCACCTCGTTTGACGGATGCACCTTTAGCCTGTACACCGACGAGGACCCTTGCCTCGACCGCTGGAATGCCCCCGTCCTCGGCGACCACGGCATCTACTCCTCCTCTGGTCTCGCCGCCGCCATGTTCTACAAGAGCAGCGCCACCGAGGCCGACAACTTCGACATCTTTGCCTTTGGCGGCCCCGTCAACTTCCGAGGATACTTCCCCAAGTACGCCGTCAACGCAACCATCAACCACGACTTCTTCTCTTGGGCCATCCTCAAGGCTCACCCGCGCAACACGGCCGGTGAGGTCGTCCTTCGCTCCGCCGACCCGCTCGACGTGCCCGAGATCACTTTCAACTACTTCGACACGGGCAGCGGCGACTCGTCCCTCGACCTGCAGGCCCTCTATGAGGCCGTGGAGCTGACTCGAAGCGCCTTTGCCTCGCAGCCCGTCAACGTCACCGAGACGCTCCCCGGCGCCGACGTGACGTCCCAGGCGGACATCGAGACCTACATCAAGAACACCGCCTGGGGCCACCACGCTTCGTCCACCTGCCCCATCGGCGCCGACGACGATCCCATGGCTGTGCTCGACTCTAGCTTCCGCGTGCGCGGCGTCGATGGCCTGCGCGTGGTCGACGCGTCCGTCTACCCTCGCATTCCCGGCACCTTCACCGCCGTGTCGACCTATATGGCGGCAGAGAAGGCGGCTGACGTCATCTTGAGCGCGTTGGAGGACTGAAGTGGTTAACGAGCAGGTGGTAACCAAGTCTGGATGGAGGGAATTTAGTTGTAGTGTTAGGTTCGATGAACAGATACAACAATGCAAGCACGTGTTCACCGCGCAGTCACAGATGCAGGACTTGATGCATGAAGCTAGTGAATGAAACGCGAGTGCTACCAACTCGAGTAATTTGCAAGTAGATGAGGGGATTCGTACGAGCCACGTAGTCGTGACTAAAGAATAAGAGTTAACTGGACTTAAAAAACGAGCCGCACTAGAAATGGAATGCGCCCAAGCGTACGGAACGCATGATCGATGTTAGTGGTGGCTGTTGCTGTGGAGTGGGATGGCTATTCGTGGTGCCTGTGCTCTAAACTCTTCATCAAACCAGTATTTGGGGGTGGACCACGACCCTACCAATGGCGACGGCTGCCTAGGTAGGAATACCTTACTCCATCAATGTAGCGCTGTAAGCACCCCGCATACAAAGACTCATCCGCGTGCGGAAGAGCGAGGCAACGACGAGCGTGTGAGGGCGTGTGAGGGCGTGTGAGGGCGTGAGAAAGGGAATGGGTCTCGCTGGTGACTTTGCAGTAGTTCTAACCCCTACTTGAGTGACGCCAATCTTATATAGTCTGTGACTGACTGCATCTAAGGGCGAGTCTCGAGACACGCTCCAAGGCCCATGCCTCCCTCCTCTTCTCCGTAACACACTCACCTTGCCCACTCACCCTTCACCCTCGAGTAGAAAGCTGGCCGCATTGCCCAAAGCCTAGTCCTCTTCACGAAACTACCCAGTTTGCCCCTTCCATATAATGTGACCGCCGCCGAGGAAATAATGAAATGAGCTAAAGATGAATGCCAGTTACGCCGCCGCGCGCCGAAATCGCAGTCCTCTGTCATACCTCTTGTGAATCCTCCCTGTTTCAGTGTCAACTACTTACTAGCATCTGCATCAGTTCATTCCTCGACCGGATACAAGTGGTTCCCAATGTCCTTGTTCATCCGGAACATGTCGACCTTGGCCTGCCTGAACACGGCTTGCATCAAGTCATCGCATAGGATCTGGCGCTTATCCTTGGGGTCCTGCAGCTCGTTTGCTTTGATGTGTTCCCACAGCTTCTTGACCACCTGCGGGCGGGATAACTGGAAAAGCCGAGTTAATTAGGAACTTGAAGCGCGAGGTTCTATACCAAAGACAGTAGCTTCGAGCCATGATGCCTTGGTAAACGCCGTGTACATACCTGAGTCTCACCAACAAGCTCTGAGAGGGCAGGGCTCAGGTTAAATGGCTTCATGAAGCCACCTCCAGCCTTCCTCTTCTTGACCACACCATCGCCTGACTCCACATCACTGTCATCGTCGGCGCCGACCTTCTTGGCGCTCTTCTTGCGCGGGGCTGCCTTTGCCTTTTGCTTCCTTGGGCCCTTGGCCTTGTCGCCTCCGCCACGGGTCTTTCGGCTCCGAGCGAGACTGTTTTCCTGGGCCTGGAGCTGGGCAGCTAGACGGGCATCTGCGTCTTCAACCGAAGACGAGCGCTTCGTCTTCTTTCTGGCGGGTTCGGGGGACGCATCGGGGTCGCTCTCGCCGGCGTCCGACGTGGCATGGCTAGCAGAACGTTTGGTCGGCACAGGGTCGGGGACAGAGGCACCAGAGGCGGCGTCAAAACGGCCTTCTATGAGCTTTTTGATGGCTTCCTAAGCAATGCGTTAGTATTTAGAGACATGGCCAGAGATGCTAGTAGCAACCACCAGCGTAGACAGTTGGGTTGCGAGTTGGCGTGTCGCTTTCTCACCTTCTGCTCGCTCAGGTCTTTGCCGCCTAATTCAGCCTCTAAACCCTGACGGATCTTCTTTCGCGAAATAGTTTCGAGGTCGGCAGTTTCGAGGATGCCGTCGATGATGGCGGTGTAGCGATTCCGCTCTTCGGAGGTTACTGGCGGCGGGGTTTGTAGTTAGCAAACATGGCATGGAGGGGGTAGGTGAGTTAAGGTGAAGTCCTTACACGGGGTGCTCATAGTGGCAGGCTGAGACCGATGCGAGGATGCAGTTACAGCTGATCAAAGTTGCACCAGATGATGCCGCAAGCAGGGGAGGAAAATACGAGCTTGTACGTAGTTTGTTGTTTGGCTGGAGGGCGCAAACAAGCGGCTCCAGATAGCGAGGTGAGGCAGGCAAGGCGGCAAGGCTGAGGGCAGCTTCGGATAGCGGGAGGCGGACGGAAAACAAACACAGGCGTGCCCGCGGGGGAGAGAGAATGCAATGCGCCCTGGCCACCTGGATCAGAGCATATCCTGAGACGGGATTGTATGTTCTTCGCAGGCGTCTGGGTTCGCGGAGGTTCGGTCGGAGACGGGGACGAAGACGGAGACAAACGCGGCTCAGCGGTGGAAGACGACGGTTGGTTGCCCGGGGTCCGCGATCGGTCGATTGCGCCAGCCTAACCGCCGCATCAGAGGTGGCAGGGCCAGCACGAAAGAGAGGGCGCGCGACGAAAGGGCAGCGGCAGCGAGGGCGCGGGCGGGACCTGTTTTTTGGGGACCGGGGCGCGACGACACGCGATGAAGGGTGAGGTGGGGGTTGAGATCAGAGATCTAAGATGCGAGATGAGGAGAGGAGACGCCGCAGACGGAAAACGAGGCGCCGACTCGTTTGGTCTCGTGGGTGGAGCGACGAGCGTGAAGAGATGCGAGTTGGAGTTGCTGGTTGCTGGTTGGTTGGTTCACCGAATCACCGGCACGTCAAGCCATGCTATTCAGATGCGGCTCCAGGTGGCTCAACCGGGTTGACCACTAAAAGACTGTGGCTGGTGCACGCAAAAGGGTGGGTGGTTGATCCATTGGCATGGTTTGGTGTGTGGCTTGTGCTTGTTTGAACAGAGGCATTGTTGTCCAATCCAAAGTCGCCAAAGTCAAAAGTCATTACTTACCTAAACTTATGGGATGACCCGTTCCCTAGACTACCTCCTCCCCACCTTTCTCTCTTCCATCCCCACTCGCCTTGATCAGCTGAACATCAACTGAATTGAGCTTGCAGGACGCGGCTCGCATCACACGGGATGCAGAAGACGTTGTTTATGGTTCTTAATGATGAAATAATCCTGTGATTACGCGATTACATAGATAGCAGCAGCTTACTATTATAATTTTCGACCTGGACACTGTGATGTTGGACTGGGTCCATATGTCGACTTTGGTTCTAGCGAATGGTGATCCACTTGAGGACCACCGCCTTTGTGCCATAGTGATGCTCTTGAATAGTCATCAAAGGCGACTTGAACATGTTGCGCTGTTTAAGCTGGTTCAACGGTCGGATATCGACTATAAATTCGCCAACCATCCCAAATACTTCCTTCTTTGGCACAATAAGTATATGCGCCAAACATCCACGTTACTGTCTACTCCAGCGGGGAGACCCGACCGCACCACTGAAAGTTAGTTCCTCCGGTCCGCCTTAGAATGTCTTGTAACAACCCGAAGCCCCGTTTGTGCCATGCCGTATTTGGCCCCGATTTCTGTGCCGTATCCAGACAACACCAGTATCTCTCAAACTCCTCAGGAAATTGAAGCTCCATTTCCTTCTAAAAAGCCCGCCCACCGCAATCACCATCTAACAATGTCCTTCATCCTCAACGCCCTGCGCCAGGTCTTGCCTCCGAGACCTTGCTTCACCGAAGACAACGTGCCCGACCTTACCGGCCGCGTTTGCCTCGTCACCGGCGCCAATACCGGCGTCGGCAAGGAGGTGGCCCAGGTTCTGTATAGCAAAAATGCCACTGTTTGGATCGCCGCTCGCACTGAGGAAAAAGCCCGCGCCGCCATCGCCGCGATTCGGCAGCAGCACCCGTCGACCGGCGGCGCGCTCAAGTTTCTGAAGCTCGATCTCGCAGACCTCGCCACCATTGCTGGCTCGGCCAAGGAGTTTCTCGCTGCCGAGACCAGACTCGATCTTCTCTTCAACAATGCCGGCGTCATGACACCCCCGGAGGGATCCAAGACGAAGCAGGGCTACGAGCTGCAGCTTGGCACAAACTGCCTCGGTCCCTTTCTCTTTACGAAGCACCTGACCCCCCTCCTGCAGTCCACGGCCAAGTCGGCGCCCAGAGATTCCGTCCGCGTCGTCTGGGTTTCTAGTTCGGCTGCCGACGCCCTCTCCCCCTGGAACGGCTATGAGCCAGACAACCTAGAATACCAGAAGCCTCGAGGCAACCTCTTCAAATATGGCGTCAGTAAAGCGGGGAACTACTATTACGCTACCGAATTTGCGAGGAGGCACAAGCTGGACGGTGTCATTAGTATTGTTCGTTACCAAGAGCCCGTGCCGTCGACGGTTTGCTAACGCAGTGTAGCCTCTCAACCCTGGCAACTTGCATAGCGAGCTCGACCGCACCTCGGCGTGGTGGTTCTACGGCGCAAGAGTTTTCTCCTGTTACCCTCCCATCAATGGAGCTTACACGGAACTCTTTGCCGGGTTCTCCCCAGAGATCACGATCGAAGAGACGGGAACGTGGGGTAAGCAGTCAATTCTCTCGCAACGCTTCCCTTGCTGACTTGCAAAACCAGTGGTTCCGTGGGGCCGCTTCGCGCCAATCCGTTCAGATCTTCTCAAGGGCTCACTGCCTGAATCGGAGGGCGGTTCAGGGATGGCAGAAAAGTTTTGGGCCTGGTCGGAGGATCAAACCTCGCCGTATTTCTGAAGGTTCAGATGTTCACGTTGATGACATGTCGGACCTAGTGATCTATGGTTGCCTTCAGATAAATGAACACCACAAACTGGTCGAGGGAACTGCAGTCTGATGTGATGCTGGAGTTCTGGGTCTCATCGCGTAAGGTTTTGAGATGTTATCACAAGCTGGTCGCTAATGGATCCGAGATGAGGGCATCTTTGTTCCATTTCGATGACCTCGCTATTATAAAACTGGCGGTTCTGATGCACGTACCGAGGTTGTTGAGCATCTCAAATTCTAGTAAAAAATTCACCTTTTCGGCATCCTCGACCAAAGACAAACACAGCGGCAAGTCACCTTCATCAAGCTCGTTAACCTCACCCACAGCTACAAGATCATACGCTATTCCGCGGTGGGACTCGCCAGACTTGACAATGACAAATGGGAAAGTCTAAAACGTGTCAAAAATTAGAAGTTCTTTAATTCCAAGCTTGTACCTTTACCAACATCATGATAACTGTTGAGTGAACAAAGACGAAGAAAACAACGCTGTGCCTAATGGAAACCCCTAAACGCTGCCAGCAGACAATACATGATGCACCGGCCTCAGACCCCTAAAATAGAAACAATGGACTAACCGATCGCGCGCCCTAAAAACAGGACAGTCTGCTGACAGAAGAGGCATGAGCGCCTCAAACAGTGCATCCCGCTTTGGGGAGCTAATGGAAGCTCTTTTGAGACTTCAATCGACGACTGGACGAAATGCAACCCCTGCATAGCTACAGGACCAAAAAAAATTCTCATGTAGCAGGAAATGTTGCTCCCAAGAGAGCCTGATGGAACTTGGAGCATGGATGGTGTGTGCAACCTCCAGGGCGCCATTAATGGCTTGCTGAGTCATGGAATTCCTTTGACATTCTCGCCTCGCAACCACCACATTCTCGTTCAAAGACAGTCAACTGCAATTGCCATTCTAACCTCGCAGCCATCATGTTGCCTAGTCAAAGAAAGGCGATGGCTCGCTCAAAGACGGCCCACTGCCTTTGCCGTTCTTGCCTCGCAGCCACACCATTGCTCGCTCATGGACGACTGGCCGATGGTGTGATGGTTGGAGATTCAATGACTTCATGCTAGCAGACATAGAAAATAATCGAAATGAGCGCCTATAAAACTAGACTGAGCGCTCCCTCACCTCTTCAGCCAACTTTCATAAAACAGGCTGGCCTTTCTCGCCCCCTTAGCTTCTTAGCCCTCCTCCATCGGAAAATATCGTCCCTTTCGCTTGCCATGTATCCAGACTGGCCTGAGCATGTCCCTCTGCAGCCGCAGCCGAGGTGCATCGGCCCCAAGCTGAAGCCCTTTGACTTCCAGGGCCCCCAGAAAATCGAATTCCTCGAGTACCTCGGCGAGGGTCTGCATTCGCATGTCGTCAAGGTCAAGATCCACGGCCAAATCTACGCCTTGAAGTTGGTAAGCACACCCCTAGGTCTTACCTTAATAAATATGAGCACTGTAAGCTAATCTTGTCGCGCAGTTCAAATTTTGTCCGGACGATGACTGGATGGGTCCTTCAGGACGCAACGACTCCGAAGATCTCCTGACGATGGCCGCCTTTTCCAGCTTCTCGGAGCCATTTAACGCCGAGTGTCGGGCCTATGGCCGGCTCGAGGAAGCCGGCCATACCGAACTGGCCATTCAGTGCTTCGGTTACGTACTCCTCGACGAGGAGCACGAACGTATCTTGCTGAGCCAATGGGAAGTCCTTGATATCGAGTACAAATTGGTGGGATTCCTCGACATGCGTGCTCGCTTCAAAGGCAAAACCAAGAGTGGCCAGCCCGCACCCATTCGGGGCATCCTCAAGGAGTTTGGCCAGCAGAACGAGGATTTGCGGCAAGGAACTGCGCGCAAGATCCTCCGCGATATAGTCAAGCTGCAGCAGCTCGGCATAATTCGCCTCGATGTGGGACATCGGCAGCTGATCAATGGCAAGATCGCCGACTTCAGCACGGTCATCACCACCCCGCATTACTTGACAAACCAGGAACTCAGAGCAAACCTCAAGCCCGAGGGCAAGGCCGCTGTAGAGTTTGACAGCTTCCGAACCAGTCTTTATGATTACTGGGGCTTTGAGGACATGATAGCTGAGTGGAACGACGAACATAAGGATCCAAAGGATCAACTCTCGGTCTACGCCTTCACTAGGATGTGGGGTCGTCAACCTCGATACAGCCTGAGAAGCACCCCGGGGAGAAATCGCATTTACTCGCTTGTCGATCCAAGAAAACACTACGACTGGAAGCCTAGCGTGTTGCGGGAGCTTCAAAATCAAGGCAAAAGCAGCGGCGGCCTCAAGAGCAAGTCCCCGCCCGGAGATGTCTCAAAGACGCGCCGAAAGCTCGATGCCAAGCCGCCCAGGTGGTACTATGACTGCGATGGCGCCGTGTCCGCAAATCTGAGGGGAAGGACAGGGTGGCAAAGGGGGATGCTGTGGACTTATAAAAACGATCGTTTTGTCCCGTTCAGGAGGGCGCTGTGATTTCGTTTTTTAGTCCAACCTGGCCAGGATGTGGATCACGAAAGGACTACAACTTCCAATTTGATACCTGTATTATAAGCACTTCTTGTTTTTGCCAATTACCATGATTCAGCTACTCGTCTTTCATAATTAGAGTTAGTTCGTTCCACTGTCGGCGGAGGCTTGTTAACACGCATTCGTTACAATTATGGAACGCTTCTCAGCTTCACAGTTAGGCTGTGTTGAGGCTCTGCAAATCTCCACTAGTCAGGGCGTTCAAGGGGGGTGAAGGGCTGGGGCCATTCTGACAGTGCGGAGCTCTAGCTTTCTGATCTTCCCGTCCAAGAACGATAGCCGCACAGATGAACTCCCACTAGACTGAGAACTAGGCGCTTGCCTCCCAGCTGATGATACCAGTCAGAAGTTGTACATTCCCTTCCAAGCGCGCCTGATAGATGAGTATCCTGCCTCGGACTTTGTACACTTTTCTGTTTGTGTCTGCTGCGCCTTATGAGTTAGTTGTGACCTCAGTGGCGATGCTTACGTGGCGCAGGCGTGCAGGGGACAGGGGGTAAAAGTACCTTGGTAGGGCTGACTGGATCTCAAGACCCCTCTTCCTCTGCGACATTCCTATGATGCTCCGCCACGCCGCGAGCTTCACATAACTGCGAGTCTCCAGGGCGAGAGAAAGTGACACAATTATTTTCACGTATCATAGTTTCTTAACCTTCCAGCAGAATCATATCAGATCGCGCAACCCAATTCTCACCATGACGGCAATGTCTTCAACCACCGGACTCCTCCTCGTCGAGGTACTACCCCACTAGCCAGGATTGGTCGTGGGACTATTCACTGACCAATGTTCAGTACGAGTCTCTCGATCTGGAGAAAGGAGAAATCCGTTTGGCTACCATACTCCCTGGCTCATTCGATGATCCAATCCGGCTCTCATTTCGCCATGTCTATCTTCCAATCCCAGAACAGAACTTAATTTCTTTGCCTGTAGATTCGGAAAGATTAGAGTCATTGAGGAGGACCCTTCCAGCCGGGTGGAAGGCCGAACACACCCTCGAGGGGAGACTTTTGTTCTGGAAGGGCGATGGTTCCCAGTCATCATGGACTCATCCAGATCCTACGTACCCCTTCGATCCAACTCGCTTCTCCACACAAGCACCGCTCGATACCAGCCTACCTACTTTTGAGGCACTGTCTTATTGCTGGGGAGAGCGCTATCCAGAAGAAACCATCTTCATCGAGTCGAAGACACCGCCATTCACCATGCCCGCGCAACCCAACCTCGTCAAGGCACTGCGTCATCTCCGGAGTACTGAGACTCCACGCACGATGTGGATTGATGCCGTTTGCATCAATCAGTACGACAAGGTCGAGCGCGGTCGCCACGTAGCTCGTATGGGTAGTATCTATGCCCTCGCGCCGCGGGTCGTCACCTGGCTCGGTCCCGCAACTCCCACCAGCGACGAGGCGCTTGATGAGCTGGAGAATATGGGGAGGCAAATCGAGATCACCGCCAGCGGCAGCTACCGGGCCCCTGGAGCGGATCACCCAGACTGGGCTCAGCGTTACCCCTGTACCCCTGAGAAGTGGAACGCATTGAGCCGTCTCTTCTGGGACCACGCCTGGTGGCAGCGTTTGTGGATTTGGCAAGAGATCATGTTGGCACGCTCCAGCATCTCAGATGGCGCCATCTTGCAGTGTGGCAACAAGAATATTTCGTGGTATCTCGCCCGCCGTGCCCTCCGGCTGCTACGCGAGACTGTGCTCCCCGACGCCAACATGAGGAAGGGACTCTATCCGTCGCCGGTCATGTGGCTACCGCATGTCTCTGCAGGAGCGAGTATCCGGGACTGGGACAGCCTGTCTTACATGATGAGATCGACAAGTCAGTCGGGATGTACGGACCCGCGAGATCGTATCTACGCACTTCTAGGTCTGGTCCCGAAGAAGCTTGCGGACAAAATCGTCCCCGACTACGACGCAAGCGCGGCTCGGGTCTTTCAAGATGCTTTCCTGGCCTTCCTTCAAGTCAACAGCAACCTCATACTGCTCAAGTTCTGCGATAGCACGCTGAGAACCGAGACTTGGGATGGGCCAAGTTGGGTTCCGGACTGGCAGGTTGGTGTTACCGTCACGCCGCAACAAGCGCGAGCGGCGGGTGGAACCAAGGCTGAGGCGAAACTTGTCGCTCCTGGAGTTCTGGGGGTTGTAGGTGTTGCAGCTGCGCGGGTGGGTGCCATCAGTACTGTTCACTGGTTGAAGGACACGGCAAAATCGTCGACTTTAGAAGTCTGGGACATCATTAAAGCTTGGCATAATCTTTGGGAAACCAGCCCGAGAACATCGACTGAGATAGAATTTTTTACTGCGCTTCGCTATGGCTGGGTCTGGGAACGCAGAAACATCGGTGTCTCGGCCCGGGAGTACGACGAAGAGTATCGGTCTCTGGTGAATCGCGACGCCGAAATCAACGACGATGACTTAGTTGGCGGACATCTTCTGCAAGACATGGTCAGGGATGAGAAGAATTGTACCTTTTTCTGCACCGAAGATGGTCTGGCAGGAATGGGACCCGTCGGAATGACCTCCGGTAAGTCACACACAAACGTCAAGTCTTGCCACCCGTGCTAATGGGACTCCAGGCGATATTGTCGCAGTTCTACTTGGCTGCCCTCATCCAATTATCCTGCGAACAGGCACGGCTTCCGATAAGAGCACCGATGCAACCTATCAAGTAGTTGGGCCTGCCTATGTCAATGGTTTGATGGAGTCACAGGCCATCCTAGGCCAACTGCCATCTCCATGGGTTATCAGGGTTGATCATTCCATGGGAAAAGAAAGGTGGATCTTTTACAACCCCGAGACGAAGGAAATCTCACCTGATTTGCGGTATGGGGACCTACCAGCTGGTTGGACACAGGCTAGAGACGGGACCATGAGAGATCAGCACGCCAATGTCCGGACTGATGACCCCAGGGAATCCATTGATGCTTTGAAGGCGAGAGGGGTCCAGTTAGAGACATTCCGACTCTATTGAGGGCACGATTCTGGTCGATGGGCTTAGTTCATGTTGCCCCTGGGAAATTTGAATGCAGGCTGTTCAGGTGGCGTGGAAATATCCAACCCAAAATTCGTTGAACCGTCAGAGGTGGCGTCACAGGTATATACCGTGCTTGGTGGCACTTAAAGCACTATCACTTGGCGGTCAAGGTCTAGACCGTGTTCCAGCTTTCCCGCCCGTCTAGAGTGATATTATGTTGTGCTACTTGAAGGCTTTCAATAGCTTCCAGCGCTTCCCTTTCTAGCAGTCCCGTCGGTCCAGAGATTCCTCCTTCTCTTGTATTCTAAAATGTTTGCTGACAGACTCATACAGCTACAGAGTCGAGCTACTTGCCCAAAGCCCCCTGCACTTTGCGGAAAAGTAGCATTTCGTCACCGTGACCCCGTCTTCTTAGACAACAGACGCTATATCCGGTTCTTCATCATCAGTAACCCTCCCACGAAAGCTGAGCAGTCACAAAATGCGGAAAACGCCGGCCGCGTTGGCGCTCAGCGCCGACTGTATGCGCCTTGGCGGCATTGGGGAGGGGGCTCTGATGTGCCAGTCCCTGCGAGTAGAAAAGCAACTCCCGTCCTACCTCTCCCCTTATTCGAAACGAGGCGGCGCCCGAGCTATGGGAACGGATGAGACGGTAAGACGCACTGACTCAGGAGCGATGAGCACGTGTAATTTTACAGACGCCTCTTCTGTGACCCTCCGTCTCCCTCCCGTTGCCTTCCTTGTCCACCAGCCCCTTCTCTCTCTGACCCTGTTATACTTCCTGGCTTCCCATGGGTGACGAGCAGTACAATCATATACTCAGAGTACATTTCAGAGTCCCCCCTAAATACTTGTTCAAGGCAAGTCAGTGATGAGTTGATGAATTCGTCCGCCTCGTTAGCTATTTTGCTTCCGCCGCTCCCCTAAAGAAATGGTAACCTCAACCGGGAGCGCATTGCGTGCCATATCATTACCCGCTTGCCAAGTCAAAAATAGAGAAGGAAAAAGAAATATATGGGCTAGAAACAATAGTTCATTTCGCCACCTCGCCAAGGGGAGAAGTGGAAGCATAGGTAAGGAAACGTGGCGAAACAGACGGGTAGGTGCTTGTTCGCCTAACCAGGTATCTCAAGCCACGCCAAGAGCTGGGTCATGACGACCTGGTTGACAGAATAGAGCCATGCCGCAATGCACATCACCGCAAGGGCCCCTTCTTCGCAGGCTAGGCTAGGTACTCCCGGTTTTCCATCACTAGCATGCGTATCGTGGCCGCCTACCCACATGCAGCTTGACATGGGCAACACTGCAGACATCCAATGGGCGTTACGCCTCCCAGCCACAGCAATGCTCCTGGGTCATGGGATGCGTTCCATGAGAAACGCTACGTATTGTCCCATGTGCCAGGCCGACACTATTCATGGACTGGCGGGGAGGTTTAAGCAATTAGCTCATGTTAACATCATCAGCCCTAGTGAGCCATTGCTTCTCGCAGTTTGAGGTGGCTCAGAGGAGCTGGCGTACTGACAGCTGAGTGGTTGAACTTTTCATGACAGTTACTAGTGTTGAGTCTTCCGGGGGTTGTGTTGTATCAAATGACGGAGCGGCGCAGGTAAAGCAGTTCATTTTGGGCAACCGTCCGCTCCCTTCAACTTTCGCGTAGCAAGCGGTAACCGGCAATATAAAAAGACCCATCCAACCACTGTCGAAGAAACATTCGCCAACTCGCAACGCTCATCGCATCATTTGCATACTTCTCAAAACACATTCCTGTGTGCTACCATTAGCTTTGGTAGATACCGACTTTTGGCCACTTCCTTCTTCCTACTTTGCTGTCCGCACCACCAAGGGCAAGTTGCTTCTTTCACAAAGTCAAAGGAACACAGTTTTCTTCACATTTCAAGCATTTGAAAACCGACTTCTGGCCACTTTGTTTCAAGCCAACCCAACTTGTTCATCATCCACCATGTCTATTCCGCAGAATTGGCAGTTGCGTCTCATGCCAACAGGCCAGTTCGATACAACCACCCTGCGACAAGCTCTCACACAGAAGAAGCCGTCGATCCAGTCCTCTGTGACGTCCAACAAGAACGCCGCAAACAAAGACTGGCCGGAACTCAGCAATCGCCCCACCATCTGGGACGATTTTGATCTCCCAAACCTCAAAGAGAGTTATGGCCATATCCTGGACTTGGAAGTTCCAGCATACCAAATCCAGGTCCCAATTGCCGATTTGGAGTTGGCGGGCGTTGTCATTGACAAACCGAGCGACGTCAAGCGCCTAGTTGCCTGGAACGACGATGTGATGAAGCCGACTTTAGACCTCGCTAAGTCATATCTCGGACTGCACCCAGGCATCGCCCTCCGTCACACTCGTTCAGATGCCGAAAAGACGACACTTGCCAGGGTTACCATGCCTGGCAAGGGCCAGTCACTCGCCGTGGACCACAAAATCGAACTTGACGATTTTCCGGCGGCTAACCTTGTAGTCGGATTCAGTCGGCCGAGCTCGAAATGGAACAGCAAGGCCTTCGCGGACACCCTGGAAACTCTCACCAAAGAGGCCCTCTGGCCGCTGAGACAGCTCGCCAATGCCTGCAAGTATTCCAAGACTCGGTATGGGTACATACAGACGGAAGAAGAGCTGGTTGTCTGCTGCTTTAGCGGGGACGGTGACGACTTGAAGGCTGCTATCAAGCCCATTCCATGGTCCCAGCACGGTCCCCACTCGCTCACCACCGACCTTGCGCTGTGGTGGCTTGCATGCTAGCAATGGCTGACCCTAATCGCCGGGTAATTACCAGTGAAAGTGAAACGATCAGGATCAACGCTTGGGAACGCATTTTCATTGACGAGGAGCGAGGGTCGATTCTTCGCCATCGATGTTCCCGCTTCGAGAAGCCCACGACCCCGCCACCGCTGCCGGCCTACCACACGCCTTCTCGGGGTAATGCGGCTGCCTTCGAAGCCGCCACCGGCCTTCAAGCAAACGGGTGGCCAGTCGAGGAGACTGTTGCCAATGTCTCCCCTGCCGATCCTTCCGAGCCCAACGCCGACATGTTTTTGCTCTCCGACGCCATGGTTATCGAATTCCCAACCTTCCTTGCTGGCGGTGGCGAGTACCTGGCGGATGCCGGGGAGGATGCGGCCAGGGACAACCAGTAGGGAACAAAGCTCGTACGGTTTTCTGATCCGTCAGGGTGTTCATTCCAGGCCGATGCTTGCAGCGTCCTCATGGGGCTGCATCAGCACGCTGGTTTCCTTTCTTTTACAGTCAGTCAGTCGTTACATGGTAGAATATTAAATACATCATCTTATAAGTATTAGCACTAAAGAGGACCTATATTATAGCACACTTAGCTTACAAGTTAGCCATAATATAGGCCGAACATTACTGAAGCTGCAGTAGATTTAGCGGATATTAGCTTGTAATGATATGATGCTGAATATACTGTTAAGTACCTAGCAGGGATTGGAGGATGTGGCGTCCTTGGCGTGGGCAAAGACTTGAAATGTCCTCCATTGAAAGCATAGAAGCCGCTTCGTGTCACGGCAACCGCCGAGATACCGATCACCGAGTGGTGTGCGATAAGGGAAGCCGTTTGATCACTGCTTAAATAAGGCTGGTATCGTGAAGTAACCTGTAGGTAGGTTTGCGTCAGGCCGTGTTACGTGTTGTGAGAATCTAGCAGCTGCCACGGAATTGACCTCACTTTCCTCATGCGGAAGGCCGATTGAGAGCCCACCCTCCCCCAAGCACTAGGCTAGGTAGTGTCCCGAACGTTTGGTGCCGAGAGCCTGAAGTCATCATGTGGGGTAAAAGAGCCGAAGTCAATCAGGCGGCTATCTGTTCTCACTTCGCCTTCCATGTAGGCTTCTTCTTATCGTTCGGTGCTCACATTCAGGGCCCGTGGCAAAAGACGGGTCTCACTTCACCTTTCTGTTTGGGATGCATATCGGAACTCACATTGCTGTGTGGTAGCCCCACTCGGCTGAGAAGGAGGCGCTTATACACGCGAGCCGGTGTCGGCCGCAAGACCAGCTACGTACCAAATGAAGTGCCACCGGGTCACCAAATGCCTTCACTTCATTCTTTTTCAGGAAACTTTAGCCAAGGGGGTGGTATTAAAGATCGTGGGGTTTGTGGAGACCAAATGCTGCGCGGGGGGCACTTTTCTTGTTTGCGGGGTGAACGGCAGTGCAACCTCTCTTGCGTTATTCATCTCTTCTAGACATCCTTGCTCAATGGCTGTAGATGCAAGCGGCCGATACATTCTACCGAGCCTGGCGTGGTAGAGTTAGTGCTTTCGGCCTCGTCTGCGGCGTGGCACATCATTTACAGGGCTCTTTCCCCCTTCTACTACGTGTAATGTGATTAATTGATGGTGGCGGCAAGGTAGTCAGCTCAAAATCTTGGTTCAATTTTCGCAGGTGGCTAAATCCTAGATATTGCAGGGCCCCCCCTTGCATTTGACGATATTTTAGAATCCAGATTCGACAGGATGTCTCGCCTTGGTTACAGACCACATCAGCCCTAAAAAAGAAATCCAGCGAACAAACTGCCTCTCCACTAACGTCAAAGACCCTGTCCATGCCAAGCCCGGCAGAGTCACAACATCAAGACCGCAGGTAGTCGCAAACACTCTTGCCCCAGCGCACGGCGCTCTTGTACGTCCACATGCCGGGCGCGTTGCCCTTCTGCAGGCCCTCGATGGCGTCCGCAAACGCCGTGCCAAGGCCCTCCTCCTTGATCTGTCGGACTGGGTAGAGGTACGTTTTGAAGGAAAAGAGGACGGCCCCGGATCGGGGAAGCCGGCTGAGCGTCTGTAGCTCGATGCGGAGGAAGGTCTAGATGCGTCAATACGGGTGCGCTTCGAGGGGAGCATAATTGTATGCCGGGGTGGAGAGCGACAAACCTTTGTAATATCGACGTCTTCGTCGGATACAAACTCTTCGCCGGCGTTGATGTGGTTTGTCTTGCAGTCGAACAGATCCGTGTGTGTTTGCACCGACCACTACATGCCGAGTAAGTTCAGCATCGCCCATTCGCACCGAAAGGAAAAGGGGGAACAATTCAACTCACGTTGGTCCGCTTGACGCTCTTGCCCACCTCGAGCTTGCCAAAGAAGCGCTCCATGCTAGCGGCAATCCTCTCATACGACGGTACTGAGGTGTGAATCTCGACCAGCGACCGGCCCAGCTTGGACGCCGGGTCGAAGCCCGACGGGAAGCAGCACATGAAGGCGACGGTGCGGTGGCCCTCGGGCGACGGCAGCAGCAGGAACACGTCCTCCTCGACCGTCTCGCCGATGACCCGCAGCGCGGCTTCGACGTCGGGCCCGGCCACGATCGGGAACGTCTTGCCTGTCACGGCGTTGACGCACGCCGAGCCGTCGCCGGAGAGCCGGAAGATGGTGGGGAAGCGGGCGGGGAGGTACTCGGCGAGCAGGTACGTGTACAGCTCTCGCACCGCGTCCTCGCCGCCGGGCACGTATCCGTGCACTCCGTTGCCGTGGTTCTGGATGAGCTCGCGTCGGGTTGTGACGCGGTCGAGGTAGTCTTCATCGATGGTGATCAGTTCCGAGGGGGTGTCCGCCTGGATGGCTACATGAACGGTAGTTGTCAGTCATCATATTGCCGCCTTTCCCAAAGAACACTCGTCAACTCACCCATAGTGATGTGGTAAGTCGGCTTAAACGGCCGCAGCTGTCGTCGGGGAGCAGTCTTCCACTCAAAGTCCTTCAGTGGCTCGATGGACAGAACCTTCTCGGGCACCTTTGGGGTTTCTACCGACAGCACCGGCTGTCTGCGTGATTGCATCCATCTTTTGGCCTGACGTTGCTGTTAGATGGGGCTATAGATGTACTGTCGAGGATACTCACGATGCCAGTGATGGCCCAAACGGCAAGCAAGACGAACACCGGGAGGGTAGTGAGCTCAAAGAAAGAGTGCATGACGCTGGGGGTGGAGGAGGATGAGTTGAGACGAAAGGTTTAACAACGGCGAGGAGACAAGAAGAATTGAGTGATAGCCAAGTTCGTAGGGCGTGCTCGACTCGAGAGCCAAGAGCCCAATATATACAATATTCCCAGATACGATGGATGACTATTCCCAATGGCCTAGTGGCGGGTATTGACTTGGCCCACTCTCCCCCTCCCCTTCCCCTCCCCGATGTCGCGTAGGGCGCCACTGACTCGATAAGCCTTGCGTATCCAGTCTTTTAGGTGTGGGTGAGGTCAAGTGATGCATGCCTTTACCGGGTGGTCTCATCTTGACTACATAGATAGGGAAAATAAGTCATGAATTAGCATTATCTTGCCATCGCAGGTGGTCCATCTAGTGTCTAGTCCCACATGGCAGGTATCGTCTGGTATGTTTTGTACGTTCACACCCCTTCCCGATGTGAGGTAGGTAGGTACAAGATGCGGGATGCCAGCCCCTCGCCTCACCACTCCCACCAAAGCTCCACAACCTCGTCTCTCATTTCTGATATCTTGGGCAGCTTGACATTCTTTACCCCACCTGCCGCTTCAATCTCGCCCATCGTGGGCAGGTCATCTTCCACCCGATGCACAAAGATTTGCCGCAGATTTCTTCCCAACTTCTCCGACTCGACGAGCCGATAGCTCTTCTTGTGGAAACGATCCAGCGGCAACCGCATTGGTCCCAGACTCCACTCAAAGCCCGGGTAGCCATCGAATGTGCCTTCCATCTCGGTCAGGTTGACACTCCTGGTTCCCTCCGGATACATGGCGATGCTGAACCCGTTGGAGAGAATCGTGTCGGATCCAAACTGGAATCGTTGCAGGAAACAACTCCCGCAAAATTCGGAAATCTTGACCATCTCGTCCACCGGCGAATGGTGCCAAGATTTCCAATGATGAAGGCTTATCGGAAGCGTGCCCGACTCGTAAAGGCCGCTCAAGTCATGGCCCATATCTAACTGATGAAGCCCTTTGATGACGGTAAGCTCCGTTTTCGTCTTGCCGTAGATGCAAGCTCTGAGGAGGCCATCTCCTTGAGGCACGTGTTCTTCACCCAGGCACGCCTCGATATGAGGATCCAGCTCCTTGAGAAGACTGAGGCTCAAAAAAATACCGGCGCCACCAAATGCCATGAAGCCATGATGCTTGACGGCGTCAGCGTTATCGGACAGGGCACCCAAGTATGCCGGGACTGTGTGGTCGTGCTTATCCAAAATCTCTGCAAGGGGATAAAGCGATGGGAAGAAGGTGTCATCATCTACAATGGCGGCCCATTTTGTGTCCTGGGTCGCGTGCCGGCGGAGATCACGGATGATGGTGAAGTGTTGTTCGTTTTGGGTGGCGGTTGTGTTCCAAGGCTGCCTTATGGTGATGTCAATCCCGCGGGCGCGGAACTGGCGTGTCACCTTCTCGAAGACGGCATCCTGCTTGGCATCGCCCTTGGGTTTGGCATCAGTTATGACTGCTAGCAAACTGGCACCTGAGTCGGCTATCCAACTTTCGAATTGGCCCATGGAGTCGATAAGCCGCTCCAGGGTTGTAGCGACACCAAAAAGCAAGTGCGAGTAATCCATCATTGGATACGCGGGGGGCACCTTGAGCTTGATGGGGTCGCATTTTGGTTGTTGCCACCCGGCACATGATTTATCAAGCTGCAGGAGCTGTCCCTCGCCCACAAGCGGTTCGGCGATGCTGGTCAGAGCAGTTCGATCGACCTTTCTATCGATGGTCGGGCGGATGCATCGCTTCTGGTAGATGACATTCCTGGTCAATTTGTAGGAGGGCTTGCGTAGGTGGTCGACAGGATTGGCGCAGGCGGGCGAATACTGTAGGCCGGGTCGGTCGGGTCTGTTGGCGCCAAAGCCAAATGGGAGGGCGTCGGGCTTGAGGAAGAAGAAGAAGGCGACGAGGATGAGAATCGCGAGGGCAGATCTTCGACGCGGAGGCCCGCAAGCCGGTATTCCAGTCCTGATGCCGGTTCTGATCCCCGTTCTAGCATTACGACGGGAAGGCCGACTCCTCCAAGGCGGAAGGAGGTCGTTCTTTTCTTCGCCGCCCATGATTCCTGGCGCCATGGCGACACACGCGAGCCGGCGAGTGCGGCGTAGGATTGCACTGCGAGGTAGCCGTTGTCGTTGCAGTCGCAGATGATGACGATATTCTCGATCGGGGCGTATCTATCGCTGTCGCATCGCGGGGTGGGAGAGATCGGGATTCGTGAGATCAGGATGCGGCTCTCGACGACGGTCGGGTGAGCTTGTTCCGAAGCAAATGGAGAGCAAATCGGGTTCAAGATGACGTCGGTCGTCGAGCCATGGGACTACCGCAGCGAATCTGAGGAGAGTCGAGGATAAGAATGCTGACGTTGTCGGTAGGTGTCGGTAAAAAGGAATGAAATAGGGTCAAGAATGGATCGAAGCCAAGAATTTGACGCTTGGGCAACGTGGAACTTGGAAGCGAGGTGACCTGTGTCCGCACGCGGCAAGTGGTAGCAGGAAGAGACATGGGACTCGGGAGACGCGGGAAGAGGGCCCCTAAAACGTGCCAAAACATGCCAAAACATGTACCGCAACGGCCATTGACCTGGCCCGGAAGGAAACCCGTACGGCCTTTCGCAGGGGCTAACTAACAAAATATAGTGGGTCTCCAGGATTCAGTTAGGGGACAAGATAGGGGAGTCAGTGAGTGGACTGGCTGAGTCAATTAGAGGGTCCAAGTGAAGTGGGTTTCAATTAGGAGGCAAACCCTAACGACACTGACGTAACGCAAACGGCGCAGACACGAAAGTAGCAAGATTTGGTGTACAATTGGGACCAAGTGCTTCAAGTCAGTGGATGGAGTTTGAGTCTCAACAAGTAAAATACACGCCTAATGTGGCCAAGAAGGTGACAGTGGCGATATTTCACATCGATAAGGTGAACACTGTCGACCTGTAGCAATGTGCGTTTCGAGGCTCCCGCTCAGCTCCAACCAGATTGAGTGGAGAGAACAACGACCCGCTTACCTGCAGTCATGCATCTATGCATGTCTCGTCCCAGGAAGCTTAACTCTAAGATTTCCGACTGCCAGTACTCCGGATACATACCATAACTTTAACGGTTCAAGCTTGAGTAATTGCTCCCACGTTCGACTTTTCTGTCCACTGCAAATAGCCCAGACCCTGGGGGGAAATATGGAGCCATAACGGAGAGAAGGCTTTGCATAGTAGCAGGCAAGTATTTGCACACAGAGGCTAAATAAATGAATGATCCTCGAACCCATCACAGTGCGTCAAGAACAGTATAGATCATTCACGGCACACTCAAACTACCACGTCGATGTGCATCACAATACACAAAAGTATTTGGTCATACAACGTTTAAATCAATTGTCTGCGCCTTCGCTGGCTATCTTTAGTTGGCCAATTAAAAAGGACCGTGGTATTGAAGACACCCTTAACCCCCAACGCCGTCCGAGCATAAGTGAACCCAAATATTGAAACGAAAGAGTGAATGAGAAGTAAAGTCCTGAGCCCGTCGCCTCTAAGCAAAGCCCTTATGTGTAGATGATGCGAGGGCCGGACAAATCAGGGTTCCATGAGACGTAGTCGTTGTCATAGACTCCAACGAGCTCGAAGCCCTCGACAGTGTGCTCGGCCTTGCAGGGCGTCTTTGCAGTCAAGTATGCGTTGTTAACATCGTCCCAGGTCGCAGTGCCCGGCACCGTGACCGAGAGGCGGCCGAGGTTGATGTTGCGCTGGTTTCCGGGGCCCCAACCGGTGGTGGGTCCCGGGGCCGGGTTGTTACTTGTGAAGACGTCGAGCTTCTTGCTGCCAGAAACGATGGCCGTGCTGTCGAGGTAGAAGGCGAACTGGCACTGCTTGCCCTCGGCCGCTTTGGGGTAGGTAAAGGTCAAGAGGGTAGTGATGTCATTGCCTCCGTTGCTGTTATATTTCGAGATCTCGCCGTTGGTCGTCTCAGAGATGGCGCCGTTGCGGACAGAGTACTTCCAGATGGCTGACGGGGTAAAGTATGGGTCGTCACGAGCCTGGAGGGGGGCTGCGAGAACAGAAGCGGAGGCAAAAGCCGTCGCGATGAGAGTTTGGAGAAGCATTGTGGAGATGGAGACTTATTGGACAAGAAATGGAAGGAAGATTCGATAGACGGACGAGTCTTATAGATGTTAATTTGAGCTCCGGTTTCTGTGAATCAGATGCTGATGGGCTAGACACTCATCGCTGGAATCAAGCCTGCCTTTTGTATTGGAAAGCTGAAAGCCAAACTCCATCACCCATGTAGGGGGAGATACTCAGCCCGAGATGTGGCGTCTTGGGCAAGGCGTTCTTCGGTCATGATAGAAGAGCTAAGAAACCACGATACGTAAAAATAGTCTCAACTGCAATAAATGGCGGAAGCTACCAACACAGCCCACCAGCAAGCTGCTCCACCCTACCGCCAAACTGCCGCAACAGCGCCCCATGGTTGTGGTATGTCAAGCTGCGGGGAAGAACTTGGCCGTGATAAGGCGACCAATCACGCCCAGGCTGCGTTGCACTAGTGCTCTAAGCAGGTATGCACAGACTCGCAGACTACTGGTGGGCGGTCTAACTACGCAGTAAGCTTACCCTGTGAGTTCGAGTCCTAGAGCTCAGCTGAAAGATGCAGCTGGAGCCTGACTGGTGAATCGGCTTGGTGGCGCCCAGACACTGCCACCAGAGACATCACGAGTTCTACGGGACGAGGTGTTTTTTCTTTCCGATGGCGGTGGCTTGTACTCGACCTGAGGGACTTGTACTTGGTTGGGGGGATTTGAAGACATTGTCGGGGACCAGATGCACTGCGTTGGACGGAATGTTGTCAGTCGCCGATGAAGTCCATCAGCGGCCAACACATCCTCAATGTGCAATAGCGAGTCTTGATGGCGGTCTGGCAGGCCCAGCCACTATGCTGAGTTTGCATCTAGTCCACGGCCACGCCATCATCATTAGGCCGTTTTGAACGCCAACAACAGCCACGGAGAGTTCCGTCTCCACGGTCCTGTGTGCTGGTGATAAGACTAGCTTCGACTCCCTGCAAACAGCCTTCGAGGTGGTCAAAGCTATGTTGTCAGCCGCACGCTGACAGCACAGGGTGGGGAAGTGGATGGTCTTGTCTCACACTGAGTGTGAAAGCTGGTGAGATCGCTTCATCGGCCATCACTCCGCTGTGCAAAGAATTAGCTGGAGCCTAGAGCCCGGTTGACAAAATGCTGACATTCTAGCCATGTCACTAACTGATATCTCGTAAAAAAAAAAAACCAATTCAAAATAACCTTGATTATCCTTCCGCTATGTGATTCTAAATTCTCAATACCTCCGATATTTGTTGCGGGGACTCTGGGGGCAGTCATCCATCTCGTGTCCAGCTCCTGTCTCACCGCAAGTAGGACAGAGCAATTCTGCCTCGTCGTGTGCATACGCGCATCCCGTCCCCCGGATACAATTTTCGTTTTGGCAAAACTTGAACTTCCTCACCGGCAGCGGCCCGTACACCTTGAACATCTCCTCCTCGGCCTTGGTGTGGCCGTACTTGCAGTTGCTGCCCTTTTTGCAGTATTTTCCCCAGATGCACGGGTAGCGCGACTTACGCTCGTCATTTTGCAGGCGTCTCTTCTTTTGTCGTGCGTAGCGGTCTACAGTGACAAAGTCATGTTCACTGTCATCTTTTTCGGGACAACTGCCTTTGATAGCGTCTCTTCCTTGGCATTCTTCTTCTAGCAACGCATGGAATCGATTCGAGGCTATCAACTCAGCCTCGGAGCTGTGGAGGTAGTGTTGAGAGTACTCGAAATAAGTCATCACGCTGAGGCCATGAGACTCAAGGTGTGTTTTGGCAGCCTGAAACGCGTCATCGAGGGCGTCATCCTTTATATGCCGGGACAGCGCAGGGACGACAGCGAGGTCGCTGCTCGAGGCATCCGCACGCTTCTCCTCGAACTCGTAACGACGAGTGGGGAATTTCCAATCGGAAAAGAACTCTTCAATCTCGTCAGCCTTTGGCAAGGGGTCGAGGATGACAATGCTGCGAGGGTTGATGACATTCTTGTCGAGGCGAAAATTGGGCTCACAAAATCCAATCTGCTCCAAGTATTCGTCGAGCGAATATACGTGGATAAGCGGGTGATGCGCCTCTGTGTACACGCTGGCGAGGGCGTTATCCCATGACCATATGTGAACAGGCAGGTTGTACTTGGTGGCGACCTTTTCGACCGGATAATACATGTCCCTGTCACCTGTGACGAGTATGAATTCGGCTTTGACGTGATTAAAATACGCTTCAGAGGCGTGCTCCATGAGGTCGGTGATGACCTTGACATCGACTTCCTTCTCGCCCCCGGTCCATGAGCTTCGTTGGGATAAGTTGACATTGAAGCTATCAGATTTGATCCCACTATAAACCGTCTCAGCTGGATGAATTGTAGATCCATATAGGTTGACTTTGACATTTGGTTCGTCTATCTGCCCGTCTGCACTCAGCCTAGATTTGGCTGTGAGTATCGCTTTCAGGCCAATGTAATTACATCGCCACGTCGGGTCTTCATCAGCACTCATATTGTGTCTGAAAGCGTAGGTCCTTCTTCCTTGCACCAACAGGTTGGAGTTGTCGATGTAAATGTAGACTTTGAGCTGGTGCGCTAAAGGTGGATTGATAGTAGCGGAAGTCCCGGGTATATTTGGATTTTGGGTTGAAAAGACGTGATCCCACATGTTTCAGGCTGTGCAAATAAGGCTGTAGATGTAAGAGCAGGCAAATGTATAACAATAGCTGTAATTTTCAAGACTTGAGAGAGTGTCGACCTCTTGGCTTCGTCTCTATGCGTGGGAAACACTTCGTCAAGATGAGGCGATGGTTGCCAGTTGGGCCACACGTCGAGAAGGATGTCGTTTGAGGAGGCATGCGCTATTTAAGTAGAGACGGCTGGCTACAGTGTGGCCAAAATGTGCAGATTATTGTCCTAAAATGCATGTTTGTTGACGCCCCAGCCTCATTCTCAACGCTGCTGGCGGCCTATCATGGAAGCCACTTTTGTTCTGGTTGGTTGCCTCGTCATGCAACATGGATGCATCACCGCCTTAAAATATGACTGAGGAGTAGACTAGTAGATGAAACAATAAAGCGTGCACGCAGGAGTGAACTGTACAGGTATCTTCAATTCTTGCTGGCCGCACTGATTCTGATTTTTCTTGCCGAACAACCGCTCGTTCGATGCGCTTAGAATATCACACCCGAAATTAGTTTGCTATACAAAGAGCACACGCGCTATACGAGCATTGTAAACGTCGGTATTAAATATAACGATTAGCTGAAATGGCCATACAAGCTAGGTATTGACATTTACACGGACATTCACTGTGAGACGATGTCCTCGAGCCAGTCGAACACGAGCTAGTTCAACAACACCTGGGCACCGACATGACAATGGTTTCCAGCAGCATCCTTCGAGGTGAGACTCACATAAGTCGCCTTGTCACCCAACGCATCTCGTGCTTTCTCCGGTTGTCCGTGAAAAAACTGATCCGACTCCGCCTCACCCACCCAGATCAGACACTGGATTAGGTGCTCAGTACCCTTCAGCGTTACGGCCCTAGTCATCTCCATCCACTCAGACGCCGAGTTGACGTTGAAACTCCACAAGCCTTGCTCGATGCCCCAGCGCACACCGACAACGATGCTATCGCTCGCAAGTGCCTCCCTAACTATGTCGTCGAGTTCCCCGCGTTCTCCCGATTCCAAAGCTGCGAGCATGGGTGGTGGCATGGCTCTGCTATAGGCTTTGTATAGATCGTAAATGCCATCGACGGCGATTGCAGCTACGATGCGGTGCTCGAAAGCTGCCGCTCGAACGACGAGCCATCCGCCCATGCTCACGCCTATAGCGGCGATTTTTTAACGCGCCGACGTCTAGTCTTAAGACGAGGTAGTCGACAACGGGCGTCACCACCTTTTTCCATTCTGTTAGGAAGCCGAGGTTCTGTGTCCGGTGGACAAGCGGCTTACCTGGACCTTCATATGTGATGACATTGTAGCCTCGCTCCAGGGCGAGGAAGCCAAAGACGTGGAGGATCCCCTCTTGGCTTCCATCATATCCAGTGCCCACTCTAACTGTTGGCTTTGGCGCTGAAGAGTTGTCGGTTGCATAGTATATAGCCAGGATGCTGAAACCATCGCCTCGCAGCGTGATTCGCTAGCTAGGGATGGGCATCAATTCGACCGCTCGATCAAACGCCCCGGGCCGGAGCTCCCGTAGTTCATTGATCCTCGAATCCGAGGGATTTTCCGTGCAAGTAAAAGTCGGCAGCGCGGTAGTACGTCGTCGCACGAAAAAAACATCCCGCGCAGAGACGGGGTGCCGGGTCGAGTCGATGGCTTGCGCCTGGCTGCCTACACGCTGGTCGAGGGCGAAGAAAGCATCATGAAAACGTACTCAGGTTTGTATGGTCGATACTGCTGGCAGCTTGGAGCACTTCGGCAATATCGGCGCCGTGGTAGCGGGCGGCGGAGAGGATACGAGGGATTTCGTAGTGGAGCGAGGGGTCGAGGCTGAGAGGGATCATGATCAGTGGAAAGGAGATGTATGAAGCTACTTCAGAAAAGACAAGGGCCGATAGAACTAGGTTGGGATTTTGGGAGTACATTGTCTAAATGAATTCAGAATGGCAAAGGACAGGTGGGAGAAGTCATTCTTGTACTCCTTGATATCCTCAAAGCATCGCAATCCTTGCTCATCTAACAGTCCCAACTTCGCAACTATTTCTGCGAGGGCTGCATCTTTCTGGGAACCGACCCCACTCAGAATCCATGTTTCTAACAGCTCCTTGCTGCGTCGTATTCGCTTGGTGGATTATCGGACCGTGATCGATATTGGCGTCTGACATGGGCTAATCTTATTCTTGGAGGAAACAATGCACGCGAACTAGACTGAGGTTGCGTACCACTTGTACTCACAATGCGTGGCTTTCAACTCTGATGTTCCAACGGTTATGGGCAAGACGTAATGGTCAGTGAAGGGAGTGGCATTTGGTCCTGACTGCCTGAGGAAAACAGATATCCTCAGTTTGAGAAACGACTAGCTTAGATGCTCGCTGGCTTCGAGCCCGGGCATCAATGTCGCGCGGGTCAGTGATGGACTTCATCCCTGGCGGCGCAAAGAAAATAACAAACAGAAAATTGCAGGATGGAAACCCCACAAGCGGAGAGCTGCCTGTGACACATTTGGGAACCTTCCACTGCATGATAGAATGCATAGGCTATTGCACAAAGATCAACAAAACCGACCTATGAATGCCCTGAAAAGAGCCCTGTGGCGATGCTTTAGTTCTATCACAGCGTGTTGCAGGATACGCTAACCTCTTCTGGCGACATGGGCCGCTCAGAGATGACGCAGTCTCACACCCCTGGTCGAACTTGTCTTGAGGCTGTGTGGAACAGGGTACGACTTGATGATCAGTCTAACCCATTATGTCGACTTGTCGCGCTGTAGGGCTGGTGCGGCGTATGTCACTGCAACTCTGAACGCTTGATGCAATCAGTGTGGGACTTTGAGGCCTTCAGAATAAATCCATGAGACATAAATACCAACACCCGTCATCATGTTTCTGGCTTGCAATTCAGTCAAGACAGTACAGCATCTCTCAAGTTTTGCTTGCCACGCCAATACACTTCATTTGAACATGGCTACCACCGACAACTTGTTTGGCTATCATGCCAACGAAATACTTCCCGTCGTGGCCGCCGTGCTTGTCGGGATATCCCTTCTCGGCCACACCTACCAGAACCAGTGAGTCCCCTCCAACCTAGATGCCTCTTCTTACACGTCGTCCAAGCCCTAACCGTCTTTCTCTCATAGGCACTACAAGTTCTGGAAAGTCACCTTCTTTATGTTCTACGCCGGCCTCTTCTACACCATCGGATGGGTTGTTCGATGCATTTCAATCCAGCACCCCGACAACTTGCCACTTTTTATGATTCAGAGCATCTTCATCTACCTCGGCCCCCCGATCTACTCCGCTGCCGAGTACAACACCCTTGGTCGATTGATGCATTACCTGCCCATGCACGCCATCATCAACCCGAACCGGATTGTCTACATCTTCGTCTTTCTCGGCGCCATTGTGGAGATGCTCACTGCGATCGGTGGCTCTTGGATGGCCGCAGCCCAAGGCAAGGATGATCAAGGCTTAATGATGGATGGCGCTACGCTCATGGCTATCGCTGTTGTCCTTCAGGGAGTCGTGGAGGTTGTCTTCATCGCGATGACGGGTATCCTTCATCACCGCTGTGTGAAGGCCAAGATGTTACCCCGAAATGTGCGCACTATGTTTGTCATGCTCTACGGCACATCGAGCTTGATCATCATCCGCTGCGTGTTCCGAGCAGTCGAGACTTTCCAGCTCAGGTCGGTCATTGGCGGTGGCAGCAACAGCAGCGCTGCACTTCTCAAGCACGAGTGGCCGCTCTACGTGTTTGAGACACTCCCGGTTTTGATTTACACCTACTGGCTCAACATCATTCACCCGGGACGATTCATTCCCAACAACCCTAGCCAGTACCTGGACTTCGATGGCAAGACTGAGCGGATGGGTCCCGGCTGGGTTCACAAGCGAGCTTGGTATATGTTTGTTTTGGATCCCTTTGACTTCATTGGTATGGTCGCAATGCAGAAGCGCGACAAGTTTTACCTTGAGCCCGAGCGATGGGCTGAGGTGAGGGAGAGTTTTGCTCAGGGCAGGGGTTCCAACGCTGGTGTTGCTCAGACTCAATCAGTCGACAATGTCAGCATGGACGGCACGGTGAAAGACATGCCCTCCACTCGCCTTCTGGAGCGTTGAAAATGTGGTCTTTCAGAATGCGTCTGTTTAGATAAGCGAGCGGTGTTTGATGGCTGCATGCATAACAGAAGTTGATTTTCCTGAAGATATATACACCAGAGGCGTTTGGTTTGAGGATAACTAAGTGTAACAACAGAATAAAAGACATTTGAGAAATTAAACACCCGTTCTATTAGGTAGAACCCTATCAACAACTGATTGAGCACGTAGTCCTTTCTTTTTCTATGCTTCCTGCATACCCACGACGGCTGGGTTGGGAGAGAAATCCCGCTGGTCCTTTGGCAGTCGGAAGCCGAGATACTTGAGGTAGTTGCCCGGGAAAAAGAGATTGTACAAGAAAGCCACGGTCAGGATCGGCAGTGTATCAAACACGTACATACTGATTGCCACGAGTTAGTATAAGGCCTGAAGCTTGACGGAGGGAAGGGCTTCATGGGTAGGTACATACTACCACTCTGCTTGTTGTGTTGCACCGTTTTTGCCACCAGCAAATTCAACTTCACGATAAACAGAACGAATCTAGGGGTATTCAATCAGTTCGGGTTTTTCATCAGGAGATTGACTAAACTCACCAGAATCAAGAAACACGACGCGTTGACGGCAAGCAGCAACTTCGACCAGTGTCGTTGAATTCCGTGCTTCGTTTGGTTCAATCGGACAAACTCTCCATCCAGCTTCTTGGACGTAAAGTGGAATCGTATGGCAGCAATAGTGAAGAGACCAAAGCCTATCATTTGCGTGCTCACACCAACGAGGCCGAGGTCCTTGCCCAGCTTGAACTTTTTCTTCGCGTTCGCGTCGGTCGGGTCGGTTCCTGCGATGAGCACGCCAGCCACCGCCTGGAGCAGTAGCGCAACTATGTCAAAGCCCACGAAGATGGCTGTGATGAAGCGAGCTGATAGTGTACATGTTAGCATCCTGTCGCCTCGGTGGCTAGATCGAGTAACTCACGGGGAACCCAAAGGATGCGCAGCGTCCTCGACTCGGGCGGCACAACCCAGAACACGATTCTGGAGAAGACGACGTAGATGACGCCAGCCATCAGGACGGGGGCCAAGATGACGAGTAAATACTGGATGACATAGGGGGTTTTCTCGGTTGGGTTCTTGGCTGAGACGATCCGGGCCGCATATCCAGCTACTTCCACTACAAACCGTCAGCAACCAGCAGTGAGAGGGGGAACATTCTGCTCACTCGCTATGGCGAGGTTCATCACTAGCCAGACCCATGACTTTCTCCGTATCGTCTGGTAGAGGGTCAAGACAAAGCTGAGGCCGTACAGGCCAGCAACAACACCGGCCAACACCTCGGAAGGGTCGTAGGCGTAATGGGATTTGGTGGTGGCTTGTGCCATATTAGGCGTCGGTGTCGTGTTATTAGGTGAGGGAGCTGTGGAATTGATTCATAAGAAATGGAGAAGACCAGGCAATATATACATCTTCAGCTGCCGACAAAGGCGGCGATTATTGACGCCGACATGCCAAAGGCTGTTGCCGCAGCACTTGACTACGTTTAGATAGCGTTAAGATTGTGGACGCCACGGGCCACGCTATCGCACTTTGGCTGGGGCCGAATGGTATGATGGCATCAGCCCCCTTCACACGGAACCATCCGCAACGAATACCTACCCAAAACATGGACATGCGAATTCCACCAGACACAACTGTCTAGCCATAGGGGGAAAATCCCAAGCTCAGTTGCCTTACTTGCACGCCGACTCACCCTAGACACAAAGAACACCGAAACCATACACACTTCTAAGCACAAACAGGCGCACCGGCTAACAGAAGGAGGAAAGGTGTCAATCCATCTGATTCGGTGTACCGCTCTTCTCATTCTCGCCTTCAACGCCTCCAATACATCATTTATGCAGGTGCAAAGTGTAAGAATTGGCGTTTGCGGTCTGTCCGGGGCACGTCACACTCGCTCAGTCCTTTGTGGATGTGGCGGGTCGTTTCTGGTGATACCAGCGCAATGGGAAAATTGATGAATCTCTTAACCTCAGCTACCAACCAGTTATTGTGCAACTTGGCATGCGGCCGTAGCTCTTACACTGACGTTATTATGATGATGCTGCCCTTATTGCCCAGCAACAAGGTCTGGGGTGTAGAATCTCGTTGAAGGCGTTGTTGACGGAGACAGGTAAGACAACCCTTTCCCGTTCCAGTTAGCAGGTGCATATGATTGGAATCCAGGTGTGTATATTTGTTTAATCGTATACACGACGCGAAATTTGACGAATTGAAATTGGGCTGCACTGCCTCTGCAACGTTAACTGCGCAGAATCAGTACATGGACGGATGTCGGAGGTTATGGATGCCGTTCGTAAGCAAACTAGCTCAATGTCGGGGTAGGCGCTGTCACTCTTCCGTGGCTGGTCACCTAAAACCTTGAAATCGAATGAGTTTCCATTCACGGCTAGGCTATCGGTCTGCCATCATCACCCCGATCCGTTCGTGGCGCAGTACGATACGTCAGATGAGAACCAAAGAGCCGTTGCGAGGACATCTCCAATGTTAAATGATTGGCTAAAGACAGAGGTATTTACGCAATGTGGGACAAAGAACTCGAGAACACGTCAGCGTTGTCGAAATACGGCATATGAGAGCCGTCGCAGGGTCTGACAAGTGACAACCGGCATAGATGTGGGATTGAGCCCCTGGCAATGATCCTCAATAGATGTGTCTACTTCCAATAGTTGAATACTTTTACGCGACAAAAAAGAATTACTAGAAATAACCGGACATTTCCGTTTCCAACCTATGAAATATCGGGTCTGTAAACTCCTTCAGACATGATCCTCCCTTGCTGCCATCTCCTTATCGTTGATTGACATGGTTACAGAATGGCTTCTGGCAGTGACATTGTCCGCCTGTTCGCCAAGAATGACATCAAATTTCTGCACAGAATATCTCATCAGCTCGCTGCACCCGGATATGTTAATTGGAATGTTTGTACTTACCGGGCCTTCAAACCTGTGTCCGAAGAATAACCAGTAGATCCCAACGAGGACAAAGAAGATTCCAATCACAACACACACATAATCTATACAAGGTCAGTACTCTGGGCCATGGAGGAGTTTATTCATAGACGTACTCATCGTGTCGCCCGATACGGGGAGGCCTGCAGGGAAGCAGAAAAACTAGGATAGGTTAGCTGGTATTCAGGCCGATGCGGCAATCCACTCACGATTGAGGTCACTACCACAAAAAGGGCCGAAATCCAATTGATGACATGTCCCCACTTGCCAAGCTTGAACGGCGTCTCGGCCGTCTGGTGCTGCTCCAAGACGCTTCTGCCTCTGATGAGGAGTGTGATGACAGGGAAGGCATACGATATGTTCAAAAGGATCGTGCACGATGCGACGTATGCGCCAAAGGCAACACTTGGGCCCAGGTAGAGGAGACCAAATGCGACGTTGAAGAGGAAGCAGAACATGATGGTGCGCACGGGGACATTGAGCCCAGGCTGGATGTGGGAGAAGTACTTGTGGAAGACGATCCCTTTGTCTCTCGCCATCGCATAGAGCAGGCGGCTGGCGCTCGTCAGGCTGGCATTGGTGCCATTGATGAAACAGATTCCCAGCATCAAGGTCAAGATTGTCGTTGCTGCGCGACTTTTTGTCGCCTGGTGGATGAGTTCGACAATCGGCATCCCCGTCGACGAAGAAAGAATCGCTGTAGGGTCCACAAGGCAGAATAGGATGATGAGGATGAAAGCCGTGCCGCTGCAACAATCAGTATAATCCAATTATGTATCAAGTGTGGAGTACATACGTTACACCCCCAACGGCAATAGCATAGATCATGGCTCGGGGCGCATCTCTAGCAGGGTTGGGCATCTCCTCTGCCATGTGCATAACGACGTCGAAGCCGATGAGCGACAAGGCAGATTGCAGTAGGCCAAGGATCCAGGCCATTCCATCAGACCAACCGGTTTCGTTGTTAAAGTCGGTGAAAACGTAGGTCGCATCAGTCTTCTTGGACATTGCGAGCAAAACGATGCCGATGATGACAACGCCAAGAATTGACCAGAGCACTGTTTCAGGGTCAGACATTGGAAAGGTCACCGTAGAGAATGGGATCCTTACAAGCAAGATCGTTCCATCGGCCGAGTATTCTGTTTCCCCAGATATTTCCCACGGTGGCAAAGACAATGATTGCCAAAAAGATCAGGTAGGTGCTCCATGCCGTGATCACGTATGTATCGTTCGAAGCCACTACGGCCGCAGCGCAGATAAACTGTGCTAAAAAATACAGTTAGCTAATGTTTGCTAATAGATAGAGACTTGTTCAACCTACCGGCGAAGAATGCCTGAACTGTGACCACGACCAGCCACCCGGCGATGTTGGTCCAGCCGACCCAGAAGCTCTAAGTGGACATGTCAGTCACTTAAGAATAACACAGAACAGACCGCATACCATAATTCGATTCCATTTCTCCGTGCACAGAGCATACACGAAGTGATATTGGCCACCCGAGGTTGGCCAAATGGCGGCCATCTCACCCAGGCTGGCGGTGAGGGCGAAGTTGCACATCACGCAGAAGAGAAACCCGTACAACAGTGACACAGAGCCTCCGGATGGTAGGATAAGTCCGATCGACCCCGCAAGGGCAATCCAAGTGCTAGAGACATAACATTAGAGATGTCGAAGGGGCCAGATTATGGAGGCTTCGACGTACTTCAGGATGGCAAAGGCCATGGCAACCATGGTCAGCCTCGACAGCCGCGGCTGGAGGTGGCCTTCGTTGCTGCCTGACATAGTACCGGCTGACATGTTGATGAAAAGAGAAGAAAGCTCGCTGGTGATCTCGTCAGGAACAGAACTCGGGGTGCGGTTATCCTTTATGCTGTGTGATGGAGGCGCAGGGAGGACGTTGCACACACCGGCTTATCAGTCACATGGACATTAGGCTATCATTATGTTGAAGACGGCCGCCGTTGCTGCCTTCAAGGAGTCTCAACATCGATAACCTTGGCATCTAGACCAATGGACAATCACTCAGATGTGCTGCCTTTATCACGGCGTTGATACGTGGGTGGCGGTTTGACGCATGGCACCTGATACGAAGGCAGCTCAGTCTTGCCCCGATGCGGCAATTTTGCGAGAAAACTCCACGCAATCCATGTCCTCGACACTTCGTTAGATTCACGCGAGAATGCGGGGTGCAGTAGCGTGAGGGAGGGGGAGAGAGTTCAATCCTCCAGCTTTCCCCAATGCGGTAATTTTGAGAGAAAAACGCCCCCAGATTTGCGGCATTGCGTTGACGTGTATCTAGATGGACGGCCAATCTATCCCGAGCCCCTCATGCTCGAGAAATTACTCAAAGGGGTGTTGGGGCAAATCTTTGCCCTCGGCTACCAGCTCCACCGTGATAATACCTGATTCAACTTTAATGTTGTCGACTGTCCAAGCTACAAAAGGGTAGGCTCCTCGGCTTGGGTCTGCCAGACATCCAACTCAGTCATCCCTTAGTTCCCTTCTGCTCTCTCAGATCATCACAACCGAAACCATGACTTCGAGAGATGGCTACACTTGGACCCAAGCTCAGGGTCTCAAGGCTGGTGTCCCTTGCATTGGCGCCATTCAGCCGCCAACCAACGTCAACAGTTCGACGCCTCAAGCTTTCGACGTTGTCGTCATCGGCGCCGGCTACTGTGGTCTCACAGCAGCACGAGATGCGTCCTTGGCAGGTACTATCACCCGTTTCTGTCTCTAATACCCTACACTAACGACATAATCACCACGTCTAGGCTTGAAGGTACTCCTCCTAGAAGGCCGCGATCGCATTGGCGGGCGTTCTTGGTCATCCAACATCGATGGTTATCCCTTTGAGATGGGTGGCACCTGGGTCTACTGGGGCCAGCCCAACGTCTGGCGCGAGATCATGCGCTACCAAATGCAGGATGATCTGGAGATCTCCTACGACTTCTCCAAGGGAATCAACCAGTTTCTACTAGCAAACGCTGAAGGAACCCAGAGACTCAGCCATGATGAAGAGGTTGGTGGCTGTATTACCCCACGTGCCAAGCCATTCTAATCTCATTTTTAGGACGCCATTATGGAGTCTGGGCTTCGCAAACTGGTAAATGTCGATGGCGAATTCGGCAGAAGAGTCGTCCCCTACCCCCATAGCGGCACCTTCACCGCAGAGGCTCTTCAGTACGACACGATATCAGTGGCAGCCCGCTTAGCCGAGATCAAGGAGTCTCTCACACCAAACGAGCGTCTCGGCATTGAGGCATTCGTCCTCCTTTGCAGTGGCGGCACACTCGAGACGACGAGTTTCTTCGAGTTCCTGCACTGGTGGGCTCTGAGCGAGTACTCGTATGACGGATGCATCAGGTATCTCGTCAAGTACAAGTTCCGTGAGGGCCAGTCCAGCTTTGCCATCCGGTTCTTCCGCGAGGCTCTGGCTACGGGTAATCTGACGTACGCCTTCAATTCTCCCGTCGCGAGAGTAAACGACACCAGAGAGGGCGTCACGGTCACTACGCGAGACGGCCGGACATACAAGGCTGCGAAGGCCATCAGCGCCATGCCTCTCAACGTCTTGAACGCGGTTGAGTTCAACCCGCCCTTGATCCGTGGTAAGAAGACAGCGGCGGACATTGGCCACGTGAACCAGTGCATCAAGGTTCATGCCGAAGTCCGAAATGCCGACTTGCGCTCGTACACGGGCATCAGCTACCCACACAATGGGCTGTACTACGCGCTCGGTGATGGAACTACGCCTGCCGGTAACACTCACATCGTGGCCTTTGGAGGGACTCACAACCATTTCCAACCTGATGAGAACATCGAGGTGACGAAGCAGGCACTACAGGGCCTTGTTCCAATGGACATTGAACGAATTGTGAGTTACTTTCGAACCATAAGAAACACAGACAGTTCTAACAAGATTATTTAGGTGTTCCACAACTGGTCAAAGGATGAGTTTGCCAAGGGCGCCTGGTACATCCCCCCTCCCAAAACGGCTTGATCAAAATTAATATTTGATAGGTTCTTCTCGGCACCCGGTTTACTATCAAATCATCTCGGAGATATGAGGGCCGGACAGGGTAATCTTTTCTTTGCCTGCTCAGATTGGGCTCTTGGTTGGAGAAGTTTTATTGACGGCGCTATTGAGGAGGGCACTCGTGCGGCAGTTGCTGTTCGAGCGGCTTTGCAACACCCCGGCTTGAAGCCGAGGTTGGCATAAACAACAGTGGGTGGGGTTGAGTACATAGAATGTAAAAGTCTAGGGAAGCGTCATAGCATTGGATTCTGCAAGCAAATTAAACACACCTTTTGATAGAAATCAGATTCTATTCTAACTGCGCACCAAAAAGTAGTCCACGGTGTCTAGGGTAGGCGATGTCCCAAACGTTCCAACGCAGAGCCCAACCTTTGGCTTTAGCGGGGTGCGCTAAATCTTAGCACGGACACTTGGCCAGATTTAGGTAGATCCTATCACTAACTTTTGCACTGTCAACCCTGAATCATGTCCTATCAGTGCTGTATTTCTCATCATGCATGCGTAGCCTGCATACTGATAGGGGAGGGTTATCAGTCCCGGCTCTCCGGCTCGGCTTTCATCACTGTTTAAGTGCGTTGCAGCCACTGCAATGGCTTCTGGCCTTCTCCAGGTTTCACAAACCCCAACCCCACTCCCTTGTCGAGCCGAATCAATTGACATGGCCTAAACAAGAGCTGTCCAAGTGACGCCAACCGTCTTCAGCCACGACAATCCCTATAAAATATTCTCCGCCATGTCTTTGGCTCGCAGAAATAATGGTACTTGTTTACTCCTAGGTCATTGATTTTGGGGGACCTGGTCCTAGGAATGTGCGCATTCAACTAACAAAGATTATCAAAAGGTTGCTACGAGTGTTGCAAAAGGCGCCTCAAGTGTGACAAGACGGAGCCAGAATGTCTCAAATGCCTAAAAAAGGGAATCAGCTGCTCTGGCCAGGGACTTCGCTGTCGCTTCAGTGGTCACATGACCCCTGCGGGATCTCAACCAGCGCGAAAGTCGAGAGCCGCTCTTTCAATTGCCTCGCCTACACAGATCGTGGAAACTGTGGCCTCACCAAGCTCTGCTTCCACGGTTTCTACGGCGACTCGGGCGGGTTATCGCTGGATCGATGCGGGAGACAAGTTGAGGAGGCCTCGCTCTGCGAACCTCCGCCGCCGGTCTTTAACTAATAGTGCGAGTCCGGCTTCCGAGACATTCTCCGACACAATAAGTAACGAAGACGTCGAAGAATCCGGAGACATGGTTCTTTATCGTAACTATGCCCCTCTACAACCGGCTCTGGATGATTCTTTACATCCTCAGGCACGGGCTCTGTTCAGTCACTGTGAGTTTCTCTCAATCATCACCTGTGCAGACTTTTGCTCATCTAACATGGTCTGAAGTTGCCGAAGGTGTCGCACCAATCATGGTTGTCTTCGACTCCATTAGCAATGGCTATCGAGACATTATCCTCCCCCTCGCTCGCCAGGATGAGGTCCTCAGCCGAGCCGTTTCCGTCGTTGCGGCATTTCATCTGGCTGAAAAGGCACCAGAACTCCGTAGCGTAGCTGAGGCCGGTCACCAAGCTATCGTGCAGAAGCTGCGACGGGATTCCATACAACAGCCTGGACAAGTATTCGGCCCCTTCACTTTGGCCACTATTCTAGTCCTCCTCGTCGGGGAAACTATAACAGGGGCCGACAACTACGGCTATCTTCTAGAGATGCTGGCATGCCTGACCAAATGCCCCGAAACCGTCATGGCACTACCCTTAGAGCTCCGGCAGTTCTTTTGGCAGCAGATCAAAATGTTTCAACTCTTTGGACTGCCACTGGCAAATGAAACCAAAGGACTTCAAATACTTACCGGCTCGCCAGACCACTACCTTGAATTTCTTTCTTACCCCGGTCTTCCCCCAGGCTCTGAAGAATACTGCAACGTAGAGCTTATCCGAGGCGCCATTAGGGATGCATGTGGTATTTATCGCCGACGGGTTGAATCATCCCTCTCTCAAGACGAATCTATCCACCTTGTCGAGCAGCTACAACAAAAGGTGCTCTGGCTGGATTCAGATACAAAGGGCGCTCATGCTCTTGTCTGGACATATTTCATCGCGGCTGCGGAAAGCGTTTTACCAGAGCACCGGACGTTCTTCTCTCAGCGGCTGAGCTCGTTATATAAGCATACACGCTTCAGGAGTATCACTGCAGGCTTGAAAGCTTTGGAGACAGTGTGGGCTATGCAGCCTGTTCGAAGATGGACTGAAATCATGATAACTGACACTCCCATCCTCGTCATGTAGCTATCAAAGAAAAGAAAGGCAAGAGAATGTAGTTCACCATGGCTCATCTGATTTTGAGATCTTCTTTTGCTTTCCAGTCTCCTCGGTTTCCCGAGAAAAGAACATGACCAAGTCAGATAAATCGTTTCATTAAATCTGAACGACAGATTAAGCTCCAGATATCCAAATTATGTTCTTCTAGTCCGGCTAAGACGATTTAGATCCTTCTTACCGCTATGTGCCTCTCATGGCTGGATGGTGATTCTTAAATCCCAAATAACTATTTATAACCATTATTTCGACATGTATGAAAAAGAGAAACGCAATTAGCACACAAGTTGATATAGCCTTTTCCAGAATGGCCACCTCATCTTCTCTTCACGCTCTTGTTCGGTGTCGATGTAGACGCGGAAATATCGCCGACCCGTCTTGATGTCCATCTCACTGACTTTTATGCCCCGTGTTCGAAACCAGATTTTGTGGAGGACATAGAACACTAAAATGATGGGCACAGCCATGATGCGGAGGAAGAAGGTTTGGACCTTGTCGGAAGTCGTCGTCTCTGAAGCCGTCGTATCGAGGGGCGAGACAGCAATCCAAATCTGGGATGCCAACACCATGATGTAGCCAACAAGCCCGAACCAGGATCCAATAACGCCAACATTGGAGCGGAAGGGTAGTTGTTCGAGAGTGTTCGAATTGTGTGCCCAGGCCTTGCGGAATCGAATGTGACAGAGACAAATGCTACCCCAGGTGAAGAGAGTGCTTAGCGCGCTAATGGAAAGCAGCCAGTTGAAGATAACATCGTGGACCTCTAGATCCGCAAGAAATGCTAGCACTCCGATGACAGCAGCCAGAAGGATGGCCATAAGCGGCCGGCCATGCTTGTCAATATAAGAAAAGAAGACTGGGGCATGAGCTTGTTGTGCTAGAGCGAGCAGTGTCCGAGACGAGCCATAGACTGCAGAGTTGCCAACACTGATTACTGCAATCAAGATAACAGCATTCATGACGCTAGGAAGAATCGTGGTTCCGGCGGTTTCTATCGCGATAACGAACGGGCTGGCTGATGCATCTGCGCTACTTTTTCCCTCCAAAAGGCGAGGCTCACTAGAAGGAACCAGGAGTCCAACGAGAAGAAGGGAGGTGATGTAGAAGATCGTAATACGCCAGAAAACCTGCTTGATGGCTGTGGGTAGCGATTTGCGAGGGTTGACTGTTTCAGCAGCGGCCAGTCCTATTAGCTCTGTCCCGGTGAAGGACGCAGATGATGTCACTAGGACACTGCAGAAGCCCTTGAACCCATTTTTGAAGGCACCGGGATCCTGCCAATATTGACCGCCGATGTATCCAGTATCCGGCTTGCCACCTATGTTGATGACTGCAGCTAGCAGGCTGCGGGCTGTTAGCGTTACATTCTAGGTCAATGTCTTGCTGCCAGGAACTCACATGAAACCGATAATAGCAGTGACTTTGATGATCGAGAAGATAAACTCAGCTTCACCATACGCTTTAACCCCAAAGAGGTTGATGATTATGATGAAGATGAGGAATATGGCCACGAAGACGGCTTTGCTGATGTTCTCATTCCAGTAACTGATCGTATACGCGGCCGCAATGATTTCAAGCGGCAAGACGAATAGCCACTGGAGGCAATAGCTATTTGTGTATCCTGTTAGTGTCGATAACATATAGAAATCCACACCAAGGTGAGCATTGCCCAGGGGTGAGACAGTCTTGGAGTAGATGTGAACTTACTTCCATCCCATCGCGAAACCCCACGATGGATCAAGAAAACGCGTTGAAAACGCAGAGAACGAGCCGGCAACTGGGAACAGCACACACAGTTCACCTAGTGACTGCATCGTACAGTACTGCATGACACCAATCACAACATAAGAGAGCAGAAGGGTAGCGGGCCCGCCTTTGCTGAGCGAGGCTCCAGAAGCAACAAAAAGACCGGTTCCTGTACGTGTTAGAATATGGATCGCATGGTCGTTTTCTTGATCCCCCTTCTTAGCATCCTTGAGGAGGCTTACCAATGGCACCGCCAAAAGCAATCATCTGCAAGTGCCGTCCCTTGAGTTCTCTAGCAAGGGCGGTGTTGGCCGTCTTTGCATTTGCTGCCTTTAGATCGTATTGATGGTCCCCGGCGGGAATGGTAGGCGGAGGAGTCGTCTGGTAGCCACTGTTTCGACCCTTCGGAGGCAGTGCTTCGGCGCGACGGAAGCCATCTATCCAGTCCGTTGGCTTAGCAGAGGGATCGGCCAACTTGGCCGAGATGTTCCAAGTTGCTCCCCTATCTTCGCCGCCGGCCGCGTCTAGCTCGTTCATTTCGATGACCTCGACATCGCGGGTCAAGATAATGTCGCCCTTCATCTTGTAAGTCGATGATGACGTTGCATGCCACGGAGAATTTCGTACAAAGTACGTAAGAAGAAGAAAGTAAAGAAGGAAAAAAGAAAATTCTCTCGGGGAAAGGATCTGCGTTCGGCGAAAAGGAAGACGCTTAGCCAGGTGATGATCGAGACCGCATGCTCATATCCTGGGGGTATGGCGTGAGGATTGGGGGAGGCCATCCCCCATGTGTACAGTGGCTTGCAGGTTTACTGGTTATTGCCTCGTTTTGGGGCTGATAAGAAGATACCACGAGGGGCATGCTAAACTAGCGAGACAAGGTGCAGGGATGGCAAGCGTCAAACCCCAGTCAGGGGTCTTGTTAGCTCCTTCCTGTTTCGATTCAATTTGAAAGAATGCGTCTTGCAAGTGTAAGAACCTAATTCTTCCTCTGCCGCAGGTTATGTCTGATGCATGTTGAAAGTGTTCTGGACTCTGTGGCGTTCCGCGCATCCGCGCGGACAAATGCTCCGGACAGCTTAGACTACTGAGTTCAGGGCTATGATAGCTCCATATTTTCGAAGGCAACGTGGGCCTTTCGATAGATTAGGGTATCTGGGGAAGTAGCTTGATCTGGATACATTTGGAAAGGGGTTTTTGGCCTGATAATGAACCCTCCCTGGCTACGGCGGCTGTTCCAGGTCCGTGGCGGCCAAGTCTCTCGAGATAGTTCCGCTTTACTAATAATTATTACCGACGAATCGTGCACATGGCCCTCGCAATCCCCCCTGCCAAGATCGCCTGAGGTCCCACGACAGCCTTCATTGTGGGCCGTGGAAGCTTTTAGTGGACTTGGCAGTTCGCAGGGTCGTGCAACCACTTCGACTTGCCAAGGCTATGGATCCGACATCGGTCTTGCGCACTATCTGGTAGAATGCGTCTAGGTATATCAACAATCACGGAGCGTGTTTCAAACTACTGCTTTCCCTAGCGATGGCGTGGCGACGTGGGGGTGATAATGCCTTATCATCGGCGTCACCTCAAACCACCATTGTGGCTCACAAAGTGCAGAATTAAAGAATTAGATTTATATATGTTCCGGCCCCGTCTATAATCCAACAGTTCAACTCATTTGCGAGCTCAATCAACACTTGATAGTTGGCCTGGAGCGTAGAATGGTGATACTCTCAAATAACCTGCACTGAGGCGTTTCTTGACAATGAACATGGAAAGACAGGACAGCTGCATGAGATCAATTTTGTACACCAGAGCATTTCAATTTGATAAACTACTATATGCTACTGCTTTCTGTATCTAGCGTTGATGCGAGCTCAGTCGTCCCGAATCTCATTTGCCTCTGCCAGCTCTCTCTCAGCCTTAGTTCCCTTCCAGTTGACCAATCGACACACAACCGGAATCAAACTAGCCAGAATCATGCCCGAACCCAGGAACCCAGCAGTGACTCCAAAGCCAATGGGATAGTCGGGAGCATCCGTCGACTTCCAGATTCTGCTTCCATAGACACTGGAGAAGTTGCCGAACGCGTTGACAAGAGCCAACACGACAGCTCGCTTCTCAGCCGGCAGGCTGATGACGCCGCTCGTCCAGGTCATGATGAGCGGCAACGCAGACCAGATGCCCGCGGCGACGAAGCAGATCATGACGTAGCGGACTACGGCCGTCTTGACGGCGCAGCAAACGACACTGCAGGCAAAGCCGACTCCCAGGGCGCCGGCAATGTGCCAGCGTCGGTCGCCAGTGCGGTCGGAGGACCAGGCGAGGATGTTGAGGCACACGGAAGCGACGGCATAGATGGGAACAGTCATGTACTGCGCCTTGACGGTCTCGTAGCCCAGGGATACCGTGATGGTGGGGATGAAGTAGGAGATGGTTCCAGCGCCGACGTCAAGCATGAATAGGACGAGGAATAGATAGGTTCGTGGGTCAGACACAGCTGCGACGAATGCCTGCCAGTGGCTCAGCCGGATTCCACCGTGTCCGCTCTCGGCAATTCCATCGTGGATGATTCGTAGCTTGGCCAGCTGTTGCTCGGACTCGTTGAGACGCTTCGATGACTCCGGGTAGTCGAGGAGGATGAAGTAGGCGCAAATAGCAACTCCCACCGTCGCAACACCCTCGACGATGAAGAGCCAGCGCCAGCCAGCGATTCCGTGAGCATCATGGAGGTTGGAGGTAATGGCACCGGCAAGGAGACCTCCGAAGGCGCCAGAAAGGACGGCAGCGGTGTAAAAGATGGCGAATCGCTTGCCTAGTCTGGAGTCAGCACTTCTCGCAATTGACTGAAGCTTCATCGTCGAGAAACCTACCTAGTTCGGCTTTGGTGTACCAGCAGCTCAGCAGATACAGAACACCAGGGAAGAATCCTGCCTCGATGCATCCGAGAATGAAGCGGAATCCGAGCAGGGCGCCGTAGGTCTTGGAGATTGCCATGAGAGCGCTGAGAGCGCCCCAGATGAGCATGATGGTCGGGAGAAAGATAGAGGGTCGGCTGCGGGACAGAATCATGTTGGAGGGAACTTCGCAAATGAGGTAGCCGAAGAAGAAGATGGAAAGGACCCAGGCGTAGTCGTCGTCGGACAAGCTGAGCTCATCTGCCATGCCCGCAATCTTGGCATTGCCCTGTCGCGGTGCGTGTTAGTTCGATTCTGGGGTATTTCGTCGCGCGGTGGAGGCTGGAGTAGCACTTACGATATTGGTTCTGTCGATGTAGTTGAGAATGTACATGATCCAGAGGATAGGCATCAGAAAGCAGTCAATCTTCTTGACGAGCTTCTTTTCCTCAGCGGTGCCGGGAACATAATTGCGGAGAGCCTCGGCCAACTCATTGTTTTGCAGAGTGGCGTCTCCCTTGGGGTCTTCCTTCATCTCGACGGACTCCTTTCTGTCGTGATCCATAGCGAGTATCGTCAGGTTTGGGACTCTCTGAGTGTGGTGAAGACTGGTCTTTCTGATTGAGATGTCGAGAGAGACTGGAGTGGTGAAAAGAAACAGGATTCCCCACGGGCATCGAAGGGTATATAACGTCGCAACAAGAGGCTGGCAATCTCGTTCAAGAAAAACCTTGGAACGGCACTGGCGACCAGTTTCCCCACGGGGATAGTCGGCGGGGCAGAGGGAACTATTGCGGAGCAGAGTCATGACGCATCTCCACCGCGGCCTTCGTGCCGATTGGGGGAAGAAAGGATCTAGAATGCGTCTCAGTCGCGGGCTTCAGACCGACGCCCGCAGGATCCATGAGCCGCCCCGAGCTTTCACGAGTCAGTGCCGTAAACCCGGGGATATCATACCATCAGTCATGGATTGCACATTCTAATGGTACGCTGTGCGGGTGCATTGTTTGTTTCTCCGCCGTTGCATTGCATTTCCGACACACACTGTCACATCGGATCGTCATGCAAATGTCTGATTGTGTATTACGGTTCTTTTCCGTGATCCATATGGTTACATCGATCCTCCACATTCAATGGCCACCCCAATCATCGATCGTCGGTCAGTGCGTGATCGGCTCAGAGATCTCGCCCTATTCCGGCAGCTGAGAATGGAGAAGATTCAGCATATTTAGGGGGTAGTGCTCGACGCCGTCGAAATTAGCCATCATATCACCGTCAAAGGCCCAACCGCTCCAGTCAGTGCTTTGCCAGCCGTTCCTATGTGTCTCGAGCCACGGGACGGCCAGTGCTGCTGGGTCACTGCTTGGAGTCACCTGCTCATCTTGCCTTTCGCGCTCTTTTACTTTCTGCAGCATGTTATTGAGTCCTCGACCGATGTAGTGAGCGACGTGGCGTGCGCATTTGCGCGTCTCATTCAGTAAGATGACGGTTCGCTCTATGAGGAGGACCACTTCATCACCGTGAAGAGCGAAATCTGCCTGCCTCCAGTGCAGTTGCACCTTCATGAGGAACATGGATGCATAGGAAAGGGTCGTCAACAGATACAGGGGTACCCCAATGACGGACCTTCGCATGTCCGGGTCATCGAGTATCAGCTCCAACGCCGAAGTGGCGCTTTGGATTGCCAAATTGACAAAGGCTCTTCGCTCCGAGGATATCAGATACTGAGAAGAGGGATTCAAACCGCGTAAGCAAATCGAAAATAGTTGAAGCCTGGCAAAGTGGTAATGAAGAATCACTCCCTTGGCAGGGTAGTTGGAGATGTGATGGTCGGGGACTACAACACAAATAGTGGGTTAGGTCTTGGGATCCCTTACGGTTCATCATTCAGGATACATAATATCTTACCGAGCCGACTTTCCCAATGATCCCTCCAATGCCCGAGGTCCACATCGTACCGCCGGAGCGCCCCGAACTCATCGTTGGCCACCAGTCTCGACCGATCCGAACCGAACGTGTGAAATACGCGACTCAGGATGATGAAGACGCCAACTTGACTATGCAAGCGGAAATCGGCCTGTGTTATGCCAGGAAGACGCAACAAGCTCTCGTGACTGGTAATGGTCGCGTCATCGTGGATCACGGGTGGTCGCCCATAGGCGATGCTGAAGTGGTGATCGCAAACGTACAAGAAGTACCACAGCCGAGCCTTTTCAACATGCTCGGGAGATGTACCTTGGAGAGCCTTGGCGCAGAACTGGTGAAGTTTGAGTTCTGTGGCGATGCGCACAGCTAGGCCGGACAGCTTCCAGCTCACATCAGAGAGCCAGAAAGCGCCCAAGCAAAGGCCGCGGACGTCGTCTAGCGAGTGGTAACGTTGGAACACGGACTGGCTGGTGAGCTCCAAGAATATGGGATAGCATTTGTCAAACGCAATTCCTCCGTCTTGAGCATGCAGCGCCGTCACTGCAAGAATGGCTGCCGTCAAGAGTGTTGATGAGTTGCGAGTCTCGGCTAGCGTCTTGTGGACAAGGGCAATGCCTCCCCACAGGTATGCATTGAGTGTTCCACAGAAAGTGGAGAAGAGGCCTTCAGCTTCGTTGAGGCTGACTTTGCCTTGAGAGATGAAGTCTGGTTCTGGAACTAGAGTTGTCTTTTGATGGGCAGTAGCACCAGGATCGCTTCGTATGTTTCGCAGCTTGGTGACTTCGAACAGGCTTGCCATGGGAGCATTGCCAATTTCTTCGTCCTGGGCTTCATGCATCAGCGGTTCTGGCGAATTTTCTCTCGTCATGGCCGTTACATCAGATGGGCGCAAGGGTGAACCCGCCGCTGGGCTACCCTGGGCTACCAGGCGTCTGGGCAATCCAGGGTTGTGTGAGGATATCTGGAGATCCTGTTGACTCGATGACAGCTGAACTGGAACCGTCTGGGCTAGGTTCAAGTGTCTCTGAACCTCGGCCAGAGCAGCCTGCAAATTGCGGACCTGTAATTCCATTGATTCCTTCCATTCATTTTCGTCGTCAAGAAGAGTCTGTAGACTCTTGTTCACAACGCATTCCAAGCCGAGACGCGTGCATCGAGCGCATCGATCCTGGCCAGGCTCAAGTCCACATTTGATTTTGCGGCCTTGACACTCCTGGCCTTTGCAATTTGATGCTCGTGTTAGTATCCATCTGGACCGGTTCGGCTTCGCCGCGAACTGGAGGCTGCAAGGATCCACTCACAAGCCCGAATCTTTCGGGAGATTTTAGGGACAGGAGTCGCTGATTCGCGGGAGACTCCATCTGCCGAACTGTCGAACCGCGTGCGCTTCATCGTCTCAGCATGGAACGAACTCCGCAATATGCCCTGTGCCGCCGCGGTTCTGTTTGGTTGTTTTGAAGTGAGAGTGGGACAGGAAGGCGGGACGACAAGGCGGGACGATGGCCGAGAGGTAAACGAAGCTGGGAGAACGGGACGATGGCCGCGATGGAACGGGGGGCCCAGGGCCCAATACATATTCGCTTTATGTAGGATTCGCCTCCTCCGTTTTTAGCGTCCAGTCCGAATGAGTCGTTAGGTCCGCGGCCATCTTCCCGCGCTGTCTCCACTTGATGTAACAGTTGCGGATCTTGCCCCGGACCAGATGCTAGGTCCCTGGCTTCCCCAGCCATTGCGGAACGAAGCTTGGTATATTATTCCTTGACGAGCGTATTCCCGATCTCTTACTCAGTTTTTGGCTTCACTGCAAAATTTTAGGTCGGCGACGAAGATTATTTTTATATCACCCCTTTGTTTCCCCTTGTTCCACCTTCGACACCGCCTCTCATCCATCTCCAACAACATACACCATGACGGCCAATGCCGGTGATGCTACGCAAGTCGGGTTCGTTGGCCTTGGGGCCATGGGACTCGGCATGGCCTGCAACCTCTTGAAGAAATCCCGCTATACTGTTCGAGGTTACGATGTTTATCAGCCCAGTATCCAGAAGCTTGTTGACCAGGGTGGCGATGCTGCTACATCCGCCCGGGATGTTGCTGCGAGGAGCGAGTTGCTGGTCTGCATGGTGACCAACTCGCAGCAAATTGAGACCATACTGTTTTCCGAACAAGACGGTGCTCTGCAAGGTAAGAGGACATTATATCCGATTATACACCTCAGCCTGCTCACAGTTCGAAATAGCGTTACCAAAGGGAGCTACCATTCTCATCTGCTCAACAGTCAGCCCAACATTTCACGAGACTCTTCAATCTCGGTTGTCCAAGGCAGAAAGGTCAGACGTGCTACTCGTAGACTGTCCCGTCTCAGGCGGCACCAAGCGCGCCGCTGAAGGCACGCTGTCAATTTTCACATCTGGGACGCCCGAGGCTTTGTCCAAAGCCGACGAGATACTGCACGACATGTCACAAAATTTATATGTTATCCCAGGCGGGCTCGGCGCAGCTAGCAAGGTCAAGATGGTCAATCAACTTCTTGTTGGTACTCACATTGCGGCTGCCGCCGAAGCTATGGGCCTAGCGACCAAGGCGGGCTTGGATACCCGTGAAGTGTACAAGATCATTACGAATGCCGCTGGTAGCTCATGGGCCTTTGAGAACCGCGTACCGCACATGCTAGATGGAGATTGGACGCCTCACTCAGCTTTGGATATTTTCGTTAAGGACATGGTAAGTGTTAGTCTTCAGATGACTGTCGACAAGCTAACTCATCTATTAGGGCATTGTTGTGTCAACGGCTCGTTCACTACAGTTCCCAGTCCCCCTAGCTTCGGTAGCGGAGCAATTGTACATTTCTGGATCTTCCCAGGGATATGGAAGGGAAGATGATGCTGGACTTGTTCGCATCTTCCTTCCTGGAAACCCCAACGGCGTTCAGACGAGCGCAAACAGAACAGCGCAGCCAACTGATCTCACACCTGGCAGCACGCCGTTGGAGATAACCAAAATCGGCATGATTGGCCTTGGTGCTATGGGACAAGGCATTGCCTCCTCGCTACTTCGTGCTGGATACCCTGTCCACGGCTACGATGTCGTGGAGCGCGCCATCGACAAGTTCCTGAAGTATAGCGGCAAGCCCGCCAAGGCCAACTCACCCGCAGAGGCAATAGTTGATGCAGAGGTCGTGGTCATCATGGTGCAGAACGCAGCTCAGGTCGACGATCTTTTGTTTGGATCCGGCAAGGGAGCTGCGTCCTTGCTACCAGGCGCAACTGTAATTCTCAACTCCACAGTTCCTCCTTCATACGTCAAGGGTTTGGCAAAGCGACTGGATGGTCTGGAAAAGGGTATTTCACTCATCGACGCTCCTGTCAGTGGAGGAGTTGCCCGGGCTGCAAATGGAACCCTTACAGTGAGTGACTACCGCAACATTTGACACTGTTGAAACCGAAAAGCTGACATCAGCACAGGTCATTTGCTCGGGAGATAGCAGTGTGATAGCCAAAACACTGAACCCCCTACATGCTATCACTGGCGTTGCCAGCAACTTATGCCATGTCCAAGGAGGCGTTGGAGCTGCTTCTTCAGTCAAGCTTATCAATCAGCTCTTGGCTGGCGTCCACATTGCCGTTGCAGCCGAGGCAATGGCATTTGCCGCCCGGCTTGGCCTAGACACTCGATCATTGTTCGAGACGCTCAAGAGCGCAGCGGCTTGGAGTTGGATGTTTGAGAACAGAGTTCCACAGATGCTCGACGCGGATTGGACAGCCCACTCAGCCTTGGCAATCTTTGTCAAAGACCTAGGAATCGTGCTGGATGAGGCCAAGAACTGCCTGTATCCGGCACCCCTTTCCGCTGCGGCTCACAATTTATACATCTCAGGTGCCGCGCGTGGCCTGTCACATGAGTCTGATGCTGGCGTCGTCCGGTATTACGAATCAATGACTGGCATCTCGGTTGCTGAGAAAGCCGGCCCTCCTACGAACGCGCAGCCCGCCGATAATAGCCCAGCGAAACATGAGCCTCAACCTCTCCCCGCGAAAGAAACTCTAGATTCATTGCCATCAGAATACGCTACTGATGTCATCACTTCAATTCAGACCGTCGTCGGAAGCAGAGAGGTCCCAATTCTAGTCGTCTTGGACGATGACCCCACTGGAACGCAGACTTGTCACGACATTGATGTTTTGATGACGTGGGACACACCGGCACTGGAGACTGAATTTGCTCTCAACCCCAAAGGATTCTTCATCTTGACCAATTCTCGTGCCCTTCCTTCGATAGAGGCGCGAAAGCTGATTCTCGAGATCTGCGAGAATGTCAAGAAGACTGCCGAGAAGATGGGAAAGACGGTCGAAATTGTCCTCCGTGGGGACTCAACACTACGTGGCCACCTGCCTGAGGAGCCAGAGGCTGCCGAAGAGGCCTTTGGTCAATTTGATGGATGGGTAATTGCACCTTTCTTCTTCCAGGGTGGCCGATATACCATCGACGATGTTCACTATGTCAAGGAGGGAGATGTCCTAGTTCCAGCAAGTCAGACGCCATTTGCCCAGGATGCGACTTTTGGATACAAGAACTCCAACTTGAGGGACTACATTGTAGAAAAGTGTGGCTCCAGGTTTGACAGCTCCTCGTTCGTTTCGATAACCCTGGACGATATCCGCCTAGGTGGACCTTCACGCGTGGCAGAAAGGCTTCTTGCCTCGCCTGCTGGGCCGAAGACGGTTTTCATCGTCAATGCAGCTGCAGAATCAGACATGCATGTCTTCGTCTCTGGCCTGCTCAAGGCTGAGAAAGAAGGCAGACGTTATCTCTTCCGCACCGGAGCGGCCTTCGTCTCTTCGCGTCTTGGAATAACTGGTATTCCGCCACTCACACTACAAGATATCCAATCTACATCGGTCGCTAGCCCACAGCCCGGCGGCTTGATCGTTGCCGGTTCATATGTCCCCAAAACAACAGCTCAGCTGAAGGCATTGCGAGAGAAGAGAGGGGATCAACTTACCGTAATTGAATTGAACGTTGCTAGCCTCATTGCTTCAACGGAGGCGGCCGAGGCAGCCACCCTAGCAGCTGCAAGCCGAGCGTCTGAAGAAATATCAGTTGGTCGAGATGTTCTTGTCATGACATCGCGGGACTTGATAAAGGGCCATGATGCGCTCAGTTCGCTCAACATCGGCTCCAAGGTCGCCCAGGCTCTTGTTCGTCTCGTCGAGGAGGTTGGTGTGCGACCGCGATACATCATTGCCAAGGGCGGCATCACGTCCTCCGACACTGCAACAAAGGGTCTGAGAATGAAGCGTGCAAGAGTTATGGGACAAGCAGCCCCAGGGGTACCACTTTGGAGATGCGACGAGGAAACCAGCCGTCATCGAGGAGTTCCATATGTCGTCTTCCCTGGAAATGTTGGGAGCGACGAGACCTTAGCACAGATTGTGGAAGCGTGGGCGGGACAGTGAAAAGGCTTGACGGGTTGGGAATTATTACCTCGGGACTATGTATATCTACTAAATGACATGAATGATTGAATTTGGAACCAAGAGCAAGTCTCAGTACAATGTACACCAGATGAACTGCCGGATGGAATGGAATAGACATGGTCACATTATGGGCCTCAACAACTGCGGCTAAAATGTGATAGCGTCAAGTTCAATTGGCACGAGGTCACCTTTTCCCTTGAACACTTCAACAATATCCGCCTGCTCGATCAGCATAAAGCGATCAGTTTGCGTTCCATGCGTTGCCAGTGTCCTCCATCGACCAAAGTCTTCCGGGTTTCTCTTGTCTCCGTGAGCGTCTACAGGGTTCTCCCAATGCCCCTTCGAAAAGCTCAAAAGGCCGCTTATAGTACGCATTGTGATGTCGTAGACGAGGGAAACCACGGTTCCTGTTTCTTCCAGCCAATTAATTTGCCACAGCTCTCCTGAACGGATGCACTGGTACCCAGCTGTTTGGTAATTGATGCGGCCGGCCATGGGGCCACCGTGGATGGCGTAGATGACTCGATCATGCGAGAAGAACCAGATCTCGTATCGCCATTTTTCCGGGTTTCCTTTGGCATCTCGGGCATCGTAGTCGTAGATGAGGTGGGTGTCCTTCATATCTGTGTCGAATGAAGGATCGAGGGGCGTATTCACTTGATAAGTAGGAAGCTGCATGTTGACGATTTTTTATGAAGGAGATATTCAGGTTATTTGAAACAGAGACTTTTGAGCAGGAATGGCAAAATCTGAAAGTCTTAGGTATGCGGCTTTATATGGTGAATCCGGGATGAGCGGCAAGCATTAGAGCTGTAGATATCGATCACATAAGAATTCAGGTGGCGAATACTCTATGCGAACAGCCAAGAGCACCACGCGGTGGCCAGCAACTCACCTTGATTCATATCAACGGCGGCGGGTCATCATGCCACTGGATTGATCCACAGCGTGGGATAATAGAGCCGCCCTATCGGTGGTTGAGTGATCGAGGCGCAAGTTGGTACCATTTTTGGTCTGGCTTAGGGGCAAAACCCAGCCCACTCTCCACTTTGGAACGTTTAGACGCTCCGGATGTTGCGGCCTTTTGCGTATTCTAATTCCGTTGATAATACGGGCCGAGATATCACGTCATCGATCACCAGCTCTTATCGACACTAAGGTGGATTGTGTTCGTAAGCCGGCGCAGTATTTACCTTGTTTCTTGAGACTACGGCAATTCTATTCGGCAGTGAGGAAAACCTCAGACCAAATGCCCATTTACTGAGATTGCCATTGCCGGACATGATGTGATCATGCCCGATAAACTTCGAGAGTGAGATCTAGCTGCGGTCGTTTCATCTTTAGCATTTGCGTGATTGCTCTCATGACCGGGGAAAGTTAGTTGTCACTTCGACTGAGTCGGCGCAATTCAACCCCAATTCATATTTTGGTCTGTCTTTATTCAGAAAGCTATGAAATATTGTCATGTATGCAGACTGTTTCGGGGCTCATTTATGAGAGCTTTCTCCCTCCATAATATCTTCAAGTCCGTTCAAAGTTGTCAACGACCCATCTTGAAGCAAGGCAACAGCATCTCCGTGGGATCGCATCCGGCCCGTCAACGCGCTCAATCGATGAGCAACAATGATGACAGTGTGTCCTTCCTTGACAAACTCCTTGTCTAGTACATCGTGAATCAAAGACTCTGTTGCAGAGTCCAACGAGGAAGTGGCTTCATCCAAGATCAAAATTGGCCGAGGCAGAGTGTTAGGGTCATCAGTGAAACGAATGGATGACGTGAGTGATTTTTTTTGGATGATTGCACGCGCGATTGATAGAAGCTGTGATTGCCCGACAGATAGTGCTGGCAACATCGAGAGCCGCTGATAAAGTGGGCTTTCAATATGGTGACTAGACCCGCTAGACAAGTGATCCCAAATGCCAACTTTGCCAAGAGCATTTTCGAGGGCATCATCTGGCACTGAGTCAGAAGCACCCAGGTTGAATCGGAGTGTTGCTTCAGGGATTATAAAAGGATCCTGAGGAACTGTGATGAAGCATCGTTTGCGAACTATCGAACGGGGTATGCGAGAAATACTTTCCCCATCAACTTCGATTGATCCTGAACTTTCAACGAGTCTCAGCATGGCCAAAAGAAATGTACTTTTGCCACTATCAAGTGTTCTGTTAGTCTAAACTGTTCTTGTGGTCAAAAATATTGGTGCCATACCTCCCAGTCCGGCCACAAATGGCAAGCTTTTGCCCACTAGGGATGTCAAGGTCAACCGAACGAAGAACTGGTTTATCCAAACTGTGAAAGAGAAATCAGCACGTCCTCATAAAACAGATTCCTTGGGTTTATTGACCTATAACCAGCCTTGAGACCTCGGATCTTGATCTCGCCATGCGTCGGCCAAGCAGGGTCAGGTATATCCTTCTCCCAAGGCTGATCTTCTTGCGGGGTGCTGAGCTCGGTCGATTTCAGGCGAGCAATGGCTCCGAGTGATATTTCCATAGATGTCCAGGATTCCACCAGTCGGACTAACGTAGTGTTTGTGACGAGAATCACGTTCAAGGCGACTCCCATATCACCACCAGTCGTGGAGTCAACTCGAGCAACGGCAATACCAATAAGGCCGACGGCGATTGTACCAACAATCAACCCGAGTACCAAACTCAGCCATCGTTGAAGGCATAACAAGGTATAGAGTGGCCTAAGAGAACATTCGAGAATTTCCATAGTCTTTCTGTCGATCTCGGATTGCCATTTGAATGATCGGATCGTAATTAGTCCTTCAGCCTAGAAATAATTTGTCAGCATCTGAAGCGAATACCAACGCGAACGAAGAGCATTACTGTCTGCAGGAAGCTTGAATACAAAGCTGACTGAGATTCAAGGTCAAGCACTCGGAGTTGGCGTGAGGTGCGCAGGTAGTACTTCTGGACCAGATAGATGGCGATCGTACAAATCAAGAAAGGTATGAGAAGAAGAGGCTGAACTTTGAGAAGCAAGAGTATCTGCACTGCCATCTTGAAGATTTCTGGGTGTGTCAGTCATCAATCCATCAGGCATCTGCCGACGAGAAACGTACGAGTGCAAAGAGTCGAGAAGGCTTCTGGCAGGTCTTTGTCTACTAGCGATATATCTTGACCAAAACTACAACCATGTTAGCTAGGTTCGTAGAGCAATACTATTGTGGTTCGTTGTTGTAGGGAGCTGATACCGATTGAGCGTGACACCAGTGTCAGTAGTTAAGAAGAAGGATAATGGTGCTCTGCGGCTATATCAATATGTGAAACTTAGAACGGGTGGCAGTTTAGTCAAACCGAAATATTGTTGTGAGGAGTCTTTGGTGGAGCTTGTCACCAGACCGAGGGGCCAGGAGAATGTATGTGCTCCTGTGGATCATGATCAGTCAAACGCTGACGATGAGGAGAATGTGTCAAAAGTTTACTAACCACATCTGTGCACTTGTAGTAGCCCAAGCAATTGATGCAAATAAAACGTAACCAGCCATGTAATAGGACGAGCGATCTGCGCTGTCTTCTGTCCACCATTTTATCCAGTAGTGAGGGAAAGTGATAAAAACAGAATAAGACGCCGTGCAAAAGACAAGACAAAGCGTGTTGAAGATACCAGCTGATCTAAGATAGTACCCTAGGTCCGGTTAGTTGCCACATATGAGTCTCGTGTCTCTTATCGGATGTACCGTAAAGTGCAAGGTCGCCTGTTCGACGGTGAAGGTCTCCGTCGGCATCCTGATTGGTACACGTCTTGGCATGCTGATGGGCCACTTCACTGCCATCAGAGGCCTCCGCTGATGTTTCGTGGGCGAAAGAGAATTTAGATATTTCGGTAGAACCAGCCTGCATGTCAGCCGCGTTGCCCTGCGCCTTGACTTGTCCGCCATTGAGGAGCAAAATTTTATCGGCGACGTGGAAATACTGAGCTAATGCAAATTTGAGCCTTCTTCGCCGAATTACATGAGAGTGGACGCGTAGCTGAGCTGAGCTTACCAGAGTTGGTGATAAAAAAGACAGTTGTTTTCGAATTTCTGAACCATCCGTTGGGGCCGAGTAGATTGTTGACTATCATTGCCTCCGTTGTCCCGTCTAGGGCCGTAACTGGGTCGTCGAGGACTGCCGTTGTACAGCAAGAGTACAAAACACGAGCTAGGGTCTATTGGGAATGAGTCAAAGCCTACCAAAACACGTCGACATTTACGAAGGTGTCCGAGCATACCACGCGTTGTTGTTGTCCGCCAGACAAATTGATCCCACGGTTACCTATATAAGTCAGGTGCTTCTCAGGAAACGTTTCAATCTCGGTTCGAAGGCAGCAAGCCTCAATCGCATCCATGTATCTTCGTTCATCGATGTTGTCAGTAAAAGCACAGATGATGTCTTTGATTGTACCTGTAGGCAACCAAGCTTTCTGGTCACAGAAGGCGATGCGTCCAGATGTCACCATTAATTTCCCATCTGTGGGTGGAATTTCACCCAAGAGAAGCTTGGCGAGAATGGATTTTCCGCTTCCGACAGGACCACAGCATATTGTAATCGAGGCTTGGGGAAGCTCAATACTGATGTTCTGAAGGATTGGTGCTTGCGTTTTTGTGTGCTTGACTGTGACATTCATGATTTGAGCGGCAACTGGAGGGACACTGGTTCCGTGCGAAGCAGGAGGGTTCATGATCAATTCTCTTTGATCCTGGTGTTGTGCAGAGAGCAGGAATTCTTGAATCCGCTCTAAGCTTGCGAAGGATGCCACGGCGCGGGGTACGATTGTCATGATCATATTTGCAGGATGAGTTACCACTGTCAGAGCGGCAATAGTTGTGAACGCGGTAGCCACATCCAGGGCAGAACCTCGAGCTGTTGCTCCGATAGCGAACAGCGCCATTGTGATAACTGGTGTGAAGATCCCGAGCGCGTTGGCTTGAAATAGTTAGCAATCATAGTAGCCTGTCTTCATGCAGTTCAACGCACCGCTGGCATTGTATGCAACGTTCATCCATCTGACATTTTTGGACTTGTGGATCTCATTCTGACGCAAACCCCTGATGTAGTCGACGACGTTTTCCGTTGCGCCGAGTAGTTTGAGGCTTTTCATAGATCCAAGTAGTGAACTAAGGGCTGACATGCGTTCTTGGGTAGCCATGTTCCAATCCTTTTGCCGAGAGCGGATGTTCTTTGCGACATAACGGCTGACTCGAGAAGAAACTTGATTCGCATGTTAACCAAAAGGACAAAAGTCGGATCACGAATGATTAACCTACAAAATATGAGAATAAGGGGAACTGGCCATACCCATCGAACCTGAGATGCCAGGATGATCAATCCGATAGTAAGCTCTAGGAACTGTCCCCAAGTCTCGTGGAACATTGTTCCAGCATTCATAACTCCGGCAATGTCAGTGCTCATAAGTGTAATCACTTTCCCAGCGTCTGTGGACTCAGAGCTCATAGTCAGAGCCTTGTTGTATATGAGCGTAGTAAGTGACCCTCGCATCATAATCTGTAGCCTGTTCAACCGATGTTGGTACAAAGATGATGAAATCTGATACCAAGTCAGCGCATACAACAAGATTTCACGATCCATTTCGAACTCAACGTACTGGCAAGCCAAGGTATACAGTAAAGGCGGCCAACAAAATCCAGGGTCCATCGCAGGGAGAGACTGTGCTGGCGCCAGATTGTGAGATGAACTGAATTGTCTCGTGGATGATGATAGGTTGACTGCAGCGGAAAATAACTAAAATCAGCCGAGGAAAGACGACAGACAAAAACGGTTTCCTAAGATGCCGAACGAGAACCTTTAATAGTGACAGCTGACTATCAGGCTTTGCTTCAAATTTCCCCAAATCAGCCGGTTGAATACAGACGAAGACACAAATAAATACTATGACAAACCTCTTTCCTGCCATTGAATCAAGAATTGACTGCGCACGAGCTTGGGATTTATTCTAGTGTCTAGAGGGGGTGTGTCATCGACGCTCAGAATGCGGCTGTTTCCAAGTGCCAGTATACTATTCATCCACCAGAAGAAAGTCGTACTCAACACCCCTGATGTTTCTTCGGGGTGCAGACCCTTGATCTTCAATCCTGGCATCAAGGGCTTTTCTTGACATTCAAGGAGCAATAGAATGGTTCGTGCAACACTATCAGCCATGACAAACCATTTCACTACTACATCGTGGGGCTCGCGTTCTGTTGGCTCGGGATACATCAGCCAAATCAGATCGCAAATGACACTAGCGAGCAGGTAAAGGACAGATAAATCTGATGGGCGAATGGTAAGTCTATGGTCAAGGAAAGATAGCCATGCCAATGCAACCGATCCTATGATTGACAGGATCGTGGACCAAATGAAAATCTTGTCAGCATCTTCAGTCGATAACAACACCCCCACTTGTCCAATAGAGATCAATGGTAAAGCGAAGGCGAAGCACTGTGAAACGTGAGCAAAAATCCCCCGGGATCTGTGTAATTAAAGATCCACGACTGACAAGTTTGGCACCACCCAGCCAGTTTGGTGTCACTTTGATAGTAGCACAACGATGAAGCCATATTCTTGGAGGGACAAGAGTGAGAAAAAGAGCAGATATAGCGATGGAGAGTGCTGGAGGGCGGAATGATCCTTGGCTCGCGAATAGATCAGTCATTTTAGACGCTTCGCGACGAAGATTCGGCGCCAGTAGCTTTGAGAACCAATTGGAATGGTAGTAGGTAAAAGGGCTAACTGAGACATTATTCTTGGCGGTGAGAGCAGGGTCTCCGCGGCTTCGCCCCGATGTATTGATATTCGAGGGTCATATTTGATGAGCTTATCAGATCTATGTATCTAAACCCTGTTGTTCCGAGCCTGGCAAGAACCCAGATATCCGTATTCAGGATTACGCGATGTAACTGTGCGTTGACGTGATAGGACTGAGATACCGGCCCGAAGCAACAGCGATAGCTGCAACAAGGATGAGGCTCTTGGGAAAATGATATATCCCTGGGTTAATTCAGTAGCATTCTCTTCGTAAGCCTGAAGTGGTGCGTTCAATAACGCTTCTCCCTTCTGCCCTATCTAATTTATCTCTATTCACTTGCAGAAGGAACCGTTGCATTCGTTTGTCTATCGTCATGCTAGATTTCAGAATTCCTTGCCTCGTCGGCGATTCTACACTAGTCAGTCAACTATTTATCCTTCCCTTTTCCATTTGGCAAGCTCATGCAACAGAGTGCACACATCAGAGAATGCTGATGATTCAGAAGCGGGAAAGTCCATGACCTAGACAGTGATTTTGGCATAGTAGGTGGGTAGGTACAACAGTGTTAAAAAATCATAAAATTTAGAGGCCCTCAACTACTAAGCCACCGGTCTCACCACCACCCACTACAACAACACAGAAGTGCTCGTAGGCGTCTTCTTAGAATAACAGACCATCACAAATTGGATTTACTAGTGAGTATGACGAGTGCGAGTTTGTAATTCGGGGAGTCCTACTCAGGCTGCATACAGGCTATCCAGATATGGAAACAACCTGCAGCAGCGGGCTACGATCTCGATTGTTGTTTGTTGTAGATGCCATCAACTAGTGAGAAGCATCAATTTCGGGCATGTTACGGGTACAATCGGAACGCAGGCCGAGGAATGTCATAGTGGCTTGAAATCAATGAGAAGTGTACCAAAGCGGGAAGCCGGAGGATTTCTGGTTACGTCACGATGCATCGAGGCTTGAATAGACGATCACCAATTCGGACACGGCTCAACTTGTGCAACAATACGCGGGTTCTTTGAGACATGTCCTCGTCATTTTTTATCACATCTCATTAAATGATTCGCGGCTGAATTTCTATTGTCTGCCTTACGTGGCTAAGAAGTGCTGAGATGGAGACTGGCGGTGTGATACCGGTCTTCTAAGACATGGCATTGAATATTTCCGTTGAATTTATGTTTCACAGCAGCGGTGAGGCGATAAACCACAATCAACTTGCAGAATGGCCCAAAATAATTGCCTCAGTTCCCACTTGTTGATCTGAGGCTGAATTCGGTTGTCTTGGCCATCAACGAGTAGTTAGACTGGACCTTGTCCAAACGACAATGGCTAGCTGAAAATCTTACGTCCGGAGTGTAGATCAACCGTCCAAGTGGGCAGGCAGGTAGGGTTTAGGCCGATTAAAAAGCATCGACCTAGATGATCACTGATCAACGCTCATGCGGCTCAATAGGTCTTCCACATGCGGGAAGTCGGTGCCACTGGCTCCATCACTTACACCTCGTGATCACACAAACCTCCATTACATCATGCCCATATTCAATCACGATATCTCATATGCTTCTTCTCAACGTGTCTGCAGATGTGGCCTCATTCCTCCCGCCCTCGAATGCGGCTGACTTGACGTTTGCTGCCGAAATACGTGGAAGTACACAGCCTTCTTTGACTAAGATAGGCAGGCAAAATCAGGCTCGGCAGTCACACACACACACACACAGCATGGCGGGTGACCAGCAACTTGACGCTAAAAATGCCCTTCTTTTAGAATCACCAAAATGCATGTCTCGCAACCCCGCAGTGTTTTTTGGCTGCACAACATGATCCAAGTCATCCTTCCGGTTCGTATGTCTCGACACAGCCTGATCTTAGCTCTGAATTTTTTTGGTCCATTCTGCTAAACTAGGCCATCCAGCTAAAGGAGGCTTCATGCACATGTATGGACTATTGGCAGGCTGCTTTTGATCGACCCTGCGCCTCGATGAGATGGTTACACCCACTTGGAAGAACCATCCTGCCCGTCTAGAAGATCATTTTTAGAGTTATTCCTATTCTTCATTTGAAATTGAGGGACGAGTTCGTATTGCTTGGCAAAACTCGCTCTCGTTATATGAGTGATCGTGCACTGGCTCATTGTGGTCGATACAACTGATTAACGGCATGTAGTGGTGGCAACAAGACCCATAGGTCTCTAGGCCGTAGACTCCGGTACCATGTGGAAGGTTGCCATGCGTGGGCCAACATGAAGGATTCTCAAAGTCATCCTTGGCAAAAAATGGTCAAGATGACTTACTTTTTTCTTGTAACACAGTCAGACGAGGCGCAACTACATTACCAAAGTCTTACTACCCGATGCATACCCTGATGGCAATATCACGAGAGAAGCACGCAAGAATTCCAAAGACATGCGATGGCGGTGGCACTGCTGACCTCGGCCGTAAATAGGGAATATTTTTTTAGAGGTTGCCCTCGAGCTCAGCCACCCGGAATCTCGCCAAGAGGCTAAAAGTTGCGCATCAGCTAGTGCTGATCAGATGGAAGCATTGCCCGATTTGGAGGCTATTGGGCTGAGCTGACCTGCGGGAGGTCCTCGGATGCGGAGAAATTGAGCTGGGCGTTGGCCGATGCTTACTTGGGGGTGCCGAAAATAGTACCCACAGCCGGACACGAGGCTCTCGTCGAGTGTGTACACCATCAGACTGTCTTGGCCAAGCCGAGAGCTACTACGTGAGAATGCTGATTTTGACGCAAGGGATTGAAGGTGCAAGCTGCTGCGGCACATACCATTAGGGCCGATCGCAGAGATGATCACCTCACCGGGATAAGTAAGAGATAATCTACCTATATAAGACACCAGAGAGTCCAACGGCTACACCAATTCCCATCACCACCATCAACACTCTCACTACCATCACAACCAATACCTCCTCCTCCTCCCTATTAAACATTACCTCTCTCACTTCAAAAGATTTCCTCGACCAAACTCATCCGCTGCAACACGCAGTGTGACATCCACAACTCAAAATACTCTCCTTGAATCTCCTCTAGACATTCATCCCACCCTCCACAATGCGCTACTCTTTTACTCTCCTGGCCTTTGCCGTGACGGCTCTGGCACTACCCGCACCCAAGGCTGCCGATGACGGCTCGTGGGCTCCCGGCAAATATGAGGGTGACGGAACTCCCTATGACGATGGCAAGTGGCACCCTGGCAAATATGAGGGTGATGGCACCGACTACGACGACGGGAAATGGTACCCGGGGAAGTATCCCGGCGACAAGACGAAGAGGGAGAACTCGAAGAAGATAGCAGTCAAGCGAGAGGATGACGGTTCATGGTCCCCTGGCAAGTACGAGGGCGATGGCACCCCCTACGACGATGGAAAATGGCACCCTGGGAAATATGAAGGTGATGGCACCGACTACGACGATGGCAAGTGGTACCCTGGGAAGTATCCCGGCGATAAGACGAAGAGAGAGAAGTCAAAGAAGCCGAATGCCAAGCGAGAGGATGATGGATCCTGGTACCCTGGAAAATATGAGGGCGGAGACACTGGCAACGATGATGGCAAGTGGGAGCCTGAGAAGTATGAAGGTGGAGATACCGGCTATGACGACGGCAAGTGGCATCCCGGCAAGTACCCCGGTGACAAGGCGAAGCGGGAGACATCACAGACAGAGGAGTCGAAGCGGGAAGACGATGGATCTTGGTACCCCGGAAAGTACGAGGGCGGCGACACTGGCAACGACGACGGCAAGTGGGAGCCCGAGAAGTACGAAGGCGGCGACACTGGCTATGATGATGGCAAGTGGCACCCCGGCAAGTACCCTGGTGACAAGACGAAGCGAGAGGCTTCGCAGCCAGACGCGTCCAAGAGGGAGACCTCTCAGACGGAGGAGTCGAAGCGCGAGGACGACGGCTCTTGGTACCCCGGAAAGTACGAGGGCGGCGACACCGGCAACGACGATGGCAAGTGGGAGCCTGAGAAGTACGAGGGCGGCGACACTGGCTACGATGATGGCAAGTGGCACCCTGGAAAGTACCCCGGCGGCAAGCGAGAGGCTTTGAAGGTGTAGATGCCCCAAATGAGAGGGACTGGTGATGGTGGAAGGCATTCGAACGGCGCGATACTTATTAGCTGGAGGGGGTTTTCGGCTTGGGTCTCTGCGGAGACGGGCTTCACATATGTTTTATATTTCGCTTCTAGATTTGGGGACGACTACATATCCGCCTTTTTTTTTAATCCACTCCTTTGTTCATCAACCAACTCCTCGCATGTTGTGTCAAAAGCAGTGCCACACAACCACCACCAGTGCATTCAAACTCGAATCGCAATATATTAAATTCATTGTCGCTGGTTATCCCAATGAGAATATTGCCCTTGGTAGAATTAATGGAACACTTAGTCAAAGGTTCTAAGACAGCATTGCTTTTGAGTCAGTTATACTACCAAGTCAACTCGTAGACCTAGAGGCTGTGCGTTTGTCGTGCAGGGCAATCCACACGTCAGTATTGTACTGTGAATACTCATCTGAGACACAACAAAAAATTGGCTTTCTGGCCGAGCGGTCTAAGGCGCTGTGTTCAGGTTGAATCTTCAACTCATTACAAATTCGCAGTCTCGTAAGAGGCTTGGGTTCGAATCCCAAGGAAGTCATAAGTGACCATGAGTCATTCTTTTTTTGCTTCTCTCCACAATTCTCAAGTCCAACATATCGTCAGAGGCCCGACACCCTCAGTCACACTTTTCGGCATTAGACAACTACATCAAGCAAATAACCTCTGCCACGCGGTTCAAGTCCGGAGCCGTCTGAGCATTGTACCGGAGCACCACTTTTCCCGAGGTTCGCCGGTCACCCCGGACCTTCGCTCGTCAGGTCCGGCGAGCGAGCTTCAGCCGGCTATCAACCATCGACATTCATTTTTAAGCTACAGAAAGAAGCCGGACATCGTTAATGGCATATGCTAATAATTTCAGGATCATCGGAACCCATTTTCCATACACATCCACTCCATCTGCCTATTTGTTTGCAGAGTACTTGAGTGAATTTGATCCAAAACAAAAAACACGAGATTGGAATTCAATCATCAATTTGCATCATCATTTCGTGTCTATGCAACCCAGCCGCTGAGTCTCCGCTGTCTAAGTCCACTTCACCTCCGTCCATCCCTTAATGTTGGCCTCCCAGCTCTTCACAAGCTGGGTCAGTGCATCATCGCTGACGACAGCTTGGATATCCTCCCCATCTTCGAAAATCCACTGCCGAGCTGCAGATTCGAAATCCCTGCCAGAAATCTGCTGCTTCAGCTTTCCGATCCAAGCCTTGCCGTCATTCAGTGCTGACTCGGCCGTGGCAAGTAGGGCCTTGAGCTGTGCGACAACATCCTTGGGAAGGTTGCTGTTCCCAGAGCGATCGCGCTCTTTCTGTCGTTCATTGGCAGCGAGTATCCACTGCACTGCCTGCTTCGTTGCGTCCGCTGTGTCCCGGAATATAGCCACAGCATGCATTGAGCTGAGCGAGCTGATTTGAGTAGCAGCACTAGGATTCTCTTCCAGGGCAATCACAGAGCCAAGTGTCTCTATGGCAGCCTTGATACCGTCTACGATGTGATTGAAAACATCAGGAACAGTGGCTGGTCGGCCCATTTCTGTGGTGAAGGGAATGAACGTGGTTAGCAAGCTGATGGTATCAAAGTAGATTGCCTCTGGCTGGGTCGTGTCCGACTTAGGGCCATTGAGGAACTTAGTAAACGAGTTGCTTAGTTGACTCAGCATCTCGAGGATGAAGGTCTGCTCGGGGATGGCTGCGGCTGCTGACGCTTTGTAAACCGCGGGAGGTTTGTAGGTCAGAACCTCGTGGAACGCCTCAGACAGGAGGGAGAGGTGAGCTCGACGGTTCTGGTAGTTGATTAGCAACCATGCTTAAAGTATGGTGATGCGATGCAGCATACTGTAGGCGGTGGGCCGATCCTCAGACGAGTATAGACAATCGGCCGGGAGCTACAGTCCCATGAAGGAAACGAGCCATAATCGATAACCTCGTTCAACTCAATATCGTCGGTCACCTCAGCTATGAGAAACCATTAGTACACATAGACAGCTGTGGTTCAGTGTGTTGCCTACCATATCGATCATCCTGGAGTACCTCGGCAAACCTTTGCCCGACTATTCTCTCCGTCCTGGTTTCTTCCACAAGACTCATTGCCCTAGTGCAGCTCCATCTAAGCGCCTCGATGTACCGAGGAATATCGATTACGCTCCCATAGCTGCTCGACTCAAAGGCATCGATGAGCCGTCTAGGCATCCGAAGCTTCAGTGACACGCTGTAGTGAGTATGAAGTAGCTCCATCAGCTCCCATCCCCAGGTGTCATTTGGTGCAATAATGGAAGGGGAGATTGTGGAGAGGCGGTCGTAGAATATCGGGGCGAGAGAGTCCATGATGGTGCGCTTCACACCGAGGGTTTCCCAGATCTCGCGTGCCCGCGGAGCTGCGCCAAGGAAAATATGTAGCTGGACAAGAAGAAGAGAGATGTTGCCGTGTTTGGGGGTGAGAGGGAGTTGGTGCTCCAAGATCAAGGCGGCCCGGATGAGAGGCGAAAGGGAGACGGGAGCGTTGGAGCTGTCGGTAGATGGAGGGAATGCCGACTGGATGTTGCAAAGCGCGATCAGAACAGCAAGGTCTGGCTTAATTTCAGCTTCGATTGCTGCGTGTATAGATGCAAGCTCCACCAGGGATTGGTAGAGCTCGAGAGTGCCCTTGGCGACGGTGGCGAAACATGGTCCAGGAGAGCTGGAGTCGATCTCCTCATCGGTAACAATGCACTTCCTCAAAGGCTTCTCGCCAGGAATAGTGACATACATCGAGGGGCAGGTTGCAGCGAAGTACTGTAGTTTAAAGGACAGAGTCCGTATCCGAGCGGAATGGAGTTCATTCTCGTTATCATCTGCCAGCTGTGGCGCGAATTCATAGGCAAGGTACTTCAATGCCGGCGGATCAAGTCGCTCCACAAAACCCTTGATGTCATCAAAACATGCGGCATTGGACCCTTGGTCTTGGACATAGTGGATGAGCTCTTTTAGTCGCAACGAAGCAGGCTGGCCATCAGCGAGGTCATCGCTATCGTTTGATGTAAGGTTGAACGCGGCTGAGGCCCGAGCAAGGATAATAATTCGCTTGTAAATGGGCGGCAGGTTGGGAATCTTGACGAACTTCAAAAGAAGGTCTTGGACGGTCTCTTGAGTGCTGTCGCATGGTCAGCTGGACGAAGTATAGTAAAACTAGGGCGACATACTTGGGATCGACAGACTTGATCTGAGCGGCAGCATCAATGAACTGTCTCCAGATAGACCAATCCGAAGCCATGAGATTAGGGTTACCATCCTCCTTTGTGGTCGACAAGCAGTCTTTACAGAGTCGGTAGATGGCTTCCGAGTCACCGTCTCGCTGGTGCTTTGCAAGCGTCCTGATGACCAGCTCTTTGCGTCCTAGTTGGAATTGCACCAACGGGCAAAACACAGGACTGGACATGAGCTTCTCAAAGTCGTCGCTAGTCCCGTGTCGCTCAATAATGTCGTAAAGAAGTAGAATCTCCTCTTCGGACTGGATGCTTCTCGGTTGCGGCTTGGCAGCCTCGTCTCCCTGTGCGGATTGTGTCTGGTAGTGGGGTGAGCTGGATTCCATGAGGCTAGATCCCGTCAAGGTCAGGCGAGTATACTTACCTGTTCTGCCAGCTGTGCAGCTCTTTGGATCTGTTTGAGAGCCAACATTCCATATAGCTTCTTCTTCTCCGGAGGCGATTGACCGCTTGTCTGGATCGGAGGTCAGCTTGAACCAGGTGCGTAGTCGCACACCATGGACTTACCGCCAACATGTGAGTGATGACAATATTCCAAAACATGAAGGATCTTTCTTGCGGGAAAGACCTGTCGAGGATCGCTGCAATCTAAATCTCATTTCAGCCCCAGGCATCGTCACCGCAGGCAGTCCGCGTCTCATACCTGCTGCGCGCTGACTAGGTCCCAGTGCAGCAAACACGACTCCAAGCACCGGGTGCCCGCGATCTTGTCCTTGGGCGCCGCCTTTACGAGCCGGGCCCTCAGCGTGCCCAGGGTCTCGGAGAAGTCGTCCGGGCCGTTGCCTAGGCCCTGCGACGCCCACTCGAGCAGGTCGATGCCGTCGACATCCTTGACGACGGTGCCATCCTTGACATATTGCGCCACGGCCGCTACCGCCGCGAACTTTGCGCCCGGGTCATCCAGCTGGCTCTCCGCACAGACCTTGACTATCTATAGCGTCATGGTTTCCCGTCAGTTCAACCGGCCATTACCACAAAGGAAAAAAATAAAAGCCGTTGGGATGGTTGCTGTTGAACGGACCTGATAGTACTGGTCATTGTGTGTCCGGGCTCGCTTCTCAGCCAGGCGGATGACGACAGCCCAGTTCCCGTCGCTGAAGGCGGACTGCAGCTGGAGGTCGACGCCGTTCCTGAGAGAGGGCCGTTGGCGATTCATTTGCTCGGGTCGCCTTTCGTCGCCAGGGGTGGGCTGTGTTGTAAGTTGCTTTCACGCGATGAGAGCTTGGTGCTGCTGGCGAATATTTGGAGGGGTTCAAATTGAGCTAATGTGGGGTCAATCTTGGCGGGGCTGCGAATTTGTGGCGAGTGACGGATGAGCCACAGCGTGAGGAAGTTCCAGATGCGCAAATTTAGTTGGCTCCTTGGATGGGAATTGCTATGAGAGGGCGTCTTCTATGGTATACTGTGGTGTAAGAGGGGTTTCATTATCCGCAAGATTCACGCCAGGGCCGCACTTCAATAATAAAGCTCGCATCCCCTAGCTCACGCTACGAGGAGAGGAATGCGTAGCCTCGGCTGTCAGTGTCATGCCCAATCCTGAATGCCCTGAGTCGGCCTCCTACGTCCAGCTCAAGGGCGCCGTAATAAATACACTATTGTACAAAATTTGTAGTACTTCACAAGGCGTCAAAAAGCAAGGCCCCAATATTACATCGCTGCCGTAGGCCTTCGACTGGTGTCTCGGCCCGGCCCGTCTCGTACCGATTCGCGTCGTTTTAGAACCAAGAGCCGCTCTTCTTCTTGCGCTCGTCAGTCTATCGCATAATCAGCCTTCAATTCAATACCAGTGACCCGTTGGAGAAGCATACCCATGCCTGTTTACAATCGCGATACGCCCTGCCCAGCAATTAGCACCCCCACGCCACTCCGCTACCCGGTCGGGGCTACCCACTGGAAGTATTCGCCGCACATGGCCTTGTCGCCGTTGTTCCGGAAGAGACACTTGTAGCTTCGCTGCGCAGCCTCTTGGCACGGGTCGTAATACTCGCTCTTCGACTTGCTGTTGCAGACGTCAGCTGCTTCCGTTCGTGCTGAGGAGTACGAATTGTGGGGGATGGCCCTTACGACTCGAACTTGCGGCGGCTTTCGTCGGACCAGGCAGCGGAATTGTCCTCTGCTTTAGAGACCGTGCTGGCTCCCGAGGCAGACTTGGCAGCCTTGGTTTCCTTGGACTCTGTTGATTCTTGGGAGGACATGGTGGAGGATTTCGGAGGTTGAGGAGGCTGGAGCTAGATTCTCCCGATGCGACTGTTGGAGGATGAAGTCATGATCGGCAGAATATCGGCTACCAGGAGCTCGCTCATATGAAGGCGCAACTCAACTCCAACTCCTGCTCTTCATTTTACTGAGTTTTAGGGAGGAGTAATCACATGTCTTTCTGTTTTAGTGATACAATTCCACAATACCACTCCAATAGAGCTCTGTGGAGCTCTCATTCATAACCCTCACCAGAAACCATCGCTCTCCCACCTCTTCCTCTGTCCCCGTGTACTGTCCAACAACCCAGCTCTCGCCCGCTCAATCTTGCGCGTCGTTTCCTTGCTACAGCACAGGCCGACATCGAATTCTTTTAGATCGCTATCACCGATTGTGGCCAGCGCAGCTAGTCCGAGGTATGAGTGGTACATGTCGGGAGGGCCGCCAACGGCCTTGGAAAACCCACCGATACGATGTTGCGTAATATCAAGGATGTATCGCCGTGACGGTGGGACGTTGATGACAGAAGAGTTACCGAGCATCTAGAAATGTCGTCAGCATTTTCCTATTAGTATAGATAGTTCGTATGAGCCATACCTCGAGCGTTCCGGCTACCCACCAGCAGTAGCACGTATCAGCCTTTTTGTTCCATCGCCCATTGAACCCCACATGGCCTAATTCTCCCTCCCCAACCGCTGATTCGATGAAGTTTTCTTCTACCTCATCCTCCTCTTCCTCCTCGACCATATATCGAAACTGCCGAGAGGCTAGGAACTGGAACAGGCCTTCGCGGTTAGGGATGCCTTCTTTGAGTGCGTTTTGAGTTTGTGGGGGGATGCTGGAATCTAGAGGACGGTCAAGGAGTGAGAGTGCTCCGATAGCGCAGTAAGCGTATCCCGCTGGAAGGTGTCAGCGCTTGTGGGTTCGCCGATGGAGTGATCATACCATGAGATTCATGCTGCGACGACTCTGCAACTCCTCCGTCATAGGTCTGTGAGTGTTAGGTCCGGCTTCTACCATCTTGGGAAATATGACGGGAAATCTTACCTGTCCACGTCGGACATGTGCCACCATCTCATCCACGTCAACGTCTTCAACCCACCCCTCATCGCCCTCCTGTACATCGCCCCTCAACATCCAGCGAATGCCGCTAGCTAGATAGCTGTGCCGCATATCTCTTCCACCGACGGTCTCTCCATCCCAGATGTTCTGACCAAAGCTGCCGTCTTTTCTCTGAAGCCCGCGCATCCACCGCAGCAGCTTTACGCGGTCCACGCCCGCAAACGCGGCTCGCTCCTCATCCTCGCCGTCGGCGGCCATGCCCAGCAGGACCAAGGCGAAGAAGCTGGCAGCCAAGTTTGCGGTGCCCTTGGAGGCGTCCTGGCCCGCGTACGAATGCGTGGAGCTGCCGCAGAAGCCGCCATCTGGGTGCTGCAAGCTGAGGACCCAGCGGCGGATGGCGGCGCGATCCGCCTGGGTCAGCGGCACCGAGAGGAGGTCCAGGGCGGAGATGGTGAAGCAGGCAAAAGTGAGCCGGGTCGAGTCGTAGGCTGTGTACGGGGAGGGGAGAAAGGTGCTGTGGCATCGCTGCCAGTACTTGATGTGGCGCTGCTTGTCGAGGGCGGGAGGTTCCTTTGAGTCTGTGTTGTCTGCCATGGTGGCGACCTAGGATGGATTATGGGTTGCAAATATATTGACGGATTGTCTGTAAAGAGGGATGACTGAGTATGTGTTAATGAAAATGAGGGTTGGAATTAAGGTGCTGAGTTGATGCAAGATTCGATGACAACCTAGGGTTGATGGATGTCCTAGGTACAACTCAGGACCCAGATCTCCAGGACCCCACGTTGGTCAACAGCTCTAGGTAGCTCCAGGTCCAAGCAAGTCAGCCCCCTCTTGTCCCGCAACGCCACACTTAGAGCTTCCAGCCACAGGGGGTCCCTTCTTAGCTAAGAGCTGTTCCGCTAGAAGTGATTCGTCAAATCCCGCGATTCCGAGTACCAAAAAGGCTGGCGAAAACTAGACGGGCAGATCCGACCAGGGGGAAAAATGAAATAAAAATAAAATAAAAATAACAGGGGTGGGCACGCGGCATGTGACGTGACGCAACGCAATGACCCTGCAACGTGTAGTTAGGTGTCGTCTAGTGCGGTAGCAGATGCGCCTCGTTTTCTCGTTGAGGGGGGGGTCACTTGCAGCTTTGCGACCTACAAACAGCAAAGTGGCTCTCGAAAACAGCAACGTGTTGTAGAAGAGGAGTCTCCTACTATGTGAGTGTGACCAACAAACCTAGCTGCACACTCCTCCTACCCAACGTGGTACACTCTCTTTTCCATCCATCGCCTTCTGCCTGTCTCCCCCTTCTTTGAGACTCGGGTCGGACCCCTACAGGCACCCAGCCAGTCCGACTCTCGCTCCTTTCGCGAGGCCTCACGCGCCAGATCGAGACGACCACATAAGGTAGCCTTAGTTCTGCCCACGACTCGACGCACCGTCGAAAACAATCTCTTCCCCGCAAACGGCGACTCTCTTCTCCCTCTGCCACAGTTGCATCTTCTCCCATCAACCGCAACTATGGCGCTCATCTCGGCAAAAACTATCATCACCTCCGTGTCCCTCTTCCACGTCACCATCGCCTACTTCTTCCTAACCAACCCGAGCTCCGTCGACAACCAGGCTCTCGTCTTCATCCTCGGCGAGAGCATGGGCATGGTACGTATTATATTCTGCGCGTGATTGCCTTCATCAAGCCCAAGGCCACTAGCTAACCAACCTGTCTATCGCTACGTCTAGCCCGACGCTCCAGGATTCGATATCCAAAGCCCCCAGCTCGCCTTCCTCGCCGCCATCCTCATCTTCATCGGCTTCAGCGATCTCGTGTCGTTGTCCATGCCCGACGAAGTCTGCCTAATCTTCCACTGGGGAACCCAAGGTGTGTAAGCTTTCTGCATCCTCCCTCCCCGAACCCCTCCCCCTCTTCGTCAACTCGAAACGCCCAACCTTATGCGACGCTCACACACTAACAAAACTCTCGCCAACAGCACCGCTCCGATTCCTCCTCTCCCTCGTCTTCACCTTCTACGTCTACCTCTTCGGCCCGTCGTCTCCTGTCTACAACACCACCTCGCGCAGCCACTTCTCCCATCCGAGCTCACACAACCCATCCTACGTCCCCGCTGGCTGGGGCGGCGACGCCCTCAAGAACCGCCTATTCTTCACATTCATGTTTGTCGAGATGATGACCTGGTTCTGGATCTGGGTCACCCTGCGCGAGGAGCGAGACAACATTCTCCAGAGGAAGTCGAGGCGGCGAAGCAACTCCCACACGATGTAGAGCTCGCTTTTCCATTTACAAGTGTTTGGGATGTGATTATTGTCTAGCATACGGGTATACGAGGGAGATACGCACTCTTCCATTTTGGGTCGGTTAGCGCATGAGGGAACCGGTAGGGTATGGACATGTGCCAGGCTTGGCATCATGGCTTCAACTGTTCATCTGGATATACTGTTGATTATCACGATCAGACGCGGCGTCAATGTCAATGGGGCTGTAAATTTTTTTTCCCTTGAGCAACTCAAGCATTACTCTCTTACTGTATCCATGATCAGATATACGCAACGCGCCTGTGTGTCCATCCAAGGTACCAACTATACATCCAACCAACTCGCACAAGCAGTGGTGACCAAAATATTTTGTTCATAAGGGGCCACATGAAGAAGCGAAGCAGATAGAAGAAGATATACACTACACGGTGACTGGCACCGGAGAAATTGTTCAAGAACCCCCCATCGTAAAAATATATCCACTTCCCAAAGTCCCAGCTTGCTAAGAATCGTTATTCTTTCATCAAGTCGTTGAACCCTTATCCATATCTCCTCCAAAACCGGTCAGCCTTCGTGGCTAGTGCCCTTCTCAGGCAGCCGCCTTCTCTGCACCCGCCGCGGGTGTTGCTGTATTAGCATTAGCTATTGTTGACGCATCGCTGTCAGCCTCGTGCTCCTCCTTCGGGGCACTGAGCATGAACGATGCAGTTGTCGGTGCTGTCTCATCTTCTTCAAAGATCTGCTCCTCAATCTTTTCCCCGGGTCCGCCAATCACCGGGCTAAACACTTCAACCTCTTCAACCTCCTCTTCTTCCTCCTCATTTACGCCTTCATCCTCTTCTTGAATTGTTACTTCCCCAGATCGGCGCCCTAATCCAGACGCACTCGCGCTACGAGAATGCGATCCGGATCCGCCATTTCGTTGGTTATTTTGCGGCGCGCCAAAATTCAGCGTTGGACCCTTGAACAGGTTTCTCTTGCGCTTAGCGAACATTACGCCGGAAGAAAAAGGATTGGGAGACCCCGGTGCTTGCGACGGTCCTCCGGACGGCATTCCTTCGTTGAAGATGTTCAGAGGAGGCGGCGTGGCTCGCACTAGGCGGATATTCGATGGGAACGACACGGCGGTGGGCGTCGCCGGAAGTACCTTGACAGAGTGGTGAGGTGACTGCCCTCGCTGCATCGGCGTTTTAGACATTGAAGCCGAAAAGGATGCCGCAGAACTCGTGGATGATGCCTTTGAATGCGAATGGTGATGGTGGTGGATTGACCGAACCGAAGACACCGAAGACGAGGTCGACTTCCGTCCCCGCAAACCAGCAGATGACCGCCTCATGGTAGACCGCGGTGTGAGTGGTGAAGGGGAGAGCGATTGCCGCTTATACGACTGGCTACTTATCCGTGGAGTCGGCTGAGTCGGTGAAGCTAAGGACGAAGGCACTGCTCCAAATCCGTTGGTTCCAACCTGAAGTTGAGCATGTCCCTTGGCAGCGTGGCCATTAGCTACCACTCCCTTGGGAAGACCCGCCGTTGGCTGAATCCGTGGTGAGCCCGAGGCTGGATACTTGCTCGTCTGAGGTCTTGAGCCGTCCTCCTTGCTGCTAATACCGCTACCTTCTTTCTTGTGAAGATCCGGCGTGCTTCGGCTCGTTTGTCGTTGGTGTCCTCTCTTCCTCCTTGTTGTGTTCTCGATAAACCAATGTGTCCAGTTTTTCCAGTGAGAGATGATGGCCTGGCTCGGTTTTCTCTTCGGCTTCTGCGTTGTATCATGGCTTGACTGGTGCGAGCCGTTCGATTCGAGGGCGTTGGATGTGGTGACAAGATGGAGAGTGGACCCTCGAGACCGAGCACTACGAATGAGCCCTTCTTTAGGTGGTGGAATGGGCCTTCGCTGGCGAGATGTTGAAACAGATCGTATGGAGTCCTTGTCAATAGGAGGGGGAGGATGGTCACCATCCGCATTTGCGCCACCGGGTTCCTTGCCGACCTCCAGCAGCTGAGGGAGATCCACGACATAGTCCGAATAATGCGCGCTTCTCCTTTTGCTTCTGCCGCGACCCTGTGACTTGGAATGCTCAAGCTTGATGAACTGTTGTGTCAAGCCCCCATCCTCATCCACGTCGTGTAAAATTGGAGCTATCCGTTCCAGGCGACTTGACGCGGCAGAAAGGCGACGCAGACTCCGGTTCTCGATTTCCCTTTCCCTCCGCTTCTTTTCTCTCTTCACCGCCTTGCGCTGCTCCTTTTCGAGGAGTAAAGCCCACCAGCCAGCCAAAGCATCGCACTTCTGCGCTATGACGCTTTCAATTACAGAATCTATGTTGACTCCTGCGCTCCGCATTCTGTGTAGACAATCCTTCTCCAAAGCAGTTGCGAATGGTGCCGTCGGCTTGATATCGAGGATAGCGCGCTGAGCTGGCGCATGCTCTGCGAGGAAAGGGTGAGCAAGAACGTCGGGCAAACTTGGGCGCAACAGGGGCCTCTTGGACAGGAGTGCCTTGATCAAAGGCACTGCGTCGGGGGGTAGGTGATCTGGGTATTTTGGCTCTTCGGAAAGAATTTTAGTCCGGGTCACATTATCGTCGTCGTCGTCGAATGGCAGCTCTCCGCAAAGAAGAGCGTAGAGAATAATTCCCAAGCTCCATACATCTACCTTTTCGCCAGCGTACCTCTCCCCTTTGAGCATTTCGGGTGCTGAATAGCAGATGGTGCCACAAAAGGTCTGGAGATGGTTGGTTCTGCCCTCATACTCTCGTGTAAACCCAAAATCCACCAATTTGACGTTTTCATGCGTGTCGAAGAGGATGTTCTCGAGCTTCAGATCGCGATGGACGCATGAGTGATTATGTACGTAGCTGACAGCACCGACGAGCTGAGCAAAGATCTTTTGAACTTTCGGAACCGGTAACGGCCCATGTTCGAGGAGGTGATTGTAAAGTTCATCGCCTAGCATGTGTTAGCAGCGGTCAAGAGACCGGGACGGTGGGGCCACCAGTACCAGCGCAGTATTCAAGCACCATCCAGACCATGTTCTCCGTCACAATGACTTCGTATAATCTCGCAATATGTGGGTGGATAAACTGTCGGTGGTGGTGGATCTCGCGCGCGAGGTTGGAGTCGCCTTTGTTGGCTGACTTGAGAACGACCTAGTAGTTGATTAGACTCGAGCAGCGCGTGGACAATGCATGGAGGCATTGACTGACCTTGGAGCCATTGGTGAGTTTGTGGGAGGCCAAGTAAACTTTTCCGAAGGAGCCCTTTCCGATCAAACGGCCGAGTTGGTAGCTACCAACGGACTTGAGGTCCTTGCCGGCGAACTCACTGTGAACAAGAATTAGTTAACTCCCCAGCAAAGGAAGTTGCGAAAGGGATAGAAAAAAAAGGGCTTACTCGAGAAGTTCCTGGTATGAACGGGCAAGCTGTTGCGGCATGAAACATCAGTATGTGAACACGTACAGTTCGTCAGGCAACGCACCTTAGCCTTGCGTCCCAGCTCGGCCTGCCCCTTTGCGGCCTGCATCCCTCTAGGCCCAATGCTGGCCGGTCACGCCCCAGGAGAGGCAAGAGTATAGAATCTTGGTATCTTCCAGAAGGAAGCGAGCGCGAAAAGGTTTCAAGCAGCGACCGGGTGGCGGCGGGAGCGTCTCCAGTGGCAGTGTTGCACAGCTCGCAATCGGTGGCAGCACATCCGCGGGAGGGCCTAGGAAGCCGAATATTGTAACGGGATGGGAAACGGAAGAGTCGTCGGCTGGAGCGTATGAGGAAAGGAGCAGTGGTGTACGAAGTATCGGATGGCTCGAGTGGCTCGTGTGGCTCGATCCGGACCAGGCCACGCACGCGTTGTCGCGGAGAACCTGGAAGGGGGAGGGTGTCGTAGCCTCGTAGATTCGTCCGTGTGTTGGTGTCGATTCGCAGATTGGGCCACGGCGAGACGCACTTGAAGGAGGCACTGGGAGGATTGCAAGTTGTACTTGGAACTGGTCCGCTGCGCAGCGAAGGAAACAGAAGAGAAAAGCGGCCGTGCAAGGCGGCGTGACAAGTTGGCTGTGGGAGTCAAGGTTCAAGAAGGGAAATTTGTACATGGGGATGGGATGAATGGGACGGTACAGGATGAGATTGGGATTTGGGATGCCTTACCAAGGTACCAACTGAGAAAGTACCTCCGGGGGAGTCGTCAAGTTAGAGTCCAGCCTCTCAGTGGAGAAGTGGATACTTGGGCACGAGGTAGTCCCCGGTTTAGGTGCAGTCCGCAGTACAACGTCTTGCTCAGAAGGCACCTAACGGCGACCAAGAGAAGTACCGACCAGCAAATGCGCCATCATACACCAGCAGACAATATATCCAGCAGCAACATGCAGTCAAGAATACCTCACGAGGGCGGGAATCTCTATTCTTTCATTCTGCCTGCACAATGTACAATATAGGAGATTGCTGATTACACACGCGTTACTACTCGCCATGTCATGGGGCAAATGAGGCGACAGGGCATCTGCAGCCATTGCTTTGTGGCGCGACATAACAGCAACGCCAGCAACCCGCGCCTCGACAATGCCCCAAAATCCCACCGAAAGTCTACGGAGCGGAAGCATATGGACCGACTTACTACGTAGAGGCGGCGACATTGAGACCAACAGACCAACAGAGACCCGACATGGAGTGATATGCAGCCACGAGGAGTCGACTGGGGTCTCGGCATGGGGTACAAAACGGTTCGTTCGCTTAACCATGGGAACTGGGCCTTTAATCAAAGCCCGTGGGCCTCGACTGCACTGCGCCGTCCCATCGAAGAAGGCTGACTTTCTTCATCTTGGCGTCATTGTTGTCGAGTCTTGCTCCAAGGCGCTGCGTCGATGGATGGAGGTGTTGATGTGCCGGAGGTACGGATATGCTTTATTGAGAAGAGCTCGCTTTCAAGGAAACAGAAAATGTTTCAATCTTTCCAGGGGCATGAGAGCTGGCCACTATGACGTGGACCGGCCTTGTGCATGCGTCGAGGATCGACAGCCACCGCACGTCCCGAGTTGCAGGATTAGAATCGTGAAATCCCGTATCCAATTGCACGCGTCTGCGAGAGGATTGCATGTCACTTATGCGACAGATTTATTACGGTCACGGGCATTGGATAAACACCAGCATTAGGCAGATCCCAGCCAGAACCCTAGACCACGGCTGACTACCAAAGGAAAAAGGATCTGACTGGTGATATGTCCGCTCAATCATTGCGATCCTCCCCATGAGCCAAAAAGGCAGGGAAGCACCGCACCCAAGATTGTTCGTTCTTCTCTCCATTCTCTGCTTCTCGTGGTCGATGGTCCTGGGCACAGCCTTGCGGCGCACCTCGAATCGACAGTTAGAGCCGCCTGAATGTTGTTTTTTGCGTTGTTCAATATTTAATGAAGAGAAAAAAGAGAAACAAGAAACGGCAGAAAACCTTTCAGCGTTTTTATCTGCAGCTCGCGGGTGGGGCGAAAGTCCGAGTGCCTGAGAAATTTTATGCTTGCGTGCCTGCAATCCAAGGCCACGAATTCGCTAACCCACCTCGCACGCCATATCCTTACTCGCCCGCTCATCAAGAGCATCAGAGCCGTTTTCAAGTCCCAACATCACAGTACGACAAATTCCGGGCCGCGATGGTGCCAAGACAAGTCTATTCAGTTGTTATAGATGCGTCGTATCCCTTTCGTATCTGAAACGATCCAAGGATCTCCCAATCCATCCGTCCAGGAATATGTAAGGCACACCCATAGCCTGACGAACAGCTTCAAAGCATGGAACATAGAGGTCAAGCGATATGCCGGTGTCATTTCCCTGATTCACTTGTTTATCACAGGGTAAATGGCTATCGGACAGCGGTTAGTATATTGCCTTGTATGAGTGATGAAGAATCAGCGCCAACGGAGCAACTGGCCCTCATCAACTACAGCCTACTTGGGTTGCTGACTTAGGTTGGTGCAATTGTTAAGACTAAACTGTGTAGGTAGTGAACAGTCGTTGAGTAAGTTGTGCATCCCATCAATACCCATCAGCGGTTGTCAATCCCTTGTCAGGCATGCAGTCTCTCGCAATCACCTTTCGTCAGGTGCCAATTCACGGATGAGCTCTCTGGATACTCACCCTAGAGCATATATAACCCTTGCCATCGTTTCTATATGGGAGGAGGTTCTAGGGAATGAGCCCATCTCAACCGGCGATTGAGGGGCATGCATGTTCACTGGTAGCCAAGGCATAAGAAGAAATTACCTGGATCTACTATTAGTGTGTCAATGCCTCACGGCCAAAGAGCATGACCGAGTCAACGGAGTCGGAACGAGCACACCGACGATCCGAGCTCCGATGGGTGGAGACGACCGAAGCCGGGGACCGGTCGGCCGATTGCTAATACGTGACAGCTAATCACGGCACTCACTAACAGCCTAGTAGGCGGAGACAGACGCCGGAGCAGTATGCACATGGCAGCTCCCTTATCCCCGGTTCTAGATTGTAGCCAGAGGGTAGAGGCTAGGACTGTGGCGATGCATCAGCTTGCCCAAGACGACTCCACCTAAGCGTTTAACAATTCATCGCCCAGCTCACGTCGTGCCGGTTTTGTCATACTTGCAGCTTGGCGGGATCCTACTCTTCATATGATACCTCATCGCCAAGGTTATGGCCAAGGCAGGTCTTCAGCTGGCAATGCACCTGTCTGGACTGGTTCGGAAGACTGTGTGCTCATTCCCTGTTTTTGTCTGTTTCTGTCGGAGAGTTTTGTTTACCACCCCGCTCTTGCCCGCACGCCTCTAGCTAGCTGAAGACTGAAGTACCTACCTCAGCTGCCCCTCCTCACGTCATCTCAGCTCTCTCAACTTCAACTTCACCTCCACACATTTACCTTCATCCTTTGCGTAGAGACTATTGCTTCATCATGGCGGATATTGCGCAACGTATGGGGAACTTGAACCCCTTCTCCAAGAAGGCGCGCCGTCGCGCCGACTCGGAGGACTTCGGAGAGCAGATTGACAGTGGCACTGTTGCAGGCGGCGGCCACACCTCGCGCCACTGGGTTCTCGATCTCAGAGTCAGCCATGCGCTGCGCTCATTCATGGTTGATCGCCGCATCTTGTCCGAGAAGGATGCCGTCCTTGAGGAAGAATCTGCCCTATCGCGGGGGCTTCTCGATCTCGTCAGCAAGCCTCACATCCACGTGCCCCCAGAGCTCACTGATCGGTCGCACCCGCTGCCGGAATACTTCATCAGCTCCAGCCACAACACCTACTTGATGGCCCATCAGCTCTTCGGTGACTCTTGTGCGACAGCCTACGACACCGCCCTGCGCACTGGCGCCCGGTGCGTCGAGATCGATGCCTGGGACAACAGCGACAATAAGGACGAGCCCAAGGTCACCCACGGCTACACCATGGTATCCAACATTCCCTTCCGCACCGTCTGCGAGACCATTCGCGATGCCCTCGACAGGGAGGTTGCTGAAGCAGCCACCACTGGGACCTTCAGGGCGGCCCCCGTCTTGCTTTCGCTAGAAAATCACTGCGACGCATATGGCCAGAAACGTCTCGTTGACATCATGACCGAGGTCTGGGGCCATCGGCTCCTCAGCAAGGCCGCCAGGCGACATGGCCATCAGGAACAGGCCGGAGAGGGAGACCATGTGACACTGGAGGAGCTGGGCTCCAAAATTGCCGTCATTGTCGAGTACCATATTCAGGGCGAGCCAGAGAGCGACTCCAGCTCGAGTGAATCCAGCGACTCTGAGGATGAAGAGGAGAAGAAGGCGCGGAAAGAGTACAAAGACAAGAAGAAGGCTAGCTGTGGCATCATCATTCCCGAGTTGACTGAGTTAGGCGTATACGCTCAATCGGTCAAGCCCAGCAACGACTCGTGGTACACGGCACAGCTCATCAGCGGCCCTCACCACCATCTCATCAATGTTTCCGAGCTAGGCGTGGGCTCTCTCCTCCCGCAACACACCGAAGCTATCTCGAAGCATAACGCCCATCATTTGATGCGCGTCTTTCCCAAGGGAACCCGTATCTCCTCGGGTAACCTGAAGCCCGTTGCCTACTGGGGTATCGGCGCCCAGATCTGCGCCCTCAACCTGCAGAATTTTGGCACCAGCAACCAGCTCAATGAGGCTCTCTTCAGTGGCACTGACGGATACGTGCTGAAGCCTGCGGCCCTGCGTGCTGGCGGGAGCGGGAAGCTCAACAAGGGTAGGAAGAAGAAGCTGATTCTCCATGTCGCGGGAGCAACCGACATCCCCCTCCACGAAGACTCAGAGGCCGACGGCATCAAGCCCTATCTGACCTGCACGCTCTACCACCCTGATGACCTGAAGAACGAACCACCGAAGCGCAAAACCTCGCCGTACAAGCAGCACAAGCTGGGCTTCTTGCACCGAGGTGAGAACCCACCGCCGACGGACCCCATCTGGGACGAGACACTAGAATGGGAATACGAGGACAACGAGCTGGTCTTCGTGAGGATGCTCATCAAGAGCGATGACAGCTGGGCCAAGAATCCTATGTTCGCAAATGCGGCGGTGCGGCTGCATTACGTGGTGCCGGGATGGAGCTTCATCCGGATGCTGGACATGCGCGGCCACGAGACGAAGTGCTCTATTCTCGTGCGGTTTGAGATTACGGATGCTTGATCAATAACGGATATCATGTGCCAGTTTGGATTTGTCTGATGCGGGGTCTTATTCCCTTATCGTACTTGTTGCTGTGTATATGTATTGACTCATTGACCGTCGTATGTTAGTAGCACTCGAATGTTTTGCGGTGCCTTCACTCTTTTTTGGCACTTATTAGAGGTAGGGTTTCTACTTACTGTGCCTCTTCAATGATATCATGACTCAAGGAACAACGAAATATCCTTTGTGAGCCACGTCCGTTGACCATTCTCGATTCCGAGGGTTCACAGGTTCGAGAATCTCACACTTGAACATCATCAAGCATGATGCCGAGTTTCGTTCAGCAAGTAACATGTAGTATCAGACCACCCGTACCAACTGACACCGGGTTTCCAATGCGTCAACATCAAACCACAAGTTTACCTGCCGCATAATCAAGTCTCCGACTGTGGAATCGTTGTGCCGGGCCCCGTCGGACTATAAGAAAGACAACGCCTTGGGTGCGCTAGTCCACGTAAGCTAACATCCGAATGCCTTCGGAACCGGAGACAATGACACCGCATGGCCGAGAGAATAATAAAAGCCATCGATCTTAACCAACCCTTTGACGGCAATTTCTCAGCATTCGCCTAAACTAGACTTTTGTTTCATATAGTAATCGTCATCGCTATTGCCGTCATCATGGCCCTCCTCGCCGCCCTGCAGAGCATCTTCGCCAACCTCGCGCCCTTCCACCTGCTCTCCTTCTCCGCGCTCTTCGGCTCGCAGCTATACCAGACGTTTGTCGTCACCAAAGTGGCATTTACCACATTGCCCAGGCCCGCGTACATCAAGTTCCAGAAGACCATCTTCCCCGTCTACTTCCACGGCCAGTCGCTGCTCCTCTTGCTCACGGCGGCCACGGTGCCGCCACTCGGGCCGCTGTCGCTGGTCCAGCAGAAGGGCGACTGGATCCCGTTTGCCGTTTCGGGCGCCGCGGCGGGGCTCAATTTTGTCGTCTATGGGCCGAGGACGAGGCAGTTGATGCTGGATCGGGCTCAGCAGGGTATGTTGACGGTTCTATGCTATCGCGGTGAAATGGACTGACACGAGATAGGTACTGTGGACGCTAAAGTGACTGGCTTGGACGGACCAAGCGAGGAAATGGCTCTGCTGAAGAGGAAGTTCTCCAGAGCCCATGCCATGTGCATACATCTCAATCTAATCTCCATCGGGGCCCTCGTGTGGTACACTTGGAGGCTGGCTTCTCACTTTCAGTATTGAGTTGCTGTCTGCAACTAGTTGGATTGAACAGGTGCACGGTAGACAGCAACCATTTCAAGAACTCTCTCTCAAGAACGATTCATCTGTTTCACCTAGACATCGGTGTACATAGGCATTTCCTCCACTTCCTCCCCATTAGAATAGCGTTAACCCATCAATGACAACACACATACCTACCACCCGGCGTTTGTTTCCACACAGCCCATTATTCAGGCTGAGGGTAGATAAACGGCCATCTCCAGTCCGCCCGAATACGGCGTCATGGTCGTCTTGAATCCATTCTTCGGGTCGTGAATATACGTCAGAAAGTCCTTGTACATTACCTTGACCCGTCCCGTGTTGTCGGCCAGCACGATCGCGCCCCGCCTCAGCCGCGGCTTGATGATCTCGAGCGTCGGCAGCGCCAACGGGGTCCAGACTGTATCGGTGTCAGTACGACAACTCCGGGAGGAGATGGGGAGTGGGAACACGTACTATCCAGCAACAACATGTCAATCTCCTCTGGCAGCCCCTCGTCCACCTTGAGCGTCTCCTGCAAGTCCCCCACGCGCAACTCAATCCACGGCTCGACCTTGTCGCCGGCCTGCTTCCAATGATCCCTCGCTCTTTCTGCCTTTGTCGGCTCCTTCTCCGTCGCGATGACCTTGCCACTCACCGGCTTACCCGTCGCGGCCCTCTCATCAGCCACGTTCTGCCCGACAGCCAGCGCCAGGTAAATAGTCGAGACGCCGAAGCTAGTGCCCGCCTCGACGACGTTGCGCGCGCCCAGGCTTCGCGCCAGGAGATACATGAACTGGCACTTGTCCTGCTCGAGGGCGACGAACTTGTCGCGCATGTGGGCGTCGGCGGCGGGCGTCCAGGTCGTTCCCCAGATGAGGTGCCGCGCGAGGTGGCCGAGGTAGAAGAGGATCTGGGAAAGCGACCTCTCTTGCGCCTCCGACTCGGCGTGCAGCCGTTGCAACAAGTCGTGGACGCGCGGAGTTGCCTCGACGGCTTGAAGCGCTGTTGGTGGTGGTGCCATGGCTGGGTTTTGAATAAGACGTCGAGATGGACAGACTTAGTGATGAATCAACTGATCATGTTTCCAGCAAACCAGTCAAGCTTTTATCCCCTCAAAGTGCCCATTTCCTACCACGTATTGAAACCGAAATACGAAGCAATAGTGCCATTATGTGGTAGTTATATACCGTGATATGTCCGAGGCCGGTCTCGCAGGCCGAATAACGCCGTAAAACAGAAGTCAAACATTCAGCTGGCATCGACCCCGCGTTCCAAGAACCCAATGAGCGAGTTCGTTTTGTGCAAGGATGTCTCTCTATGCTCGTGAATTACGTTTGAAAGTGTGGGTGACATTCATGCGAGCCGCTTCTTTCGAGCAAGCCACACGCCCGTGATAATACAACGCTGAGGGACATGCCGCCTCCTCTCGCTGCCGTTCGCAACGGAACGAACGGCACTGTAGCTGCAGCCGGAGAAGCGAACACGGCGATTCTCTAAGCCTCCCTTGCGAAGAAGCCATGCCGCCGTAAATCTCGGCGATTCTCTGGTCGTCGGCGGATATGTGAATGAAGTAGCCGTGAACCACCTCTGCAAGTACGTATCCCGGCATCCGGCGTAGTGGGGAACTCGGCCGTTAGGTCCGGACCGAAGAAACGCAGATCGTATCTCCGGCCGACAAGTCTCGGGCCCGGCCGTTCGCAGAAAAAAGCAACGACGCCGCATTTTTCATCCCCTTAGAAGGTTTGCACGCCTTGGATGAGTGCTTGTCATGATAGCTGCCAAGCGTCCGTAGCTATTCCCATGCGCCCTCCCTCTCCGGCACCAAGCACATCCTCTTCGACTCGCACACAAAGTTAATCCAGACTACTTGCCATCTGGAGTCGAACGCATAACAGAGTAGGGCAATTATCTTGGCAAGCTTAGAGACGAAAAGCACTTCATTATCTTGTTCTCTGGCCTCACGTCCTGGAAAGACTCGTCACCATCCCAAGTTGAATGTGCGAATTTGCACTGGTTGAAACGGTCCCGGGTAAGTTGCCGTATCTGGAGTCTCTACCTGCCACCTGATGCGCCCCGTCCCAGGCAACCGTCTACATCTCCAGCCCGCCCTATCTCCTCCCACATGATTTCTCCCCAATGCTTAGCTCAGGCAGCGAGGTCGCCTTGTTGAAATGCCAACACATCAACGTAGCGGGTGACTCGGAAAGACGCAAGGTGTAAATGCAACTCCCAACCTCCGAGAGCGGCAAACTTCAGCCCCTCTCAGCTAGCCCGTCCGATCGGACTTATTGGTTACACGCAATGACGATTTGAAACCGAAGGATCGGGGCACGAGATATCAGGGGGCTGTGGTGACGATCGTCTGGAAGGGCCGTGGCATGTAGGCAGGAGACTAAGCGGCCGTATATCCAGCACTGACGCAACAGAGGCGCAGTTTTTCGTATGCCTAAATTGGAAATAGGTCTGAGCGCGAATCTGGGCCTGTACGCGAGACTAACTCAAAGGGTCAAGGTATGTCTTAGGCTGTAACATATGTCATTTACCACGTACATACTTGCGTCCCCCAAACAGCTTGGTTGACGGGAATGGGCGCGGATAGTTACTGGATAGCCGTACGGGGCGCACGAGAAGCCTTCTCGCAATCACGTCGTAAAAGGAAACCATTGCGCCGGCGCATCGTTGAGCTCTCAGCTCTCGAAGCCACCACGTGTGACAACAGCAGTAACACGCCGATCAGGTGGGTAGCTGAGTTAATGGCCGCTCTAACAAGCGCTGTATCAAGACTAAGAGTACTGCGTACCGACCGCTTGATGGTGGCATTCTGCCTCGGGAGGAGAGGCTTTGTGCATATATCCGATGTTGGCGATTAGTGTAACAGTCGCGAAGCTGTCCATTTGGCCGATAACACAGGCGTGCAGTTGTGTACGACTTTGATGGAGTGTCGCACGGAACGTGTCACAAGTCGAGACTCATGAATACGGTGATCTACAACCAATCTCCATCGTCGGGTGCTAGGAGTCGGTGTGCTAGTGTCGGGCATCGTTTTTAGTCACGGCCGGGACGAGATGTTGGCAACTGGAGTGAGTTGCTCCCGGGCGGCTTGTAAGCCGCTCAAGTTGCTTTAGTTCGCGGCTAGGCACTTCATGAAGTAGAGGGACACGTCGACGGCCAAGTAAGAACTCAGGCGTTTACACGTGGCTGGTGAGTGTTGTACAAGTCTCACGCAAGAGCCACAAACAGCCAAATTATTTTGGTGTCCGTCTTCATACTGTACTGTATCACGCACCCATGCAAGATTGGGGTCGACTGCTGTATGCACAGCCTGTACGCCTGCATCGTTGCACAGCGGTGGTCAGCTTACAAAGGAGACTTGAGTGGGAACCGGCCGGATCACGAGCAAGCCTGGACATAGGTTTCAGCTCCAGTTCAAACCCCAGCCATTCTAACGGGTGCTCCAAATTTGAGAATCATCTGTCCACCGCCAAATTGACGTCGCCATTAGGGGATTCGTGCTAGGGAGTGTTGAGGGGGAAGCGAGCAGCGGATTTGCCAAGAAACCACAGAAGCTGAGCGGACTCCATTCGTCAAGTGAGGGTTTTCTCACGCGGGGAGAAGACGATCGACAGCGGTAATAACCCTAGCATTGCGATGATCAGATGTGGGAAGCCAATCGCTGTGACGGTCATTGTTGCGTGATGTCGAAAATGGCCGGTAGTTGATACCAAAGTCCATCACCTGGACATGATCGGGTTGTCGGACAATGTTTCCATGTCAGTCGCGGATCCCTAAACGGCCAGGTGAAGGAATGCTAGACATAGAATGTGGTCACGAACTCTCCATCGATGACAGATTCTGGCGCCAAGGGAAGGCATTTGGCGGCAGTGTGTGAGACATGAGTTGAATAGAATCCGAAACCTAATTAGATCGGGCCCGGAAATGCCAATTGTTTTGTAAGAGGATGGGTGCGTTCCAACAGCGGAAGAGGCAGGGCGTCCAGCCTGTGGTGAAGCGAACCAGACACAATATGCGCGGGTAGTCTAGGAGGCGGTTGGGGTCGGGGAATGACGTCGGATGGCAAGGTCAACCAAGTTTTCCACGGAGCAATGATCTGACTGTTGCCTCCGTCTGACAACCAGGGTGTCCTTCGAATACCGTCAACGTCGTACCGTATAGACGCCCTCAGAATCCCACGATGGCTTCAACTTCTGGTCTCGTCGGTTCGTATTCCTGTTGGGGAGCAAAGGGAAGGGCAACCATAGATCTCGCGGGGAGCCTCGTTGGGATTTTGACTTTTCCAGGGGGCACTCTTTTCATTGCTGCACTGTAATAGACTAACAGTACGATGCCGTCAAATTCCTTTACACAAAATTGGGAAGTGTGGGCCGTGTTGGTACTCGAGTTGCAATGATTGCGGTGATCGACATCTCATTCGTATCCTACAGTGAATGACCCACCGTCTTATACTGTACTGCCGCCGAGAATGATGAAACATTGTTGATTGGTCTTGGTCCCTTGGATGATGGCCACCGTTTCGAGCCTTGGAGTCGGGGTCCGTCCAAGCCCCCTTGCGTGAGTACCATGCCAGGTGTTGTGGAGGACGTGTCGATCCATGACATCAGTTTGACCGAAGGTGTCCGTTGGTGAGATTTTGTTTGTCAGTCGATGGTGGTAGGGATGGCATGCTGTAACCCGTAGTGAACGAAAGGAGGACGTTGGTCCAGATGCACATCGTGTATCCATGGGTTGGGACAGTTTGCTTCTTGGTGCATGAGTATTGTGCTTCGATCCTGGAGTCAAAGTTGCGGGATCAGAAGTATGCTGCCGCTCCTAGTGCTGCCGTTCCCAGCACTTTACCTTTGGCTGAGGCGAACCAAGCATTTGTGGCGTCGATTCAGCCCGGAACCTTGAGGAAGGACAAAGCAAGGATGCACATCGCGACATTACCACGTGTGTACAGAGAGTATGTGTACAGAGAGTACTATGATGAGGGAAATGGTGGCGTCCCCACGACTCGATTCGACCAGTGCCAGCCATGTCTCGGTGCATCCCCAACCCAAGCAACCAGGCATTGTTGAGATGCTAGGTATGGAGGGCAGGGGAATTCCATGGCATTCTGCCAGCATTCTGCCAGTATTTCGGTCTTTGGGATTAGTAGGTCCGGTATTAAGAATAGACTGCAAGCATAACGGTCATGGATGTAAATCTTGACCAAATTGGACCTTGGACGAGACGATCAATGTCAAGGGTTGTCGCGGATCGTGAATGGCCGTTGATGGAATCTCACCCACAAGGACCACAGGACCACAGGAGACGCTCATCAGACACGACACCTGAAGCAATCATGGTGAGATACCAAGAAGTAGAAAAGGAGTAATTTCTCCGAGGCGGCACCGTAGCGGAGTTGTCATCCTGTCGAGGCCCATCCTCTACGCCTTAAGATGGGGCTCAAGCTCGCTCGACCAACATACAATGAAGCCTGACGGATGCTAGTTGCTAGGGCCATCTGGCTCGGACAGTGAGTGGATCATCAAAGACAGGAGAGGCACGGAAGCCAAACAAAGGACACGGCCGATCTCATGCGAATGAATTCCCCATCGAAGGAGACGAGGAGACACGCCTACTATGCGAGAGTTGTTGTTGGATGGACGATGGTAGATAGCGCTCGGTAGTGGTGCTCGAGTGGGTTGATTTTGCCCCGCATATGCTCGCCTTGCCTTGCCCTGCCCTGCAACAGTCAAAGAGTTCGGGGTCCTGTCCGAATAAGCCGTAAAAGGAAACGCCCGTGGTGGCACAGAGCACAGAGTGCAGCAGCAGACTGACAACAGGGAGCAAGCTGGTCAACAGGGAGCAGGCCAGGGAGCAGGACCAGCCGAAGCGAAAAGCTCCCTCGAGGAACAACGAAGGCAAACAAGGGACCCAAGATTGAGAAAACCTGCGACCCTGGGCGATCAGCGCAAGTGACGCAATAATCTGGGCCCTTGCAAGGTTGCGACCAACTGTGCTGCAGAGTTGAGTTCCCTTGGCGAGGTGAGAGACCCGCTCGGTGGAGGAGAGACAGCTGATCGTCACTGCATGGGCTGCCTGAGGAAGGGATCTCATTGCCTGAGGAAGGGTCGCAATGCATGCCTGAGGAAAGAAGGGTTCTCACGGCAGGGGGAGCCGCCCGTCCTGTCAGAAATGGCATCCCGAGGGGTATATCAGAGTCTATAATTATTGTATCCAGGCTCTGTTAAGGGGACGAGTGCCAAAACACCCCCCGTCCCATCATCGTGCCCATAAATTGAGGGGCCCTTCACCGGCTGCAGGAAGGGTGCTGCCAACATGACATATGTATAAACTAGGCAATTATAACATCCCGACTGCAACACAGTTCTTGTACTGTACTGGCTCCTTGGTGTCTGGGACCGCTTTCGATCGTCAGAAGCACTGCTGCAATAGATGAGGATTGACAACAGTGCATTTGGTGCGATTAGCCCACTGTTTCTTAGGGGAGGAGTCCCTAAACCCCAGTGGCCCAGTGCTGTGTGAGCGCTGCCATCCGTGCCAGAGCTACAAGGTGGCAATGAGTAAAATGACGGAGTGTTGACAGAGTGATCCGCGACCGACCCGCGACGTGACCCGCGATCGACAGGAAGAAAAGAGGCCGGCGGGGAGACAATTACGTCGCGTGGGCGTTAGCCGCTCTGGCAGGCCATCCGGTTACGGCGAGCGGCGAGCTTCCATTGGGTGGCCACTCTCACCTTGCAGAAGCCCGCTGGTAACTGGTACTGGTACCCGGGACGACGAGGCGCCAAACGGCAGCGTGGATTGGATTTAGATCTGCCTTTGCAGCCCCTCGATATTTTGGCCTGCAGGCATCCCGTCGGTGCGCCTTTCTTGGTCCCAAAGTACCTCATGTACGGTCCCGCGATCGACAGGCGCGGACGCAGACACAGACGCAGAACGGGTATCCCACTGCACAACTGCGCAGGGGGTCCCCACCAAGTCGCGGCGAGAAGCCGTTCAGAACTGGATTCATCTGAATCAATCAATCCTCTGAGTGGCATGTCCCAGCTGAGGCTCGCACAACCTCCGGAGCCGAACAGCGCCTGGAGGCCGTGTCCACATGACTCCCGCGTTGTCGTCACTTTCCCGTTTGAGGACCCCCGTCCTGTCGTGCGGTCCTCCTCCCACCCACCCCCAAGCTCCCAGAGAAATTTCCAGGGTCCCTCCCACCACCTTCTCACCTCCGAAACTTGAATCTTTGGAAAAGGGTGACGCTGATCTTTTTCTTACCCGCCGCTTGTGTCGACTGCCGGCAGACGGGTTGGTGGTCGAATGTACAAGACTGTGCCCGTAGTACGTGACAATGATGCTGCTTCGTGCAGGAGACGGGTGACACAACAGTAGGCTGCTATGTAATTACTTGGTAACACTGGTGTCACCTTTGATGCCACACCGTAACGTCTCCCGTTGCTCTACTGGCTGGCATGCAGTTTGGTTTATTGGCAATGGTCGGCTACCGACTCGACGAAGGACTCATTTTCTTAGGCTTCCTACCTACCCGGTCTGTTTGCCTGTGGATGTCTGCCTTATTACTGTGCCTACCCGTCCCCTGCCCTGCCTATTGCTCCCCTGCCTATTCCGCGACACCCTTGCCTAATTCTCTGGAGACAGACTAGGCCTGGTATCCCGTTGCCACCCCTTCCGACTGTTGTGCCGCAACATTCGAAATACTGTGCTCCCACCTCTAGGCCTTTTCCTTCTCCACAGTGACCTCAGACCCGTTGTTGTCTCTCGCCTTAATGAACCGAATGACAACTGCTTGGGGGGGTTCTGCACTGTACTTTGTATCCGTAGAGTTATCTAATTACCGTACCCATCCTGTCTCACTCAATCTTTCCATTTTCATTTCCATTTTCATTCCCATTTCCCACTCCCATTTCCCATTCCCAATTCCTTTCTGCTCCTTCATTCCATCTTCCTACTTCCTAATCCAGCATCCCCTGCAAGTAAGTATTCTACTGTAATTTCTTCCCATCCTCGATGCACGTCTCGAACTCGAACCTCGTGCTCATGTACGCTACCCCATCTGGCTTGGTTGTTTCTCTTTGCTTTTTTTTCCCTGTCACTCGCTTGATTTTGCCATTGATTTTCCATGCCATGGCGTCGGTCCACGTTTCCTTCCCCCAGTTCGCGGTCGCTGACGTTCTGCAGGGTCGCCAATTTTACCCACTCGCCTACTTCACCAACTTACAGGCTACCCACCCACCCCCTCCACAGGTTCACGGGACCACCCACATCCCTTCTTCTCGCCGACACACCCCTTCACTTTGACCCTCCCATGGACAGACTCACGACCTCGTCCCAGCGCTCTAGAACTCACTAAATTCCTGAGCTACTCGCTGGTCCAAGCCGTTCAGCCCAGGCTAAGCCAGGTAGGTAGGCAGCCAACTGCTGATTCCCTCACTCACTTGTTCCCACATTGCCTCATTCTGATTCTTTCGCCTTTCTCACTTGCCTTACTGAGTTGGGTCTCTCCACTCTGCTCTCCCACTTGACTTGACTATCCCCTCTCACTTGCTATCGCATCCCACTTGGCCACGCCCACAACTCACGAGCGCCCATCCCTCCCTCCTTGACCGCCCACGCCTACACCCACCTTCAGCTCCGAAAAGCGAACCAACCCCCTCTTCAGAGACAAGACACACAAGATTCAAGACACACATTCATTTTTCAGCCGCCCGTTCTTCTGCATTCATCACATTCAAACACAAACCGGGACGTCTACTCACGCAAAAACTCTCCCAGCAGCCACTGCGCGTTCCATCTGGTCTAGTCCGCTCTGCCGCCTTCGGACTCTCCGCCTAAAATTCCAACTCCTCTGCCAGCCCGGATCCGTACCGAGTCATCGTCGGTGGATCCTGAGCCAGATCCTGATCAGTGATCCTGCATTGAGTCCAGCACTGAGTCTGAGCCTGAATCACCCACACACTTGCAACCAGACGGGCCAGAACGCTTTGTTCGGTCGCGCCGCACTACGAGATCGAGACCCAAGACCACGTGGAACTGCAGTAGCATCGGGAAATCGTCTCCCCTCTTTCAGCCCTCTTCAAAACGCCCTCTTCAACGAGTTCAGCTGCATCCGCTTTCCGCCTCCTTTCGCTTCGCCGCTTCCACTCGGCCCTCATCATACTCCCTCGTCTGAATTGTCTCGTCTTCTTTCGCCGCATCGTCACACGCGGCCTCTCCCAGCGCGGCGTCGCCTCTCTATTTCCCGCCACCAGCCTTGCGCCCCGACACCGTCTTCGTCACCTGTCCTGGTCTTTTGCCCGCTTTAGAGTGGCAACGTCCCTGAGCATAATCCGCCAGTGACGACATTTCTTACTCGATCCCCTCAACCCCCGACTCATATTACCTCGCCTCTCGCCGACTTCACATCTCGACTACAAAAACATCTACCATTTTCTCCACCTATTCTTCCCGACACAAGCCCAAAAATCCTTGCACCATGGCAGACGACAACGACACCCGTTCCATTGACTCCTCAGGTCAACCTCAACACACCGCGCACTCCGATTCCTCGACAGCGTCAAGTCCTTGCGAAAAGGAAGAACCCATCATTCAGCAGCCCATCCCGATCCGCCCCCGATTACCCACCCGAAAAAGCAGTGGACCATTGGCTGTGCCTCGTGACAGCTCCGCCGTTGGCCCTGTGGAATCTCAGTTTGGCCCAGATGACGTCAGGGCCATGAGCCCCCGACGAACGAGCGAGGACCTCGACAGGATTGGCAAGCAGGCCAGGGAGGAGATGCAACGGTGAGTCGCTCATCAATCGCGTGCGCACATCCCCGATCGCTCGCTGACTTATTTCCCAGGCACGCAAAGGCTCTCCAGGACTCTCTCCTCACGATTTTCAACCGCATCGAGGCGGTGCGCGAAGAGCACGACAAGCTCAACAACAACAACAAATTTTTGCAGAAATACATTGGCGACCTGATGAGCACCAGCAAAATCACCGCCTCGAGTAGCCGAGGAAAGAAATGAGGCTTCCCTGAAGCCGATGCTTGGGATATTCGATACGATAATCTTCGATCTTGACCACAAGTAGTCTCCATTGACCTTGTTCTGCGCCACCCCATTGACCTTAGCTACACAAGTCATGGCGCCAGCTTCGATCGCACAACACTATCAACCTTTGCTTGAGGCACTCGACCTCGCATTCTGGATTCGCCCCTGAAGGGGCATGATACCCGCGCCATTTGCGCAACTATTACTTTTCGTCTCTACGCCTTCAACTGGGACTATGAAGAAACACACCTTGCTTGTATATTAACGCATTACGAACCATCGAAAAAACAGAATCTACATGACAGCATCATTGGGTGCTGCGGAAGCATATCGGAGCATTGTTTTTATTGGACTTGCATACCGGGACCACGCGGTCGGCACCAAGCGTCTGGAATCGGTCACCATGAAGGCCTGGTCGATCTAGGCATCTTGGTTCTTGGATCCCGCCCAAACCGGAAGGACTCATTGCGCTTGCTTTCAACGTTCAACCTTCATTCTATCTTGTGGTATCCACACAGCTATCTTTTTTGCTATTGTACTTTTTCTCGGCTCTGTAGACTTGGAGGGAGTGGAGGCTATTGGGGGGACTTGGTTCCTGACAACGGTTGCTTCAGGATGGAGTTAGGTCCGTAAAAATTACATGTGCTTGATAAATGGAATAGTGAAGATCACTTTGTTTCTCTCTGGTCTTGAATTGCAACGTGAACGAAGTTGGATATCTACGAGCAAGCGCCGATAGGTTTCACCGCCAGTGCCATGCAACGAGATCCCGCCCTAGCGCGTATCTGTCAACTACGTACGCCTTCTGTTGTTTGTTTGGGGTTGTCTGTATCAAACAACAAACACCCTTCGGCAAAACAAGGAGCCCTGATGTCGCCCTACCGGGCGCTTCCCCGCAAACAAGCTCCAAACTGCAGGACTGGACTAAGGAGGCAAATCGTCCTCTCGCCGGAGACCCGGGGGACCCATTTTGACACGTTCAGCTCGGGCGCAATCTTCTTCACCGTCTCGACCGCCCGTCTTGTGATGATCCAGAACAGGCGCTAACAAAACACATCTCCGTCCCCATCGTTCAAAGCGTTTTTTTGGGTCGAGTCTAGCCTAGCAGGGCAGTACCGGCCGAAAGAGGGGGGGTGAGCGACGCTTTCGCGTCCGAGTCACCGACGCTTTTCAACGGCTCGTCGCCTGAGGGGAAGGGGAAACGGACGGCCTCTTCCGGGATTTGCGTGCTGTCTCCATAAGATGGAGTAATTTGGCCTGGACGTTTTTTTTTCTTTGCCGGGTCGCGCTACTACTGTGCTGTGAGAGTTTGTTCCGTGATGGGTTCTAGCGTGGAAGACTAAAGAGAGGGAAGAGTGATTCATTTCCGGAGATGTGCGGAGTTGGTGCGTTTTTGATAGGGATTTAACGGACGTTGGACGGGCTTGTTCCAACACCCAAGAGCGATTGGCCGGGTGATTGATTGGTCGAAGGAATAGAGCGGTATCCTAGTGTTTATTGCCCTGGGGTGCGACTCTTGGGTGGCATGTCTGTTGCTTCTTGGGTGGATTATGTGACTGACAATCAACAACCGGACAAATCTATGCGAGCAGGATAGTTGCCAGGATTGCTTCCTTTCGTAGCACCCATTTGCGGAGCGTAGGTTAGTTACTCACTATTCGCCAACTTCTTAAGATCTCTATACATTTTGCCAAAGGAAGAGAGTGAGCATACTGTTTCCATATGAGAGAACTTGAATATAATTGTTCATTCGCTCAATGGTTGGTGTGTCCTTGGGGTTGTCAATCAGCAACCAATCAACCAGTCCAGTCAGTCAACCGGTTTTCAAACCAGCCTTCCCCTTCCTACTCCCAAATTTAAACAACATCACCAAAAAGCAAATTCCCTCCAAACACGAAAAAGAAAACTCCGAGAGGATGTTTCCGTGCCCACTGACGGAATCGAACCGTCGATCTTCTCATTACGAGTGAGACGCCTTACCACTCGGCCAAGCGGGCTTCCGGATTTGTTGAAATTCATGGCGGTAATGTAGACTATGCATTCTGGGGGAACTTGTGTTCCAGTGGCCGAAACATGGACTGGCAGGGGGGATGCTGCATATGTGTGAAATGGGTGCATGCAGGTGGGTGTGTCCGCTTTTCGTCTGTTGGGATTCATCACACACACTGCTGCAGCTAGGAAACTTAGGTACTTCGTTCAAAACTGTAGGGTGGTGTCTGGGTGAATGCTGCTCGGACCACGCGGGGTGTCATCTTGCATTAGTTTGGCGCTTTCATGTGCGTGAACCACATCCGTCACAACAGTCCCACGTCTGCACACCAATGGTTTGAACATGTTCTGTAAACAAGCCCATGTCTGTACGTTTAGTACTACGTAGTACATGATCACTCGCAATCTGCTCGTCCATTCAGAATCTACGCTACAACTCTCCCCTTCTCTCTTTCCAACCCCTCGCTTTCCAACACCAATGGACCACCGCCAGGCCCACTTGCATCTAGACTCACAGTCACCCACTTCCGCTCGCCCACAACCCGAATTGTCTCCCCGAGGTTTCTCACGTCCACTTCATTCATCTGCAGACTCTCGTTCACGCTAGTCGCCGATGCCGCATCCTTGACCTCTCGGATATCGACGCTGGGATAAGGTAGCCAGCCCTCGCGTAGGGGAATCAGGACGAGTGGAATCTCCGCCTCCGTCTCGGGCTGTGAGGAGAGCGGTTCACCAGAAAAGCCGGGAATGACAAAGTGGCCCTTGCGACGGCCACCTACTAGCCATGTGTCGACCGGTGCAGTAACTTCGTAACTAAACTCCTGATCACGTTTGTGCTGAGTGACCGTATCCCAAATCTGTGTCCATTTCAGTTGCAGCGTCGCTGGCAACATCTGGTTGATGCACACTGTAGGAGTTACCCCGGGCTTTTGTTCCACCAACGTTGAAAGCGGTTTCTGGAGGCGGATATCCGCCGTGTGAAGAATCGACAAAGAGGGAATCTCGACCGGAATAAGGATGGTGCACGGATCTGCAGGCTGTGATGGTGGGATGGCCACGCGGGGATTGGACTTTTGCCATTCCTTGAGAAGAGTAGTTATCGCCGTTGCCGCCATGTCCTGTGAGTCGGGGACTCGCCCGAGACCGGTAAAGTATCGCTCCCAAGCAACGTCCGCAAGAAAGACTGTTGTCACTGCACCGAGCAATGCCGACCGCTCCAGGTCTTGCACCTGCAAACCACTCTTCACCTCCTTGACGACGACGGCTGAGATGTACCTGGCGTACTGTTTCAACGGTGTCTCCTTGAGGGTTTCCAGGATCGAAGCCACCACTAGCTCTTCAATCTCTGTCTGCAATACACTGTAGTGCAGCTTCAAGTACATGGTTTTGGAAGATCGAGCGGTAATCTTTACTCCACGCTTTCTCGTCACCCTGTAGAGCAAGGTGGATGGTTGTTTCGGAAATACAATGACGGTGTTGCTAGGCGGAATTCCAAACTCGGACTCGAATATGTCTGAGTGTAGCAGCTCGCTCTTGTAGAGGCGCAAAGGACTGGAGCTTGATGTTGAGACATTGAAGCGCGAGAAGAGTGCCTGGTGCTTGAACACGTCCTGGACATTGACGCCCAGCGCTAAAGAGATAGGAATCGCCATGGCCTTGGCAAAGTAGAACTTGTCGCCCGATTCCGTGGTGTAAGATACCTCGACCTTGGCGGACACGTCGCCTATGTCCTGCTCGACAGAGTAGGGGAAGCGGATGGTGGTAGCCGTATTCGAGGCAACCTCATTAAAGTAAAAGACGCCTCCTGCTTCCGGGCGCTTGGCGAATTCCACTGACGAGTCAACAACTTTGGCATCAATGGTCAAGAGTCGGAGACCTCCCGTCGCGGGTTTCACTCGGATCTCACAGTACTTGAGAGTGTTCCACCCCGGACTCAAAGTCAGGTCAAGGGTATTGGTCTTATCCAGCGCAGTGTGCCTCGTCGCCGCGAGTTGAACATCGAGGGCGTTAGCATGTTGGTACAGGGCTACATCGGGATGTTTGAAGATGTCGGCGTCCGGCGGTGGAGGATGGTTGATGTCACGCTCAAAGTGGAGGAAGAGATTACTCGAAGACAGGCCGAGATGATCAATTCTGTACTTTCCGGGAACAAGAGTCTGCGTATCCGGTTAGGTGGCCCTTAGAGTGCAAAAATCTGTAGACTTACCGTGCAGTCAACCTTGATGCTATTTTGACCCGGATTGAGCACAATATCCTCTCGTTTCCCAAACCTCAACTCCTTGATTGGGCCGGTTTCAGTCGCGGAGACCCTTAGTGACACGCCGTCCAGCTTGATCTCATCGGGGAGCAAACTTCGCAAATTGATTGTCAATGAGCATCTGTCCTCGCCGTCGTGATACTCTGGTGCGCCAGCAAGTTCGATGTTGGTGAAAAAATTGGACAAATGGACCTTGACTTGGCTCGGAAGCGATGAGGCAAGATCAAAGAGATTTCCGACGATCCCCTTCATCGACGATTGATCTAGAATTTCGGGTGTGGAAATCATCGACACTGATTTGGACTTGAGCTCGAGGCGCTCTTTCTCAGCAGCACATGATTTCGTGAGCAACTTAAGCGCCACGCGAACGTAGTCATCCTTGGACTTGAGTTCTCGAAGGCAATGCAGATACATGACTAGCATGGATAACTCCAGCGAGCTCCATCCGCTGGCGCCAAAAAAGGGGGTTGCTTGATAAAAGTAGTGTGCAGCAGCGCCGTATTCTTTGAGGTAAAACTTCAGTACGGCTAGATCAGCCATGTTTGCCTTTACTGCATGCTCATGATTCGCCACAGTATAATGTCGCAGAGCCTTGTCAGTAAGAATCTCATATAACCGGTAGAAGTTGTCCGAGTTGTCCAAAGCGGTTTCTAGAAGTTCACTTTCAATGCCGGCCAGTAGAGGCGACACATCCTCGGAAGTAGATGGTTTGTCCACAGATGGCGAGCTGTCATCAAGGCTAACATCCTCAAAATCGGCCGCCTCTGATTCTCCCATCACAGGTGCCTCGCTCCAGCCATCACTCCACCCTCGCTTTTTACCTAGGCCATCCAGGATGCTCCTCGAAAGCATGTGGAGCTCTGCACGCCTAGCAGCCAAGTCCTCAAGGCCAGCTTTCAGGAATTGTGCAGTCTGTCCATTGTCCTCTATAGGAGGCATGCCGGGTCCTGGGAAAACGCCAGGGCTTAGTGGAGGTAGTGATGGGTGCGGACCTGTCTGGACAGTGAGGCCCGAGGACCGCGCAGCCGGAGTGCCGAGGGATGATGTGCGCGCAGGATGCATCATCGTCTTCGGTTCAGGTATCGAAGCCTTCTGCTCGTGGTTGTCGGGAGGGGCAAGGGTTGAAGGTGGAATTGGAAGTCCTTTTGATGACGTCTGAGCGAGAATTTGCTGCGCAACGGAGAACGCAAAGCTTGCAACGAGGTTGTCAACAACTTCTGTCAAATGGGGATACATATCAGACTTGTCTTCCTGGCCGTCGGGTTTCTCTTGCGTCATTGCAGCAAGAATATCATGGCGCATAACCTGAGAGACTGATGGGATGAACTGCAAAGTCCTGCGACATATCTCGGCCAGCATCGCTAAGTTTTCCGCCTCCTCAGCATGCTTGGGAGGAGGCGCTAAAGGAGCCACACCGTGGAGGACAGACTCCTGCTGCTCCTTGAGTTTGGCTACCAACTCCTCTCGGTTTGACAATGCGTTGCCGAGACGTAACAACAAGGTGATTTGTCGCGCGAAGATGTAACATCGGAAATCAAATACCGAGACATTGTTTGCCAAAATCATGTCCCGGTAGGCCTTTTTCGTCGCATTGATGGGGATCTCTTCAAAGTGGTCCTTGGCTGCCCCATCTGACTGGAGATCAACTGCCTCCTCGTCTTCGGCACTGCCTCCAGATGCTTGGGCCAAGGCCTTTTCCAACTTCTTCTTTAGCTCATCCGTGAAGCTGAGCATGGCGCCTCCGTGACTCTCCGGGGACCCTTGGGTGGCCTGCTCGTGAATCACGGCGTCTAGACCAACACTGAGCTCATCGTATCCTACCAAGGCATCCTCGACAAGACCAACGCTCTCAAAGCCTCGGGCAAGACCTTCTTTGAGTATAAAAAATGTGCAGAAATTCCATCCAGGGAGCGTCCGCTGGCCGTCTTTCTCCTTGATATCTTCCTCGTACTGGGTAACCCGCAAATCAAATGAGGTGAGGATGAGGCTCTTGATTTTCGCTACTAGTTCTTGCCAGGCATTCTCGGCATCGTGTTCGGTTTCTGAGTAGCCCGTGGGAACAGCTGGGACAACCCTAGGAAGGAGGTCGTACGGCAAGTCGTTGATGCCGATTCGAATCTGGGCGATGCGGTCCATTCCAGACTTTCCAGTACCACCAAAATCCGTTCGCAGCTTTTCCAAGAGAGGAGTCGAGCCCGAACGGAACAACGAAGTTGCCTTTTCGGAAGCGCCCGACTCCGACTTGTTGCTCCTCCTGGGTTGGGTTGCGGCGACGGTGTTGGGAATAACTACGTGGACAATTAAGTATTCGAAGGCATCGTGCTTTTCTTGCTTGCTGGTCTTCTTTGTGCTTCCGGACGGCGGTGTGTTTTTCTTGATCCATTCTCGAATCTCCGAGCGGACAGAGGACTTGTACGATTCGCTGTCGTCGCATCGCACCAGCAGCACCTTCAGGTACGGCGTTCGACGCAGGCCGGGGATCTGATGGCGCCGCTGGCTACCGAAAGCTCTCGAAGGAAGCGCAGTTGTGTCTACTTGGTCGGTGGACGGGGCGCGGGCGCCAACATTCTGGGTCTGGAAGCCATCGTCAGCGGTGCTTGCGGATCGGCGCACCGGCTGGAACGACGCGGCGGTGGCGGGCTCCTGGACGAGCTCGACGTGGAGGGTATCGATGGATCGCAAAGGTCCGGCATGCGATTGCCAGTGAAGATTGTGCAGGGGAAGACGGGGTACTAATCCCGGGGCGAGGAGCTTGTAGACATCGTGAGGGTCGAAGTACTCGACTAGCATGGCAATATGTTAGCACTTCTCGTCGCTTGCTGACTGCGGCGCACAAGAGCAGCGCAAGGCCATGGCTATATGAATCGGGGATTCGTACCAGTCACTTTTGACGTCGATAATTGCTGTTCCATGGCAAACAGCGCGACTCGGCCCTGGTCATGGTCGTCATCCACGTTGTGTATGGATTGGTGTCGTTGAGCTCCAAGCTGTCCCCAACTAAAGTAGATAGGCTCCAACCGCCATATTCACCCCCTGTAATCGAGGCGCACCTCCTTGTTCTGGCAGGGAGCTCACCGCCAATCGCCGGAGCACGCGTTTCTCCGCTCCCAGGGCGGTGAGACTTGTGGAGCACTGCGATTGGCTGCAATTGGCCCATGCTTCATGACGCCACACCCGAAGTCATGGCGGGGTTGCGGCAGAATTGCATGGAGGGGCAAATAATTTGTCAACGAAGGTGAGGGAGTGAGTTGAAGAGTCTGTCGCATAGAAACTTCTGTAAAGCTTGATCCTTTATTAACTCAAACGGTGTCTCAATTTTGTCTCATCTATTCTCATACTCCTCTCAGGATCGTTACACAGTATTGCAAGGGCCCGCAATGTCTACCCTCAAGGCCGTCAAGTACACCCGGGGCGAGCTCTTGGTCCTCGACCAGCTTCGACTCCCTCACGAGTTCCACTACGATAATGTCTCGAACAGAACTGAAGCTTTTGATAGCATCGCATCGATGCGCACACGCGGTGCCCCTGCCATTGCGATCGTTGCCAGTCTGGGTCTCGCCGTCGAGCTGCACAATGGCAGTCTGACAACATCTTCGGCCGACGAGGCCATCGCCCAGATCGACGAAGCCCTCGACTACCTCAAGGAGAGCCGGCCTACTGCTGTGGATTTGACCAATGCCATCAACCAACTCAAGGCGCGGATAAGGGCGGTGGGCTCTGGAGCTACCAAGGAGGCTATCGTGTCAGCTTTCATCGAAGAGGCAGAGAAGATTTTCGAGAAGGACTTGCAGACCAACCTGTCCATTGGCGACCACGGCGCTGAGTGGCTTCGCGCTCTCGGCGCTTCAGAATCTAACAAGATCTCCGTGCTCACTCACTGCAACACTGGATCCCTCGCCACCTCTGGCCACGGCACTGCCTTGGGCATCATCCGCACTCTTCAGTCCAAGGGCCTCCTGCAGCACGCCTTTTGCACCGAGACTCGACCCTACAACCAGGGAAGCCGACTTACCGCCTTTGAACTTGTCTATGAGGGTATCCCTAGCACCTTGATCACTGATTCTATGGCTGCTTCTCTGTTCCGCACTCGAAAGCAGGAAAAGAACATCGCAGCTATCATTGTCGGCGCGGACCGCGTTGTACGCAACGGTGATACCGCCAACAAGATCGGCACCTACCAATTGGCTGTGCTCGCCAAGCACCACGGCATAAAGTTCATTGTTGCGGCACCCACGACCAGTATCGATCTGGAAACCGAGACCGGGGATGGTATCAAGATCGAGGAGAGGAAGAAGGAGGAGCTCACCCAGATCACTGGGGCTGTCGTCAAATCCGACGGCACTGTTGATGAAACCTCCAAGGTGCGCGTTGCCACCGCCGATCAAAGGGTGGGAGTCTGGAACCCTGCCTTCGATGTTACCCCGGCCGAGTTGATCGATACTGTTGTCACCGAAAAGGGCGCCGTTGAGAAGGGAGCAGATGGCAAGTTTGACTTTAGCAAGATCATGCCTGAGCGATGGGCTAAGGTGATTGGAGCTTGAAGCGCAAATTTGCTTCAAAACTTATCAATGAATCTATCTGTACTTTTTTCGTTTTCGTCCAGCAGCGAGAGGGCATCATATCCAACATTAGAAGATGAGGATGGAAGTTTTGCATGCTTTTCTCCAGGAGTTACGTGGCCTATTGCCTCAACGCATGAAGGATCAGCTTCTGATATCCCTCTACAGCCGTCTCAAGATCAGCCACGGTCACATTTTCATTGGCGCCGTGTGCAACCAGGATGTTTCCAGGGCCATAGAGGTATCTGGTGTGGTCGCCCTTAAAATTGGGGATGTCGGTACCGTAGTTGACGACAATGGTGTCAAAACCTAATGTGGTATTAGCATCGGGCCAAAAAAGTCGGGAGTGAGCCAACTTACCTTCGACATCGCAATTGCTCTCCACCGACCCGTATCCTGGGGGGCATTCGAGCTCAAATGCATCCTCGTCAATCTCGGCAAAGATTTCCCGAACTCGTTTCTGCACAATCACAGCTCCCGATTCCTCAGGCCCAATGGCCACTCTGATGCCCAAGCCAACCTGCGCGTGCTCGGGGATGACATTGGCTGCCACTCCGCCGTTGAAGCGGCCGACGTTGACGGTCGAGTTTCCGAAGAGTTCGCTGCTACCGAGGTCGGTTTCGAAGATCTTGGCAAAGGCGCGGATCATGAGCTCGTTGGCCGACTTGCCCAGCCACGGGTAGCCGCTGTGGCCGGGGAAGCCCTTGGCGGTGACTTCGCAGAAGAGGGCGCCCTTGTGGCCGCATGCCAGCTTGTTCTCCGTTGGCTCGCCGAAGATGGCGGCGTCGAACTTGTAGGGGAGCTGCTTGCTAGCCACAGCATTGCTGAATTGGACCATGCCGTCGCCACTAACTTCCTCGCCGACGACAAATAGAAGCAGGACTTTGTTGCCGTCTACTTTGCCTTCTTTGAGCAGCTCTTCCAATGCAATAATCTGGGCGGCGACGCTGGCCTTGGCGTCGACACTCCCACGACCCCAAATCTTGGTCTCTCCGGTAATCTCGCCCTCGTCAATGCCGTACGGGATGTGCGGTGGGACAACATCGATATGACTCGACACTAGGACCTTGGGGTCGTGGTCGGCGCCAGCCCTCCAGGCCAAGACGTTGAAGCGGTCTTCATCGGGAGGCGTGTTGTTTCGGGGAGGCACAGGCTGGAGCTGCGTAGTGTAGCCTTGTTTCTCGAGGTACTTCGCGAGGACATGGCCAACGTGGTTCTCTGTGCCAGAGATGGACTCGGTCGTGATCAGGGTCTTATGCAGGTGCAGAAGCTCCGACCGGTACGAAGGCGCATCGGCGCTGCTCCAGATCGGAGCTTGCTGGGGAGCTCCGAGAGGCGCCTGCTGCTCAGAGCACAGGGCGAGAGTCGCCGAGGCGATTGCGCATGCAATTGTGGCGGCTCGCATCGTGAAGGTCTTCGTGAGGCACAAAGAAGCACCGAGCAGAGAGAAATTGGGTGGTGGTGAGAGTGTTTCAATTGTCGGGGGAGGACAAGGAGCAGGAGGCTGGTTCGCTTTGGGTCGGCCAGCAATGGCATTATGACGCAAGAAGACTGCCCCACCGAAGTCGGCGGCACAGTTATCTTACGAAGGGTGGCAGAAAAACACCACACATCAGAGCGCACTACTATACTTTATACCTTTAGTATTAAATTAGTAAATTTAATGTAAGATGATAACTCATAGCCGTATTTGGGTTACCTTATGAACTATTTTATATATATTTCGTACCTTAATTTAGTAGTAATTTAGTTATTATAATGAGCCTATTTTATGCTAGCTGTTGTTGTTGTGTGCGGTGTTTTCCTTCCCCCAGACGCTTACATGCAACATCGCCAAAACGATAACATTCATTGCAGGGTCAAAAATAACTCAGAATTGATCGGTCATAACTAGCATCATTGAGTATTCTTGTATTATTACCTCATTAGGCAATGATATCGTCCCCAAGTCAGACAGGGCGTGACGCCCGTGAAGAGTAACACGCAACCTTGGTCTCGGTCCGCAGCGTTTGATCCATACGCCGCTATTATCGCCGCTTACACCGTTACACGGCCCCCTGCTAGCCACCTTGATGGGCTACTCGAATTATGCGATCAACACCTGCTTCTCCTTCTTCAAAGACTCAACAAAGCTGACGGACACGTTGAGCGTCTGCGCGACAATCTCCGGAGGTGTAAGCGCCAGCCACTGGGTTAAGGAGATGTCTGCAACACGTTCAGACCGGTAAACCTCTACCCAGACCAGGTCTTCCGTCTCGGATGTGTTCTCAATGTAGTGCCTGGGAATTCACGCATCAGTTGACTGTAAAAGGTTGGCATTTTCTAGCTCGGCCATCTTACCCGGAGTTGTCGGGGAACGCGGCCGTGTCGCCGGCCGAAAAGTCAAAAGTTCGGGCAGCTGCGTTGCCGATAAAGACGGTGGCCCGGCCCGTTCCCTTGTGGAAGTACAGCCACTCCTCAGCCTGTTCCCGCGTTAGTCGCAAAATTCTCCAAAATGAAACTGCCTGAGTTTCACCAAAGACCGCTTACATTTGGGTGCCAGTGCAGCTCTCGCAGGCCGCCGGGCTTCAGTGTGACAAACGTGGCAGCCAGGGTCTTGCTGACGGGGAAGTTGGTCGAGTCGATTTTGTAAAACTCGCCGCCGGATCCGCCAATCTTTTCAGGCTCATGCTGAAGAGTGCGATACACGAAAGAGCTGTCGCCGTTGAGAGTGCCAGCAGGTCCATCTGTAACGTTCTTCTTGCTGACTTCGGAGGGCAAGATGTACGGATTGGGGCTGGTGACGTTCTCGAAGACTTCTGGATCGACACCAAAGTTCTTGGCGAGGATGTGCTTGGGGGTGTGGTTGATCCAGTCATCGACCATAAATGTGGTTCTACAATTAAAAAATGTGAGCGAGCCCTCCATCAACTTTGTAAAGGGCAAAACTTACCCAGCCTTGTCAAAGTCGGCATCGTCAAAGACCAACAGGTACTCGTTCTCTTCGTCGAGTCCCTGAATGGTGTGGGCAGCGCCCTTGGGGAAATACCAAATGTCACCATAGCCGAGGTCCTCGACTTGGTATCTGCCGAACTCGTCCACGGCGGAAATGCGAACGGAGCCATTGTAGACAATGCCCCATTCAGCCTATTGCAGAGATTAACCACTTGTTCTGTGGACTGATTAAAGGTCGGTGGTTAGCGGGGCACTTACAACACGGTGCCAATGAAGCTCGCGGATGGCGCCCTTCCTGAGATGTTGCTGGGCACCCGAGATGTCGTGACTCGATGGAAGATCTTGAATCACTTGCTCGCGAACCCAGCCGCCCTTCAAGATTCGGGTCTTTGAGTCGGAGAAACTCCACTTGAGGTTCGGAACAATACCGTTGTCAGTCGGCTGCTGGCCGAGATTGTCGGGGTTCTGAAGATCAAGCTCCTTGTTGGTGCCTCCTAATTGTAGGCGCAAATATTAGCACAACTTAGGAATGAAGGTCAGAAAGATGTTCAAGTGGTAGATCCATACCTAGGATAGGTCCGCCTTTTCCCTTGCCATCGTCGGGAATTCCCTGGTCGAACTTCGCGTCTCGCTTCTGAAGCTCAACAACCTGGGGAGCTGCAGCAACAAATTGAGTTGCGAACGAGAGGGCCAATGAGGCCGACAACATAGAGGGGTATTTCATAATGACGGAAAGTGAGTGTCTCAGGATGTACAGGTGATGCGCGAGAAAGCAACCTGATGAAGCAGTGGATGGGGTAGATGAAGCAGAAGATGATGCTTGCCCTCTTATATTCCCAACCCAACTTCTCGTCTGTCAAAGTTAAAACGATACGGCTGTCGCGAATGGGAGGTAGGAATCGGCAAAGTCTGTGCCGCAGCGCAGATGACATCTCACCAACACTAACACCCCCCACGTCACTCACGTCACACTCTGTCATGATGAAGCGAATGCTCCCCTATCTCAAAGGGTAGAAGATCGCCAGAAATTCATGAGTTGATGATTACAGAGAGCATCAAAAATTGTAGACGAAAATGACGAATCGACCCCGACCACTTTCGTGGTCATGGCGTGTGGTCACCTCTGCCACACTTTTAATGATGGCAGCGTTGAAGCCATCACCACAATAGCTCTCGGATGCTAAAGTGCCGGAGGATCTGCATCAGATACTGCCAAGAACGAGACAGGCCTGAATTTCCTTGGCTTTGACCATCAAAGCTAGCGGATGATCCTTTTCTGAAAGGCAACTGCCAGATGGCCCGAGGCGAAATCTGGGGTTTCGACATTGGTGGTTCAGATAACGTGATTGATCCGCGCTCTTAGCACCGACGTTGGGCGGCTCAAACCCACAGCCAGCGAATCAGCGGCACCACTATTCGATCACGTATTGTTAAGCGCAAAACCAAGGTAATGAATATCTTCTTTTTATGCTTGGCGACGGTTGTGCCTGTTGATCAGCCGAGTTTTCCGCGAGTTCATACCAGGTATTCGGATGAGCGTGTCCTTCAAAACCGGCGGGCGCCTTACTTGTTCCAGATTCACGTGGATGAACCCAGATAACACTGCAAGATTAAATTTCCAGCATGAAAGACGAGTGTTTTCTTCTCTCTGAGGCAGCGGTGTCATCAGGCAGCGTTCGGACGTGTTGTGTCCTGGATTGGTCCACCGCATGGGTAGTATGCGTCGGTCCGTCGGCGTGGATCTTCCATAAGTCTGAAGGGAATGGAAGTCGCAATCGCAGCTAATGAGACGTCTCGTCCCAAGGCTGAAGCTATTGTGACGATCATCCACATATCGAGTTTGGCGTCCCATATTAGATTCTCAAGCTGACTCCCGATGTGACCAGTTCGGCAATGTGCCACAGCTGGCCCGGACACAACTACCCCCACGAGAACACTGGGGAATCTGTGCGTACATGAAGTATCCATGAGTCAAGCTGCACTAGATTTGTCCTGAAAGGAAGCTCATGAGGCGATCAGAGCCCTTTTATGGTATAGTGTTGGAGGGCCAATTTCCCTTCTTGGGGTGACTTAAGCCACTGCCGTGGTCAACTCTGACCAGACATGGACAGATTTGAAGTTAAAGAGATGACATAGAGAATCCAGCCAGACTATGGCATCATCCTGCATAATTGCTGATCGGAATAAGCTTCGATACGTGGCACAGACACTAAACACCAAGGTGACCAGGGGAGAATAGTCTAAGAAAGGTCAGTGTCAATCCATTGTCTTGAATATCTCATGCTCATAGGTTCCAAAGTGGTCAAGCTAGTGATCCAAGAACGTACATTTGTTGAAAGGGCTCTTCCTGTTTCGTAGGCTTCAATGCGGCAGATGGGCAAATCATCACACCTCGCCGCTACACGAACACACATAACATGGCACTACTACCATTAGCTGAGAGGCCGATCACCTATTCAGAAGGTTTCGTGTTGATCAAAAAGACGAGTGATCAGAAGCTTGCTTTCCTGATTACCACTTGCCCTTTTTCTTGTCATCACATCATCTGAACTAGACAGCATCCAGCAAAGATGGCAGCGACGGACCGGACAGAAGAGCTGTTGGGCTCGGAGATTGCGATATCCGAGTTGAAAACAACAGCATGATGCTGTATTGTGTCTTTATGAGGCTTGATGATACAATTCAATGGACTGGAATAGGAGGTAATGGGAGTGGTGACGATCAGAGAAGAGGTTGGATGAGGGGAAAAAAGCAGATCAAGGAAGACATCATCGTCGATGGTGCTTCATCAAGTATATATTCTCCAGAAACTCCCTCAAACATTCTCATCATTCAACCCACACAAACAACTTGCTCATTCATCCCAACAAGAACTAGCAACACTGATTGGGGTCACTTACACGTCTTTGCAAGTTCTTCAAGATGCCTTCTCTGGTTTCTCTCACAGCCCTCGTTGGCTACTTGGCCACACACACGTCGGCCCTCAGTCTGCCGCCCTTGATTCCTGCAATCCCTGGTGTGACTGAGCCCCTGGCTTCAAACGCCCCTCCACTGCCCATCCTGCAGGTGCCCACTCCTCCTTTGGACAGCCCTCCCTTTGAGGTGTCCAACATCAAGCCCAAGAAGATCGGCTACTTCTGGACTGGCTCGGGCGACAACCAGCACAAGGATTTCTTGGCTACTGTCAGTCTGGATGACGTAAGACCACTCATTCCGTTTACTTTTCAAATCCCAATCACTAACATTATCAAGGATACCTTCGGTACATTCATCCATATCACGGATGTCCCATCCAGTGGTAACTCTCCTCACCACCTTGGCCCATCTATCGATGGAAAACTTTTGGTCGGTGGCGGCCTTTTGTCTCTCTTGAAGACTCAGGATACGGCCTTCTACTTCGACTCTTCGGACCCGTACCACCCCAAGTTTAGCCACAGCAACAGGGGTCTTCTGGGCTCCATCACCGACGAGATCCGGGCCAAACCTGAGGGGTAGGTATTTTCTTCTCCTCTTTAGTATTCTCTATCTAACCGTTCGTGGCAGTGGTTTCTTTATCACCTACATGGGTAGCGCTGTTGGCACTTCCCCTGGCCGTCTTATCGAGACTGACGCTGGTGGCAACATCATCCACGAGTGGCCCGAGGATGTCAAGAGTACTCTCAACATTCTTGAGCAGCAGTTCTCCCCCCACGGCCTGAGCATCGACTGGAAGAAGAAGCTCATCCTCACCTCTGACTTTGTCGTGCCCCTGTCCATTCTGAAGCCCACTACCGGAATCCAGAAGGCCGACACTCTGCGTCTCTGGGATCTTGACACTCGCAGAATCATCTCTACCATTACTATCCCTAACGTAGGCAACAAATCGACGTATTCTAAACTGGACGTTGTTGACATCATCACAGGGACAAGGCATCCAGGACGTCAAATTCATTCCCGGTAACAAGGAGAGTGCTGCTATTGCAACGTGAGTACTGCACCGTGTTGTCAAAACAAAAGAACACGGCTAACCGTTGTGCACAGTGCTGTTGGCCCTGGCCAAGTCTGGATCATCTACCCCTTCCGCAAAGACTCCAAGGGCAACCAGGGTGTTGCTGAGCTTCTGTACGATCTTGGAAGCAAGGCCAAGAACGCCCTTGCCATCTACTCTGACATCTCGGACGATGGCAAGCTCGCCTACTTTACCATCACCCTCGGAAACCACATTGCCGCTCTCGATATCTCAGACCTCAACAATGTCAAGCGCCTTGATGACCCTAATGAGCAGCAGCCCATCATCGGTCCCCACTACGTCAAGATCTCCCCTGACAAGAAGAACCTTTTGGTCACTGGATACTTTGTTCAAGCAGGAGATGTATGTCATCCTTCCAATACCCGCTAAAATACTTTCTAACATGCTTGTTTCACAGATCTCCGTCGTTAACACACCTGGCGACTACAAGGGTCACTGGATTGACATTCTCGATGACGGTTCCCTCAGCTTCAATCGATCCATCGACTTTGAGTCCATCTTCACCAAGGGCCGTGGAGGTGCTCGACCTCACAGCTCCGTCATCTTCGACTTGACTGACCCAGAGAACCCCATCTACTACTAAGTGGTGGCTCCAAGTCTTGGACTCTACAAGAAGCTTGACTACAGGATTGGTAAATATTATCGCCTATGTCTGCCTAAGGCGATGGGGGTTTAAGTGGCTTTGACGGGACCCAGGAACACGGCCGCTTGTGCTCGTCCTTGCCTTTTCAGCTATCTACAATGTTTTCACTTTTTCTATACTCGCTCTATGAGTGTAATTCTATTTTCCACCTGCCACTCTCGTTTAATTAAGTAATGAATACCAATATGAGTCTAGCAATGTACTTCATTTTCAATCATGTTATGTCATCACAGGTTATTCGTCGAACCCGCACCGTGCAGGAAGTGTGAGTAGTCAAAGTCATAATGTCCGTCATGAAACAACGGGCGAAACGAATAAGACACCGAGCCCTCGCCCAACTGGATATCTAACACCGAAATTACAACGAATTTAGCTCTCGTGTTCAATAAACTCGTTACGAATTGAGTGATGACAAGCAATGTGATTCTAGGAAAGGAAGCTGATAAAGTTGAAATACTGATCTCCGTCCTTCAAACGATCGAAATGGTCTTTCTTTCCCACTCTTCAAGAAATGATTCTTCACTTTCAGGGAACTGACGGTGGGCTAGATCTACAATGCGCAGGTCCACTCGCGTCATTCCCACTCGACGATAGACCAAGCGAGCTTTGTTAACCTCTTCGAGAAACAAGCCGCAAAGCTTGCTGTCGAAAAATCGAGTGCCTTCCACAGAACTCTTTTCGCCTTGTGACGACGAACTGCCCAAATGCGGGGCACAAAACTTTCCCGTAGCCGCTGGCATATCGTCAAAGGAAGAAGTGCATCGTCTCCAACCTAGTTTATCTCGCGGCGTATCACCCTCTTGATAATGTGTCCATGGAAGCCACGGATAAGCCTTAGTGAGGCCGTCTTACTCGAGTTCAATCATCCACTTCTGCCTTGTATTTCTGCCGTAATCATCTTCTCGACAATCAGCATCCCTTCCACTGGCCAGGAGGATGGCACCGTATGACGCGTCGGATAGAGGTCCTGCCTGCGACACACAGCCCTGTATAGAAAGTAGACCTCCTTTGATTCCAGTCGAATGTTGAGGAGAAGCCGTAAGCCCAGATGCAAGGTATGTCTCGCAGCCAACGATGGTCGCTGTCTTGGAACCAACAATATCCCATTGGCGACTGTACCAATCTTCGGTCAATGTCTCTGGCTGTATAGGGCCCGAAATTGAAGCCCAGCTCCAAGTTGGGATACCTACCACTTGACGCCGCTCCATCGACTGTCCATACCCTGTGCGACATATAAAATTCTCACGTAAGAGACTCTGGGGGATCCTACGCCAAAGCAAACCACTGAGCATGTTTCCAGCGAATATGCCAGCATGGTAGGGCTCCTGAAGCCTTGTTTGGAACAGGGCCGCAATGCTGGCCAGGGCAGGAAGGACATCAGACTCGATACTCAACGACCTGTAGGAATAATTCTGGACAAGTCGCAGCCACGAAGTATGACACTCGTCCCTCTGGATAGGGTTAAGAGATTGGATCTGCAGAGGTCCTTCTGGTGGCTGTTGTTGCATCAAATATGATGGCAACGCCAGCTTGTGAGAGACAAATTGTGCTGCCGTCACCCGTCGCAAAGAAGGATCGTCACTCAAGAAGAGAGGCAGAATGGAACCCACCTCCTTCATGCAATGCTCACATTCCCAATAGATCTGGTCGCGCGTGTAGTGTAGTGTCCGTGGTGATAACACAAGTTCTTAGAGAGCCCAACCACGCATCCCCAGGCGGCTGTGGTATCCCACAATCCAGTCATGATCGCGCTGATACTTGGGTTGCGTGACATAAAACCAGTCATCCATCTCAAGTTTTTTGCTCTTGAGTGGCAGTTTTATGGGTTCAAACTTCACATAACGGTCGCTGAAAATGTCATCGTGGCAATTTTTGGCTCTTGCCGCAGCAATGTTCATAGCGCAGTTCATGTAAATGGTCCCCAGTTGACTAGACTCTGCTTCCCAATCTGCGACAGAATCCTGTATGATGCACAAGGAGTCGATACATAGGTATCGGTATCCCAGGTTTCTCGTGATGATGACAGCATCCGCGAAAGTCCTTGGGAGCGTATCCATCGGAATCCCGCTGAGGCGCTGCTCGAGTGTATCCGTCGTAGTCCTCAAGGGTGACACGCCGCCCCAGCAATGGCTCAACGTCACCCATTCCATCCGATCATCGGTCTCTTTTTGAGAATGAATCTTCAAGCGAGGTTCCATCAAGCCGTCAGATAGTCCCACGTCGTTAGTCCTACTTGGCCGAAAGGGTTGGGTACCATGCCGCTCAGTCTTTGATCGTGCTACACATCGGTCTCGCCACCCCTTTGCAAGAGCGAAGCATTCTTTGGAAGCAGTTGAATAGGGCAAAAGCCTATGATGAATTTTTGCAGCCGCGGCTGGCCTAGACTCATCACAGCTTTGCATTAGTCATGTGTGAGGATTCGCGAACTCCACATGTCTTACATTTGATCCAATTCCAATTCTCGAGGCGTTCTCTCGAGACAAACATAGAAATATGCCAGCACGCGGCCCCCACTCCTTACCTCCCCCGGCGAGTCATTGAGGGAGAGATCTGAGTCGTGGATCGTATATATCTTGATAGAATCGGGGCGGCCGCGTCTCCTCTCCGAATAACCAGCTGAGAGGCTCAAGTAGATCTGTTCTTCCTTTCAAGCATCCCCGGGTTTGTCATTCCACAATCTTTGAGATATAGTCGTGTGGATTTGACTACAGAACTCGCAGCTGGTGCAATTTTGGAGTTCCGCAAAAGTTCGATGATGTGGGTATCCAGGATTGGTACAAGGCGAATAACTACCAGTATCCTCCCTCAGTTGATCAAAGTCAATATTCTCGCATAAAGCGCACAACATGTTAAGTTATGAGGAAATGAATCGTCACAGTAACGCTCCAAGTGTATTCCAGGATACGGGGTAAGCATCGTGCAACTGTTGTTGCCTAAAGTCTGACAACGATGATAACCTATGAGACCACAAAAGCGGCCAGGATTGGCATAATCGCTATAACCAGGATGGCACGCATACATAAATAAGCCACTTCACGAATTTGAGTCGGAGGCTCCGGTTTGAAGTAGCGGTGCAACCAAGCATCGAAGGTCTTAATATCGACACGGCTATAAGCGCAGAGATAAGAATATTATCCCAAGGTCTTGGTTTTCTAGCGAGAAAATACATTGAAGCAATTGAGGGGTAACTAAAAACTATTGATAAGTATTTAGCTACCTATATTGGTTATCTAACATCTCACATTACCATGTTTCTATTTATATAAGCAGGATAAGCTCTTCATTTGATTATACATCTATTAGAAGTTAAAACAACTCCATTCATATATATGCTTACAGTTAGCGATGTTTATATAAGTGATGAGTAATGTTCCCTAAATGCTTATAATACTGAAAAGCCTGCCTATAGTAAAGGTTCCTACTCTTAAAGGGCAAGTTACTACTGCTAAAGTGATGGGTTTTACGTAAGTGTCTACAAAGAGAAATGAGGCAAATTGCGACTATAGCAATGTAACAAATTTTTGACATCTCATCATGGAGCACTGTGATTATTATAAAACGAAGCGCAAACACCAGTAAATGGAAATGCACTTGCTAGAGCTTGGCTTTACTGTCCAGCGAAGTCCTGAATCCAACAATGCCAATTAAAAGCCGTCGGACGTTGATGCTCTGTGAGAGAGGTCCAGACATGCGCTAAGAATGGTTGTAGCTATCATAATAAGCACCCGTCCACTCACCCACAAGAAGAATCCAGACGTCAACCAGCACAGGGGCCAAAAGAAATCCACCACAGCATAAGAAGAAAGAAAATGGACATGGTGCAATAAATAAAAAAGACAAAAAGAAAACTTTCAGGGCTCCACCGGGGCTCGAACCCGGGGCCTCGTGCAGCTGAGATGAATTCCCAAAGCACGAATCATACCACTAGACCATGAAGCCTGTTAGATGTCAATCAGCCAAACAAATTCTGTACATATGGTACCGCAACAATTCACATCTCGAAAATGCGGCCTTCCGTCGATTCATAGGACTCGAGGCCACCATTTTGAACATTCTGCAACTTCTACGAGCTTATCGCATTCTTTTGCAGCAACCTACATTCCGTGGCTCATTCTCTGCGGATGATACCCACCCGGAGACACCAGGTGTAACTATAGAATGAATCGCAGGCAGTGATCCAGCAGTAATAGTGACTTTCAATGCTGCGAATTCACCTCCCGACGCCTCCCATCGACACTTATCATCATTTTTACGAGGCGGAATGTTTTCCAGATATCAGGTTGAGTGGTATTCAAGTCCCCAAACTACAGGTCTTACTGAGGACTCGTGGAACTGTGAGGACTTACAAGGCTGAACTATTTTACGATGCGAACGTCTGACATCAGATCTTGACATGTATAGAATATTGGAAACTGAACATTTAGAACGTCTCAACACTTAGAATTGAGACCAAAGAATAAAGGATGGCGAGTGCGAGCGAGCCCTACAAGAACCACCGATGGCCAGAGGTCACAGAGTGTCTCTCTCACCAAGGCACCTGCTCCACTATCACCAGCCTTCAATCTCCTCCATTAAAGGCCAGTAAGCTTGACATGGTAAATCAATGAATGGCCAAACTAGAGCAACGATTCACCCTAGAGTCTAAAATCTAAAATAGTAAAAAGAAGCTTCCCTGCTGCCTCTTTTCGTAGTACTCACGATTCGGGTTTTGTCCATCAATTTTGAAATGACAGAAAGCGACTGCAATTAACCACCGCCGACTGCCAACAAGAAGTAAAAAACATTGGACCGACTCTGCTCACCTCAGGGTGAGCTGTCGCGCATAGCAGTCCCATCGACCCAAAAGAAAATGATCGCTACCCAAAAAGGGCCAAAAAAACAAGATGCCCCCAGGCGGAATTGAACCGCCGACCTTTGCATGCCTTGTGGCAGTACAAGTGCAACGCTCTACCCCTAAGCTATAAGGGCTTTATCTTGCTGTGGCGATTTGTCATCTAACTTAGTATTAAGTACCTCACTTTGGAAAGGTAGCTTTGGTATGATGCTACCACGCTCACAATTTTCCGGTTGAATGGCAATTATCATTTGCGTACGGCTTTTACTAATTCTTATCCTGACGGACGGTCTTTTTTTTGGGGTTGTGTCGATGATGTTAGATGTCGGTCCTCACCTCTTGCCTTCCTTAATCCTTCAAGTTCACATCCAGAATACTAAATGTTTAAAAAACGGCGAATGAGGCCTCAGAGGCGAAAGATGAATCACGAAAAATGCATACTATGCTTAAAGATGTTTATTGTGTCATTACTCAAGTCATATGCTGAATTATCTTCTCATCCGGCCGTCTCCGAGTCGTGGCTGGTTACCTCTGCTAGATTTCCGCGATATTACCCTACACTCTCCGCGCTAACACGGAGCTTACCCGCGTTAATCCTCAGCGCGTCCGCTACAACTCGACTCGCTCAGGAACAGGAAAGGAACAAGGAAAGGAAAGCAAAACACATCCGCCAACGCCTGTATTTCTCTATATGCGGAATGTACACCTGGTAATGCACGGTTGGTGTAATGTGAGAGAGGGGTGAGATGTAGGGCCAGGCGCAGGACATTGCTAGGCGACAGCCATCTCAATGTTCTTTCCCTTGACGCTCTTCCACTCGGTCAAGGCGGCGCCGACAATGGTGGCCGACGCGGTGGCAGCTCCTACTAAAAAGGCGACGTTGAGCGCGTCGTTGTAAGCGCGGATGACGTCGGACAGCCACTCGGCGCGGATGACCTCGCGGATATTGGTCGCGCCGGCTTGGATCACGACGGATGGATCCAGGTCCGGCACGTATTCTTGGATCTTCTCAATGAGCTTGTTGGTGAAGATGGTCTGACCCGCCGTCACACATAGCGCTCCGCCGAGGGTCTGCACGAAGATGATCATGGCTGTGCCCGTGGGCACGTCGGCCATGTCGCACACCACCTGCACCGCGACGAGCGGCTGCTGCATACCGATGCCGACACCAATACCGGCTAGGAGTTGGTAGCCGATCCAGCCAGCTGCAGGCGTGTCGACCTTGAGGGTGCAGATGAGTCCGTAGCCGATGGCCATGAAGACGGCGCCGCCAATCATGAAGGGTGTGTAGTATCCCCACCAGGTGACGATACCGCCCGCAATCATGGAGAAGAGGACGACACCCAGCAGCATCGGCAGGTTTCTCACGCCGGACTCGATGGCGGTCGAGCCCTTGACAGCCTGGAACCAGATGGGCAAGAAGTAGACGGCGGTGAGGAAACAGGCGCCGGTGTTAAATGCGAAGAAGCACGAGGCCCAGACGGAGCGCTTCTTGAAGATGCGCGGGGGCACGGTGGCATTCTCGCCCATGCGGATCTGGACGTAGATGAAAAGGAGCAGCAGCACCGACGACAGCATGAACAGCGAGGTGATCTTCGAGTTGTCCCACTCGTAGTCGACGCCGCCCCACTGCAGGGCGAGCAGCAGGCAGATGACGGCGGGCATGAAGATGACGGTGCCGATGGGGTCGAGCTGCCACATGCGGACCCGCCACGGCGCCGGCTCGATGTGCCGCTCCGGGTCCGGGAAGTAGACGGCGATGACGCCCATGGTCACGACGCCGATGGGCAGGTTGATGTAGAAGCACCAGCGCCACGAGACCCGGTCCGTGAGCAGGCCGCCGAGGAGCGGGCCGGCCACCGACGAGATGCCCCACATGCCGCTCACCAGGCCGGTGTACACGGGCCGCTTGTGCAGCGGCACCGTGTAGGCGAGGATGGTCAGAGCCCCGGCGAAGATGCCCGCGGACCCGACGCCCGCGACGGCTCGGCCGATGATGAGGGTGACACTGTCCCCCGCGACACCACAGATGAGGCTGCCCACCTCGAAGATGGCGACGGTGGCGAGAAAGGTCCATTTGATGGTCCAGAAGGTGTAGAACTTGCCGAAGAAGAGCTGCAGCGAGGCGCCGGTGAGCATGTACGCCGACCCGTACCAGCCGACGTCGTTGAGGCTGTGGAACTCGTCGGTGATTTTGGGAATCGCCGTTGCAATAATCGAGTTGTCTGTGTGTTGTGTTAGTGGTGACCAGTGCTGGTAAACATGTGTTTGGGGCACGAACCAAGAGCCATGACAAACACGGCCAGACAGAGGGCCAATGTGATGAGAGCTAGCTTCATGCCAGTAGGATATTCGATATCATCATCACCCTGTCCTGAGCCCGCACTGGATTCGTCAACGACGTTTTGCGTCAGCTTCTCAGTGCTTTCCGTCTTGGGCGCCGTCCGGGGGCGTGTACTGTCGTAGCGGAGTGAATATCGGAGCGAGTCGCTAAAGACGGACTCCCTGGGGTTCCTTGTTGGCTCGCGGTAGTCATCGTGCTCGATAGACCGCCTTGTGAAGTTGCTTGGGGCAATAGACGGCGGACGGGCAAGGTCCTCTTCCGACGAGAGCCAGGCGTTGGCGTTCCGAGCCAACATGGCCGTCTCGGGGTCAAAGTGGAAGTGCTGCGACGACGCCATAAGGGACGAGTGCAGAGTATCTTTGGGCAAGCGGATGCTCAGCTTCGACCTGCCCATGGCAGCCGTGGAGTAGTCGGGGGGTGACATGAAAGAAGCCATCTTGGTGGGATATCTAGACAGGATATCTCGACGAGACTTGGCTTGGAAGGCTTGATGAGGCACAATGTCTGGCAGCTGGGACCCGAGATGGGGAACTTATAATGTCTTGGGAGCCACGGCCATCTTGTGCGACTCCCGTACTACGTGTAGGACTCATTGGTGAGACTGGTGAGACCTGGTGAGACTGGAGACTGCAGCGACACACAAGTAAGCCTCCGAGGCCCAAGATGCGGGTTCCATGGACCACCGGCCAGTCTCCGCCGGTGGAAGGGTGCGAATGCGAAGGGCCCTACTGCTCTACTGAAGACCCTAATGCACTCCCCTCGTATGTAATACGCCTTTAGGGTTGTGTACAGGCAGGCTTAAAGTGATGACAGCCAACTTTGCTAGCTGCCAAGCATGCATGGTGGATCTGCGCTCGCAGGTCGCCCATCCCACGGCCAAAAACGGCGCATGCTGTAAGCATGGAGAAGCGGCCTCTTGAGGCTCCCCGACGGACTCCTTGACGAGACCGAGAGATTCGGCCTGCCAAGTCGAGAGCGTGGCCACTGCCTTATCAACAGGTGCTCAACGTGCTGGTGTATCCCCTTTTGTCCCAGGCCAGATGGCTCATCGTGGTAACGAAGCCAGCGGGTTCCGGAGCCCGGGACGCGCTGGAGAGGGAAAATCGGAAATCTGGCCTAGCAGTATATCATTGTCATTGTGCTGCGAGGGGCATCCAATAGTACAGCGAGTAGTGTAGTATAGCCGGCAGATGCGTGCCACTGCGGCCTAAGATTCTCTGACCGGTGAGAGAGATGGATGCTGATGAGAGGTTGTGGGGGTGAGGCTTGGTGGTGTCCGCGCCTCGTTACTCGCAGCTCGCGCCTCGCGTCTCGGACACCGAGAGAGCACACGCATGCCCTGCACATCGAACTGCAACATAAAAAATGCCACCATCTCGTCACATGGGATCCAACAGGCGCACCAGCGACGCAGTAAAATCTTGAAAAATTGAAGAAGAAGTTTATCCATGTGTTGACGGCTCTGTCTCTCCCTACTTGGGTGTTAATTGTGCCACCTTTCCACTGTCTCAGGCTATCACACGTCTGAGTCTCTCCCATCTCCCCTCTTCTCTCCGACAGCACACCCTAACTCAACGGAAAGCCAACATCTTTCTCATCACTCGAAATGTTCAACGTCTGACATGATGCCAAGCTTCGTACTTGACTACCTATATGACATCATTTCTTGGCCTCCCGAGCCCGGAACTTTGTGCGACATTTGCGTCCATTTCAGCGCGGAGACCTGCCTGGCGGAGCCGGAGCCGGACCGGAGACCCACTGACTAAGCCGGCTCTCCGCCAAACTTCCGTCCCGCTGCATCGCGTAGATGATCTAACTCATACTCTCTCAAATCGGAAACCGCAAGTCATATCAGATGGTTGATCGTAGTGGCAATGCAAAATCGCTTGCATCGGGGCTCTCTCGAATGGTTGACTGTGCAGGCATCTGATGCTGCGCATACATCAAAACAGGAACATGCTCTGGATGTAGTACTGCCAAGACGAAGAAGAGTGTCTATTTTAATCCAGCAATTATGGGCTATGGCCGTTCTGTTTGGGCTTCGCCTTAATGACTCATGGTCCTTGTGCGAGAGGGAATGGTGATAAAGAATGGAAGTACGAGTATGAATCAACACAAAAAATAAAGTACACGGCACCATCCGATGTGACCCGCGCCCATTCACAAATAGTATGTATACTTATATCCGAAATAGTCCTCTTGGCCTTCTCATTTAGCTTGACTGAGCTGTAGGGCTGCCTTCCGCAAATGGGGTGAGCCGGATGCGAGGGCTGGCGCGTTGGGGTTCATCCTCCTCTTCAATCGTCTTTGCGGATCCTGGTGTATAATTACGACCTCGTTTGTTCCCCTTGTCGGACAAACTGTGTGCATCCAAAATATTTTCTTGCCCCACCAGGTTGGCAAGGTTGACTCCAAACTTGCCCATGGATGGAGTTCGCTGATTGACCTCCGAGAAAGTCAGGTCCTTGGGACCTTTCATCTGTGACGCATGCAGGGAACTTGGAACAACCCCCCCGGATGACACACGCAACTGCTGAGACCAAATTTGATCATATTGATGAGCCTTTGCAGTAGTTGAGTTTGAAGGAAGAGCCGTAGGACCGAGTCGGTGCGTGCGGGTTTCTTTGCGAGACCGAGGCTCAGCTAGCGGAGTGGTTGAGCTTGGAGTGCGGAGTTGGAAGGGCGTTGTCTGATTAAGCAGCGAGTTTGTCAGGGTATTGGCTAGATCGGTGGAGATTCCGCTACCCTGGGTGATGATTGGAAAAGGGACACCTGGGACATGTTAGTGTGCTGCCATCTATTGATTGAGTGCGTAACAGACCTTCCGATTCGTACACACTCTGAGGCCCGGTTGGTGTATTCGATGGCACCTTGAGATGGCTCGTGTCTGACTCATTCTCGTGTTGGAAAGATGCCATGGTGAATGACGTGCCTCCCGAAAAGGGGATTTGGCCCCCATGGGTGGATGTTGCATAATCTGGCATGCTGATATCGGTGCTGGATTTTCTGGATCTGCGGGACTTTGAAGCCGTGTTTAAGAAGGATGGAGGGGCGTCCCCCGTTCCCATGTCAATGCTGCTAATCCACTCGAAGTATGCACTCGAGTCTGGGAACATGCAGGGACCCCCCAAGCCAGGAGGTGCCTCCATAGAGCAGTCAATGGGGCCTGGATTTCTGGAACCAGCGTTTCCCGAAATCTCGGACATAATTCCCTGCACCGTGGGTACTGTATTTACTACCGAGACCCCTGGTAGCCCGGGAGGTCTGCGTCTCGGGGAGTGTGCGTGGAACTTGGAGTTCTCCGTCGAGTGGGTGGGAACAGGCATGGAGGCAGTATACTGAGGTCGGCGCCACATGGAGGGATTCGGCCAAGCGATAGACCCTGCTTCAAGAATCTCTAGAATAAGAGATATCGTCGTTAGTTGATTTAAGTCACCGTCTTCAGGACAAACGGCGGTGCATTCGTACCTAGAGGAGCGTGCTGGAAGGTAAACGCGACGACGTTCTTGACTCGTTCAATGGGCATAGACAAGGAGTCGCGTGGGAATCCTTCACTTATGATAAGTTTGATCCGGCCTAGATCGTCGGCAGCGCTCCAGTGGTTTTGTTGAAGCAGCTCCTGTTGAAAGATGGGGAATTTGAGAGCTTCGAGGTCTCCATTCTTGGAAAAGTCTGATGAGTGTCAGCACGCTGCCGTGCGAGTATGGGATTGCTTGCTGATCTTACCGAAGCTGTGAGCGATGAGATGCGGCCAGCAACTATTTCGATCAAGGGATGTCGACCTACAAGGAGCAATGTTAGACTGGCTGGAAGATTGCGGCAGGTTATACGACGGAGGACTTACGCAACGAGCGGGCCATCAATGAATAGCCTGGCTTCAAACTTGACACTTTCTGGATACCCTGAGTACGTTTTGGTGAATTGGCTGATTGTAGGCATGGTCCAGGAATGGATGGAGATTTGGAATGGTGTCCCAGCCGGAAGACTTGGAACCCAACAGCACAGCGTCGGGATGCCGAAAGAACCGTGAGTGTGAGAGAACTCTACCCCGACACGTTAGATACAATAATGAAAGAAGCGTCGCAAGAGATTGGGCCTGGGCTCACCATGATCGTGAACAACAGTGCACGCAACCTTGAACTCCTTCAGAGGGACTTCACAGCCTCGGGGGAAGAGGAGGATATCCCAGTCTTCATACCGCATGTTGACTGGCTTGTGCTAAGAAAGTGGCCGGGAATGAAAGAGAGTAAGGCGACAAAATGGCAGAGAGGGTGCATGAACGCCAAAACGACTGGAGAGCGAAGACGCAAGAAATAGAAGAGGATCACCAGGCTGTGGTTGATGTTGCAGAGAGATCAAAGCCCAACATGAGGAGAACAACAATGGTTTTTGTCATGGCGTCTGAGGCAGCAGCGAGTGCAGGACTCCGCAGTCGGACTCGCCTTGTTACGGTACCGGTAGTCCGGGGTGATGACGATGAGGTGGTGACGATGCAGAGGTGGAGGAGAACAAGAGGAAAGAGAGGGGCTTCTCCAGAGCTTCGAAGGCGACCTAGAGACCACGACTAGCTGAAAATGGGTTTCCTTCCTCATGAAACGGCCACCCAGTTCACTGCCCTTTCCTTAAATGCTTTCACTAGGAACAATCACTACGGCTAATGCCGACGTCGCTAGGGCTTGTGTGGAAGGAGACAAGTCATGAGAAGATGCGATTGGTAGACCTTATAACACCGTGAGGTTGGGGAAAATGGAGGGATCGGGTGCCTGAGGTGTGTCCTTCCATCTAAACAACCTGGGTAGGCACTGTACTTAGGGTTTCAGATCGTGAATGGTGGAACTGCCATTTACTCACTGACCGATACACGGACAAGTCATGACAAACACTGTGTCATATCTTCAAACCACAAGAAAGTGAGAAGCATGCCTTTTGTTTGCTAATGGATTGTCAATCGCGTTTGGGCACTCTTTCGATTACGAAGACAAGGTGCAGATATAGGTCTGCTGCTTTGCGAGCGTCCAGCAAGCACATCTGAATCATGTTCCTGAGCCACTCAAAATCCATTGATTCCTTTCACTTCTTTATAGTTATGTACAAATGGGAATCCCTGCTCAAGGGTCCTCATCACCCTCCATGCGAGCCTGTGACTCTGTTAGCATGTACTCAATCAAGCCAGTCATACATCACTTACCCTCACAGCTCCGGGTCCACCTAGCTCTCGCTGCAGGCCATTCTCAAACTCTCGGGGGTAAGCGACCATATCGGGATAGTTGAAGGACACGACGCCGAGGACGCTGAAGAAGACAGCCAGGAAGGTTCCGACCATGACAAGACCAGGGCCGGTGGTGGTCCAGGTATAATCCCAGGGAGAGAAGATGCCGAGCAGGTCATTATCCTCGTGGATAGGCTCGCCAAAGTTTCGTCGTTCCTGGGGATCCCACCAGGTGGCGTGGGGGTCGCGGAACTGGCGCTTGATCTTGGGCGGGTTGATGTAACCACCGTTCTGAGATATTATCCATCAGCACCACGGTACTTCCAATCCACCACACGGCTCAGACAACTAACCATGCCAGGATCCTCGGCATCGCTCAGCCTGGGTGGCTCGGGGTACTTTTCTTCGATCGTCTTGGGGTCGGTGTATGCGTGAGGGAGGAAGCATCGGCGCTGGATTGTTGGCAGTCGTCGAGCAGCCAACATGCCGTTACGCAGGGCCGAGGCCCGTACGATTCGTTGAGGAAGCATCTGTCGAGGTGAATAAAGTCAGTTCAATCAATTGACCATGCGACGAAGAGTCCGAAGCGACGTACCTCGAGCGAATGGACAGTGATGCCGGCGCCCAATTGCTCTCTGACGTGATGTGATGGCTCTTGGTTGAAGCTTGAGCCAATCGAGGCCGTGATGATTCTCAACCGAAAGTTGGCGCCTCAGGCAGCAATGGTGGCACGCCAGGCGCGTGCTCGCCTCTTTCCGGTTAGTTCGAGTCCAAGTCCAGGGCGTGCATCCTCGCCTCTCCTCCAGTTCAAAAGTTTTGCTGACGACAAGGGAATTTGCGACAAAATCCGACGCAACTCGCCCTCCAGGCCTCTGATCATGTGCAAACTTTGTATGAAATTCCGCTGAAGCGCTACGATTCTGTAGACATTAATTACGACCCCGCAAATGATAGCTTCGCAGAGACCTCGCCTGCTGCGTCTCCTGGCTCCACGTTGCTACTATGCCTGAGATCGCGTCGCCCGACAACGTGTTGCCTTCCTCGAACCCCGATGCGCCCAAGCTCGAAGACGACGCGCCGCTGCCGTCGTCAGACGGTCATGACGCGTTGAACGGGACAAGAAACGGTACCGATAGCACTGGGGAGGCCGAGCGAGAAACAACTCCGAAGACGAACGGCCACCTCCATGACTCTCCGAACGGCCATGCCCCCGGCGATGAGCGACCAGCCAAACGACGTCGCACTCGAGACTTGACACCAGGCTCCGCCAAAAAGCTCAAACCCGAGTCACCACCATGGAAAAGAATCGACGCCGACGGCCCTACCTCCTTCACCCAGAATGGACGGCGCAAATCCGGCCGCATCAATACCCTTCCCCTTGAGCTCCTACCTCCAAGCAAAAAACGGGTGACAAGAAGATCCATCAACGGAAAAGGGGTCAGTCAAGAAAAGGCTGAACCTCAGACGCCTAACGGAAACTCAAAGAGACTACCGAATGGTTCGCACAAGTCTGCTCCCGCCACCAAAACTGCGCACACGAAAACCGCATCCACTCCCACCCCGAAGACCACATCGAAAAAGCCTGCACCAGAACCCCGAAACTCATCCCGATCTACTCGCCGAAGATCCTCACCCCCTCCTCCTCAACCGACACGACAATCCGCACGGTCTCGTCGCTCGGCCCGATTCGGCGATCTCAATGATGCTGAAGACAACAAACCAAAAGATCCCAAGCACGACGCCACGACCAGGTCACCACGGATCAAACTTCGAGTTGGACGGTCAGGTGATATTCCTCTCGTTCATCCTGACCAGGTTCGCAAGAGGCCCAAGATTGGGACGAGCTTCGAAGATTTCTGGTCTCGTGCAGGCGAGATTCCTGTTGAAGATGGCGGCCTGTTCGCAACTGAGGATGGGCCCCCCTATACCGATGAAATGGCACAAAAAGATGCTAGAATAATACTTCGAATTGAAGATGAGGTTGAACCTGGGGGTCTCCTCTCCCAGGAGAGATGCTCCGTCTTTCTGCCCGAGGCGGAGGAGGAGCCTCCGCGGCAGTGGGCTCGCCAGGATCACTTGGTCAAGGCTATGATTAACTTCCGGAAACTCATGGTGGCCGAGCAGCAGCGCCACCGATTGACTGCTAAGAAAGTTGCAGAAGCATGTCGCGACGAGTGGCTTCGGCGACAGCCAAAATCGGCCGACCAAATCGAAGCTGAGGCAAGAGAAATGTGGCTTTTCCGATACCGAGCCGTCGTGAAGACAGTCTTTGGCACCTGGGAAAATGTGCGATTAGAAGTCAATCGCCGGCGTTTGGAAGAATGGGAGCAAGAGGAGCAAAGGAGGGTCAAGGCAGCCCTCAACGAGGCAGTTCACCTCTCCGAGCAGAAGCTTCAGGCTCGCCAAGCGGAATTGGGATCCGAGCAGCCATCCGATGAGGATGATGGCTTTGACGACTTGACCGATGACGCGAGCCTACTCGATGACGGAAACGACGACGACGAATTGGAACTCGCATCAAACGACGACGACGGCGACGACGAAGCGGACGAAGACAGCGATGTCATGTCTCTGGACGAAGATGACGACGCCGACGAAGATGATGACGACCAGAAAGACTCTGTCGACGAGGGTCTGACGCAAGAACAGCTACGGGCCAAGTATGCCAATATCCCAGAGGTAGACAAAAGTCCCGAAGATACCGACACGATGGCAAATGGCACCGGCCGTGATGACACAGATGCGGTTGAAGCCACAGAAGACCCGGATACAAGTGACGAGTCTGTTGACATGGACGACGACATGGAATCCACTGATCTGGATGGTGACGACGGTGATGAAGGCTCTGGCGATGATGACTCTGACGGAGAATCTGATAATGGAGCTGACGGCTTGCTTGGAATGTTCTTTGGAAAATCAGAGCTCAAGCAGATGAAGGAGGAAGCAGCTGGATCCCCTGTGGTCGATGGCAAAGACGACGATACGCCCAACGTCGATCCAGATGATACGTTCATTTCAAACGGTGCCGATGATGACGAGGTTTCGTTGGTCCGCCATCCAGACTCGCCAAATGGCGATGTGCTAGAGAATGGCCACACTAGCCCTGCGGTTGTCGAGGGTGAGGAGCCTACAGCGACAACAGATCTCCCCAACGGCATGTCAGCCGAGAATAGTGGGAATGATCAACTACTTTCACCCATGCCAGTGGAAGATCCCATTGCTGCGCCGGTCACCGATGCCTCTGCGCCAGATGTCTTTGTGCCAGATGCGCCTATTCCAGATGTCTCTATTCCAGATCCCTCGGATCTAGATGCTCCTGCTGTCGATGTTTCCGCTCCCGAGCCCAAGGATGAAGATATCGTCATGACGGAAATTGAAGACCAACCCAAACAGGATCCTTCTATCAAACCAACAACTTCTGCAACGTCCGAGAAGCCCCATGCGATAGAAACGGATCCAGTGACGAATCCACCAAGCTCAGATGATAGCCTGTCACCACCTCCCACTTCAGAGACCAAGCTCTCCGACTTTGACACCGCGTCTGAAATAGGAATGGTCGTCGACAAACCGGAAGCCAGTAGGTCTGGTTCACCACAATCATCAAGACATAAGACAGAGGTTCCGTTTCTTCTTCGTGGTACCCTGCGAGAATATCAACGCGATGGACTCGACTGGCTGGCTGGACTCTATGCAAATAAAACGAATGGCATCTTGGCGGACGAGATGGGTCTCGGAAAGACTATCCAAACAATTGCTCTGCTCGCGCATCTGGCTTGTGCGCATGAAGTTTGGGGCCCTCACCTTGTCATTGTTCCCACCAGTGTCATGCTCAACTGGGAGATGGAGTTCAAGAAGTGGTGCCCCGGGTTTAAGATCTTGGCCTACTACGGTTCGCAGGAAGAACGAAAGAGGAAGCGCCAAGGCTGGAACAATGACGATGTCTGGAACGTATGCATCACGTCATATCAGCTCGTACTACAGGATCAACAGGTCTTCAAGCGACGACGCTGGCATTACATGATTCTTGACGAGGCGCACAACATCAAAAACTTCAAATCTCAGCGATGGCAGACTCTTCTTGGCTTCAATACCCATTCTCGGCTATTACTTACCGGAACCCCACTTCAAAACAACCTGACGGAACTTTGGTCACTTTTGTTCTTCCTGATGCCAGCCCAGAATGGAGAAGGTGGATTTGCCGACCTGCAAGAGTTTCACGATTGGTTTCACAAACCTGAGTCTCAGATTTTGGAGAGTGGAAGAGAGCAGATGGACGACGAGGCACGAGCTATCATCTCGAAGCTCCACAAAGTTCTTCGACCCTACTTGCTCCGACGACTAAAAGCGGATGTTGAGAAGCAGATGCCGGGCAAATACGAGCATGTGGAATTCTGCCGACTCTCGAAGCGCCAGCGCGAGCTGTATGATGGGTTCCTGGGCCGAACCGACACCAGAGCTACTTTGGCATCTGGAAACTACCTATCCATCATCAATTGTTTGATGCAACTTCGAAAGGTCTGCAACCATCCTGACCTGTTCGTCGACCGACCCATCATGACGTCGTTCCGGATACAAAAGTCGATTGCCTCGGAGTATGACACGATTGATCAGAGGGTTCGGAAGTCTCTGCTTGGGCTCAAACCGATGAGCACCGTCGACTTGGGATTCCTCAATCTCATTCCAACCAAATACGAGCACCTTTCTACAGCCAAGACGGACAGGATCGCTCAGTTGAGTTCTCACAGAGCTTTGATGGACCTTCGAGAGACTCAAAAGGTTCGAGCTCAACAGGCGTACAAGAATTTGGACCCAGCTACAATTGAGTCCAACCTTGCCTATCTCGAAAGTGCCGCACGATGGGGTCGCTTCGAAGAGCTGCAGCATTGTGTGTACCTGAATGCCCTCCGCCGCCAGCAAAGACCTATATACGGCAAGAACTTGGTGGAACTTTTGACACTCGGCACCGACAAAAGACCCTACAAACCCCGACCCAAGGTGCCGCGGCAAATCATGACTTGGTTCGAGGAGGAGTCACCACTGATTGAATCTATGATCCTCACTATTGACCAACGCGCCGACAGCTACAAGACACTCATCGAAAAGTTTTCGTGCGTGACTCCCGCTGTTGTGACTCGCGACTTGGAGCAATTTGTTTTGGGCCGCAAGGGAGTACAGGCGTTTACTGAGCATGACCTCAAGCTGTCAGCACCGGTTCGTTGGGCTCCTTTCCTACCGAAAGCCTCTCCACCAGATCCATGGCACGAGGCTCGCATGCGACTAAGCATTCAGTTCCCCGACAAGCGACTGTTGCAATACGACTGTGGAAAGCTCCAAATCCTCGACAAACTGCTACGGAAGCTTCAGACTGGTGGCCATCGCGCCCTCATCTTTACCCAGATGACCAAGGTTCTCGACGTCTTGGAACGATTCCTCAACATCCACGGACACAAGTACCTACGTCTCGACGGTGCCACCAAAGTTGAACAACGTCAGATCTTGACTGATCGGTTCAATCACGACCCACGAATCCTTTGCTTCATTCTGTCGACGCGCTCGGGTGGTCTCGGAATCAACCTCACCGGTGCGGACACGGTCATTTTCTACGACCAAGATTGGAATCCTGCAATGGACAAGCAGTGTCAAGATCGATGCCATCGCATTGGACAGACGCGTGATGTGCACATCTACCGTCTCATCAGCGAACACACCATCGAGGCCAATATTCTACGCAAAGCATCCCAGAAGCAAATGCTGGATGACGTGGTGATCCAAGAGGGTGAATTCACCACCGATCACTTCAACAAGGTCTCTGTCAGGGATGTCTTGGGCGACAAGGTGGATTCGACAAGCGAAGGCGTCGATGCAGCAGACGCAGCTCTAGATCGAGTTCTGGGTGGCCCCAGCAGCAATTCGGATCGCACGGTCGGGCGCGTACTGGAACAAGCCGAGGACCGCGAAGATGTTACTGCCGCGCGAATGGCAGAGAAGGAAATCCAAGCCGACGAGGAAGATTTCACAGAGAAGCCTAGCAACAATGCCTCTGGCACTTCGACGGCCCGCCAAGGGACCCCGGCCAGCAAATCGGTTTTGGATGGAGGATTGGATGAGCCCGATACGGCGCTAGTGGAACAAGAGGCAGAGTACAATGCTTGGGGCGATCGGATGTACAACGTCGACGATTACATGCTCCGTATCATGGCGGAGCAGCTCAAGGGCACCAAGCTGGAACTACCAAAAGACAAAAAGAAGGGGAAGAAGAAGGGCAAAGACACCCGCAAAAGATGACGACGGCTACCTCAGGGAGTCACTGTATAAGCATAATCCGCCCACGATTGTGGGCAACTGTTCGCGATATTTGTACACTAACATTGGTTATGGGCAAGGCGAAGTCCAGTCAAAAAAAAACAAATGATAGAAAGGTCGGGTGCACAGGCATTGGTGTTTGTAGATGCATTGGGTCAGGATTGATGGTGTCAAGACAATGCTTGTCAATTCATATACATAAACACTATCGCATAACACCCGGTGTCCAGCTACGCCATATGCAACTTGGCCTGAACGTCAGGGCAAATCGCATGTATAAAAGAGCAGAGGAGTCATTCGCCCCTCGCCGTTATCCAGAAAGATGAGCAGCAGTTTTCATCGCTGCGTAGAAATGAAGAGGCTATTAGGCCTTGCGAGCCGTATGTGCTCCGTGGTGTAAGTTACGCGATTGAGTTGATCAAGAAGGATATTTGATAACAATACTCGAAGGATAAGTGTCGAGCAATCTGAAAACGAAACGAAGATTTGAGCTAATGGAAAACAGGAGTTAGGATACAGGACATAGAGCAGAGAGGGAGATGGCCGACATACTTAGTTGAACGAGTCGACGATGCTGCGAGCGACGGTGCGCATGGCGGTGACGTCTCGCTTGGCCTTCCAGCACGACTGACCAGGGCGCATGCACCAGGGCTCGGGGCTGGCATCGCGCTTCCAGCAAGACTGGCCAGGACGCATGCACCAGGGCTGGGCGTCCCGCTTGGCGAAGTAGGCCGGGTCGAATGGCTTGTCGTCAAGGTCCTCGTCGTCAGAGCCAACGGCCTCGAGGACGGCTTCGGCGGCACGCTTGGCTTTCCAGCAGGACTGTCCGGGACGCATGCACCATCTCTTGTCCTCGGCGACGGCTTCGGCGTCGGCTTCCGGGTTGGCATCGCGCTTGTTCTTCCAGCAGGATTGGCCGGGACGCATGCACCAGGGCGCGGGGAGGGCATCGCGCTTCCCCTTGTCGTCGCTGTCGGCGTGGAACTCCTTGTCGAGGCCGAGACCGAAGTAGTAAGCGAAGGGATCGTCCTCAGTGGCGGCCGCGGTGTTGGCCAGCTCGTTGACGGCACGCTTGGCAGTGAAGGCGGCGCCGCCCCGGAGGTTGCTGAGGTCGGCGGCAGCATCACGGGCCTGGAGACCACCAGAGGTACCAATGGCTTCGGCGAAGGCCTCGGCCGCACGCTTGGCCTTCCAGCAAGACTGGCCGGGACGCATACACCATCTCTTGTCCTCGGCATCGCGTTTGGCCTTCCAGCAGGACTGTCCGGGGCGCATGCACCATCTCTTGTCCTCGGTCACGGCCTCGGCTGCGGGGCTGGCATCGCGCTTCTTCCAGCACGACTGGCCGGGACGCATGCACCACGGCTCGGCGGCCGCATCAGGGGCCGGGGCGGCGAGCACGCTGGTCGCCAGGACGGCGAGGGTGGCAAGGATGAACTTCATGTTGAGTTAGTGTAAGCCGGGTAGAGTTAAAAAGGGGCTTGTTGGAGCGAGAGAGGGAACTCGTGACGAGTTGAGAGGGAGATCTTGACTTGAGATGAGATCGCTGCTTGGCCTTGGGGCTCTCATGTGATGTTGCAATGAAGCTGGAGAAGAAGAGACGAAATACACGGAGATTATGGCGAGATTTATAGAACAAGCCGTCAATAGCTATTACGAGTACACTCGTTTGTGTGTTCAGCCCAACCGTCAAAGGCCTGCCGTTATCGTCTGTTCAACAGGGGCCGCCTATTCAGTCTATTGATGCCGGCGGGGTCAATAACGACACCCACAGGTGAGGCTTTCGCAAAGAACGCTGTTCAAAGTAATTTCGCCTGCACGGGGTCTCTCGCTTCCAGACCAGTCTATCATAAATCATGAAAGAGAATCCCATCACCACCATGCAACTCTAGTGCGGGCATCGCGAACCTTGGCCGGGGAGGGTGGCAGGCGGGGTTGTGCGGCAGAGGGCGTATTGAGCAGGACAAGGGGAAACTCAACACGTGAACTACTACGGTCGATTGAGCAGCTACTGTGTGTTACGGGTGGGCATTCCTGCATATAGACCTTTTCTTTGGGGCGGGTTTGCTACCCCCAAGCCAAGCCTTGAAGCAGACGATGGCATTCCAAGAGTCGAGCAAGCAGCCCACCACTGGAATAAGTGAGTTGCTTGCTTAATCGTCTCCCATTCAGTAATCAGTAATCAGGAAAATAGCCTTGCCCGGGTTTTTATTCGTCCACCCGAGTGTCAAAGTGAGGCGCGGGCTGTGAGTGGCCAAATCTCGCTATTGAAGTTCTATTCAACCCCAAAAGGGGTATAGGGGTTGGGATGGCAGCCACGACCGTTTTGAAAGCAAACCCAGATGGAAACATACTCATGTGACACTCATCAAAGGCGAGGATATGTAAATGGAATGTTAGATTGGCAACCAAAGAAGCTGGCTTGCCAGTGAAAGTTGCTGTCGTGCGCCGACGGCCGTTGATGGGAGCGGGAGCGTGGTTTCACGGCCGAGCTAGATCGGGACCGAGGGTGGGTTCACAAACGCCGTTGTAGCGATTCTAATCCACCGTGGACATGGTAGTTACGCTGTACCTGGAAGTTGGTATTCAAGCGAGAAACTGCCTCACTTCATCGATGGGGTGCTGTTCAGGCCGCCGTACCTCGTCAAGTGGTGGCTCTTCGGCAACATCAATGCCGAACCGACTTGTCAGTTTGAGATACAAGACGAGATGAGCATGGAATTTTTGGTCATATTCACTGGTGCAAGGGCGCACGCTGGCTGAACATGGCCCTCGTTCGTTGGCTGCCTGCAAGGCGCCGCCTCCGCATCAACATGAGCTGAAGGTGAGGCGCAACTCAGTTCTGAATCGACACTAATCATCCACCACCGTAATTCACACAGCAAATAAGCCTAGCATCAGAGGGCTAGGGCTCTGCACTGTGGAAGTTTGCCTACGCCTAATAGCAATGCTCTAAAGTGCGGTGCTGCAGTGGAGGTTTGTGATTCGCCCGTGAATCACGATCGGCCAGCTCTCTGCCCAAGGTAACCACGTTTGAGCGCTGATCATTTTATTTCTCCCTCCTTCACTCCTCACACCGAGGCATTCGCCCACTTGTCCGCATCGCCTATCGCGTAGAAACGCTTCACACCTACTGAACTCTGCAAGCACCCACCTCCAGGTCATGAAGCTTGAACCCATTGAGGAGCGGGTAGAGCTGAACCAGTCTGGAGCCGATTCTGCGCCGCGACCACCGAAACGTCAGAAGCTGGCAGAAGAGAGCGTCATTCTCAACGACGAGTCTCATTCTGCGATCCTGTCTTCACTGCCAAAGCCTTCCCTTACTGAACTACCTCCGCCTGATGAAGCTACTGGATGTAACGACGGACAAGCGAAACTGTCTTTGACGGGCTTCTCGCGAATGGATTTCGTCAAATACCATAAAAAGTGTCCCGGTTCTCTCAGGAAACTCTGTGATGACCTCGAGGCGCTTCAGCACCAACGGAGCATCAAAAGGCAGTGGGTAGACGATGCGTAGTTGTCGACATGTGCCAGCTAACTCCATTGTAGCTCCTCAACAACGGCTTTCGAATCCGAGAAAGTTTGTGTTGGAAGGCAGGCGAGAATGAGCACAAACTACATCAGTCTTATCCTGATGTTAATTTTATCCTTGATCTGATGCATTCAACCAGACAGGCTATCGGCGATGAGGAATGGGGAGAAGGCTGGGAAGAAAACTGGAATCATAGAATCAACGGCCCGATTCTGCAATTCGTTTTCGGAAAGAAGTGGCAGGAACCTAGCATTTCTGACCTTCATTGTTGGCACGTCCTCCCTTACCTATTAAGATCTGCACGTTGCTGACCTACTCACGTTGGCATAGTACATCGGCGACGATTTCTACGCCATCTATATCGTCTCCTAGCCCATCCAAGTACATCGATTACTGCGTCACAATCTCTCATGAAGCTGGTTCCTCAGATATGAAAGCTATTGAGGAGCTAGTCTATCAGAAGGGTGTTTCGTCCATCAATCATACCGAAGCAAGCCCGCTCTGGAATCAACCGATTGCCATTTCCATCACAACCACTGGGAGCTCGGCCTAGGAACCAGCCCTCAAACGTGTTGGCATCTGGACATCGGCACATTGGCAGAGTCTACGCAATTTCAGGGGTAGATGGCGCTTCGACCTCATCCAGTTCTTACCGGCAATCATCATCCAGGATGGGCAATGGAGTCTCGTCGCGACGACGCAACAGAACGGTCATACTTCTCTGTTCCGTCGGCGTTATCTTGGAGACACACAGACAGTTCGGGGAATCTACCGGTTGATTGCTTCCTTGCAGTTGTTAAGAGCCTGGGTTGTAGACACGTATTGGCCCGCGTTCAAGAACGACCTCATCGATCAGTGAATTCGATGCTAGGTCCTCCGCATCATCGCCATCGACACCCTAGATGAACAAGCCAATAGGGGTAGCTGGGAGGGTGCTGGGATTGATTGAGATGCACAAGCAAGCAAAACTTGGTGTCGAAAAGAATAACTGGGGTTAGCTATGGTCAGGCTCTGCTGCTCCAAGTCGTGCGTTAGAAAGACACGCCGACTCCGCAACCACTTTTAGTTTGAGACTTCTAAACTCGTCACTAGCACAGCGAATACAACACGGAAACATATTTGACAGGTAATGTTTATTAGTATGAAGTAATAACTGCGAGTCAAGTGACCATGCCGCATCACTCGCTTCCGCTACTTTCGCGGATCCCAGTCGGTGTCGATCTCCTTCAGCAGCCCCTTGATGCCCAAGTTCTTGGACCCGAGGATGTCCTCCAGACTAATGAGCTTGAAGCTCGCCGCGTTGCTCGTCGTCCCATCCGGTAGCTGGTTCGCGTCATCGTGCACAACTACCAGACCGTATGGAAAGTCGTCATTGAGGGCCACGCCGACGGCCGCGAGTCCGTCCGTGTTGCTGACGGCGTCGATCTGGCTGTCCGAAGAGGCCGTCACGGTAAAGGTGGTGACGTAGGCGTGCGGTGAGGCGCGGCGGTAGACGTTGTACGCGCTGACGCCCTGGCACGACACCAGGATGAAGCCCTCGTCGGGGCTCGGGCCGACTACCAGCGTGACGCCCTCGACGTCGCCGTAGAGCTGGCCGTCGCCAATCTCAGCGACGAGCACACCAGAGTCTCCGGCGTCCGGTTCCGCGCCGTATCTCCACAGTGCCCGGGGCTCCTCGCCGATGAAGATCCATCCGTTCTCCTCGTCAGTGACGCAGCCCTCGACCTGGCCGCCGCTGCCTCCAGTAAAGTCTCTGACCAAGGTCGTCTGCAGCTCACCATCGGCCGTGGACGTCAGCTCGTATTGCAAATAGCGGGCCGACTTTTCATTGACAAATAGGTACTGCTTTCCCGTCCTAGGCGAGCGGTAGGTGCACGAGCCGTAGACCTCGAAGTCGTCGACGACGGGGTGGCTGCCGCCCGCGATGTCTACCAGGGTACCGTTTGAGCGCATCTCGAAGAGGCACAGCGTGTCGTCTTCACGGCACGCGGCAAACGCCAGGTCGACAGTGCGGTCGCCGGCTTCGAAGCCGTAGATCATGTCCACGTTGTTGGGCTCGCCGGCGGTGAAAGCCTGGAGGAGGTTGCCGGACAGGTCGAAGACGCCGAGACCGGCCGCGTCGCCTGACTTCATGGTTGCGACGATGCGCGACTCCTCACGCGACACGGGCGAGATCCAAATGGCCGGATCGTCACCATCGCCTGGCCGCGCCTCGGTCTCGTACGTCGCCTCGACCAGGAGGAACGAGCAGTGCAAGCCGCCCCATCCCTTTTCGCACTTGCAGACGTTGGGCCCGACACACTTTCCTCGGCCGGAGCAGTCGTCCGTGCAGGTATACTTGGTGCACTGCTTTCCAGCGAAGCCCGAGAAGCAGTCGCACTTTTGCTGCTTGTTCTTGAGGCAGTATCCGCTCTCGGAGCATGTGCTGCATATGGGGTCGTTCTTGGAGCTGACATTTTCCTTGCGGGGGTTGTATGCCGTGTTCGCCTTGATGCCGGCGGCGCTGAGGATGTCTTCGAGGGACGTGACGCCAAAGCTCTTGCCCTCGTCCGTCTCGATCGCGTAGGTCAAGACACCAGCGGGGTACCTGGAAGTGGCGGCCTGGTAGATGCTGAGGCCCGAAACCTCAATGTCTTCCCGCCCAGTCAAAGTCACGGTAGCCTTGAGCGAGAAATCTTTGTCGTAAATGGCGACCTTGTTCTCCTGGGCGACGAAAAGGTAGTCGGCGCCCTTCTTGGCGGAGACGTACACGGCCACGCCTGTCACGTCGTCCTCGGCTTCGCCAAATTGGGTGATTTCAGGTGCCTCGGTGCTCTCCTTGAGCGAGAACATGTAGACGTCCTTGTCGTCGCCTACGGACAGGTACATGCGCGACTGTGACCGCGACACGGCGCATCCAGAGACCTCAAAGGACGTGTCAAAGGTTTGGACCTATCCCAATTAGCAATACTCATCTGAAGAACGGGCTTGCTTACCTCGACAATCTCAACCGACTTCCCGGTCTCGCGTACAAGCAGCTGCACGGCTTGGCTCTTTCCGAAGAGGTAGAGGTAGTCGTTGCCCGCCTGGCTCTTCCATGAGCAGAGAGCGGACCAGTCTCCAAGTGCTTTGAAGTCGGCACCCTTAATGTGCGTAATCTTAGGCGCTTCAAAGAGGCGAATAACAGAGTCCGGCTGTGCAATAGTCGCAACTAGATCTCTGTCCCCGACGTCATGCAACGTCGCGACGAGCTTCGTCCGGCCCGTCGTTCGCGCGGTGACTTGGGAGAGCGATGGGGAATCGAGGCTAAAGACGTGGAAGCCGCCCGTGTCAGGATCGCCATCATTTCCGATAAGCAGCGGCTTTTTGCTAGAGTAGTAGACGGCCGTAAAGTCGGATTCTACCTCAGACGTGATGGCGGTAACGTTGACGTCCAATTCCACCGCAGCGGCAGAGGCGAACCACACCTGAAGGCCGACCGCTAGAAGGCCGACGATGCTAGAAGCCACCATGATGAAGGCAATACAGGCACTCCGAGACTGCAAAACCCGAGACTGGAAACCCCGAAGCTGGGAAGAGGAGTTGGTTATGGGTACCGCATCTCTTCCCTTCGCGGACCTTTCTGAGTTATAGGTCATCGTGGTCGCATTCTCCACGTGTATCAGCTACACCCGGCCTCGGAAGCTGCTGTGGAATCGCCTGTTCCCCTGGCCCATCGATCAATAAACAAAAAACCGCTCGTGCCGGGGGCATCCCGTGCAATTGGATGGTACACTCGGCGGCAATACTACTCAAAGCGACCGACTCCGAACATGGGTTGATGAGATGAGGCAGGACGAACCTTTGTGAATGCGTCCGTGTCCGAGAGGGGCGCGTCGATCCGATGGCGACGCTCGTGGTGAGGAAGCGGGATTCCATTGGGCGAGACTACAACATGGAGTGACATTCCGCACTGGCGGCCCTTGCATTTGTCCGCTGTTTTGTCGAGGTAATGCCTGTAGCTTCGGTCATCGCATCGGGGATAATCGCTCGACAATGGTCCCGTCCCCCGCGATCATGGCCGTTGTATCCACATTGTAAGCCTAAAAAGAACTCTAGAGTGGGTTTTGTGTGAGTCCGTCATTTTAGCTGCCGCGTTGCCTCACGATGTAATCGCGGACCATCGCCGCATCTCGGTGAGCGTTTTGATCTAGCACGCTGGCGTGCGGATTGTCTTGCGATGCGACTTGCTACTTCACGATTAAATGCGTCATTTTCCGACTCTTGATTTTGACGTCTCTAAAATGGCTGGGAGGCTTATTCTTAGAATGGAATGGCCCAGAATAGAAAAGTAGACTTTGTTAGACCACGAGAAACATGGGCTGTTTCGGAGTGCAGGGTAGCCATGAAACCCGTTTGTTTATGCCACTGTCCAACCGCCGCCACTGGTTTGTTTCGGAATGTTTTGATCTGGTCATGCATACACTAGAGTAGTAGTCATGGTAATCAACTTGCTGTGCGGGTCTCTTGAATCTCCCTCAGCCAGCTGGACGTCCGTTCCATCCATTTTTATTTCCGGGTACAAAGGGTTTCACGATTTCTCCATGGCGTGTTCTCACCTTGCCTTTGCCTTCCTTGGAGGACTTTGCCCTATATTCATTTAGGATTACGCTTTGATTCAACAGACTTTGTCTCCTCTCGCCTTAAACGTTCCGCAGGTATGATGCGCATGGGCCTGGTCGGGTGAGCTGGGGCCGGCTGAGGACCTGGAGGTTGCATTGTACGGACTGAAACTAAAATTACCGTCATTCGGACTTTATTGGAACACAAAAAAGTGACATCTTGCATCAAGAGACGGGTAAACGATGAATAGTAGATATGAAAATTGTCTGAACATGGGTCTGACGCTGCAAGCATGACCCCCACGTTCAGGTCGAGCCTTGGCCGATCTTCCCCACACGACCCTTAGCTGGGAGTGGAGATGAGGCTCTGCCATGTCTCATCAACACTACCGTCATGACCTTGCATGCATCACAGCCCCTAAGGAATGTCGTGAATATCAAGAAGAGGTTTTGAATCCGGGCACTATGCTCTTGAGACTTAGGGAATGTGTGCTCAGCGCAAGGATGCAGGGAAGCCGATGCTAAAGGCCGTGAACAACCGAAGTTGATTCGGCTGCATGATTGTTCATGTCGCCTTACACTGCCAAGTCCGAAACAACAGGAGGTCGAAAACACCAAAAAGGGACTCGCCCGTACCCACGAGTTGAACAAGGGACCTCAAACCACGATTACCAACTCATATGCGAAAAGAGAGGGACGTCTCAAGTGGAATGTGTGCTACCACTACACCACACGGGCTTTCAACTGTTGTTAACAAATGACTGCTTGTTTTGACTGATAGAACTATTACAGTGCGCTATTGGAGCCAATCGAGGCAACTGGATCGAGCTTCAGGTTGCCGATTTTGAGCCAATGGATGTGAGCAGCCATGGTCTCCCCCTCGAGACTCACCCCATTCACGACTGATCTCTCACGAAACAGGCTGGATTGTCCATGGTGTGATATTTAATACGGCATCCTTAATCTAAATGGCCATTGGTGAGAACCTTATGGCCTAATGTTCAGATCTTGTGGTCAAGTTCCAGCACGAGTGATTCCTCCTTGCAGGGACCATGTCACGAACCACCAGATGGCGGCTTAGCCACCTTCGAGGTTTCGACACCTTAGGCAGCCTTGACACATGGACGAATCATGGCGCTCGAGCAGATAAGAGTAAGGCTCCTTCCACGATGGTTGCGTCAGAAAACCTGGGCTGCCTCAGGCAGGGCAAACTCCAACCTCCCTTTATCGCGGAGGGTTCAAATTCTTTCCCCTTCAACTCAGCCCCAACGGCCGACCACGCAGACAGCAGCCAACCTTTTTCTCTCGGAGTGGATGCCATCTTGACCTCACGCACTGTTTTGCGTCCTCATTTGCCCCTTGGAATTTGTGACATCGACTTCTCACTGCAGTCATTTTGACTTGACTCCCTTTTTCTGTTCAATTCTCCGCCATCCGCTCTGCGTGCATGGTCCATTTCATCACCACCCTACTCACTTGATTGAACACAACTACCGCCGAGATGGCGTTTGTAGACGATATGAGAACCGTGGCCGATTTCGTGCGAGCAGTCAATGCCGCCAGCGGCAATGGTGGCCGGTCTGGTGGTCATCATGGCAGACGTGGCTCCCAGAGAAGCAAGAGCCGGAGGTGCTACAATGTGTGTATCCCCCACCTCACTTGGTGCACTGCCAAGCTAATATGATTTGCCTACACAGTGCCGTGAGACTGGTCATATCGCCAGAGACTGTCGCGAGAGCCGGAAGTGTCGTGATGTTTGTATCCCCAACCTTACTCAATGTACCGTCAAACTAACATTATGTGCCTACCTAGTGCGGCGGGTATGGTCATGTGACTAGCGAGTGTTCTGTCAGACGGCTTCGTAGACGCTCAGCGTCTCCACGGACCCGAAGGAGATCTGCGTCCCCTAGACGCAACCCATTTGATTCCTCTGAGCGCCGCCGGTCACCGTATCGGCGGTCGCCGTCCCCTCGCGCACCCACCCAGGAGCAACAGCAACAACAACATCAGAAAGGAAAGCAGCCAGAGCAGGATCCACAGGAGAAGCAGAATAAGCAAGATCTGGATGAGCGACTTGACGTCGAAGAAGACGAGATTATGTGGGCTGACATACTTTGACGTCATCCATCTTGTGTCACAACAATGGGCGCGACCCTAGTGGAGCTCAGAACTATGGATCAAAGGACGATGATTGAGTTACGGTCACAAGATTGCTTGATTCTTTCGTTGGAATGTACAGTGTTCAAGGTCGCCGTATTTGGCTCTCCTATCTCAAGACTAGAGGTCTCCATTTGTTCTTATGTAATTGAACGTCTGGAAGTCGTCTTCATTTGCCGACATCACGTTAAAATAGGATGTGCACCTTGACAAGTCACGACAATTCACCAGTATACCTAGGACAACAAAAGCTGTGACGCTGTCGACCTCGCCGGTAGCGAGACAACGGCCATTAGGAACCGCTCTCGAGACTATGTTCATTCATCAGTTTCTTTAGGAGAATGCTTTGTCGAGATGCATGTCCGGTTGGTAGGAGTAACAAGCCACAGTCATCAGGTATCTACGACACGACAGTCCAACGTACGGAAGGCTGGCCGACATCACCGGCATGAGAGGGGTGTCAGGGGGCGGTGAGGCATGATGTGAGTCTCCTCCTTTTGCGGGAGGCGGGAGGTGAAGGAGGGAGCGAAATGAAGGGAGAGGAGGAGGAGGAAGGAGACGAGTTTTGACAAGTGTCAGAAGCAAGCCCTTATCGACAACGGAAAGGAAGAGTACAGCAAAGCGTGTTGCAGTCGAAAGCATCGTGCCGACATTAGAGACAGCAAGGCGGGGAAAAGCACGAAATCTGAACAAGCAACCAACTAATGAAGGATCTTCATCAATTGACAACAATCGCCTGTCAATGAGCCCAGTAGATCGCTTTCGTAACCGAGACATTGCGAATCATGGCCACTTTAACCACCCGACTGCAGGAGTGGGACATGGGCAACCCTATCACCACCACCGTCATGGACGATTGTTCCGAGGCTTCATACCCTCGGCGCCTGTACCCTGACTGTCGCAAGCCTCGAATCTTGTCAACCCAGTTTTATTTGACCAAGAACAGTGTAAGAATCGATTAATTAATCAACCCTGCTGGAAATGGGAGCGACTGAATCGCGTCTTGGTCGGGAAGACACATTGTGGCTTGAAACTGTACTGCCCATTACGCTCCAGGCCGCTGTGATCTTGCTAATCTACTCAACAAACCTGCTTAGAGCCCACGCCCTGGGACGGACCATACTACTTGCTCAAAGCCTAGCACCATATAATAAGACGGATTTGGTGTATCCAAATTAGACAACGATCAGCCCGCCCCGGAATCAGCAAAGGAGTCTTGTGGGCCAACATCGTATCGCTGGAGCGCTCCGATGACACGTTCCCAAGCCACTGCCTGGCTTCACGCGTGAAAAGAAGACTGATTTGCCGCAGATCAAGCATTTCACTCATTTTTCACCCGAACATCTTCTTGCACTAATGTGCTACTTCGTACCTGGCTGTGGATGTGACTACGTCGTTAGGATACACGACGCAGACTGCTTGGCTTATAGGTGGGTGAAATGTCAAACCCACAGAATAATTCAGTTCATGTATCTAGGAAATGGGTATAGTAGCTTTGCTATGGACAGCATTTATCCAAATATTAACATCCTCTTTCTTCTTTAGTAGCCGCGCGACGCCAGGTGGAGCTCCGACGACGACTTTGACAAGTTCCCTCCGTCAAACGTCTTCGCTTGCCCGATCGTCGAGTTCGCCGACGACTTCCTGCCTATGCTCATGCCGTCATCATCCTGTCTCATCTCTCGGTGGACGACAATCTCGGTCGTCATCATTACCCCGTCGTCGCGGTGAATCGACGTTCCACGTGGTTGATCTGAAGCTGAGCCTTCTTCGCCACCCATGGCGTAGGCTTGGTACGAGACGTCGCCGACGCCTTTACCGCCTGCGTCGCTGGCGTATGTATCGAGTGCGATTCCGGTTCTGATGTTTGTAGGTTGCGTTCGGCTACGGGGCCCAGAGCTGTTGTCCTTGTTTCCGGTCGTCATCTCAACTAGACGGTTTAGAATGGTGAACTCGAGCTTCAGCTTCGTGCTGTAGACAAAGGCCTTGTAAGAGGTCTGGTACTGGTACTGGTCGGCGTACTCGAGCCCGAGGATGGTGATGTCGAGCAGGATGATGACGAAGTTGACAACGATGAGGTGGTTCATGAGGCGGCGGCTCGCTTTGCCGTTGCCCATTGTCTTCTCGAGCTTCATGAGCTTGACGGTTTCGATGATGTAGAAGCTCGAGATGATGATCTCCTGGATGAAGAAGATGGTGACCTGGATCTTTTCCATGATGGAGTATGGCTTGACCCAGGGTTTGGGGTTGTCGGAGAAGGAGCCGTAAATCATGGGGATGATGGCGCCGTGGCAGGCGACGGCATCGATGATGATCATCCATAAGATAATCTTCAGCCGGAACCGATTGCGTAAAACGAGATGAAGTCGAGACCACAGCACCAATGACTGGCCCGTCACCATGGCTATCCAGCCCCCAGCAATCAAGGTCGCGGCGAGGTATCCAAGCGACGCCGGCGCAAAGTACTTTACGAGGAAGCCAGCGCAGTAAAACGGAATCCCCCACGACGCACCCAAGAAAGACCAAAAGTAGAGACCAGAGTGGCGTTTGAAGGTGCCCCAGATGATAAAGGTGAGCTCGATGACATTGTACATGGCGAGCGTCAGGAAGACGATGATGATGTAGATGGCGATCTGGGAGTACCCCTCCGTCCCGGAACCGAAGTCGCTCGCCATGATGAGAAGGATGGAAGGGCGGTTGTGTTTCTAGAGGTTGAATGAGTTGAAGGAATGGCGGCCTCAGGTCGAGAGCCTGCAAATTGAGGGAAGTAGTTGGAGCGCAAAGACAAAGCAAACGGTCGTAGAACATGGAAGATGGATACTCGAGGTTCTATACTAGTCGTGGCGGACATGCTGCGTCACCCGCCTCCTCGTTATACCAGTCGGCTTTGATCACCACTCACCTCGCTTGGAGCCATATTTCTTCACTGGCCAGTTCCTGGCCACAAGTTTAGAGTACTGGCAATGCAGTTCCAGCATCTCCCAAAGCGCAGGTACACGCTACGTAAGCACATGCCCGAAAAAAGGACCAGCTTCGTCTACTCTCAAGCCACCCGTTAGCGGAAGCTAAGGGACCCGGGTTGCACTGGGGATCTGGGGATGTCTCATCATCAAGCCCATGGGTTATGCGGACCTCTTTTGGAAACATCAAAAGCCGGCGCACCTTGGCAAGCCTCGCAGGCTGCTTTGTACGGCCGACAACACACCCATAAAACCTGGGGAGCACGAGTCAAGCCTGACTCGCAAACCCTGGGACTGGGACAGGGGCAGATCGGGGACGACCAACCACGGCCCACGAGATTTGCATCGCTGTCGATCGCTTTCTGCGGGGGGACCGGGGGGGATGAGAAGAGCCCGAGAAGCCAAAGTGTGCCAAGGAGCCCAAACAAACGCTACGGGGACATGATGCGGAGCAAAATGATGAAAAGGCGCGCGTGTTTGAGGCTTTATCTTCAGCGGGGGCCACCGGGCGCTGCATCCGCGATAATACAGGACGGCTCGGAAGCGCGTTCCGTCATTGGGATAATTTAGTGTCCAACTAGCTGTTAGCGCTATGCAGCCTGACATTTGAACGAGTGAGGAGAACAAAAAATACGTACGTAGTGTGGTGTTTTGATGTGTCAACGGTTGTGACCTGCTTTGACGGGTTTGGCTTGTCCTTGAGTCAAGTGTTGTACTACGAAGGGGGTTGCATGCAGATGATGGGGAAGTTGATCGCTTTTTTTCTTTTTTTGCTTCTTCCTTCGATTGAGTTCCCTAAAGATGTGATGTGTTTGTTTCCCGGGCTTCTGGAAGGTCCCTGTCATTGTCATGCAGGACAGTGTCTCCATCATCATCTACGCCAAGTAATTATCATCAACACCAATAAAAATCCTAGACGCCAAACAACACCATTGTTCAGCTTTGCCTCGGCGAGGCGTAAATCCATTCTCGCGTAGGCAGCCCCCGTCAAGGCCAGTCAGTTGGAAAACATTCCCATGTCCAACCGATCGGCGGGAGCTGGACGCTAGTATGACTTTTAGCTGGCCGCCATCCTAACGCCACGCTCCAAGCCCATTAGAGAGAAATCCGACCAAAAATGCGAGTTGCCAGAATGGGATTCACAGTCATCAAAAGACGGTTGACTCCCCCCGCAGTCAATGCTGAGTTAGTAGCGGCACTTTGGCGTCGACCGGCTTGGCGATGTCGTGTTGACTGGCAGCAGAAGCGAGTGTGGCTGCGTAGCTGACCACTTGCACGTAGCTATGTACGCCATGTGAATGGCAATTCGGGGATAGCAAGGGATTGTGTATGTAGAAAATCAATGCAGACAAAAGGGCCCTTCACCGATGTTTCGGAGTCGTGACTGAGTCGCGTGGCTCATGCAATTAGCGTATAATTCTGAACATTACGTAGTATCAAATCGTCACATTCTGCATCCTTCACACAAGCCGTGACCATGTGTGATATGCACCTCACACATGCCGATCCTACCAAAACGATACGCTCATGGCCAACCATGTCAAAAGACCGTCCGCCGCCACATTTCCCTGCCAATATCCCTCATACGAGACCTGTGACCCCTGGGCTAGAAACACAGCTGGCCCTTGTAGCTGTGATCGGATATTCTGACCCGATTTCGATGACGAAGCCATGGTGCATTGCATGAATCGGGTTTCTTTGCAGCGACTTAGTGGGTATGGCGACCTAGAGAGAGCGATACTCAAGCGGCGATAGCTGTAGATCCGGGACGGCGATCGCCCTGGTCCCATTCCAACCCGCTGCTAGTCGGCGGTCAATGCGCACCGTATCTCAACGGTTGCGACGTTCTAACTTCTTGCTGAGGTGAGGCTGACTTCCAAGGGGGTAATCACCATTGCCAATTCTGCCTGTCTAGCTAAGGAGTGAAGAAAAACCACCACACATCACGGAGTATCAACTTCTCCTCTGGTATCAATATGTACAAGGACATGACGACCTTGAACAGGTGGCTCTGTCGAGTATGCTATCGGAGGCTATAGCAACAAGCTAAATGAGATCAACCCAAGAGTCAACACTTTATGGCTGGTATACTTACGCATTGAAACGATCTTGGCGGACGAGGAAGAAACCACACCCAAATAAGTAGCTATCCCTCCGGGGCCTCGGAGACCAATCGCGACCGACGCTGTCTCGCCGCCTCCAGCAGAGGCCGGCAACGGCTGCTTCCAGCCCCACCGCGGATAAAGATGACAGGTCGGTCTCTTCAGGATAGCTAGAAAAGTGTCTAATTAGACACTCTATTAAATCGGGTCGCCGCTGCGGATTGTGGCAAGGCTCAAAAAGATGAAGGTTGCGGCGGCAGATCCGGCTTGGGTAGAAGACCAAGGACGCTGCCGGTCGGGCTCGCAAGAAGAGGGCGATCTCGGCCGAATTGGAAGAGAATAGACAAAGGGCAGGAAATCTGCGATAAAATTGATAGATATATAGTCTAGAAAATAAAGGTTCGGCTGCATCTAGCATCTGAGAAGTCTCGTTCCTCTACGGCTGTTGAAGCTGATCGTGCTGATGATCTCATGATGAAAAAAAAAATCCCCTAAAATTCCCTGAGATTTCGAGAGTTGAATCTCTAGTCCCCCCAACCCTATCAGACCCCTGTCCAACCCTCTTCGCATCAGCATGTCGCAATAACGGTTCGTTGCGCACATGGCAAGGCAGTTCAAACGGACAATTTTACTTAGATCTAACTACAAACCCCAGTACCATCAGAAAAGTGTGGTTTGCCTAGGGAAATCCAAGGAAATGCATAAATGACTACTGCAGAATTTTAATTCCTGATTCTAAAACACCGTCCTCTACAAACGATACCACGACTTCGCTTGACAAGCTAGAAAGGAATAGAACCAATCTCAGCAAATTAAGAAGAAACATCAGAAGCAGATCGGTTGTGACTCATGCAATCTGCTGAATAGATCCAGCAGGAAATGTTTCTTCGGGAAGTTTTGAAGAGCTTCTGGTACTTCCAATCCATAAACTGAGTAGGCTCAATCGCATGGGATGCGTCGCCAAATGTTCAGTTCAATATCCTCGACATAGAAGGTGTAGCTCTTCCTATCGAGGGGACTGGATTGACAGGCAGCACTCCCACAGGAAGGCATTGCCTTTGTCAGCCCAGTCTGGTCACCTTCATTTTTCCGAAGTAACAACGAATGGTGTTACAGTCAAGGCATAAGCTCTCTTCATCCCAAAAGTAAACCGTTGATGTTGGATGCATCGATTCAATGCCACGGAATATATTGTACGTGGCAGGTATGTTACCTTTAGCCACTGGAAACTGGTCGACGGTTGCGGGTATCAATGTGGCTCATGTGATGCGCCGAGATGTGCAAACAACCGATGCCGGCGCCATCCTGCATTAATTAGTAGCAACAAAACATACTTCGATGAAGATTCAAATGCCTCCTTCTGTCAAACATGCCATCGGAGACTGCAGCAACAAGTTAAGCGAGGAAAACGAAAGGTTCAACACTTCCGATGTTATAATGTACTCCCCGCTCCATCGGATCGAAAATGCGCCAATTTTAATTGCAATCAGACTCAATCAAATTGGACTCAGTAGCGTTTCTCAAAAGGACAGCGAAATGAGGAAGCATTTGTCCGGTCTGTTAATTGTCATCGTCACCTTCAACGTTGCAGCGCTGAGAGAATTCCTGGAAAAGGTCACCTAACAGCCAACGGCCAAGAAAGGATGAAAGGCGGAATTCCAAAGACATGCACATGCTTTAACCCATATTGTGGTCGAACGGCAGCAATTTTTTATGGAGGTTGGCGTATTGTAGATGGCTTTGATGGCTGCTACCAATGCCATACATATCATTATATGATTGAGAATGGCAAGGAGCGACAACCTGCGGAAATGCATGTCGCACCGCCTGTCTGCAGTAACCCCTCTTGCGATCGGACAAGAGGAAATTTCAAAGGAGTTTTTGGATACCAACTTGGCCATCATAACGATCTAGCTTTATTATCGAAGCGGGAGATGAGATTCTCAGCTAAAAGAAAACAAGGCACTTATTCGCTCCTCTGGAGAATAAATAAAACTAAAGCATAAAATAAAGTAGGGTAAATGTTTTACTAAAGAAGCCTAAGTTACATGTAATTTATGTCCTCATTCTACTTGAGGAAACAGTTAATGTAGGATGGCGTCCGCATTGGCTGTTTGCACATCTTGGCGCATCACATTTTCGGTCTTAAGGGTCAGCAAGTACACTGTAACTGATAACAGTACCGAGATGAAAAAGGACCGCTGATGGCAATAAGTGTCGTAGTAGTAGTAAGCTCTTCTCATAGCTTAACATGAACTTTTTATGCCATGCACGCACACTGTACTCGCAAAAGAATGGGGATTGCGTCACAAGCAAAGGCATCCGTCGACGTCCACGAGCAGATGCCGTCTACGCCAATGATGGCAGGCATCCCTATCCATAGCCTCGAGGGAGAGTGTCCCCTATGAGGGACTCGCGGAAGTTGTGGGTTTCTCGAGGTCGACGAGGACTCGATGTTGAGATAGGAGGTGCTTTGGATAGGGTCCTGATGTGTAGTCCTGGATGGTGTGCATGAACCGAAATTGGGACCCGTAGTCTGATGTATTGGGTACTACTAGGTAAAGGGCTACAAAATGGCTTTCTCTAAGTAGAGTACCGCAAGGACCTCATCGCAACGCCATCATGTATATCAAATAAAAACAAGGACCTCCATTCACCCATATTTTCTGTCTCAGCTACTACTTACGCCTCTTGCTCATCAAGAAGCTGTAGTCGTGGTTGCAACTCCTCACGGTTTGAGCAGCCACCCTCTTCATCAGGATACGCGTAAAAGACTTCTCTCCTCATGAGCCTCCTGGGAGCCCGTCTCCCAGTGAATAGCTCAAATTGAGCAAAGCCTTGCTCAGGTAGCAAGTCTAGTCCGTCCATTGCTACCCAGCCCCGCGCTGACTCTCCCCTGACTTGCGCGAGCAGAGGTGTGTTCAATGTCTTGTAGGCTAGCTCAATCACAACGCCTCCAGTACGGCTGCCTAGCCACGGTTCTGGAACAGTAAAGTCTGGAGCAGGGACATCGCCGATGCGGTGTGTCGGAATACATGAAACAATCACCGTGGGCATTCGGAAGTCGTCAGGCCAGGCTTCGTCCAGCGATTTGAGAACGTGAAATCGTGCCGGCTCAGCTCCAGAGCTAAACAACTTAAAGTCCTTCTTTTGAAGGAGTTGAGTAAAGTGGGAGACCATGTTTTCCGCGTTCTGAATGGTGCGGTTGTAGATGACCACATTCTTCATGCCAATCTGGAGCATCGCATAGACTGTAGCGCGTGCCATGCCGCCCGCACCGATGACCAGCCCACATGAACTTGGCACGACGGCGTTGGCAGGAGAGAGGCCGCGACGGATGCATGCTCTGATGCCCACCCAGTCTGTGTTCTCTCCATAAAGAGCCTTGATTGGACCTGCTCTATTGCTGCCGTGGAAGAATCCAGCCCCCAACGGGACTGAGCCATCAGGGTTTAGGTGACGAATAGGAATTAGGGTATTCACAGCGCCGATGGCTCGAGCGTGGCTGCTCAAGGTGTGTGTCAATGTGATCACTTCCACCTTGAACGGGAGGCCAACTGAGGCTCCTCCAAAATTGGGATCCTCGAGGAGATGCTTGATGCCGCGAAGTGTGGCCGAGGAGAAAGGTTGATAGCGATGTGGGATGCCGCATGCCTTTAGGGCTGAAGTATGCATCGCTGGGGAGAGACTGTAATCCACGTTGGTGCCAAACACGTATAGTTTCATTTCGTCATAGATGAATGATGAAAACAATGCCTCGGTTGCACCACGCGCGGTAAGACAAGGCATTATCGGCGGCTTTGGGTTGACCCTCGCAAGTGATTCAGGTCGGACTACCGTTAGAATGCTGTTAAAGGTCGCAGAATTGCGGCCCAACGGCCCAGAGTTGTAGGCAATCAAGGGTATTTTTGGCCCTTCCATCGCGGCAACAGCACATCTCAGCTGTGCAATGCTGAAGTTGTCCTCGATACACGCTGCCGGACGGATTAGCCGAGCGAGATGGCAACCGAGACGATTGGCTTTGTTGTAGAATGAAATCCAGGCTGAGGATTCCCAGGGGGGAGGATCAGTCACGAGGAAACAGTTCCCAATAATCTTGGTTCGCTTTCGGGCCACTAAGATCTGGGATATGTGAGGGTCGTCTAACCTCAGGTCGACAGTCATCATTTCTGGAGCGAGTCGAACGGCGTGGTGGATGAGGTCGAGATAAGCACGAACACCTTCTTCGCCGGCTGTTTGAGGAAGAAAAATGTGGAGAATTATGGGTAGGATTGTGCTCCTCCTAACCCTTCCAATGCCCCTTGTGATGTCGCCGGCCAATTTGGCGCTCAGTTCGCTTGTTGGGTCCTTCGCATCTGCATGGTTTTCGAGGTGCTCGGCCAGGTCATGTACCACAATCTGGATGACATCTGCCCCCATGACATGCTCTTCGATGTCAACGCTCTCGTTGAGCACGTCAGTCAAAGGGACGGACATGGCATAGGTGAATTGACGCTCCTCGGTAGGAATCCTAGCCAAAGGAAAGGCCGACTCGATGAATGGGATAGTCCCAGAAGGATAGATCAAGGACAGGAATTTGAGTAAATGTCTTTCAACATACTTCAATGACAGATATGGAGTCGGGGTCCTTTGTAATACTGATAGCCTGGCGGAGGGGTTTTGTGGCAATGAGGCCAGCTTTTCGGACCCATTGAAGAACTCAAAGTTGGTACAGGTCCTGAAGATAGCACTGCTGACGTTGAGCAAGTTCCGTATCTTGCTGGTGTCGTTGATCCTGAGGTGTTGCTGGATTGCGCTGGCATCGCGCACAACGTGTATAACGGGGTTGGTGGCAGCAAATTCTCTGAGAAGGCTCTGGACACGGCTCTCCATCCAGGAGCAGACAAGAATGCAACCAGTGCGATGGCGATCGATGGCAGACTGGAGAACCCTAGCTTGCTGCTTGTAGCACTCAGATGAACCATGCTTGGCCTTGTAGCCGGCGCTGGAAAAGCCCAATGTGCGTTGGAAGACGGTCTCCAGATCTATGACCTTTCGATTCATGGCTTGGGATGCCATGATGGCGAGGGTGGACTTGCCGGCACCTCGAACGCCAGCGAAGAGCATGGATGCATCGGGGCTGAATTCGGGAACCTCCCCTGTCAAGGGAGGGAGGGTGGGAGACGACGGCCGAGTGAGGGCATCGTGCTGTTCGGGTCGCGAGATACCAGAGGGTGCTCGCGGGGGGGTTAAGGTGATGACGGGTTGCTGCTGAGATTGGCTGTTGCTGCTGATACTGCTGCTCCGGCTGCTAATCTGGCTATGAGACTGCGAATGCGAGCGCGAGTGGGAGTGAGAGTGTGAGACCGGTGGGGGAGGCGTTCGCGAGAGGATATCCTCGTGGCCGAGCATGGCCCCGAGAGGCCTCTTGACGCCGGCCATGGATTAGGCTGTGTTTGCGATGCTTCATCAAGCGGCGCGTCTCGGATCCGCCATGGCGACTCGTGCGAGGCAGATAGGGATGGTATAGCGCTTGCTCTGTGGCAGTTTCTAGGCTCTGGCTGTTTCTGGGTTCTGGGCGTTTCTGGGGTGGTGTGATAGTGAAGAAGGGAGGGACGAGACAGGCCAGCAAGCGGAAGAGCGGCAACTCGGTGCACAGTGCGTTGCGCGTATGGCGTGTCGTGTGTTGGCAGTTCTTTGCTGCTGAACCGGGGGTTGAAGACAAGAGGGTGACGAGGCGGTTTGCAAAAGACGGGATGAACGCAAAAGCATCACGTCGCCTATGGTTTGGGTTGCGCTTGTCGCTCTTTCCCCTTCCCTCCCTTGCTTCCTTCCCCACCTTGAAAGCGCAAATTCGAGCTGGGGTGGAGAAAGTCTGGGGACCCCGCCCCAGATCCCGAGCGCCGATTGGGCGGAAAAGGGTTCATCCGCTCCACACGCAGGCAATAAGCACTCCACCATTGGCTGCACGCGGTTGTGGCATGCCGGGCTGTTCAGAGGCTCTCCGGGCCTTCGATATCCCCAGGACCCCAGATTCCAGATTCTAACCCCCCCCCCCCGCACTGCCAAAAGCCCTTGCAAGAACTTTTTCCCATCGCTGTGCCCGCCGCCTTGACGTCTTTGCCTGTGCTGCGTTTCCTCGTCGCTGTGAGATGGCGCCAGCGTCGTACGAGCGTCTGAGTCTGACCCACGGCCTCTCTCTTCCGTCATGCCTCTGCGTGCCTTGTGGCACAGCTAAGGTTACGTAGGTAAGGTAGCCAGCCAGCTCTTGACGACGACTCCACGGTCGGCCATACCCAAAGGCCAAAGGATGCCGCCCAGGAAACGCGACGGCGATGCAGAGGACACCATCACCGCCCCGACGGCCTCGACACCAGCCAAGCGGCAGAGAGTCTCCCTCGCCTGCGACTCGTGTCGCACCGCCAGGGAGAAGTGCGATGGCAACCGTCCTCACTGCGGAACATGCACTGCGCAGAACCGGCCCTGCTCTTACACCCCTGCATCGCGCAAAAGAGGTGTACAGACGGGCTACCTGCGAACCATAGAGCTCTCTCTCGCCTGGCTGTTCGAACAGGTTCCCGGCTGCGAAGGTGCTCTGCATCAGCTGCTCACTCAGAATGAAGGCGCCGAAGGAGCTCGCATTCTGGCGACCAAGGACAAGGCTGGCCACCGACTCTACCGCAGATGGAGCAAGAGCCGTATCCACAAAGACATTGGGCGACTCCTCTCTGATGAGAAAACACCGAGGACAGACACCTCGGCCGACGATTCCGAGACGGAAGAGGGTATCAGCCCGGCCAACCCGTTTCTTTTCGACACCAAACAATCCCCCGACTTCTCTGTTCACGGGGCAGGTCCCTCTCAGGGAAACCTATCCGCCGCTTCATATGCCATGCGTCCACCAACTTCACCCTCCGAGTCTCCCCGGCTGATACTACCCTCCAACTGGGAGCGCCTCGTCGACATTTATTTCACATACACTCACTGCTGGTTCCCCGTTATCGACCGGGACGCCGTGACGAGCACTGCTATGAGATACCCTCCTGACGGCATCATACTCGACCCAAGCTATTCCTCCGCCCTCCATGCCCAACTCTGGGCTGTGCTCGCCGTTTCTTCATTCCAAGACGCCGCCTCTTCCAAACTTCCCCACGACGGAACACTCTCCCCAAACAACATCTATTCCACCGCCCGCTCTCTCATTCCTCCCGATGATGGCAATTTCGAAACTCCTCATATTTGCGCTCTCCTCCTCCAATCTCTGGTTCTACTGGGCCAAATGAAGAGTAGAGCTGCTTGGTTATTGATCGGAAAGGCGTCCCGCCTAGCTCTGAGCAATAGATCTGCGAATACGCACATGTTCCCAGTAAGACAGGGAAGCGAGATTTCTCTCAATGATCCGGAAACGCGGGTGATAGCTGCAACGTTCATGCTGGATACGCTGGCGTCATTATGCCTTGGACATCCAGAAGTGACGACCGGTATGCGCTCTAGCCTGCTCTCCGATTCTCTGGTTGGTCTCGTAGCCCCTGATGAAGCGTGGGCTCCTATTCCCGGGCTTGGTCCGATCTCGGAAGGCAGAGCTGCATCGTCTCAGACTCCTGCACAGCCCTTGGCCACTTTCCGACAGCTGTATGCCTTTTCCAAACTCTGGGCTGCGAGTATGGACGCGCGACAGCATGATAGTCCCACTTACCGACGGATCACGCCAGAAGATTTGGTGAAGAGCCTGGATGCTCGATTTTCCTTTTGTAATTCCCTCATCTTCGGGGGTTCGACGCCAACAGTTCCTTCAGCTTTCCTGCTCCAGGGAATGTTCTTGACTGTCACGTTGGACCTGGTGCCGGGACACAGGCCATCCCTGTTTTCGAATTTGTTGGAGGTGGTCGAATCATGCTTGGAGAATTTTGGGGCTTCTGGGACGCCTCCCCTCATGATTACGCTCATGGAGATTGTGCAGCGCCATGGCCACAGCGAACGAATGCATGATCACGACAAGAATAGATGGAAAACGGCAATGGACAGCCTCCAATGTGTCTGGAAGACTGGTACATCAATGACGGACGGCGCGGAGATACACCCACACACGGCTCCCAGGGTGGAGCCACTCGCTCGCAGAATACCAATAGTCGAGCCTCCGTTCATGGAAGAGCTATCAACCGCCGCGACTTACCACACGGCACACAGACCAGCAAGCATTCCAGGGGAAGCGGACGCACGAGAGCTTACCCGGCTGCCAAAGGAGCAACCCTTATTAACGTACGGGCGGCATCGTTACGTTGCCAACTCAGACACGAGTCCGACGTCCCAGTCGTTGTATGCAACGACTCCAACTTTGACGTTCCAGTCTCCCCCTCCTTTAGGAGGGCATACAATACCCATATTTCAGCACCCCATGCCGCCAGGTCAGCTCGTGGATTACGACGCAATTCTGGAAGAACTTGGATCCATCGACACGGATAGTATAGACGTGGATCCTCAATTTATGACTAATTTAGGGTTCGCGCCTGGTTGCGACTTGGGCGAGATGTTCCAAGGCGATTTTGGTACCTAGTTAATGGTGTCACCAGCGCAAAGCCCCGCCAATTTAATGAGGCCATAAATTAGAGAATGCTATAAGAATTAGCAACCTCAGAGGAAACACCAGAACACTACTCAATATGTGCTGGTTGCGCTATCCACTCGTACGTGACCCCATATACAAATGTAGATCAATCCCTCCGGGGGAAGGAAAACACCACACACATCAATGACTGATATTGGAATAAGTAAATTAGAATATAAATATACATAAAAAAGACCATAAAGTGAACTAAATATCGCTATAAATTATCATTTTCTCAGAGAATATAGGACGGTGATGCTTCATGGCATGTTGCATTTTTCTGCCACCCCTTGCACCCTAAGAATAATGCTTTCTCCCCAGAGTCGAGTCTTGTCATATGTCATTCGGGAAAAAGAAAGAACGTGTGCCCACCTACGAAGTATAGGGTGGCAGAACCGGCATGACCAGCCCATGCTCGCTGGGGGGATTATTGGGGTTCCATGGGGGGTAACTGGGACATGCGTGGAGTAGGTACATGGAGATAGCTGGAACCCATGGAGAGAACCTAGAACCCATGGAGAGAGCACATGGGGACGGTCCAGCTTCCTCCACAAATCTCAACATCTCAACATCCATGCAAAAGCCCTCTCTCCGCGTGCCATGTGTCCGAGAGAAGCGGAGAACTCCAATAAGCGGGCTGAGGTTTCATCCACCGCCTGGAGAATGGTAAATAAAAATTTCAGACAAGGTTGGTCCCGCGGCGAGAAGCCAGATTCAATGCGGAGTCTCCAGAAAAGGGCTCCAGAAAACAGACTACAGTCGTCAGGATGACAGAGGGGCCAGGACACGAGTCAAGGATCCGCGGCGGGGACGGGAAAGTCTTTATCCAAACCCCATGTCGGCGAGTCGTCGCACTGGCGACGCAACGGCCGCAAAGCGGACCAGCCAGGCGACTTGCAACAGCTACAGCGCCTTCTTGGTCGGCACCAGCAATGGCCTGATGACCATATCGATCAATCTCCTTCGACGGAAACGAGTTCATCCCCCACACCACCCCGCAAACCCCGGATTAATCTCCAGTTCCAGAGAGATGGGCGTCACCTGGAGATGTGACTCGTCTCCAAAGGCTGTTCTGGTGGTGAAGGTGGGATACCTGGGTATGCACCCATGAAATACACGTCTGCACCGTTACTAGCTGCAAGAGGAAAGGCACCAACCACCAACTCAGCTGTATGCCTCCTCTTCCTTGTATAATCCAGTGATTCCAAGACAGTATCACAGAGAGGAAGATGAAGCTCAACGTTGAGTGTGCATGAGCAGCACGTTTTGGCTTATATCCATGCACATTTGGCAGTAAAGCAGTCCATATCAAATCTATCTCACAAGACAAATTATCATTCAGCAGATTCTGAGTCATTTCACACTTCATGCGGTGGTGGAATCTCCAGGAGGGTGCTCCCACTCAATTTAGGTGGGCCCGCACTCCTCCGGATTCAGCTAGCAAACGTGAGATTTTCCAACGTAGAGTGCGCAAGTCCATGTATTGCAGGGGCCCGTTCGTTCCGCTATTCCAGCTGGCACAGACCTGTTTTGGGGGATGACCGCCAGAGGCAGGGGCACTTAGACCAGGACTAGGGGAGGGAAGAAAAAAAGGATGGGGCGAGCCCATGCGACTCTGGTATAAAGGTTTGCCTCCCACGGCATCCCTGATGAAGTTGTCATTGTCGCAACACAACCATCTCCTCTCACTCCTCAATTTGTTGTCCGCTCCATCAAGGAGTTGCTGCTGGCACAAAGCATCTCTTCTCACTCCCTCCTTCATCCTTAAGACCTCTCGGGTTGAAACACTTCGATATCCCAAGTCGACAGCACACCAGCAGTCATGGGTATCTTTGCCCTCAAGGAAGACCGGCCTACGCCGAAGGAGGTCTACAACTGGCGCGTCTATGTCTGCGCTGCTACCGCTTCAATGGCTGCTTGCACCATTGGCTATGACTCTGCCTTCATCGGTACCACCCTGGCTCTGCCTTCGTTCGTCGAGGAGTTCAGCTTTGCGACTATGGACCCCGACAAACTCGCCCTGACCAAGCAGAACATCGTCTCTGTCTACCAGGCCGGTGCCTTCTTCGGCTCCCTGGGTGCCTACTTCTCCAGTTACTTCCTCGGTCGCCGCAAGTCTCTCGTTCTCTTCTCTCTCATCTTCATGCTTGGCGCCGGCATGATGCTTGGCGCTAACGCCGATCGTGGTCTTGGTCTCATCATCGGCGGCCGAGTTTTAGCCGGTATTGGTGTTGGTGGTTGTTCAAACATGACTCCCATCTACATCTCTGAGTTGTCTCCCCCCGCCGTCCGAGGCCGTCTCGTCGGTCTCTACGAATTAGGCTGGCAAATTGGAGGACTCGTAGGGTTCTGGATTAACTACGGGCTCTCTGAGACGATGGCTCCCAGTCACAAGCAATGGATCATCCCTTTCGCGGTTCAGTTGATCCCCGCTGGACTTCTGCTCATCGGCGCCGTCTTCATTCCCGAGTCTCCTCGATGGTTATTCTCCAAGGGCCGCCATGACGAGGGTCTCAAGGTTCTCTGCTGGATGCGAATGCTTCCTGAGGAACATATCTACATTGTCGAGGAGATGAACTACATCAACGAGGATATTGAGCGATTCAACAACGATGTCGGTGCCGGCTTCTGGAAGCCCTTCCAGGCCCTCAAGGATCGCAAGATCCAGTGGCGCTTCCTCTTGGGTGGTCTTCTCTTTGTTTTCCAGAACGGTAAGCCTATCTATCCAATTCCCCTTATTTCCATTGTACTAGTGTATTTGTTGTCCGCTTCATCGAGGGCGAGTTGCTGCTGGCACAGATTTCAAAACACAGTTTCCTTGACAACACCATTCTCTTACTTTCAAGAGCGAGAAAAAGCTTACAAATCAATTAGGATCGGGTATCAATGCGATCAACTACTACTCTCCCACAGTCTTCAAGAGCCTGGGTATCACTGGCACCAACACTGGTTTCCTCACCACTGGACTTTTCGGTGTCGTCAAGACCGTTCTCACTTTCGTGTGGATCATGGTTCTGATCGATCACATGGGTCGCCGAAATCTCCTCATGATTGGTGCTATTGGTGGCGCATTCTGCATGTTCTTCATCGGCGGTTATATCAAGATCGCCGGCACTGCCGACGTCGACACCACCGCCACTGAAGGCCTGAGCTTGACACCTGGAGGAACAGCAGCAATCTTCTTCTTCTACTTGTGGACTGCTTTCTACACTCCCTCGTGGAACGGAACCCCGTGGGTCCTCAACTCCGAGATGTTCGACGCCAACACACGCTCTCTCGGACAAGCCAATGCCGCCGCAAACAACTGGTTCTGGAATTTTATCGTTGCCAGATTCACTCAAACAATGTTCAATGAGATGGGATACGGCGTTTATATGTTCTTTGCTTCAATGATGATTGTCTCAGTCTTCTTCGTCTGGTTCTGTGTGCCTGAGACAAAGGGCGTACCGCTCGAGACAATGGACCGCTTGTTTGAAATCAAACCAGTTCGGAAAGCACACTCCATCATTATTGAGGAGCTGCGCATTCACGACGTCGAGTTCCGCCAGAACATTGATGGCGTGGACTTGAAGGAGGAGAAGGCCGGAACCGAGCAGTTGGAGACCAAGGATGTTTGAGGTGTTTCTGTATTGGAGGGTCAAGACTGGACTCCATATTAGTAGGATTCATGCTTTTAGTGCATAATAGCCAATCACAAACATGAACTCATTCATTACAACATAATCCCACGCATTATTGCAAATCAATTGACATCCGGGCACACCTCCGGGTGCGGCTCCGGGACCCACTTTAACCCCGTCCCAAAGAGGAAGTTTTCCTCCGTCCACGATTGAGCTGCGTAGACACGGAAAAGAAAGAACCTGAGTCTAGCCTGATAAAAATGCAATCTTGTGCATCCTAGTTGTCGTTTCTTTGTGCCGAATTGAGACATAGTATGCGCAGCGGCTCGAAGCGCAGAGGCAACTGGGGGCGTTGGTGGAGGTCATTAGGTTTTGCTTGTCCACGTGGGTGACAAACGCGCAACCCCCCCCCCCCCCCCACCTGGCCCCAATCTTTGATGCTGGTCACAAAGCCAGTCTTGACTTGGTCGATAATGCATTTTCCACAGAAAAGACCCCCATATCCCTCTTCTCCTTTGCAGCCTCCAGCAACCGCTAGCGACCACAAGCCCCTGACCTCCAGCAGGCTCTAGCGACCACAGGCCCTAGCCTCCAGCGGCCTGCAGTAACCACAAGGCTTGATCAGATCGCTCACTTGGCGTTTGCCTTTTTTTCTTACAACTCCGAATCATACCCAAGCTTGTTTGGGTCTTGATGGGAAGGCCCATGGATACCTAAGTGCCAGTATTAATCTCCATCTTCTTTCATGGCATTTTTCCTAACCTTCATAAGTGGCCTGATGATTTGATGGGCCTGTCCAGAAAACAAGTTGTCTTACCCTAGACGAAGTTGCATGGGGGAAAACAAATAAATATGTGCAAAAGAATGCAAAGAGTGACATGTCATTCTACGCAACACATTTTAATTGTCTATTTTTATTTTTTTGAACATAATTATCATCATGGTCTTGCAACCCAAAGTGGTACTCTCGCCAAAGGCTGGTCAAGCCTTGTCGTGGAGCGGACGAATGAATCTAGGCGCCCAGCGGAACACTTTAAAATCAGTAACAAAATGTAGCTCAAGCTGAAAAATATCAAAACAAACCGCCCAAGTCGTAAATTAGACTGGGTTTCAGCAAAGTATACGGTTGTGGAAGCCCCAAACGCACTCAACATCAAGTTCGACGTCCCAGGACACATCCACCCCGTCTTCCACGTTACCTCGTAGAGCGGGTAGCCGCCGACCCCTTGCCAAGTCAGCAGCTCTCTGACTCCAGGTCAGGCCCGAGTTGGGTCCTGACTGGGGACGACGAAGAAACAGCAGAGTACGAAGTAGGAGCCGTCTTGGCAGCCAAGAATGCGCCGGGGAAGGCGCGGAGAGGGAAAGCCCGGAGACGCCGGGTTCTGCTCAAGTGGAAGCCCTATGACATACCAACCTGGGAACCGTTAGAAAATATGAAGGACACAGCAGCACTAGGCACATATAAGAAAGAGTGGGGAGATATGCAAACAACAGACAGCTCAGGGCGCACGACGGCGCGGGGCGGTATTTCATTTAATAAAAACTAATCAGACAGGTGCGGTCAGGTCGGGCCCGTACTGGGGCCGGGCTCACTTCTTGGGGGAGCCGTTGCGCATACAGTCTGGATTTATTAAATTAGACCATATTAAAACACCCAGGCGCAGGGTGGTCACATGAGACTAGGTGGTCTTTTAGAACTGAATCAGAGAGAGCTTACCAAGCTAGAAACAGCTATACCCCCCTGACCTTAAGAAGCAGAAGCTTAAGTAGAAATTACAAAATACACACACATTACAAAGTCATCATTATAATCACCTATGATATCTAACAAGAATTCCCTAGGAAATCTTGCGGCAGCCCATGGCGAATTCCCTGGGAATTCCCACGGCAGCTCATAGAGAATTTCCGCAGCAGCTCATCAGATAGTGGCGGAAAGTAGGGCCTTCTGTGATAATTACTGCTAAAAGAAAAAGGGAGCATTACTTCTAGCAAGTTCCTTAGTCATGACTTGTAAATTGCGGTGACTTGTGGTGAACGCGGTTGCGTCTTGTATGCCGCTGTTGCTCTGCCGGCGGTGACCTGTTGTTGATGAGACTGAAACAATTGGAACAGGTGAATTCACAGTGCATGGAATAGGCATGTGGTCAAAAGGAAGCACAGTCACGCAATATCAAGGGAATGGAGAACCCCGAGACTTCGGAGGAATTTCGCAGTTAATGTACATTATGCTCCTATCTTGAGCCCCAGTGGTCCATCGTCGCGTCCTCTCCATTGATATACCTGTGGGCGTTATGCTTGGTGATTGTCACTGGTCGGTGGCATTGTCGGGTTGTTGCGACGATTAGGAATGGGCAGCAGCCTTGGGGTCTGTCTTGTTCGAGTGGTAGGTTTCCCAGCGGAAAGCTTGCAGTTTCTTAGCTTTCACATCACGCGCCAGTTCGACCACGTCGCCTTCCAAGTCTTCGGTGTATGGTCGGAGGGATCCGGGAGCGCCGTTAACGGTGAGCTGGATGGCTGTGGGAATTCCCCGGCCAAACTGCGCGGAACTGTGTTCCCCACGCATAAACTGGAGCTGGGGAATGTGGCGAACGTCCCAGTCATTATCGACCAATTGTCCCACAACATCCGATAGGTAAACCGTAAGCAGGTCGGTGTCACTAAACGACGGGATTTTCGAGACTTCATGTGCAAGTGCAATGAAGTTTGGACAGGTCGCATCAGGAATAATAACCAGAGAATCCATCTTAACCACGAACCCCGCGGAAATTCCGCAGAACATAGCAGTGCCTTCAAGAGAAATATTCTCATGACTTCCTTCTTGAGCAGCAATATGAAGTGATGCCAATCTGCTTGCGTAACTAAAGTCACGAGTAAGCATATACTAATTACCGGCAATCAATGCATAAAGCTTTGTTGATTTGTTCTCGATAGTAGTAGTGATATTCGTAATGAACGGGAATGTTGCTATCGGAGGAGTAAGCTTAATGCTACGTGTGATTGGAGAGTGATTTAGTCGCACGGCTTTGTCTGAATGATATTGTAGTTGTTCGAAAAGAGCAGTGGTGCGATTCCGTTTGCGATTGGAGCTTTCCGTCGGCGTAGTAAATGGATCGTCATTTGAAGATATAGTTGCCAGAGATCGTGGAGTCTTAGTTGGGGTTCCACGAAGATGACGCCCCAAACTGGGGGTAAGAGCTTCGGCGGCTTCTGGATTGGGGTATTTCTTGTAGAGAACATCGGTAAATTTGATCATGCCATTGACATTACCAATTGCCGCGAGGATATCAGTCGCTTGCTGCTAGCTAGCGCTGTTGTCTCGTCCTGCGGAATTGTTTGGAACTAGCTGGTCGAGAAGTCCAGCTAAAACGACTCCAATCTCAGCCGCACCAACGCAGGTACCGGGAATATCCGTGGAACTCGCGGTGAGGAGCCCACTCATATGGGTCAACGCCTCAGGTAGGGCGTTGGTACGACCATGACGGGTGCGGCGGGTAGTGGGTGGCATGATGGGTCGCGTTGGGGAGCTGTCGTCGGAAGTTGCAACGTCAATGTTGCTGCGGTGGTGGCGACGCGAGCTTGGTGTGGGAGTTTGGGCTACTCCCAGTGTTGCGGCTTGAAGGCTAGTATTTCGCGGATCGTTGCGGCTGTAATAGTGGTACAAAACTTTTCCGTTGACGGTGCGCTCAATCGAACCTTCGTCCGGGTTGTAACCTTCGGCGCGGGCGCGGTCGCGGTAGACGGTGATAATTCGTGGGTTGCGGATCACCCACTGGTCGGAATGCTTGCAGTTCGTGCCCCGCGTCCAGTTTTGTTCGTTTCCGAACAGTTGCATTCCTCTGATGTACCCTTCGTAGGTAAGATCTGCGTGGTTCTTGGCTAACGGGGTGCTGCAGCTTCACTCTTCAGCATTCGATGATTCTTTCCATTGCCTATTTTTATTTTTTGAACATAATTATCATGGTCTTGCAACCTAAAGTGGTACTCTCGCCAAAGGCTGGTCAAGCCTTGTGGTTACTGCAGGCCGCTGGAGGCTAGGGCCTGTGGTCGCTAGAGCCTGCTGGAGGTCAGGGGCTTGTGGTCGCTAGCGGTTGCTGGAGAGGGGAGCCATTTATCTCCCAGTCTTGTGCACCTTCCAGGGGGCCGCACATATTGATGATGCTAAGAGCAGAACAATTGAACTATTAACGCTATATTATTATTAAATAATACCATAAAGTATTAATAAATAAGACCATAAAGTGAAGTAAGTTTAGGAGTAATTTATTATGATATTTCAAAGATATCAAACTCATACTAAAGACGTAGAGTAAGTGAACGCTTTATGGTATGTGGTGTTTTTCTGCGACCGCTCGCGCGCATCCAGTCTCACCAGGACGGTATCGCAACCCGCCAGGCCTCAATAGGGGCTCTCATATTACGGCAACGAAAAAATTAGTGTTCAGGACGGTAGATGTCTAGTTTGCCGCGCCCATAGTAAGTTGCACGTAATTGCGTCGGTTCATAGAGGGAGAGACGGTGACTACGGTGTGGTGCATTGCTACATCCAGATTTGGTAGTGGCGGCTTCGCCGACTACTCCTTACTCATGCGCAACTCCCATCACGGGTTGTCTCTTTAACATCTTACCGACGACATGGTCTTGCACTTTAAGGATACGCTTCTGGAAAACCTTAAATGGACACATTGAAACCGTCCCATCGATATGATCTGAAAACGAGTATGCTCTCATTTATCTAGCCATCAAATGCTGCTTTTACCATCTAAACATAATGATTTATCGTAATACACGACACAGTCGCGCCCAAACGCTATGCAATCCCTTAAAATACAGAACCCCTCTACAACTTCGGCTGAGAGCGTTGCTCAACCTTGTCGGCAATGGCCACTTGGACCTTCTCCTTGGGCAGCTCGTCTACCGGGCGGCCCGTCCAGTACTTGTCCTGCTCGAAGCCCTGGTAGATCATGGCCTCGGTGCCTAGGATGACCTGCCAGCCCTTCTCCTCGGAGATGGCGCCGAGGCGCGTGAAAGGTGTGGGGTTGTAGCACATCTCGAGAATGGCGCCCTTGGTCTCCTTGTCGAGGAAGGCCTCAGTGACCTGGCGGGCCTGGATCTCCTCAGCCGTCTGGGGCTCAAAGTCGGGCACGCAGGCGACGATGGCGCCAGGTCCCTCGAGCTCAGTGGCCTGAGCGACGGTCTTGACGTGCAAGAGCAGGTCACCGTAGCCCCGGGCCTGGCAGTCCTTGATGACGGCCTCGACCTCGGACTCGTCGCGATTGACCAGGTAAATTGCCGTGGGCTTCATCCACTTCCACAAGGCGTAGATGGCGCTGCGGGCCGCACCGCCGCCGCCGACGACAAGGGCCGGGCGGTTGTGGAAAACCGCGTCCGGGTCAGAGACGTTCTGGTAGAAGGACTCGCGGATGCCAATGGTATCGGTGTTGGCGCCGCAGAAGATGCGACGGCCATTCTCTTCGCGGAGGAAGAGGGTGTTGCAGGCGCCGACATCGCGGCACTCCTCGGTCAGCTCATCGAGGTAGGGCAGGATGGCGACCTTGTTGGGCATAGTGACGGCAGCACCTTGAAGTTTCTAGTCAGCTTTTGGTTCCATTGTTTTAGAATTGGCGCGGTTAACTCACCATAGAAATCGCGGTGACGAGCGAGTTCCATAAAGGCGGGGATATTATCGGAGTCCAGGCGGACCTGACCCCATCGCAGGCCGAGCTCCTGGTAGATGATGTTGTGGAGGAATGGCGACAGCGAATGCGTCAACTTCTTGCCAAAGAGGTAGCCATGGCGGTCGAGCTGGGACACTTCATTTGAGGCGAGGTTGTCGCCCGAGGGGTAGGAAGATTGTAGAGACATTGTGAGTTATTGAGGGGTTTTGTGAGGGGCTTTGGGAGAGAGGGAGAGAGATAGACAAGGAGGAATAAAGAGATAGAGAGAGAGGAATTGGAGTCTGAGTCTGAGTCTGGGGAGAGTTGAACAGAGTCCGGGGCAGTTGTGTGGTGTGGGGAGTCGGGGATAAGTGTTGGGCGGGGAGTTGAGTTACTGCGAGAAATCACTTTCAGAGGCGAAGCTCTATAGGTAGTCTGAAGAGCCTTTTTGCTCCGCTACCAGGGCTTTGGTCTCTTCAAGTAGTGTCCACTCACAATGGACCGGAATCACTGGTCATCACGGCAAAGCAACGTTCATGCGAGATCCAGATCCCCCAGGACCCCCCGCAAAAGCAATGTCCAGCACGACCTGGCCCAAGGGTTTTTCCACGAAATATCCCTCCATCTCCACTGCAAACCGAGCATCCGTGCTGCCTCGTCCACTGTATTCATCCGGGGGACAGCCCAATTGCCGAATCAGCGGTGCCCCACAGCGCCCCAGGATAAATGCTTAACCGGGTGTCCATCCCTACACCACCATCGTTCATCGCCACGATGCATCCCCATCTCGCATCTGCGATGCTGGGATAAGACTTGCATTCCTGAAGGATTTCGGAGATCTGCTACGTATTGTTACTAATCCGGTAGATCGTTTGCTCGCGTCTTGTGACCCCCAACTTGCAAATGACGACGATATCCACCCCCAACAAGGCCCTGCCTGTCACATATCGGAAAGCAAGTCTCGACTGGGACCTGTCGAAGGAGGCGGGTGTGAAGACCTTGATTCGTCATGAGGCCCATCTTGCCCATCTCCGCTCTACTGGAGCCTGATAAACAATAACTCGTCGCAGAGTCTTGGATGACTTATCATCTCGCTTCTTGGACCCATCGACTCCATTGCCTTATTGAAGTCTTCCTATACTCCATCATCCCCCCTAATATCTCCCATCAAGTTGACATCTCTCCTCATTATCATCTCTAACAAGTCTTATCATATTCATCCTCTCTGCCATTTACTCCCATAACTCCATCTCTGAAACTTCACTGCAATCACCTCCCACTCTCCCTTAATACACAATACACAATACACAATGGCACACAAGCCAAGCATCTGCACCATGTCCCTAGGACGGTGTTTCGCTGGCCACTCCCTCCCACACAAGCTTGACATGGCTCAAAAGTACGGCTTCCAAGGTATCGAGGTGTTTTATGAAGACCTCGCAGACCTGGCCAAGTCATATCCCGGCGGCGATACCGATGAGAACCAACTCTCCGCCGCCCGAGAGATCCGTCAACTGTGCGATGCCCGAAACTTGGAAATCATCTGCCTCCAACCCTTTATGCACTTTGGCGGCATTGCTGATCGTGCTGAGCACCGCCGAAGGCTGCAAGAGTTGCAGCTTTGGTTCCAGCTCTCCCACATCCTGGGAACAGACCTCATCCTGTTCCCCAGCAGCTTCCTCTCCCCTGATCATGTCCTCGACGACATGGACCTCACCGTCGCCGACTTTACCGAAGCGGCCGACATGGGTCTCCAGGAGTCGCCGCCCATCCGGTTTGCCATGGAGGCTCTCTGCTGGGGCACACGAATCGATACTTGGGAGGGAAGCTGGGAGATTGTGCAGCGAGTTGACCGGCCCAACTTTGGTGTCTGCCTCGACAGCTACAACATCTTGGGTAGAATCTACGCGGACCCAGCTTCCCCCACGGGAAGAACCCAAAACTACGAAGACGACACCATGAACTCGATCAAGCGCATGCTGTCAGACGTCGATGTGTCCAAGCTCTTCCTCCTCCAGGTGGCCGACGGCGAGCGCCTCGCCCAGCCCCTGGACGAGAAGCACCCCTTCTACAACGCGGAGCAGCCCACGCGAATGAGCTGGTCCCGCAACGCAAGACTCTTCTATGGCGAGCCCCAATACGGTGGCTACCTGCCCGTGAAGCAAGTCCTCCGTACCATCGTCCAGGGCCTCGGCTTCGAGGGCTGGCTGAGCTTCGAGGTCTTTAACCGAAGACTGACGGAGACGGACAAGGCGGTGCCGGAGGAGATGGCTCGGCGCGCGGCCGAGTCGTTTGTGAAGATGAAGGCCGACGTGGGTTTGAGGACTGACGATGTCATGCAGCCGAGACTGTAGGCCATGCTGTAATTAAATTGTGAACCTTAGCGAGCATTTGTACAATTTATCTTGATGATTCATGTCTTAATTTTGTTGCGAGGTATTGAATCCCGCTGTTGTGCTTGAGTGTTGAGCGTGACTGTTCCTTATCTGTGTGGTGGTGCAATCTACTCAGTTATCTTGTACTTTTTGCGTTGGTGTTTTTGTCTCATTGCTGTAACTCTACCGTATCCCAGTGTTATGCTCACCCATTGACCAAGATGTTTAATTCATATTCCCAATTCTTCGACCTTATGCCTGGCCGAGTTGCTCTATCAATTCCCTTAGTGATGCCCTTTTCTATACCGTGGCCCGTACGATGTCCAAATAATTTACAATCTCGCTCGCTTCCTCAGCTTCATGTGCTTCACCGCAAATTCGATTCCAGCGGTGTATCCATACACTCCCAGTCCGCACAACACTGCCTCAGCCTTGTCGCAGAGGTAGCTTTGGTGTCTAAAAGCCTCTCGCGCGTGAACATTGGAGACGTGAACCTCGACAAAGGGAATATCGACGCCGACCAATGCGTCTCTGATAGCGACGCTGGTGTGGGTGTAAGCGCCGGCATTGATGACGATGCCGTCCGTGTTGCCTCGGGCCGCCTGGATTCGGTCGACAATGGCACCCTCCGAGTTGGACTGGAAGACATCGAGGGTTGCTGATAATCCCGCAGCTTGTGATTTGGCTGCATCTTCCACGTCAGTCAGCGTGGTTGAGCCGTAGATATGCGGCTCGCGGGTGCCGAGCAGGTTGAGGTTGGGCCCGTTGATCAAGAGGATGTGACGAGGCATGTCTTCTGTCTGGTCAACATCGAATTGGGGCATTGTGTGGAGGGAATGGGATTTAGTGAATTGGTTTAATATGTGTTTTAGTGAGATTGAATTGGTACCTGACTAGGCAGTGTTCTAATTCTTGTTTCACAGCTTATCCCGTTGATATACTCGTCGACACTGAATTGCTTCTGTTCTGGCTTCTCCGTCATTGCCGTCGTCCGTCCGGTCGCTATGCTCAACCTTCATCCTTTCGGCATAGCTTTTGCTTGCCCCAGTACCTTGGCTAGCCCTTGGCGTTGCGTATCCCCGCCGTTCCGGGTAAAGCTTCATCCACAGGGTGTTGGTGCAAGAGGACCCATCAAAGCGGTCCAGAAGCCCCAGATAGATGCAGCAGAAACACCCCAACGCCCAATCAAGGGCAACAATACACGCCCCAGAATCAACCGTGACAGATCTGAGATCGACATGGCCATTTTCTCCACTGCGCTCAGAGTCCGGCACGCGCGGAATTCTTCTGCGGCCCGGTTTGAGGCGGCTATTCTCGACACTCATTCGACCGTCATCAAAAACGGGGCGCCCTTGGACAGATCACACAGGCTCATACCTTAGCAACCTTCAAACCTTTCTTTCCCGGAAACACACTCATCAGGGAAGAACGCTACTACGTACATACATACAGTAGTAGGTAGTACGCACGATGGATGACAAGGAGCTTGCCGAGATTTACGCCTTCGCCGTGCAGCTGGGGAAGGATGCCGGCGACATGCTCATGGCCGCGGCCCAGCGCCGTATCGCCGGTAGCGGGGAAGAGACAAGCTCCTCCACCGTCAAGTACGTCGAGAAGGAGAACTCGGTAGATATTGTGACCAAGACCGATAACGGTGCGTTTTATTGGCCCGATGCTGTGCTAGGGGACCCCTGCTAACGGTCCAGACGTCGAGCACTTCATCCGGACGACGGTCGAGGCCAAGTACCCTGATCATGAGTGAGTGACCCAGATCATAAGTGAGGGGGATGTTGAGACCTGGGGATATCATACCTGGGAATATCAACCCCACACTATGATAACATGTCCAAGCTGACACCACCACGCCTGTAGCTTCCTCGGCGAGGAGTCGTACTCAGCCGGGGCATCTCGAACATACCTCGTCGACGATGCCCGGCCGACATGGATCGTCGACCCCCTCGACGGCACCGTCAACTTCACCCACCTGTTCCCCATGTTCTGCGTGTCCATCGCCTTCGCCGTGGGTGGCGTGCCCGTCATCGGCGTCATAAACGCGCCCTTCCTGCACCAGACCTTCTCCTCGTGCGTCGGCAAGGGCGCCTGGCTCAACGAGACGCAGCGCCTGCCCCTCCTCCGCAACCCGACGCCCCCGATGCCTCACAACGCCCCCAGCGGATGCACCTTTTCCTGCGAGTGGGGGAAGGATCGCCGAGACATCCCCGATGGTAACATGACACGCAAGGTCGAGTCCTTTGTCAACATGGCTGCCGAGCGCAGCGGTCGAGGCGGCAAGGGTGGCATGGTCCACGGCGTCCGCAGCTTGGGGAGGTATGTTGCCCTGTCCGCCACGAGTTTATCAGTCCTGTAACTAACACAGGCCAATATAGTGCAACCCTTGATCTTGCTTACACGGCCATGGGATCCTTCGATATCTGGTGGGAGGGCGGTTGCTGGGAATGGGATGTCGCTGCTGGTTTTGCGATTCTCGAAGAGGCAGGAGGCTTGGTCACAACCGCAAACCCTCCCGAAGATCCTGAGACGGCAGAAATCCCCAAAGCACACCTTGGTGGCAGGCTGTATCTAGCCATTCGGTATGTCGTTCACCCAACATCTGCTCATGCAGCACAGCTAACTGAAAGTAGTCCAGCCGGTCCTTCAGACAAGGAGACCGGTCGCGAGTCTCAGGAGAGAACTGTGCGAGAAGTTTGGAAGCGGGTTCGACATTTAGATTACAAGAGGCCAGGCGCCGGATCATAGACATTACTCGATACCAAAGATTAAAGCCATTGAGATTTCACAAACATAAGCTAGTTGTACGAATTACATGCAAGTTGCAATGGCATTGGCAGCCCAAGCATGTGAAGGGCTCAGGGAGATTCACACAGACGCCATCCCCAGCTACAAGTTGTCCACTTCTTCCATCCTAATGATGAATTCCTCTTGAAGCCGACTCAGGTATCTCGGCAGGGCTTCCTCGCTGCCCGAGTCCCTCGCCTGCTTCAGCGCCTCGTGAAGGTTCAGAATGAGCTTGCGTCGAGCCAACAGCTTTGTTGATTCGGAACTCCGCTTACTTGCCTCCCTCTTCTGTCTCAGGTCCATGGCAACCGCCTCTGCCTTTTTGATGAATGATTCAGGGAACCCGATTGCTCGCGCCAGATTGATACCGTAATGTTGGTCATCTTTCATGGCCCCAGAGGTCGCCTTGTACAGCATCGTAATTCGAGGCAATCCATCTTCGGTAGTGGAACTGTCAGCTGCAAGATGCAGGTTCAACACGCCAGGTCTATCTGCAAGGACTCGAGTCAAATCGGTAAAGTGAGTGGCAAACCAAACTGAGGCTTTGGTCTGAACGAGAGCTTCAGACATCGCAATGGCTATGGCCAGGCCGTCCCTTGTGCTTGTGGCCCGGCCAAGCTCGTCGATCACAGCCAGGCTCTTGTCGTCAATATTTCGTAGGATGAATGCCATTTCACGCATCTCAACCGAGAATGTCGAGAGGTTGCACTCGATGTTGTCTTCGAGTGAGACACGGGCAAAGATGTTGTGTATAATTGGAAAGGCTGCATATTCAGCAGGGACGAACGATCCAATCTGTGCCATAATCTGCAATAAAGCCACAGCACGGATGTAAGTGGTTTTTCCGCTCATGTTACATCCAGTAACGATATGGAAGCAATATTGTTCGGTCGCGTAGTAGTCGTTTGGGACGAAGCTACCAGCCATAGTCTATATAATTAGAATCTCGCAGTCACGTTGGGTAAAGACTGTACCTTACCTTGTCCAGAACTGGGTGTCGGGCAGACTTCAGCGCCAGCGTGCCACTGATGTCGGGCCGCACATAATCTCGAGTCGTGGCCAGTTGTCCAAACGACGAGATCATGTCAACGAGGGCGACTGATTCGCAAACCCGGAACAGGTGTGGTGCCTCGGGTCGAAGCTGATTGACCAGAGCCTGGATAACGGAATCGCTCCGGATCACGATTTCGTTGGACGTGTCTGAAAGTCTCAAGTTCAGTTTCACGAGACTCAGAGTTTGACATTCGATCTTGTCCTTTTTTCGGACAGCGTGGATGAGATCGTCGGGAAGAGGGCGCTCTTCAAAATCGGCAGCCTTAAGACGAAGCCAGTACTTGCGGCCATTGTCGAACTTGAGATTAGGGTAGATTCCATGCGTCTCTGGTACCGGTCAATGACTTCTTTACTCACACAACACTCGGCCACATACCTCTCAGTTCGTCAACGTGTTTGTGGATTTCTTCTGTCAGCTCCTTGTATGTCTGTCGGGCGACATCTAGCATGCCACTGATACCAGACTTCACCGCGAATGTTCGCTGGTTGCGCAAGTCCAGAGCAGACTTCATGTAGGTGACATCCGCTTCAATGGTATTGCGAATTTTGTCTAGTGTGCGACATCTAATCTCCGGGCGACAGAGATCTCGAATTTTTATGAGTAATGCGCTCGTGGCAGGTTGCAGGGCTGTGTAGAGCTCAGGAATGGCTTCGAGGAAACTTTTCATCATCAAGACCTGGTTGATCTGTTCTTCAACTTGTTGGACATCTCCCGGTGGAGGAACAATGATGAGCTGCGATGGTTAGAGGCTGCACGCTGCAGAATCAACCGATGTACCTTGGTCAACATCTTCTCCGCGTCATGAAAGAACTTCAATGCTACAGACAGTCAGTATCACGAGAAACACATGGATGCGTGTGCCATAACCTTTTCGAACTTCACGGAACATCTCCTCGTTGGTGGTCAATTCCTCAAGCGCGTCATATCTAGGGTTGATGAATGATTCTGGGCGTGTTGGTGGTTGAAGGATGTTACTTCGAAGCATTCTAGACCCCATCGGTGTAGAGGTGTGGTTTAGCAAGCCGAACAGAGAATCTTTGGACTTGGGATTCCTCAAATTTTGCATGATTTCGAGAGATTGTATGGCAGAGATGTCAATCATCATGGTGTCCTCGGAAGGGCGATATCGAATGCGAAGAGAATGCGGTGCGAAATTGATGGCAAAACGTTGCTGGATGTATTTCATAGCCTATCTTTTGGTGAGAAATGAATCAATTCATTCTGGTCATGGAACGTACAGCGGCAAAGGAGCTGATAGCATAGAACTTGCCGTGGGCGGCCACTTTGAGGGGCTCAATATCATCTTTCAACGCCAAACTCTGGATGTACTCCAAGCCATCGGTCTCGGACCAAGCTGAGCGATCCAAGGTGTCAGCCTGGGCTTCTGGCACCAGGTCCTGGACAAGGGAATATAGCGTGCTTGGAGCATTTGGGGGACAAGCCGACACCATGAAGAGAATGTGGGAAGGGGCTGAGATCTGGATCTTGTGAATGGTCTTGACAAAAGATTGGTTATCACATATCTGGCTGAGGACAACTTCACCGATGGAAACATTGACAAAGGCCACTCCTACAGACGGGGTAACGCCGCGGGCTTCGCTGACTGCACACACGACGCTATGAGACTCGGCGAGTCCTAGAATCGACGATGCACTGGCAGCTCGCGACTTGCGGCCAGACTGAATGTTCTGTCGGGTTCCAGGACGCGCTGTGGGTGGCCGAGATGTGCTGGGCCTGGTACTTGTTGCAGAGAGATAGCCTGTGCCATAGCTAAGGCCGGTCTGAGGTCTCCTACCCCCACGACCACATGGCGTGGAAGAAGTTCCGGGCTGCAATCGGTGGTCATTGGACTGGAAATACGCCGAGGAGGATGAAGTGGCTGTTCGTGAGGGTGCTGAAAAAGAAGAGGCTGTGCCAGACATGGCAGTTTTTGCTGGTCTTTTGTTGTCCCTGTCGTTTCGCCGTGTTAGTGAAAGTGGTTGGGGTAGCAGGCAATGGCAAGTGGAGATATTGAATCTCAACGATCAGAGACACGAATTTCGGAGACAGAAATCAGAGGACACCCAGGACAAATCACAGAGATCCTCTACGAAGTCTTTTGATGCTGCCTTAGTTCTGCCTTGACGATTGCTCGCAAGCTGATGCTCGTCCAAGGTGCACCATTGGGAAGAGAAGGTGCAACTCCTCCATAACCGAGGTTTAGCCGACCGGCCCGGAACTTCCTTAGCAATTTCCCCGCGACCCGACGCCATGACATGGCTGCCAGCCAACGCCTCACACCGGTCGATGGCCAAATCCACACATCGTTGAGCGCCAAACGCGTTGATCGCGTCCCAAACCCACCATGTTCGGCATCCTTGAGGCCGTCTCGGTGCCCCATTCGGGCATCTTCAACTCCTACGAAGACCTCTTCAAGGAGTTGAATGACCGGATGGAAAAGGATGGCTACAAAATTGTCAAGGCGAGGTCTCACCGAGGCAAAGTGGGTGGTGCCGACATCCCAGGAAACGACATAGTGCGATGCGATCTCGTTTGCGATAGAGGCGGCCGACCATACCGCTGTATGGCCACCAAGCACAAGACGACGACAAAGAAGACGGATTGTCCATGGAAGGCGAAGGCGGTGCATCGCAAGACAATGGGCGGATGGGTCTTGACAATAACATGCGACCAGCACAACCACGAGCCGGGCACCCCAGAGCCTCCGACCCCCGAACCAGTGAGCGAAGACGAGGACAATACTGTGGAGGATCTAGAAGGTGAGGGGGAATCTAGTTCTGTCGCCTCGCTCTTTCTGACGCGCGCAGATGATGGACCTTTGCCTGATGCCGAGACCTCGGCTGCCATTCAGGTTGCGGGCGTATCCAACGCTGTCCTCCGGTTGACCGGCGATACCTTCCACCAGTTCAAAGGCGAGTATCGCAAAATGTCACAACCGGAACGCCTCGGGATCTTGTCGCAGTTGCAGCTCCGCATTGCAGCCATCTACGCCGTGCAGAATGAGGACGTGCAGCGACAGAAGAGGCAAGAGGCTCAAGATAAGCGACACCGTCAGATTGAGGATACCAAGCGACAGGCCTCTGCACAAAAACAGCGAGCTCGTCAAAGAAGACAAGTCGAACAGAATCAGCAGCAGACTCAGCAGCAGACTCAGCAACAGCTGCACGTCCAGCAACAGCAACAGCAACAGCAAGTCCAGCAGCAGCAGCATGCACAACAGCAGGTATCGCCTCAGCAAGCTCAAGCTCAAGCGCAGGCACAAGCGCAGGCTCAAGCTCAAGCTCAGGCTCAAGCTCAGGCCCAGGCCCAGGCTCAGGCTCAGGCTCAGGCCATGATGCAGTCCCAGCTGTATCTGCCTCAGCAGAATCCGCAGCAAACTCCTATACCTGTTCCAGGGATAGACATGCCTCAATTCCAACACTACCCTGGACCTCCAAAGCGCATGCGCGGAAGGGCGTCGCAGGGGGCGCAGCAGGCGTGATGAATGGTATCACAGGCGTCATTGGGAACTGGCAATGTGATTGATAAGGATAAGGAAAAAGAAAAGGAAGAAGTGGCTGCAAACTGCATCTTATGGCCCTAACGGGAATGCGTGGGGGTTCCCGCTGGTATTGTTAGCGTTACCACCGCAATCCTCACCGCCAAAATTTCTCTGATTTTGCCGATTTTGCCCAACTGCCCCACCATCCCACCTTGAACCATCCAAATATTTCACAAGCACAACAACCACTTCCACGATGGCGACCATCGTACCCCCTCCGTCCAAACGGCAAAGGCGCGAGGATCTCGAGCGCTCGCAGGTCCAGCAAGATGTCACTGCCATTGCGCTGGGGCCTGCCGGCTCGTTCAAAGCTCGCTTCCTGGATAGCGATGGCAAGCAGATGGCCAATGTGATTGAAGTGCCTCTTGCCGATGCTTCGGAGAAGAACCTGTCCCTTCTATTGAACACGCTCTTGGCCCGAGTAAATTCTCCATTCCCACATTTGCGCATAAGACTCCCTGCTTACAACCTGTCTCTAGGAGAGAGAAGAGTTTCTCCCCTACCGGTTCCGAATCCACATCCCCGGCTCTGATATCATCGTCGATCAATATCCCACCGATTTGCTCCAACTCTTCCGCAGCCATGGAATTGAAAACCCTTTTGAGACAACGGTCACTCTTAGCGCCGAGCCACAGGCTGTATTCAAGGTCCATGCCGTCACTCGCATGTCGCACAGAATGCCAGGACATGGCGAGGCTATCCTAGCAGCACAGTTCAGTCCCCGATCCAGCAACCTCCTCGCGACTGGATCCGGTGACAAGACCGCGCGAGTATGGGACACCGACACTGGCACCCCAAAGTACACCCTCAGCGGTCATGGTGGATGGGTTTTGTGCGTTGCCTGGTCCCCCGACGGCGCAAGATTAGCCACTGGAAGCATGGATAAGTCGGTACGCCTCTGGGACCCAGAGACTGGAAAGGCTGTTGGAAATCCCCTGACTGGACACTCAAAATGGGTGACTAATATTGCGTGGGAGCCCTATCATCTGTGGAGAGATGGAACTCCCCGAATTGCGAGCGCGAGCAAGGATGCCACAATTCGGATCTGGGTGGTCAATGTTGGTCGAACAGAGCATGTTCTCTCCGGCCACAAGAGCAGCGTCAGCTGTGTCCGCTGGGGTGGAGAAGGCCTAGTCTACAGTGCAAGCCATGACAAGACTGTCCGAGTATGGAATGCCGAGAAGGGAACTCTTGTGCACACCCTATCTTCACATGCTCACTGGGTGAACCATCTTGCTCTCTCGACCGATTTTGCCCTACGAACCGCTTTCTATGATCACACGCCTATCCCCGACACTGAGGAGGGGAAGCGGGCCAAGGCCAAGGAGCGGTTTGAGAAGGCTGCGAGGTTCCAGGGCAAGGTTGCAGAGCGGGTGGTCTCAGCTAGTGACGACTTTACCATGTATCTGTGGGATCCCTCTCAAGGCACGAAGCCTGTTGCACGGATGCTGGGTCACCAAAAGCAAATCAACCATGTCTCGTTTTCACCCGACGGTAGCCTCATCGCCAGTGCGGGTTGGGACAACCACGCCAAGCTTTGGAGCGGCAGGCATGTGTCACTAGATCTTACGTGTACCGATCGATTGGCTAACATGATTTAGGGATGGCAAATTCATCAACACTCTGCGTGGACATGTGGCTCCCGTTTACCAATGCTCATTCTCCGCAGATTCGAGACTACTCGTAACGGGATCGAAGGATACAACTCTGAAGGTGTGGTCAATGGCATCCCATAAGCTAGCAATGGACCTGCCCGGCCACCAGGATGAGGTGTACGCTGTGGATTGGGCCCCCGATGGACAAAAGGTGGCGAGTGGAGGCAAGGACAAGGCCGTCCGGCTTTGGCGGAATTAGTTGCCCGATGGATGAGCTCGATTTTTTGGATGAGATACCCCTTTGAAAAGTCACAGTTCCATGAGAAAGACGACAGTGCCGCTCACACGGCCTCTGTTGCAGAATATTTGCCTCTTTGGCCATGATTAGGAAGCGGTTCCACCCACAGTTTCACTTGTTGCGCCTGCATAGGCAAGTCGAGAAGGCGTGCTATCTCGACTCGCCAGTCAATGACCTCTGCGCGCGTGGCACCACAAGAGCACCCGCAACCACACACGCCGTCGACGCCGCAGCAAAATAGAGGTTGCTGAAATCTCACGCGGCAGTCCGGAGTTGCAACAAGGACTCATGCGAGGAAGCCACGTACGCACCAGGGACAGATGATGCACCTCCAAGAAATCGGGTTTGACTCCTCGGTGGCCAGCAAAGGAGACGCCAGGGAACAGCCAGCCACGATTGTTGGAGTTGCATCCCAGGCTTCGGGCATGTTAGATGCGGGTACTGCCTTGCTCGAACCCCAATAGTGCCGATCTATCTCGCGGAGGGGTGCAGATGGCGGTGCTCACTGCTCGGGGGCTTGGAGGGTGGCGCCAGGGTTCTCATATCATGACATTAGACGCTCATAGGCTCGCTTGCGCGCAATTGCTACACGGGCGGCGGGCGCCTCGGGCTGGGGCGCTCCGAGGGTATCTCGGCCGCAGATGAGGGAGATGCGGGAGTCATGGAACTGGACGGGCGTGGGAATGGGGAGGGTTGTCGACTTGGGGTCGTGGATGAAGCTCACGATAGCTTCAAAGCTCCCTGGACCAGTGGTGTTGTGGGGTAGCATTGCAGCGAACATCGAACCACTGGGCTCGGCCCGCGTTCTAGCAGCCATAATGGAACCGTTCTTGGGCCGGCGATTATTGGAGGATTGTAGCTTATCCCTCTCGTGCATCATTGTCCATGGCCGTAGTCGATTCCGTGACATTTTAGTCAGTAGGTACTCGAGACTCGGAGAGATAGGCGACCCAGGGATGAATGCCGGGGCTTGCTTGCTTAGGTACGTCCATGCATCATCATGCACATGTACCATGTACGCGGTAGCAACACACCCTCACCTCCAACAGCCTCATCATTGATGTCCACGAGCGTTCTAAATCAACGCAATCAAGGACCAATCCAACTCAACCCCAGTGACGGCTTCAAGGCCCTGCACAGCGATGCCGTCGGGTCTTCTCGGGGCATGGGCTCCTCACTGGGGGGCTGGTGGTCGCTTAGGTAGGCGCGCAGGTTGAGAACTATCATCCATGACACGCAGCACGAGGCAAAGGCCAGGGCCTGACAGGGGCGACCAGGGAAAGAGAAAGAAGGGGAAAAAAGAGGGAAATCGGCACTCTGCAGGACGAGAGCGGAGCAGGTTCTTTGCAGGGCACACACACACACACTTTGTTTGCAGCCGGCCGCTGGGCCACGAGGCGTCTCCACCGATCGTGAGTGGATGAATGGGTTTGTTGGCTTCTTTTTTGAGGGTTGGGGGTGATGCATGAGATGAGGTGGACGGAAAGCCGCGGGAGAGAGTTAAAGAGGCCAGTGAGCGGAGGCCAGTGGGCAGAGCCCTACCCTAGACCACCGGTTTGCAGGTCGGGGCCGGGTGGGGACCGGGGCCCCATGGGAGGGAGGGGCGGCGGGTTGCAGCAAGTCGAGCTGTCGAGGGGCAAAGAGGTCATCTGGCTGTTTCTGAATGAGGGGGAATTTCACTCTCCACGTAGCTTCACTCTCCACGTAGCCTACACATCCAAGTTTTGATTCTGGCTATTTACTTGACGGTCCAGAACTGGCCTTTGGAGACGGAGTGGGTGTTTAGTTGGTCATGGAAACACCCAGCCCCGTCCACACCGAGGAGGGACAACGAGCAACGGCGGCTCGCCGGGAGGGGTGGCATTGGGCGCCCGCCGCCGGAAATGTCCCCTTTGCGGCCAGGTTCGCAGAGGCCTCAAATCCCGGATGGCAGATGGTGCGGGGTGACTCAAGAAGGAGGTCGGAGAGAGTCCGGGAAGCCCAATGTTGGGGGCGCCGGCACCTTTCTCGCCACAATGTCTTTGAAATCTCGATGTCAAAGTAAGGGAGGGAAGTATCAGACCACCCAACGGAGTCCGTTCGGTGTTGGAGAAACCGAGCAGCATTGCCGTTCTGGATGGCGAGACGGCCGGATGGATGAGGGGAAAAAAGGAAGGCGAGGGAAATGGTACCGTGGGCGAGGCACTGATGGCTTGCAGATGAGACGCATGTCTGATGCTGGCTCGGCAAGGGGACAGATTCGATGCAAGCGGTGCGTGCTTTGGAGCCCGGGAGTTGCTCAAGGTACATACGCAATTTGCCTCGCCATGTCTGCATGTTTTCTTGGAGAAGAGGATTGTGAATCATGCTTGCGCAGCCTCGGCATCAGTTGATGAGGTGGTTGCTTGTCGTTGCTGGCACGGTTTGCCTCATTCGAACTCGGATGCCACTGTGCCCACCCCATCACAGCGAAACACATTGTTGGCACTCCCGTTTTCATCATTTGCTCATGGCCGGTATGCCGCCCATCCCCAATCAAGCACGCAACCACGCATCATTCACAATTCAATAGAACAAATTGTTTGGACCAAGGCCAAGACGCCACGCCGTAGCGGCTGTGCCGTGCTGGGCAGGCCCGAAGCCGCCGGGACGGTCCCCACTGGAGGTGTGTGGATGCGGGCCAAAGGTGACGACAGGGGTTGGAAAGAAAGGCTGCGGGGTGCAAATGGAGGTCCATCATGTAAGCCCTCCACAGCAACACCTGGACCTATCTCCCGTCCTTGTTGAGCTATTAGTTGTAGAGGGGCAGAACCGATTTCCCTTTCCAGGACATATTGCTCATGCTTTTGGATTTTGAGGCCTCGGAAATGTATGTCCAGCCGGGATTGGGATTGGTGGTGTGCGTGTCGCCGTGTTGGCTGCCATCCAATCCATTATTATCATGCTGTCCTGGCTTGCTCATCGCAGCTTGCTCGTCCAGCCAGCCACCCGGCTAGCCGACCGGCCTGAAGCCGGGACTTCCTGATCTATCAGTTTCGTTGGCCAAGGCGAAAAATAGTAAAAAACAGGTTGCAGGCGAGTAAGGAAAAGGAATGAACCCTCCCCCCCAAAAAAACAAATAAACAGCGCGAAATAACACAAAGTCGTTGGCGTCAGCGCGGGCGTGCATTGGCATCCTGGTAGTTCAGAGCCATCATGGACGACGCCCGCCAGCACATATGCAACCCTTCTCTCCACTGCCAATCCCATGGTCCATGCGGATCGAAATGTCCCCCCTTCCAGCCGCAGGGGAGAAGGGGGCGGACTGGGCGAGACAAGGGGCGAGGCTGTACGGGTGCATATGGTGACAATTGTTTTTTTTATCTATTTTTTGTTTCTGCGTCTTGATGATCCGTGGTACGCCGCCATGCGAAGCGAGGCGATGGAGACAATGCCGACCATTCGCAGCGGACAAAGGGCCACCCCCATGGCGCTCCAACGTGTTGAACAATGTCGAAGCCGTCATCATACAGCCATGGACTCTGGCCGAGGCGAGGGCTGTTGTGGTGATTGCTGTAAATTTATGACAGGGGGCCGTGAAGACGGCCGTAGCATATGTCCCTGTGCCGTACACTTTACATTATCACACATTCAGCTTCACCATGAGCTGCCAGCTGCCACATGTTCCATCCCGCAGCATCTTGGACTTGGGCCCTGGGTGATCGTCGGCCGAATCGGAGCGATGCAAGATGGCATGCAGGGCCGGGGCCCTTTTTTTATTTTTTCTCTCTTCCAGGGCAGAGCTTGACTCGCGGGCCGTGCTGCTTCATCAGACGGGCGCAAGTGATCCGGCGTGAGTCCCGGAGAAGAGTCCCGGGGCGGACATGCGAAGAGATAACGATGGAATGCCAGGAACATGTAGGTACTGCGTACACGTTTTGTGATGGAAGGAAGAGAGGCAAGCGGGCCAGGATGAAGCTGGGTGGATCGTGGGCGTGTCGATGTGGAGGCGACCCAGTCAGGAACTTTACCTGTAAGCTACTTCTTCACTCTAACCAGGCCACCTCAGGCAAATTCAGGCATGATGTTGCTTTGGAGGGGATGTTGTGTTTGGTGTCATCTGTTGAGATTCAATCGTGGGATGAGCACTAGAATCAGTACACCGACTTTACTACATCGTGCCAGAGCACATATTCAAGTATTGTTTACGCCAGGACATCAATGAGGATTCATCATGATGCGTACCTATTCTGTACATGCTAAGCGCATCATTCATGACATTCCCCACTCCACCCGCTAAATTCCAACTCATCCAGACATGCACCTTGCAACTCGTCCGCTACAAACGCATGACAGCCCTTCTGTAACCTGTCCCGTCCAGTTCCCTCCCTCGCGTCCAAACCCCCGGTTCCCGTTTGGTTGCGGCCTCCCGTCGGCTGCGCCTGCGGCCTGCGCGTCTGGGTGCGTTAGGCCTAACGACCAACCCCCCCCCGGTCGGTCCCTCGTCCCCGTCTTCCCGCGCCGCCCCCGTCACATTGGATCCAGCGCGCAACGCAAAGCAACGCAAGCAGGGATGGCGCCGAGACGCAAACGCAAAGCATCGAAACCGCTCTGACTCCTTCCTCCTCGGCCAGTCCCAGCGCCGTGTCCGATACCCCATGCCCACGCACCACCCCTCGAAGACCCGGCTGGCCCGCCTTTAGCCTCAGCGCTAAATCGCTAAATCCAACCCAACTCTGGGCGTCTTTTCTGGGCTGTCTTCCTCTGACGCTGGCACCCCCTCCCGTCCCAAAGAAAAGAACGCCCGAAACCCAAAGGGCCGTTCCCCTCCCCCAGGCCAGGCTGTGAGGCCCGAGGGCTGAGATCCAAGCCAAGAAAAGCGAGAGAAAAAAATGGCGACTCCTCCTCCTCTTTCTGCTCTCTTCGCATCGGCCGCTGCTCCGAATGGCGACTGGACCTTGGCTCTCATCCATTGGCGGCAGGTTGGCCACTCACTGTGCTGTACGCAGTCTACCGTGCTGTAGCTACTGTGCTGTAGTATTGTAGGTAACTGACTGGAGCTTCCAGGTTGGCCCCATCGTGAGAAAAAAAAAAGTAATCCACCTGCCTGCCCGTCCGTCCACCTACCGTGCCTCATGGACTATTATGGCCCGCGTCTTGTCCCATCCATCCATCCAATGCTTGAATGCCCCCATCTTATGCCCCCCATCTCTCATGTCCCCATGTCTCATCAGGTTTTTTCTCTCTCGTCATGGTTTTAATACTCGACAGCTTCCCCTCTTCCAAAGCTCCTCTCTGCCCCTCCTCCCCCTCCTCTTGCTGTTGCTCAACATCAGCCTCCGGACCAAACCCTCCTCTGGTTCCCGAATTTCTTCTACCCTGACGTCAACGAATACTTCGTACTTGACGTCAACGACATTGTCTTGCATTATTCCTCACCCTTTTTGTTTTTGTTGTTCGCCGCCGTCCCTCTTATCTGCACTGCCGCATCCGTGTCTCTGAATTTGCCCCCCTCCATACCCTTGACTTATACCGTTTGCGTATATCCGCCCGCCCTACCTCAGCCCTCTGGAGCTCATGTCCGTTCCCAACACTCCAACACTTCCTCTCACCACCTAGGGCACATTACGTCAGTGCTCCTCCGGGGCGCAATTCGTCTTTTCCCCCGAACCCTACTCCCTACCTCTCGCCCTGTTCCTGTTCATCAACATCATTATCCCTGCCTTTACCCTGGCATCGCTGCTGTGTTGGTTGTCGCAAAAATCCGCCAGTACAGTTAGAGCTGCGGCCGTAGAGCTGCCCAAGCTCAAGGTGAGCTGTCGCGCAAGCTTGTCGCACCACCTGACATCAATCTCACGGCACGACACAGTGGATCAAAGACATTCCGGCGACGTTCGGAGATTTGGGCATACACTCTCGTGTTGCCTTTTCTCTTCCTTTGTCGCTCGTCTTTTCGTCACTTCCCAACTTCAACTTTTCGCCCTCCGGCTCCTACCCCTTCCCGTTTCGTCAGCCGTTTGAGCTGAGTGTGTTGCGTTGCATCCGGTGGCGCGTGCAAAGCTTCAACCAAAAGGCCTCCCCTGCCAGCTGATTTCATCTGCGACAAAAGGCGCTTTCCCTTTGCGACAACGGAAAATACGCCTCATTGACGCCTCTTCTAGCCATCTGGCCTCGAGAAACCGGCATCCACACAAATCCGTTTGGACAACCTACGAATTCTAGCATCTTCACCTTCACACATGAGCTTGCCAGACGAGAGCGCTCAACAACATTCCGATTCCTATCCCGATCATCCTTTGATCCATTGCGCTTGGAATCACTTACACCCTAGACTCCCTATAAGCAAGTACTTTACGACGTTGTAGCCAAAATGACTGTCTTCGTCTGTTCCCTGTACGTGCCTCCTTTTTTTCTGTTCTCGTCTGATATTTGGGTGTCGATCGCATACGCCCAACGTCGAAATTTGCGACGCTACTCAACGCTGAAACTCTTCCAATCTCGACCACCTGCTAATGCGACAAAAGCTTCCTCCCCAAAACCATCCACTTCACCCTCCCCGGCTCTCCTCCCCGTGGTGTTGATCCTCAGCGACGCCGTCCCAAGCCCAGCAGCTCCGTCCCCAAGCCTGCAAAGACGCCGACAGCGCCTGCTCGCCAGCCTAGTCTGTTCGCGAACCGCGAAGACCTCACCCCGCCGCACACGCCCACTGACGACCCCGAATCGCCGAATCCTTATGCCAACGAAGATGGTTTCCGTATACAATTCCCGGGAACCTTTGGCTCGTCTGGTGAGGATGAATTGCGTGCCTGGGGTAGCCGTTCAAACCAGCCCATGTCCCGCGCAAATTCGCCACCACCGGCGTCTCTCGCCGAGTCCAGCCGCACCATGCAAAAGGCACGCGAGCTGGGTCGCCAGGGTGTGATCCAGCCCAAGTCTCTTGTTAGAAGCGAGAGCCATGATCGCGTTTTTGCCTCAGCGGCCTGGAGAGTTGTCAATGCCGATCAGGGCAACGGAGGGCTGCGCAATGCGGCCGAGGCTGCTGCCCGCGACGGTAATCTGGGCGATTATACTTGGGTTGGCACCTTGGGCATGCCGACGGATGCTCTTGATGGGACACAGCAGAGACAGGACATCGAGGACACACTCGCCACCGAGCACAACATGCTGACCGTTTTCTGCACCGACAAAGACTTTGACGGCCACTACGCCCACTTCTGCAAGCATATCCTGTGGCCCGTCTTCCATTACCAGATCCCCGACAACCCAAAGAGTAAGGCTTACGAGGATCACTCCTGGAAGTACTACGTCAACGTCAACCAGGCTTTCGCCGACCGTATTGTTAAAGACTGGAAGCGCGGCGACGTCATCTGGATTCACGACTACCACCTGCTGCTCGTCCCTGGAATGATCCGCAAGAAGCTCCCCGATGCGAAGATTGGCTTCTTCCTCCACGTCGCATTTCCTTCTTCCGAGGTTTTCCGTTGTCTTGCCGTCCGGAGGGAGCTCCTTGAAGGAATTCTTGGTGCCAACTTGGTTGGCTTCCAAATTCGCGAGTACGCTCGCCACTTCTTGCAGACTTGCAGTCGTCTTCTCAGCGCCGAGGCGACTCCAGACGGCCTGCAGTTGGAAGATCGATTTGTTGACGTCATCCATCTGCCCATTGGCATTGACCCCGTCAGTCTGCGTAACCATCTCGCAGATGAGGAGGTGACCAGGTGGCTGCAGATCATGCAGGACCGCTACAAGGGCAAGAAGCTCATCGTCGCTCGAGACAAGCTGGACCACGTGCGTGGAGTGCGACAGAAGTTGCTCTCATACGAGCTGTTTCTTAACAAGAACCCCGAGTGGCGGGAGAACACCGTCTTGATCCAGGTCGCCCTCTCCTCAAGCGAGAAGAGCGATCTCGAGGCTACCGTCTCAGACATTGTCACCCGTGTCAACTCATCGTGGGCGAACCTTGCGTACCAGCCGGTGGTGTACCTTAAGCAGGATATCGATTATGCGCAATATCTTGCGCTACTGACGATTGCCGATGCACTCATGATTACTAGCCAACGAGAGGGCATGAATCTGACTTCGCATGAATACCTGTTTTGTCAGGATGGAAAGCTTCTCCCCGAGAAGAAGCACGGTTCTCTGATCTTGTCCGAATTCACTGGAACCTCTTCGCTTTTTAACAAGAACGAGCTGTCGGTGAACCCTTGGGATTATCGTCAATGCGCCGATGCGATCAAGCAGGCCCTTGAAATGGGCGATCAGGAGAAGGAACAGCGCTGGGAGAAGCTTCATGAACGCGTGGTCAAGCACACCGGCTCCCACTGGTTCTCCGAATTCCTCTCCCGTCTCGACATTGTGTATGAGGAGCAGCACAAGCGCGACCAGACTTCGGTGCCTCGTCTCTCTATTCAAACCGTGTCGGGAGCCTACCAAAAGGCCAAGCGTCGACTCTTTATCGTCGACTACGAGGGAACGCTTGTTAGCTGGGGTCCCGTCAACCAGATCATTCCTGTCAGCCCCCAGCGAACCCTGGATGTCCTCAACGACTTGCTTCTAGACGAGCGCAACACTGTCTACGTCATGTCCGGTCGCCGTCCCGAAGAACTCGATCGCGTCTTCCGTCGCGTTCCCAACCTGGGCCTCATTGCTGAGAACGGCTGCTTCCTCAAGGATAGCGGAAGCGACAAGTGGACCGAGATGGCGGACCTCGAAAAGGTCAAGGACTGGAAAGAGTCGGTGAAGCCTATCATGACATACTACCTCGAGCGAACCCCTGGAGCTGAAATTGAGGAGCGTCGTTGCAGTCTCATCTTTCACTACAAGAGTGCCGAAGACTACGAATCAGCGGCACGACAGGCATCTGATTGCTCGAGCCACGTCAATGACGCTTGCGAGGCGCAGCGAGTTCACGCTATTCCCCTGGATGGCTCCATCGCGGTCGAGCCCATTGACTGGACGAAGAGAACCGCAGCTAGGAAGGTTTTCGAGAACCTCAAGTCACATTTGGGCCCCGACGATGCTCACAAGGAGCCTGTCGACTTCATGATGGTTGTGGGTGACGGACGAGAGGATGAAAAGGTATTCAAGTGGGCCAATAGACTCCATGAAGATGGCACTGTCAAAGAAGTGGTCACAGTCAGCCTGGGTACCCGCAACACCGAGGCGACCGCTACCCTTACGCAGGGTGTTAGTGGTAAGTGCTGGATGCAATTCCTGATCAATAACAATGATGGCTAACCGGCGATGATTAGGTGTTCTCACCTGCCTCCAGCGACTGGCCGCTCTCGCCTGACTAGAAAGATATGCTGGATTTTTTGCAATTTATCTCATGGCCTGCTTTTATGCCGCCGGCGTTGGTTCAGCGGGCGCAGGTTTAGGGATATCAAAGAGGGTTTCATCCTCAATCGCGAAGAACTCAGCAACAACACACGAAACAAGAGACGCGGCAAAGGAAGCAGTCCCAGTCGATCTTTATCCTAGGTTTTCAGGAAATGAAGGTTAGGTGATGCCTATGGGGACGATGAAGACATCAGAGCTAGGATGGGTTTCCTAAGCACCGCAATACTCTCACGAGCACCTCTTTTTCTTGCGATTCTCCACTTTTTTCTTTACTTAACATTCGTTTTATGTGTTATTCAAGATGGATTTGAAGTTGACGGACAGCTGGATGGACCGACGAGATGGCCAACGGGGGATACGGAACAAAAGAGAGCTTTCCTTGAAGGAGGGCGCAGCCCACGCGAACAACGGGATTTTCCTAGTGTAGCAATGCATTTTCTATGGTAGCGACAATGATATGACATAGGATTGAGGTATCCGGCATCATGATGCTGACAAGACCTCGACATTTATAGACGGTTTAATCAGCTCCTCGGGGAGCTTTTGCGTATGCGATTCTATTTTCGCGTTGGATAGTCGTGTTTTGTATCCGTGTTTGTCAATGTGCATGTTGTACCTACATAAGTCAGGTACTAAGCAATGCCATTAATGTCTTGGGTAGTATCCAGAGGGTGGTGGAGTGATGTTCCAGATGAATGGGGGGTAGCATCATGACATCACGGCCTCATGTCATACCGACGCTGACCCTCCTCGGTGAGAAAACATCTCGGTGGGACTCCCCGAAAAAACCAAAACCTCGAGGGAAAGCTAGAAAGAACCAATGGGAAGCTGGGGAAAACCAGAAAGCGTCAGCTTACCTAGCTTAGCAAAGCAATTAGATTGCATGTGCTAGACGAGCGAGAGCGGGAGAATGGGCTTGTCGACCACACAAATTGCTTGAAGAGCACCCTGGCCACGACCCCGCGGCGGAGACCAAAGTTGTAAAGCCCCGCCGATGTCGCTCTAGCCCCATGGTTGCGGGACAAGGGCGAGGGCGAGTGAATGCTGACTCAAGGGGAAAAAGCTTCGTCTTTCGTGGTCAAAGCCTCTCGCGCTGCTGCTCTGTTTGCGCTTCTACATCTTCTTCTGTCTTTCAATCTTGCTCTCCTGGCACGAATTACTCGCTGTTGAAGCTCAATTGATCGAATAGGCTTGCGGTACTCTCGCGTTTTACCCCTCCACCATGGCTGCTTTCCCGCCCCCGCCCGTCAACACCATCGACTGGTCCAACGTGGGCTTCAAGGTCCGCGAAGGTAAGCTGGCGACTTCTCCGCCTAATATCATCACACGCGTTGCAGCTCTAGCACGCTAACATGCATTGATAAAGTCAACGGTCACATCGAATCCACCTACACCAAGTCAACCGGAAAATGGACGCCCCTGCGCTTCGTAGCCGACCCCTTCATGCGCATCCACGGCATGGCGCCGGCGCTCAACTACGGACAGCAGGCGTACGAGGGCCTCAAGGCGTTCCGGTCCCCCGGCGACGATAGCATCACCATCTTCCGACCGGACCGCAACGCCGTGCGGATGCAGCACTCGGCCGAAGTCGTCTCGATGCCCAAGGTGCCCGTCGACATGTTCCTCGACGCCTGCCGGGCCGCCGTCGCCCTCAACGCCGAGTTCGTGCCCCCCCATGAGACGGGGGCCGCTCTGTACATCCGCCCGCAGATCTACGGCTCCAGCGCCCAGCTCGGCCTGTCGCCGCCCGAGGAGTACACCTTTTGCGTCTTCGTCATCCCTACGGGCGTCTACCACGGCTCTCATCCCGTCAAGGCCCTGATCCTCGAGGACTTTGACCGTGCTGCTCCCAACGGCACCGGAAACGCAAAGGTCGGCGGAAACTACGCCCCCGTTCTGCGCTGGAGCGACAAGGCGCGCGAGGAGGGCTTCGGCATCACCCTGCACCTGGACAGCGCCCGCCACGAGGAGGTCGACGAGTTCAGCACCAGCGGCTTCATTGGCGCCCTCAAGACCGGCGACGACATCACCCTCGTCGTCCCGGACTCCAAGTGCGTCATCGACAGCGTCACCAGCGCCAGCATCCAGGACCTGGCTCGCAGCTTCGGCTGGAAGGTCGAGAAGCGCGTCATCAAGTACGCCGAGCTCAACGACTTTGAGGAGGTCATGGCCGCCGGAACCGCCGCCGCCCTGGTCCCCATCCGCTCCATCACCCGCCGCAGCAACCACGCCGACGAGACCATCAACTACATTGCCGCCAGCCAGGAGGAGGCCGGTCCCATCTGCACTAAGCTGCTGACGACTCTGCAGAGCATCCAGCTGGGCAAGATTGAGGACCCGTTCAACTGGCGATTCGCCGTCAGCGTGGCTGACAAGAACGTCGAGGGTGTTTCTAGCGGACAAAACGGGGATGCTCAGACTGTGGACCAGATGGATTAAAAAAGCAAGGCAAAAAAAAAAAGAAATGTTGCGACATATGTCATTCATTCCCCCTACGCGATGAGATCTAGGGTCACTTTTCAAGTCTGCTGTATGTTCAATGTTTGATAAATGATAATATGAATAGCACTTTGTTTAAATTAATGGCCTTCAGAAATTCCTCCAGATGAATTGAAATTAGCGGGCTTGTTACTATATTCCAGTTGCTCTATCACAGCGCATACGCTTCGATTGCTTCTTCAAAGGCAGTATTTATTCCTGCTACCAGGGTCTCTGCCACGGCCTGCAACGCCGCGGGCACCTTCTCAACAACTGCAGCCGAAAACTCCTTGGTGGCCTTTTGCTGTAGCTGGAGGTTAACCCAGATGACGGGGCTGAGCAACAGCTTGTCGAACTTGGGCTTGGCGGCGACAATGTTGTCGAGGGCGTCGACGACGACGTCGGACAGCTTGATGGTGGCCTGGGCGACCTGTAGGGCCTCTGCGATGGAGAGCGCTGCCGAAGCCTCGGCGGTCTTGGTGCCGTTGTTGATGTCAATAAGCAGCGCCGTCGACTTGATGACGATGGGGATCGTGCCCAGCACACCGCCGCTCCACGATGTCACGGCGTCGTCGAGGTCCGTCGTCGTCGCCGAGATGGTGCTAATGGCTGCGACGATGGAGGCGCCAGAGGCCAGCGCCGTGGAGGCTAGGCTGACGAGGGCGAGGACCTTGGGAAAGAGCATGATGAATTGCGGATGAGAGAGAGAGAAGTTATGAGGGGAGCAGGCTCGGTGTAAGTGATGAGAGCTAGACGGAGGCAATTGAGTGCTCTGGTTGAACCTGGAAAGCCCTTTCAGAAAACAACGCGAACAAACATGTCCCATTTATAGTCGGCAGACATTCGCACATGCTCTTCTTTCGCCTTCATCTCGCCGGAGCTCGACATTCCGCCTGATGACTTGATCACAGTTGCATCGCAGACGGTAACATTACAGCCCATCGCCTCCGCAATTATGCTCTATTGGGCCATTCGGCCCGGGCCAGGCTACGCCAGATGGGTGCATCTTCCCGTCCTTAAAAGGCATTGAATAAGGGATCTTTTTCTTCCTTCTTGTTCGCCTTCATGCAGCACGGCGGCGTCCGTCGAAACATCAGTAGGGCTGACCTGCTCGAGGGAGGGGAACCTTGGGATGTGTTGACAGGGGAGGAGACAGGGGGGTCAATCTGGGGAAGCTGGACCGCGGCTGGGGGTGAGCTTTCGATGGGAGCATGTGGGATCGTCGGGGAAAGCGGATTTGGGTTGTAAGTCGACATGGGGGATGCATGGGGCCGATGTAAGGTATGTGAACAATGTATGTGGCCGTGTGAGTATGTGACGATGGCGAGGCGTGGTGTTGCTGACGACCAGATCGCCATCAAGCCTCGCTCGACATGTTTGCTTCTCTTTTGCTTCCCACGCCCCCTTCGAACCGAGCCTGTCCGTCCCTCGCTCGTACACAAACTCACCAGCCACAGTCGGGCAACCGCATGGTCTTGTACGTCTCGACGGAAAAGACCCAAGGATGGTGGCGGCAAGACACAGGCGGTCGCGGATGGCCACAGGAGCAACGCAAACAAGGCACTGAAGAACCTTTTTCCCTTCTGCCCCCCTCCCCCTATTTTCATTCTGCCTGGGCCATGATGGTGTAACACCGGCATTTGCGCGCGTGCGCAAAAAAAAAAGAAGAGAAGAGTACACCGACAAAACGCGTTTCTGGCGATTGAACCCCCCTCGGTGCGAGCCATCGAGAGAGAGGTGTCGCGGACACGCGCGTGCTGTGAACGACGCTCGTCACCATCGTGAGAGACGAGAAATACGAACCACAGACGACGAGAGAAGAAACGGCGCCGCACCAACGAGAGTCTTTGTGCGTGGTCGTGAGAGCCTTGGGGTTCTGATATAGAGGAACCAGGGAACCCAACTACGACGACTTGGACGAATATTCAAGCCCAACAACCACACATCCTTCGACTGAAAGAAAAGCATGTGCACATACTCGTTCCAGCAGGCCGTCTGCTCATGCGCCAAAGGCGCAGCTTGCCCGCAAATGTCGCGCGGCCGAGGCATGGTAGCCGGCGAGTACTTCCACTGCCTCGACGCCTTCTACGCCATCGACGACCTGGGCTCCGCCTGCGACTACCAGCGGCGGCTGTACGGGCGCAACGCCGTGCCGACCATGCAGTGCCCTCGGTACGCCTTCGATGCGAAGCGCGTGCTCAAGGATACCTTCCGCAAGAGCGACCTGGCCTGCGTCAAGTGCGCCGAGACGTGCGCGCCGCCGAGTACCAGCTGGCAGGCTCCCGGGCCGCCGACGATGATTCAGCAGCAGCAGATGGGGATGAGGGTTGCTGGAGATGGAGAGAGGGATAAGGAGAGGGATGGCATATCGAGGGGGCCTGGTTGAAGAGATAAAACAAAAGCTGGAGCTGAGGAGGAAGTTATTGTTGTCGTGTGTGTATGCTGTTGTTGATGTTGTTCTTGCTGATGTATGAGATTTCTATCGTTGTCCTCATTACAAATCTGGCCATCATGTACCGTCTTTCGTTCCTAGGCTCGAGACTAATGCGTCCGCTTCTTCAAGACGCACTTCCCTTCCCACGGCCCCACTCCGTTACCGGTGGTGGGGCTACCTCCGACCCGGGGAGTTGTTCATTCGGACGACCTTCTCCGAGTGGTTCTGCAGTCGTTTAAAGAGGCGGTGGTGCGGTTCCGTTTATAGGTAGAATTGTCCGCCGGTATAGTGAATGGGTCGTCGTGCGATGACATGATCGCAAAGGCGGATCGTGTAGCTGGTTCCACGGTGGTTGGTCTTGGAGCCATGGTGGTGGCTGGAGTTCCGTGGAGATGTCGCCCCGAGCTGGGGATGGAGGCCTTCGCAGCTTCTGGGTTGGCCGGGTATTTGGCGTACAGAACATTGGTGAACTTGATCATGCCACCAACGTTGCCGATGGCGGCGAGGATGTCAGTCGCTTGCTGCTAGCTGGCGCTGTTGTCTCTTCCTGCGGAATTGTTCCTGACCAGCTGCTCAAGGAGTTCAGCGAGAATGACTCCAATCTCAGCGGCGCCAATGCGGGTACCTGAAGTAAGGAACATGAGGCCCGCTAAATTAGGCACCTGACAGCCAATAACTTAGGGGGATATCATACCTACTTTAGTACAGTATCTTATGCTCCATTAGATCGAGCAGGCCCGACAGAATATGCATGCTTCTAGGTCCTGACCTGAGGCAAATACGGCTGGCTGAGGCTGCCAGGTGTGCGCGCCTGCCCAGGCATCAACTTTGCCTACCTGCCTCCCTTCTTCCATCCTCCCTTCTTTCTCTTCTTCCCCCTCGTAACTGGTACCGAATCCACAGTCAACATCACTGCACACCTCACAAAACTCAAACAACGACACCTCCACGAGCTGTCAACGGCTTGCCCCCGAGGCATGTCGGCGACACATCGTTAGTCATCCCCCCCCCTCCCGTCTCGCATCGAACCCCAGCACCAAACCTGTCCTTCCGTATGGAACACTGTTAACCACTATATAGATGCCTTCCCTACTGAAGCAAGCATCCCACATCTACCAAACAATGCCGTCCGTCCGCTAAATCCAAGCGATGACGGAGATGCTCAAAGCCCTGAATGAGGGCAGTAGCGGTGGCGGCAATAATGGATGGTAGTGGCCGTGGTGGCCGTGGTGGCGATGGCCGTGTTGGGCGCGGCGAGACGCGGGCTAGATCCCGCACTTGATCCCAGGTTTGTGAACCTATGTAGTATTTACCTAGTTACTGTTTGTTAATAAGCGCCTTTAGTGCCGCCTCCCAGGGCATATCCAGGGATTGCCTTAACGGGCAGCGTCGCTCGGCCTCTCCCCGTCGGGCTCCCAGGCCCACCCCCACTCTAGGTTCGTGGTGGAACTCTCCTCTGGAGGGGAGGAGGCCCCCCCAGAGGGTGAGGAAAGGGCCGCTGTTGTCCTCCGCGTCGACGCGGAGGGCAATGTCCACAATGAGGCCGCCGAGAAGGCCAAGGAAAAGGCCAAGGACAAGCCCGCCGACAAGGCTCCCGAGGAGGACAAGGCCGAGAAGGCCACCGAGAAGGAGGGCGAGGGTGTCGAGACCTCCGCGGAGGTGACCGCCGTCCCGGATGTGGATATGGCTGGGTCTTTACTAAGCAAGCATCCCATATCTACCAAGGAAGCAAGCAAACCACACCTACTCGGCATGCACATTCTGTTGGGCTTGCCCGGTCAAATGGAACATAAGATGCTATACTAGTTATGATATTCCCCTAAGTTATTGGCTGCCAGGTGCCTGATTTAGCACGCCTCATGTTCCTAACCTTAGGTACTAAGGTTCGGTAGTCTTTGGGATAATTCCAATAGTCGCCCACCTTCCGCGCCCCCGAGTTGATCGCCGGCCTGCTATTGCTCACGACAGCCGCCTCGACGCTCCGAGCCATGGAGATTGAGATCACGGCCAACGAGTCGTGCGGAATGCACGTCCACATCGGCATGGCTCGCCAAGATAATCACAATCTTCGTCATAGTTCTAGGGACGTTGCCTTCTCCACCGCTTTCAGTTCAGAGTTGCAGTCATCATCGGCTGACTGTGCGAGTGGGCTCGGACTGGCGACGACATCAACGCTTGGATGTCAATGCCACTGTCTGGAAGAGCCATGACCCGCGGCTTTCGTTCCATGCTCTGCTACATGAAGCCTGAAGAGTTAATGGATCAGATCCTAGCACATATGCCCAAGAAGACGCAAAAGGTCTTAGGGAAGGAGGGCATAGTATCTACGGGGTTATTGGAAATGCCGAAGGTTCCAGGGGATTTCCTTTACACTTGTATACCCCAATATCCCGGTTCGTGTAGGTAATGAGCAAGTCAGAAAGGCGCCATCGACATTCGCCTTAAAACAAGTCAAACAGATCAGGCCAGAGACCCTTATACTACCATTAATAGAAGCCAAAGTATACATTGGATCTAGTATCTCCCGCTATGGAGGGATGGCCGGCCGTATCCAAACCATACGAAGAACTCACACTATATCTTCACTTGCCATAATGATATAGTGCCCAGCTTCGTAATCGCCAGAGCTTGGTCAAATCCTCACTTACTAGAAGGACATAAGTCAGTACAGATACAAGACATAACAAGAGCGCTCCCAGTTCTACTTAAGGGACTTCTAATGGCATACCTTGGGACACACCATACAGCCAATCAACTTCACAATGAAGTATCACAGCAACTATTCTTAGATGCTTCATATGACCTTATGCAAGTATTCCGAGAAGGTCTGGCACTTTCAAGTCTCTACCAACATTCTCTGAACCAGGCTTGGCCACTTATGCAAGGTATCTATGACGGTATAATTATTGTATAATACTGCGTAAATATTAAATGCGGATGTAAAAAGGTAGACCAGCAACTGCCTGGTACCGCATTAACGATAACGAGGAGACTTATAGCTTTAGATAGCCCTCTTTCGCCGAGATGCTGCTTGGCCTGCTATGATTTCTCGAGGAAAAACAAGGGAATTATGCGCGAACGAGAGGGCAACGCCAGTGGGCACTTTGGCCGCGAGGTGGCGATCAATCACAACGATATCAATGCAGGGGGTTCGCAAAGAGAATATGTCATAATTTAGCCAACGTTAGGAGTAATCTAAAGTAATATATGCATAATTTAATAAACATTTCGTGATAATTTATGAAACATCTTTCCGCGCCGGCGCTGTCATACGTCTCAGGTGTAACCGCGCAGTCTTCGAGGTCTTGCAGTGGCTACTCCTACACACCACAGAGGCTCCTTCGACACTGGAATTTACAACAGTAGCATTGCTACACTGCAAGCGATTTGCGTCTATGATTATTACCGTGGTGCCCCGGGCTGGCCTGACACCGGAGCCAGCAAAGTCAGCCCCTTCCATGATCTCTTACCACCGAGGTCCTTCTGGCCAAGTACAGAGCGAGTGAAGTTTCATCATGATCGCGGCCAACCAAGCCAGCAGTGCCCTTCCATCCATCAGCCTCGCAGACCATTGCCCTATGTCCAAAACCGCCCGCCACGCTGGCCGTTTGTGGTGAACAGGCCTAGCATCAGTTCCTCATCCACTCAATAGACACAGGATGGCTGCAAATGGGAAATTATGTCATTGTCCTGTTATTGCTTTCCAGCCTCCATCATGCGCCCCTTCAACATCCCTGGCCACATATTTGTCGCTGTGCTTGATTACACTCCCCCGTTGACTATGGCGACCTCTATACCCTCTTCCGCCCGTCGAGCTTTGATCCATACCAAGCCACTAGTCCGAAGCGACCGAACTCGGCTACCATGGACATGGTCAATCATGCTAGAGACATGGTCACCGAGTTCAGACGCATGAACAAAGACTAGAGGTCCAATGTTGAGAACCCGAGGAATCTGGGGCACACCAAACCCTAACTCTTACAGAGCGACAGCCTGTAGAAATGCATATTGCACCACCTGGCTGCATTAACCCCAATTGCGATTAAATAAGAGAAAACTTCAAAGGAGTTTTCAGATACCAATCTGGACATCATAACGATCCAGCTTACTATCGATGTGGGAGATGTGATTCTCAGTTTAAAAAGCATGGTACTGAGTGGACATTACGGCCAGACCGACCAGCAACAGTTGCATGTTGCAACCCAAGTTGTAATCGTACGACAGAGAACTATTCCCAATTTCTTTATGAAAAAGGGCATAAGTATAATCTAGCTTATATAAGATGTCTTATTTGTAATAGATATTTTAAAAAGCCTGGGGTTGAACGTTCAGTATGATATTCAGTATATTAACTAAAATCAAATAGTTAATTAAACCAAGTCTATTTATTTAAGCGTTTTCTTAAATTATCCCTTCTTTAATTATAAAGAAACTCCCAAGAAGCTACTAACATGATATTTTCAGTAAATTCCCTGGATCTTCCAGTCTGGTATCCCCAGGACGAAGGACTTCCCAGACCTTTGAACCCTTTTGAATCCTGACAGTCATGACATCTACAGAAAGTCAGACAACCTGATTACATGGAAATCATCATCGTCTCGTTCTTAAACGGGGTTCTCAACTCGGGAAAGATGTCACGGCCGGACAAACTCAAGATCCCGATAGAATGGAAATGACAGGGAGTCTTGAATCATGCATACCCACTTCGAGCGCCTGCTAATAATAGGGGCGGGTTGTGCCTGAGGCGTGTGGGGCGGTGTTTCTCGTACTTGATCCGAGTCTCGGACTTTCTCGTACAGCACGACAAAGCGAAACTACGAGGCCGGATATATTACGTTCAATCTTTTCCGTCCTTCAATCGTTTTCATGAACCTCCTAGCACTCTTTTAGTAGTATCATTCTTTTCTGTTTCTTCTCCTCTTCATTCAGTCACCGCCATGAGTTCTCAAAACAGTACCCAGACCGCCGACCCGTCATCTGGTGATGCCGAGGGCTTCACATTTAGCCTCTACCACTACACCCCTTCTCTCGCGGCTGCCATTGCCGCTATCATTGTCTTTACTGCCCTCACTGGTTATCATGTATTTCTCATTACACGCCACCGATCATGGTATTTCACAGCCTTCACACTTGGTGGTCTTTTCCAAACCCTGGGTTATGCCGGCCGAGCTTGGTCCCACTACGATACTACGGCTATTGAAAGCTAGCCGCGGCAGGATGCATAGGAATTGTGTGTTATGATTGATCTGACTAGCTAGAAAAAGGGGAGACGCCGCAGTCGGCTTTGTGATCAGCGATGTCGGCTGTTGCCTTACAAATTAGGTGTAAATCAGGACGGTGGCTAAACCCGGATTGTACGGTCAGATCCACACTAATACACCCCCTTAGATCTAGCACCTTCCGTATGATTGATCTGGTCTTTTGAGGTTATCGCAAGACCGTTCCTCCTTCTAGCTAGCAAAATGTATAGTGTTTTAACTACTAAAAAGAATGTAAATACATAGGATTAAACCTCTTATAATATATAAGGTTATTCCCACACTTTATTAAATGACCTAGCGTAAAAGATATAGTATTACTCTACACTTTGATATAACTATGCACATTAAGGTGCAATTATGACTGTAAATGTGATGATTCGAATATAAAATGATGATCAGAATGATCTCCTCATCGAGATGAATACGGGAATGTTATCTATATCGCCATAAGTTGTCAATTAGGCGAGAAATCGAGGAGTGTTTAAATAAGCTAGATCTTACGCCAGGGCGCAGGTTCTAATCGCAATTAGGATATGAAATTCTAGTGTTTCTATAAGGGCAGCGGCTTCGTAAGACTATTAGCTAGCATGTCTGCTATAAGTAACTAGTTGACTATAGCTTTACCCTTCTAATAGGCTTAACATAGCCAGTGGTTATGAATATTAATATAATAAAGCTTTATAACTAGTTTTAAAGTCTCTTTATTAATTAGTCTGATTGTCTGCTTATTATTATAGTGAATTGAAGCCGGGCTTATAACTATAATACTAATTTCTTAGAGTAGTTAGCTTAAGGAAATGCGTTCTTTTACTATATTCAAAAGTGCTAGTAACTCGGCCTCTATACTAAAAGTTATAACTATATCCTGCTTTATAGCTTTCTATACAATCAGGCTACTGTATATTATAATAACATATTCTTATAATGACTTTCTAGTTACTAAGCAGTTATTAAAGGCTGCATTACTAACTATAAAGAGATAGTCATACTCTAAGGCTATTATATAGTGGATATAGAGATCCTTAGTATTAAAGAGGTATAAGATGCATTAATTAGCTGCTTTCTGGTGCTTTTAATTCAGCTTATTACTAAATTGGGCCAGTTTTAAAGATATAAAGCTAACGTCTAGTCTCATAGTATTAGCAGGATATCCTATGCTTCTAACCTTAGCTTTAAATCTCACGATATTATTTATATTGGCTTTATATATGGTTATAACTAGAGGTTCTATAAGGACTAGGATTAAGGACTTCCTAGTTACTATAAGCTCATTATCTAGTTAGAACTTATAAGATATTAATATAATGTATGACTCTTATAAGAACCATATCTGCTTAGTGTTATAATTATGAATAACCTCTATTCTAAGGAATTAGTAAAGTTCTTTAAGATCCTTAACTTAGTATTTATTCTTAAGGGCTGTGTTAACTTCCTTCTACTCAGGCTCTAGGGCCTTTGGATATATTATAACGATATTGTCTATAAAGAATATAATAAAGAAATGGCCGCGTTTAAAGATATAGGGATCTTCTTTATATACCTCAAAACCTAAGTCTTAAAAGAAGGAAGAGAGGTATTTATACTATAGCTTTAGTAATATCCTAAGGCCATACAGAGCTCGCAATACCCTCATTGCTTTACTAGGCTTCTTATAGCCAGATAGCATTCTATAATAGACCTCTTAATCAGGTCCTAGTTCATTCTTAATAAAAGCATTAATAATATCATATTAGTAAGTCTCTAGGTCTTCTTTATAGTATTTCGCATATATTATATGAAGTGACTAATATACTAAAGTTAAAGTATACACATTAATTTCATCCTTTTCTTACTGATTACCTTATACTATAAGCTAGGCTTTAAACCTATTAATAAAGCTGTCTTAATTAGCCTTATAGTTAAAAACCCATTTTATATTAATTAACTTTATAAGATCTATACTGGCTTCTTCTATAATATTAAAGTAATTAATATTAGAGAGATAATTCTATTTAGTATTTATTCCCTCTAGCCATTCTTATGCAAATAGTGAGTTCATTGCCTATTTATAGCTTATTAGAAATAAAGGCATATTATCTATATAAAGATAATATCTACTAGCTTTAAAGACTATTAAGAATATAATATCTTTCTTCTTCTATTAGTTAATTTTATCCTTAAGTCTCTATACTTTAAGGGCCTTTTCTAAGGGTTTTCTAGTTTATAATTTAGTTATAATTCTAATCTCCTTAATATGCTGGTTATAGTTATATTATTAATAAGTTATTATAATCAGAGCTAGCTCAGGCTGAACTTTAATAATATCTTCTACCTACTCTTCCTCTTTATTATTATCTAATAATAAGTTATCTTATATATTATTTAAATCATCTTCTTCTAAAGAATCGATTAATATAGGTTTTAGAAAGGGAGGACCTATAGTGTGTTGGGCAGGGGGACAAGAGGGACACCACCACCCGAAGTGACGGATGCCGTAGGGTAGGCGGGATGCGTAGCGGAGCGAGGATGGACAAGACTCGCAAAACAAAACAGACAAAAAGAAGGCCAGAGCTGCAATCGAGCAGCTGGCTAAGAAATGAATCAGATATTCCAATTGATCAAATAAATCTCATCATAATGACATCAAAAACCATTCAATAACTCAAAAATAAAGGTGGGCAAGAACATGATTGATTGCTATCTGTGTCCGAGTTGTCTCTGCCTTTTATCTCAGACCAACTCCCGTTATCCTTATCGATAGCTTTATCAAGACCGGCACTCAAATTGGTCGGCCAATTAAAATGTCCAGGCCATTCTAGCTAGTGGGCCCTCAGCCCCGACACAGTCCTCCCCACGCGGTCGGTGCTTTGTCCCCACAAGCCTAGAGACCGCGGACAACAAAGAGAAGAAGAGCCCTAGTAGACAAAGGAAATAATAAGAAAAGAAAGACAATGTACATGAGTCCAACATCCAAGCGTAGTTGATCAACCAGAATCCAGCTTGCATTTATTCCTCCGAGATTGTGGTGTTTGCGAGAGAGGGTCCGAAGGGAACCTGAGCACCAAGGTCGTGTCGAGGGCGGTAGGCAAAGTCGCAGAGGTGGCCGCAACAAGAACTCTTTGGTGAAATCAACCACGGGGTGTACGAGGAGACCGGGAAGTGTTCGATCGAGTGGTATCCCTCGGCGAATTGGATGATCGAGACACGTTAGTGAGTCCAGCAGGCGCGGAGGCAGACGGCGGCAGTGATCCTCGGGCAGGTCTCAGAGGCAAAGTGCGAGTCAATTCGCGTGCAGCAGCGCGATCAGCCCGAGAGGGCCCGGCGGGAGGAGGAGGAGCCAATCTCGACCTCAAGGTATCCGTAATAGCGTCCCATTGAGACAGGGAAATCAGACCATCCGGGACGAAGGTAGCAAAGCTTCCCGTTCGATCAATCGCATGCGTCCATCGGCGAGGGGCTGGGAGTAAATGGAGAGACCCAGCAGCACGTACAGTCATGATGTAGGCAGGGGTGTTGACATCGTTCTTCTTCGCAGTTTCCGCAGCTTCTTTGGCCATCGGTTTGGTAACATGGACTCCTTTGATTCCGTCTATGAGTGCTCGGTCGGGAACAGCCTTGGTGCGATTGTTGGCGCGAATGATTCGACTATCGGCCTTCTTCTTTGGCGATGCCCGTTTCGCAGCAACGTCCTTGCCGGTCTTCTTCCGCTTCTTGTCGACGGCCCCTTCGTTCGAGTCGTCAGAGTTGCCATAGTCATCGCCGGCCGCTGGAGCAGGGGTTGTACGAGGCAGAACCATCCGATCAAATGAATCCGTGACACCTAAGCCGGGTTCGGAAGCGAATAGCGGAATTGGAGGAGTTCTGGGGCGTCGGGATTTCAAGGTCACCGCTGGCTCCAGGTCCTGCACCAATTGGTCGATAAGTTCCTGGTTGGCGTTGAGAGTGCGTAGAGCGGTCACATAGGATTCGGGCAGGTCAGGGGTCTTGACAATTTGGCTTGGTTCAGGAAGGGTGACGGACTCCCTGAACGTCATGGTGTCAGTAGGTGTGATCATCAATCGAGAGTCCTTAGTCCAGTTCCCAGCAGCAGGAAAGTCAGTCCACCTGATTAGTTGGTAGCCGCCTAGTTTGGTAAGGATGACAGCAGGTCCTTTGGGAAGCAAACCGTAGACAGGGTGGTGAGAGAAGGGCATGGAAGACACTGCCCTGCTGTGCCCATGTTCAGTAACAGTGACTTTTCTGAACCCAAGTTCATCGCGAATGGCCATCAGGAACCAGGTCTTGACCCGCTCCCAGCTGACAGAGAGAGTGACTTTGGACGGCTTAGGCGATTGATCAAACGGACCGACGAGCCAATCTCTTTGTGGGAGGGCGTATTCTCCTTCTACCGGTCGCTTCCCAGTGCCCAGAGTCACCGAAGATGGATTCGCGTGTAGATGGACCCTAAGTCTCGTGGCTCCGGTCATACTTCGCAGGTTTAGAAACGCAAGGTAAACAGCCAGGTATCCGCATTCGAAACCACCTGGTTGATCAGCCACGGGAGTGCAGAAGATGTCGAAGTCGTAGGGATAACCCATTTCAGTCAAGACGAGGCGCCAGGCGCAAGCAAATGCTTTCTGGCGGTTGAGCAAGGTGCGGCCTCCAAGGGTGTCATAGTAGAAGACTTGACCAGAGCGTCGGTCGAAGATGTACGACGCCCAGTGGAAGTCCTTGTAGTTGACTAGGCCAACCACAAAACGCCGGTCGAAGATATCCTGCTTGACAGTGTGGCGGCCGGAGTCGTGGTGAGAGTTCAGCGTGCATTTGGTAATAAGGTCCTTGGGGAGCAGGCACTTGTATGTTCGATCAACTGGATCCATCGTCTTCTTGGGTAGATTTGTCACAACCACAGGAGCACCATCCAGAAGCAGGGTCGGAAACACCGCAACAACATCCTCCAGTCCGTACGTGATCATAGTCAGGAAGTCTCCGAGTCCTTCCTCACCGGCCCAGGCGTCATCCCACAGCTTCTCATGAAGGTCCCAGAGGCGAAGAGTGTGCTCCTTCCAAGACACTCCAAAGGGCATTGCGTCGTCCTTGTATGAGGGTCGCACTGGCACAGCCTTTGCGAACTCGAAGTCTTTGTAGTCGCTGTGCACATCGATTGTCCTTTCCTTGCCAGACTCAGGCCATTCCGTACGAGGGTGTAACAGGGCCGGTTGATCAACCACAATCTCCTTCAGCTGCTTGGCTAGGGACGCTTCTGAAGCGTGGTAGAACGATCCCTTTCCATGGTTGATGACAGCGATTTCCCTGCTTCGGGCGGAATGAGCCTTTGGCGGGAAGTAGGTTTGTTCGTCGTCGATGGGGCCGCTCATGGTGAAGGCGCCCGGCAGGAGGAAGAGTGGAGGATTCGTTCGGAGGAAGGCTAGGCCGAAAGGAGGTCGTTCGGTAGCAAATTGTTCGATCAAATGAATTGCAAAGTCGTTTGGCAACCTGATGTCGCGATGATGGCGAGATGAAGGAAATAGAGGGTTGTGGTTGAAGAGGGGGGGGTTTTTGCTGCAGTTGGCGGCGAGGTTTCGGGGATAGGATTTTCGAGACTGGGCAGCGTAGGCTTGCGAGCGTTGGTAAGGCAGGCGGAAACGAAGGCAGGTGACTGGTTCAGAGAAGTAAAGAGATCAGGGAGCAGAAGGTTGTGGCGATGAGGTTCTCGCAGCAGGAGGCGGAGAGAGGTTGGAGGTGAAAGCTCAGCTGAGAAGAAAGGGGGTTTCTGAGAGCGTTGTCCAGGCTAGTTGAAGAGCGGCGTTTGATCAAGTGAATGCGCTGAACAGTTGTAGTTAAAGCGCAACGAGTTCTGGGAACAGCAGCTGTTGCGAGAAGAGAGGTTGAGTTGTGCTGAAGAGAAAGAGAAGAGAGAGAGAAACGGCTTTTGAAGTCTTAGGCAGCGGGAGGTTGTTTGTTTTCCCTGCTGGCTGTGATTCACCCTACACGCGTTAATCTCGGCACACGCATTTCCCTCACCTCAAAACACTTCTTTTCTCTCTCTTTCCTTTCCCTCCTTTTTCTTCCTCTTCACACTTCATCAACATCACTTGATCAACTCGTTTAGCGATGGCTTCTTCCAACTTCCACCTTTCCGACGTCACCAAGGTCCGCCGAGGAGCCCTTCCTGACATACGCATCCATGCAGCTAGTCGGTTGGAAAGCGATGAATTCTCTCTTCACGCCAGTTCGACTTGGAACAGCCGCCACAAGACTTTGTTGACCGAAAAGGAGCGAAAGGAGGCTCGCTTCGTATCAGTAAGTATTCCCCCATGCCTGAGACCATTTGATCTAACGGTTCTGTAGTTCGAGAAGCACTTCACCATCTGGATTTGCTCGCGCATGGCCCTCGACCGTGGCGGTCTCCCTCTCTTCGTCGAGTTCGCCCCCAAGGGAGAGTTGCCCGACGTCAACTCCGCCAAGAGGCACATCCGAGCCTGGATTCGCGAGGACGAGACGGCCGATGCGGTCTTGAAATACTCGACAAAATACATCTCTGACCGGCCCCTTCAGTCGGTGTACATTCCTGCCGACTTGGGCCACCCCCATGGGTATTTCGTCAAGGAACTGCTCCGCCGACCCGAGCATAAGAAGGCTTTGATTGTCGCCTTCTTTGGATACCAAAATCCGCTGCTGTGCAGGTGCTGTATTCGATCAAGCACCTCGAATTACTCCATGACCAAGGAGTATTACATGTGGCCATTTCACGCTTGCCGATCCATCCCAGGGTTCATGGATGGGAAATGTGCGAATTGCATCTGGAATGCCAATTCCCAGTGCGAGTGGTCTTTTCTTGGCGGGTACTTGGCTTCTGAACCTGGTTTTGGCACCTCTCTTGACCTCTTGTCTGGCATGAAGTGTCCCATCGATCCCGACGATCAGGCAGTGAGTGTTCTCAACCATGCGAGCTGCCCTCGCATTTCCAACGAATTCCCTTTGGCTTGGGAGGATGAGTCCCTTCGCGATGAAGCCATCCGGAATGCTGAGAAGCGCGCCGCCTGGGACGAGTCTATGGGCTTTTTCGAGGCTTGAGTCTTCAGTTTTTGGTCCATTGGTGGTGGTTTGGGGTTAGATCGGTTGATCAACCCGGTTCAGCTTGTCTCCTGTATACTAGACTCCTTCGTTTGGCAGCTTTGATGCTTGACTTGCTGCAGTAGCGTGGGATAAATGGGATCCCACCAGTTGGCTCTTTTGCGATTGACTTTTCTCTCGCGTGAGGTGTGCTTGTCCTTTCATGGTACTATGTCCAACTCGCCATCCCGGGCGGGTGTAGCTTTCGTAGCTTTTCCTTTGTCTTGTAGCTCCAGAGTCGTTTGATCAACTGGTTTGCATGTTTTGTGTGTTGATCCTGATGCCTGTTTGGTCTCAAGTCCAATTTTCGAGCTGCAAATTTGCGAGGCCTTCGACTGGCCGGGACGTTGGTGGGTGGTGGTTGTTTGTCTTTTCTTGCTTCTCGTACCACACCCCTCCCCAAAACAACAACAGGTACAAACTTTGGACTTGTTGTTGTTTCCCACTCCCTTGTCTTGCCTAGAGAGATTCAAACTGGTCTCTCCAGGCTTGATCTCTGTATGGGAGTTGGATCTCCAGTTTTCTTTCCTCCCCAGCACCGGTGATGGTCGGTTGAGAGGGAACCTCGGGGCTTGTTTTCAATCCATCCTTCTCTCCTGGGCTCGTTTCCTCATCCTGTTTCATTTGATCAACTGATCTGGCTTGAGGATTGCTGTAGAAAAGGCGCTCCCAGCGAGAGGGGGCTGAAGAATCATCATCCGGGCTCCACCAGCCGTCTTTGTCTTGTCGAAACACTTTGAGGTGTTCACCGTGGCAAGTAACGCTAAGTGGCAGTCCATCCAGGGTTTCCAGGTGGTACCAGCCTTTGTCTGAGGCTGTTTTGATCCTGTACGGCCCCTGCCATCTGGGCTTGAACTTGGCCGCTGTAGAAAGGTCGGTTTTTCTGGGGTTATCATATCGCAACACCAAGTCGCCAACCTTCAGCGGGGTTTTTCTCAAAGCGCGGGGAAATCCTTGATCTATCCTCGCTGCTTTCCTCTCTCTGAACTCAGCGACCCTTCGCCTTGCGATCTCCACGTCCTCATCCAGGAAAGAAAGGGCGCGGATTCTGGCTGCAAACATTTGATCAGATGTTTTCACATCATCCCAAGGGATCATCCTCCATGTAGGCGCATCCCCTTCCAGTGGGAGACCTGGTTCATACCCGTACAGCAAGTACGCGGGAGTGTAGCCATGGGATGCCCTTGGCGACACCCTATCTGCGAACAGAATGGCTGGGAGGTTGACCGACCAATTCCCAGTCCTCAGAGCATCTGTCTTCTTGATGTAAGACGTAATACTACTGTGGCCTGATTCGATCAACCCGTTTGCCTTGGCATTGTACGCGGAGATGTACACAGTCCGCACACCCAGGTCTCTTAGGATGTCCATAAGGCCTTGTTGACATTCTGACCCATTATCAACGACTGCTATGATAGGTATCCCGTAGCGAGAAAAGATCTTTCTCAAGAATGAGCGCATGTGAGAGGCTTTGAGTGACTTCAGGGCTTCGGCTTCAATCCATCCAGTGAGGTCACATCTGGCTTCCAGTAGGTACTTCTTGCCTCGAGACTCCTTGAGATGTTGAGCGTCTATGTGAATCTTCATCATAGGATAGCCAGGTCTGGTAGGTACTACAGGTTCCCTGGCCCGTTGTGCATCATGGATTTGGCAAGTCTCGCAGGCCAGGATGGCTGCGTTCACATCCTTGTAGAGGTTTGGCCAGTAGTATCTCTCTTTCAGGAGTCCTACGGTTTTCTCTCGGCCTCGATGCCCATGGTCTTTGTGGCATGATTTGATCAAATGCTTCTGCATGTCTTTGTCCCCAACAACCAGCTTGGGGTCGCGGTTTGGGTGGGTTGCCCGCAACCACAGGGTTCCTTTGTGGAGGAAGAACCTTTTTGCTTTGAGGCGAAGACATGCATACGCCTTGTCTGACATGTCTTGAGGGCGTTGCCAAGTCTGTAGGAACCTCCCCAGGACCCTTAACTCGCCAGTGTATTCGTCTTTTAGTAATTCTGGTGGCAGTTGAGGTTCTTGCCGGGTTTCCACTGGGTTGACCATGATGGCGTTCAATTGTCGGTCAATGAAGGCCTCGACATCCCCTTCAGCTTCTTGGTCCAGTTGATCAGATGGGCCTGGTGGTTTTCTAGATAGCCCATCAGCCACTGTGTTCTTGATCCCAGGTACGTGTCGGACCGTGAAGTCAAAGAGTAGCAAGTAACTGATCCATCTGTTAACCAGCGCTCCTGGGATGTCTGTCCCTTTCCCATTGAGCTGATGGACCAATACTTGGGCGTCTGTTTCCAATGTGAAGTGAATTCCGTATAAATGCATGCGCAACCGTTTGATCGAAAGCAGAACGCCTCGGCATTCTCTTTTTGTAGCATCGTAGTTGCGTTCGCTCTGAGTCCATGTGCCGGATTCGAATCTCACTGGATGGCGTTTGCCATCCACCACTTGCATGAGAACACAACCCCAACCTAACAGACTGGCATCAGCCATAAGAATGACCTCCCCATGACCGGGAGACAGGTTTAGGGTAACCAAGATGGGCGCTGATAATAATTTATCCTTTAGTGTTTGCATGGCCTTGGCCTGTGAATCACCCCAGTTAAATTCAGCGTCCTTCTTTAGCAAACTTGTCAATGGCTTCGCAATGGTTGCGTATCCAGCGACCCATATCCTGTAGTAGCCAGTGACTCCCAGGAATGCTCTGACTTCTGTATCAGAGTCGCAGCAAGTCCACTCAGTGATTTTGATGACTTTGGCCTCTTCCGGCGATCTCCCATGAGTGCCGCAAAGATACCCAACCACTAGAGCAGTTCGTCTGCAAAACTGTGATTTTGGCACAGAAACAGTGCATCCAGCCAGTTCAATGTTCAACAGAGTCTGATCCAGGTTGATCAAATGCTCCTTGACATACCGTCTGACTCCTGGGCTGGCTTCTTCATTATTGTAGGTTGTGGTAGGTCCCTTCACCACTATGTCGTCGAGGAAAGCCGTGCAGATGTCCGGTATCAAGTCAAACAAGATGCGAGTGATGATCCTTGTAAATTGGGCCACCGAGTTGGTCGCTCCTTGCGGCAGCGTGCACATTCTTAGCAGGCCCAACGGTGTCATGAAAGTGGTCAAATCCCTGCTTTCTTTGGCCAGACTGACTTGGTCATATCCTGAGAAGAAGTCCAAGAGAGACAACATCTGACACATTGCCACATCCGCTGAGAACTCCTCAGTACCAGGAGGGCTCAAGCTGTCGCGAATAGTGACACGGTTTATCCTAGTAGCTGAATTGATCAACCGGATTCCACCGTCCTTTTTCGCTACAAGCATGAAGGGGTTCCTGTAGGAGCCATGGCCTTCCTCCAGGATGCCTCTTCTGAGTCTCTGACGAAGTAGGTCAATAACCTTTTGGCGTAGTCCCAAAGGGATGGGAATGCTGCCTGCTTGCCAAGCCTTGTGAGGGACGACCTTGATAACTTGTGGTGGAGCGACCGCTGGGTCAACTCTTCCACAGTCTTCAAAGTCCCAGGCCAGCGCAGCCTCCCTATTGTACAAGATGGTGGCAAATATGTCTTGTTCTTCCTTGGACAAGGTTTCATTCGTTTGATCAACCATTTCCGCTAGCCGTTCCTTTGTCAACCGACTTCCTTTCTCCAGGGTGGAGAATTTGGGTGTGAGGAAGTCGGAATACTTGCCTCCCTTTTTCATCCGGGAAGCAATCTCCGCCATCTTCTTCGATTTCCAGTGAGGATCGCCCTCTGGCACCGAACCGTCAGACGGCAGGTCATCAATTGGGTGGATCTTGACGCCTTTTCGTTTGAAGAGAGTGTTTACCCTGATATGCTGAGTATCTTCATCAGGGGGACGATTTCTCTTTGATCTCTTTTTCTTGGCAGGGCGTCTTAGTCGTTCCAATTCTTCTCGCGCGTTGGCGATAGCATCAGCATACTGGTTAGCTACGCCAATAGCGAGGATTCGGATGACTTCAGTAAAGTCCTCTTGGGAAAGCATCCAGCTTTTCTCAAGGACATCGTCATCCTCTAATGGAAAGTCATCCAGCTCGTGGACCATCAGAGGATTGATCATGAGCGGCATTAATACTCCGCACCTCGCCTCCCCAGGCGTGGTGCGTCGTATTTAACTGCTCCTGCAGCAGGCGTAATCAAGCGAACATTGCCTAGATTAAGGCGGATCATGAGTCGCTCTTGATCGATCAAATGATCGAATGTAAGTCTGCTGGATCTGATGAACGGCATCCCTAGGATAAACGGAACTGTGACCATTGAAGAGGGTGCTACATACAGCCGGATGGGCATGCATGCATTCCCAAGGTACAGAGTTGTGGCCGCTTCTCCTACCATCGAGATCTTCCCTCCAGAATAGGAAGTCGTAGAGGCGCTGACCGGCTTGACATTAAGGCCACAGTGTCGAGCCCATTCATGGGAAATGAGGTTCCCTTCTGAGCCTGAATCCACTAATGCCTCTATTGCGATGCCCTTAGGAACTTCCAGCCGGACAATTAGTCGCGGGGTGTCTTGCGAGTGCGACATCTTAGGCGAGTCAGACATGCCCACAGAGTTGATTGCCAAACTCGGAGTCGATTGATCAACTGAACTCTCCTCTAGTTTCATGTAATCTTGAGAGTTGTCGACGAAATGGACTTTTCCTTCGTCATCTTCTCCCAAGTAATGTCCTAGATGGAAGTGCTTAAAGGCGGGGTCGTCCAAGTTAGGAGAATGATATTCGTCGGACAACTTGACCGCGGCAATAGCGAATTCAATGTGATCCTCGGATGGGTTCTCATCATCCTTGCGCAATGATGCCAGGGCTGCTTGGTAGTAAGAGTGGTCATCCATCTGATCAATTGGTTCTGATGTTACTGCAGCCGTAGGCGCTTTTCTCTTAGGCATAAACAGCTTAGTCGGCTGTTCAGGGTTGACAAACTCTGTCCCGTCGACTTGTTCCACTGCCATAGCATGATTGTCTAGGCAAGCTCGGCCCAATCTAGCATCCACAAGCTCGAGGATGGTGCTGTATGGCAGGGAGATCTTGACCCCTCTGACCGCATTGAGCAGAGTAGCAGCGGCCCTGTGGCGTTGATCTTGAGCCGAGTACGGGTTGTCTATCCCGAATTGCTCCCTGAATTTCATTTGATCAGCCAATTTCCGGCGGCTGAGGATCGTTTCTGGGATCACATCCTCTTCTTCCGTTGGACCCGTAGAGGTTTGTGGCAACTCTACTTGCCCTGTCTCGCCTCTCCGTCTTTTATTGTCGTGGACATTGACTGACACTTCTCGCTCATCGTCGCTTTCTTCTATTATCCCGCGAGTATCCTCTTCTGGGCTGAAGTGGACCTTTTTGGGGGCAGGGGCGACTTGCACTTGGTGGACTGAGAGGTACTCCTCCAACTGCTCGCTCTCCTCCCCTAAGTAGTTTGAAATGAAGATCGGGTTGGCCCTTATAGCAGGTTCCATCAGGGTAACGGAGGAAGTGGATGTCACATTCATTTGATCAACTGATCTAATGATGTATGAACACAGCTTGTCGAATATTTCCTGCTCATATCGCGAAGGAGTCCAGTCATATGAGGGTTTGACTGAGCTCTTGATGTCCACTACCCAGGTCGCATGGAGGGGATCATTGGTGTAAGTCAGGGCGATAACCACCAGTCGTCGAACGCACGATTCCCTTTGGAAGGCTGCTACTAAGCGCGGCGGCAGATACTGCCCATTGCCTACTCCCAGTCGGCAGAAGCCTGCTTTGGAATCGTATTCCACATACCCTCTCTTGAAGTCATATACCAAGTGTTCGCACTGGTCAGGGTAGTGACCTGGGACCTGACAATACCAACATCCTTTAGTCCTGTTGAACGACGAGGTGGCGTTAACCATGAGTGAGGATTCATCATCCGATTGATCAAATGGATCCACCAGGACTTGGTTGGCTGCGATGTTCCTCATGGCCTCATTGCGCCTTTTTCGGTGTTCCTGTTGGCGCTGGATTGTCGTCACCAAGTCTTGGTTGGTTTTCTCCATCAGGGCCAAGCGAACCTGCAACGACTCGAAGCTGTTTGTTAAGTCGTTGATAGGGTCGTTGTGGGTGGTTGCTGGAGGCGGCGGAACAGTTGTGCTGGTGGATACTTGCACCCCGTAAGGTGGGACGTGAGCCGGTGGCAACGGGTATTGGAAGGTTGCCGGTTTGAAGGGAGTCACGGCTGACTGTGGTTTCATTTGATCAAATGGATGGCTAAGGCCAGATCGTTCCCTAATAGCGATGTCCGTGTCTAGGCAAGAAATGATGTGCTGATGAAGAGTCTTGTATTCCATTCGTCCGAGCTCCGTTGGACTTTTGTTGCTTCTTGTGCATACTGACTGCATAAGTCTTGTGGGCAGGATGTGGCAAAGGGCCTGAGACTGGTAGGAAGTCTTGGAATCCTTTGGATCAACTGTAGCCACCAGGAAAGAGTGATGGTACATCAATTGTCGGATGGAGCTCGGATCAGCAGATTCGGGGATCTGGGTAGCATTCATCCGACTAAGGGTCGTCTCCGGGGTTTCTTTGGAGTCAAGATCCCAGCCTTTGAACATGTTTGTGAGGTTCTTCTTTGCTGTTGCCCATTCGAACCGTTGGACCGCTGATTGGACCAAGGCCTTCACATCATCATCCGTGTAGAAGCAGACGAAGTGTGACGGCCATTGTTCCTCAGGCAATCTGTCATTTTTGGCTGTGATTTCAAAAGCCTCCACGTAGGCTGAGACATTTGATCCATTGAACTTATGTCTTAGCCCTCGCGCAGTGGAGCGCGTTTGGGCTAGAACAGTCGTGGTGATGCGGTTAAGTTCCGCTTCCGAGATGTTCGCCGAGGGTGCCATTGTCGTTGACTTGTTGGTTGAAGATGCCGAAGTCGTGAGGGAAGTCATCTCCACAGGGTGCGACCGAGGTCGAGCTCGCCGCCACCCTTTTCGGCCCCTTCTGGACCGAGTCTTACAACTCGGTGAAGGGTACGGTCGTGAAAGCAATTGATCAAGCAGATGGGAAAGTTGAGAAGTGAAAGCGCGTCCTAGGGATTGGATATCTTCAAGATTGCTCATCTTCATCCTCCGCTGCAGTCGTGAGGATTGGGAGAGTCTTATGTAGATCCATCTAAGGGAGACGGCCAAGGCGATCAACAGGTCCCTCGTTACTAACCACACAATCAATAGCATTACGAGCCAAGTCGGAATGTTGGTTGGTGGGGGTGATTCAGTCGGTTGGGCTTTCTTACCATCAACGCCTCTCGAGCGGATAGCTGAAGGGGAATTGCCGGTAACCGTCTGATCAATTGATTGCGAGGGTCTGGACTCAGCCTGGGTCTCAACCTTATTGCCTGTGGCAGCTTTTCGCTTCGCTTTCACATTTGCTTTGACCATAAGTGGTGTCGCAGGTGTCTCATTAGTGCTAAACATAACGCCTCGCGGCGTCAACAGTGAATCCATCATAAATTAGTACAATAAAATAGGGGAAAAAGGGGTTTTTTGTTCTGCCTTTGGCGAAATCAATTGATCAGCCAAAGACACCGTGTGCTTCTTGGTTGGAGGCACCGGGCAAGGTTGTTTTTCAGGGTCAATTGGATATCCCGTATCCTCTTGATCCCCGCGTCCTCGCTTGCTCGCACCACCTCCCTTCTGCACCCAACTTGGGTCTTCGCGACAGCTTGGAAGTGTCGCTGCTTGTTCGATTGATCTACTGATCGATGGGATCAATTGATCAATTGAACCAGCAGCTTGTCGCCCCACCGTGACCTCCAAAATGTGTTGGGCAGGGGGACAAGAGGGACACCACCACCCGAAGTGACGGATGCCGTAGGGTAGGCGGGATGCGTAGCGGAGCGAGGATGGACAAGACTCGCAAAACAAAACAGACAAAAAGAAGGCCAGAGCTGCAATCGAGCAGCTGGCTAAGAAATGAATCAGATATTCCAATTGATCAAATAAATCTCATCATAATGACATCAAAAACCATTCAATAACTCAAAAATAAAGGTGGGCAAGAACATGATTGATTGCTATCTGTGTCCGAGTTGTCTCTGCCTTTTATCTCAGACCAACTCCCGTTATCCTTATCGATAGCTTTATCAAGACCGGCACTCAAATTGGTCGGCCAATTAAAATGTCCAGGCCATTCTAGCTAGTGGGCCCTCAGCCCCGACACAATAGTTAGCGAGCTTATAATAAGATCGCGGCAGGCTATTAATGCCTCGCCCTCTACTATGTCTGCGAATCTTATTATACGTAGTATGCCTGAATTTTCTAATAGTACGTTCTTTAGCAAAGGGGATCGGTTCCTCCTTTTAACTGCTTTTCCTCTACTCTCTAACTATGGAGGCGAAAGATATTGACCTTTTAAGATAGCTAACTCTTCAGGCATTATAAGAGTTATTTCTCTTTATTAGATTTCCTCCTAGTTAGGGCGTAATAGCTAAGTTCCTTAACCTCCGTCCTCTTTAGGCAGGGGCTATAATGACTGCATAAGAAACGGCATCTCTGTAATAGTTAAGGGGTCAATAAAAGACCTTATTGTACCTATATTAAGTCTAATGATCTCTCTAATGTCTTCTTCTTTAATAACGTTTCGGGTGTTGATCCTTTCTAGGATCCTATATGTATATTCTTAATAAGCCTTAGCTTCTTCTTCTCTCTTTAAATTATAGCTTTCCTGCTCATCGAAGCTAATATTAGCTAATATCATAACCTTCTTCATACGCTTAGATAGGACCTAAATTACATATTAAGATTCTCCTTTATATTTAATTAAATAGCCTATATAAGCCCTCTGTATAAACAGACTTAATGACTTATATGACTTAATGTATTCTAAAGCCTCTATAGTCATTAGATATACAAGGCATCTAAAGACCCTAAGATATAACATTATAAGTCTATTATCTTTAGGAATGTTCCTAAAGGATATAATATTATTACAGACCTAATCCTACTAAAGTTAGTATAGTATTACTCACTTTCCAGAAGAATAGAAAGGCATATAATTAGTTAAATAGACTGCTATAAGATAGATCTCTAATGCGAGCTCTTTAGAGAGACCTGACTCTACTATTATAGTCCTCCCCTTAGTCTTAATAACTTTTCTTAAGACTTCTGCACCCCCGTTCTAAGTAGGAGTCGAAGGAGCTGACTCATAGACCACTATGCCCTCATTCTTAAAGATTTCTCTCTAATCACTAGTAAATAGAGCCTTCTCGCCATTATACTAAAGAAGCTATATCTCGATTCTAAATTAGACTCTTAGCTACGCTTATAATCGCTTAAAAGCAATCCTAATCTCAGGCTTAATTTAAATAGGATAAAAGAACTGCATTTTAGTCATAATGCATATAAATAGCACTCAGTATTTATAGCTATTATATATTATTATTAGAAAGTAGTAAAGATTATAATTAAATGACCTTCCTAGACTCTTTAGAATGCGCTATAATATGTCTCTTAAGATCGTATATAATGCCTTTAAAGTAGTACATTTCTCATACTTATAGAGTCTCAGTCCCTTTATCTTTACTCCTAAGCTCGCTTTAGCTAGCTAAAAGAGAGCTTCCTAACTGATATAACTATATTATTAGTACTAAAGTTTAGCATCTTAGTAATAAGAAACTTCTGCCCTAGGAAATATAGAATTTAGTATTAAAGATGACCTTATTACTAGGACTAGTTAATTAAAAGCCTTAGTTATCTATACTACAGTTTCCTTAGTTTCCTTAAGATATAAGAGATCTGTTTCTTAGTCCTAATGAATACTAGCTTTATATATAATCCTAGCTAATACAGCACTTAGATATATATTAAGGATGTAATAGGCATTTAGATAGTGTAGAATACGCTTAAGTGAGTAATTAGGGCAGGATACTCTGATTTCTGCTATACCTTGGCCTTATATAACTATAGTTATATCTCTAGCGAGGGTTTCTTTTATGACCGAGGGATCGAAATCCTCTGCTGTAAACCAGTCGAAGTAGTTAAAGAAGTGCCTTATAGCTCCTGAGTTATAGATCACAATGTCTTCAAGCTTCTGATTAGCTAATGCTCTAGCTACTAGCATCGTGAGGTTATGACTCTATAAGGGACCCTTTGGAGCTTGACTGCTAATCGTAAGGGTATCTCCTTATTACTAAGGCAGTTGCTTTAGCTATTATTAACGGCCTTACTATCTCTATTAAGAGGGAGTTAGTATCTTTAACTATAACTATAGAATCCAGTCCTTAGCCTTCTTCTTTTTATTAGGATAACTCTCGAGGAATCTAATTAGATGCTTCTTATGGTTATCTCTTGTATTCTAGCCTTCTAGAGTAGCATCAGGCTTATATTCCTTCTGATAGTAGAAGTAGTGTACTTACTAGTCTTTCCCAGTCCTATAAGGGCATCTACAGGCAATGCATAATATAGGGCTCCTTTGATTAGGTCGTTAACCTGATTATAATGCATTAGTTGCTGGTTTTAAAGCATCCGGGGTTGTAACTGCATTTATCTGCAGCTTCGAAGACTTCTAGTTTCTGACGGTTTATCTGAAGATCCTAATCAGCAGGTCTAAATCATTAACCTTATTACTTTAAAGCTCAGCCTTTATAATCACTACTAACTAAAGGACATAGAAGTCAGGATATGACTAAACTGCTTTTATGAACTCTATTCGAGCTTTCTACTTAGGGATAGAGGTGACTTTATAAGTATTGCATTTCTTCCACACTTCCTTAAGATATAAAGCCCAGGTCTCCCAGTCCCTAGTTCCTTTCTTTATAATAAGGGACTAGAAGCGGTCTTCTATAACCTCGATGTTTTAATTCAGTTAAGGGTTAATGTATTCCTTCAGGGCCACAATCTTCCTTCGTAGAATCAGCTCGGTCCTAACATATTCCTTGAAAACAGGGCCTAGGGATTCTATAATCATAGTCTTTAGGAGAGTTATCCTTTCTTTCTTCTTATTGATCGAGCGGTTATAGCGGGTTTTCTTATATCTTCACACTATATAGTCTCTTTCGTATCTTAAGATGCGTATTCTCTCAGTCTCTTTCTAAGCATCTAACTAATAGTCGAATAGCTTAAGGTATAGTTATTTTTCTTCGATCCCTATCTTATCTAGAAGACTAAGGAGGATCAGTCTGTCTTTTAGATTAGTAAGAACGGGTTCTTTTATACTAAAAACCTCGTCTTTAATATCCTTAGTCTAATCCGGGTTAACGTAGTCCTAGACTTCGTAGTCTTAAGAAAGGACTTTAACTTTATTAATCTACGGAATCCAGTCTTCTCTTTTCTTATATTCGAGAAGAGATTTAGTTAAAGATAACTTTATATCTATTATCTTATTGTTATTCAGGGTGCTTAGTGAGGGAGATCGTAATAGCTTCAATTCGTAATATTAGTCATGATCCGGCGGCTCAGGACCACGCGCCTTCCTGGCTACGGGTCAATTAGAGCACTATGCACACGATCAGACGATATGAATTGATGCGAATAGCCTTAAAGAGCTGCTACTGGGCTCATAACTATTAAAAGCTAGCCGCAGCAGGATGCATAGGAATTATATGTTATGATTGATCTGACTAGCTAGAAAAAGGGGAGACGCCGCAGTCGGCTTTGTGATCAGCGATGTCGGCTGTTGCCTTACAAATTAGGTGTAAATCGGGACGGTGGCTAAACCCGGATTGTACGGTCGGATCCACACCAACAACGGCACTGGGTGGATACATAATCCAGGCTATCCTGATTCTCGTCGCACCCGCCCTCTACGCCGCCTCCATCTACATGATCCTCGCCCGGTTGATTCGCGCCATCAATGGCGAGCCGCTATCCATCATTCCAGTCCGCTGGATGACCAAGATTTTCGTCACAGGCGATGTCATCTCCTTCTTCCTGCAAGGTGGTGGTGGAGGCATCCAGGCTGGTGGGACCCTCGATCTCTACAATCTTGGCGAAAAGATCATCATCGTCGGCCTGTTTGTACAGATTGTCATATTCAGCTTTTTCATGGTTACTACCATCACCTTTCACGTCAAGGTTGCAAAGCAGCCTACATCCGCCGCTGTCTCCAATACCGTTGCCTGGCAGCGCCATCTCTATGTCCTTTACACGACCAGCATCCTCATTTTGGTGCGAAGTATCTTCCGTGTAATCGAATACTTGCAAGGCAACGGCGGATATCTGATCTCACATGAGGCATATCTTTACATTTTCGATGCTCTCCTCATGGTCGCCGTCATGGCTATTTTCGCTATTTGGTACATCGGCGATCTAAAGCATAACTCGGGACAGGCTAAGGATGTGCAGTCGAGTCAGTACAGTCATATAGATGAGCACAGTCGCCTCAACGGCCAGCGACCGGTAGAAATGACACATTTCGCTTAAGGATATCGTTTCAATTGGCTTCTAATGATTATTCGTCGTCGTCATACTTAGGGCTGTATCAAGAGAATTCTTGTAGGCAGCGACATGTCACTTAGAAGTCAAGGATTAGCAGTGCTTTACAGCGTGAGACATAGTTTAAAAAATTATTATTATAGATCTATAGATTTATAGAGAACATGCGATTCATGTCACTTGATATCATTACGCTCGTGGCCTAGAATGGTGAAGAGATTCCAACAGGTCATACGCACTCGCCAAGGATCATGCAGGCTGCCACAATGGGAAATGGATGAGCTAATAAGATGGCTGAAATAGGTCGAATAGCTGTACTGAGTCGTGATGATGATCCCGTGTTGGTGTTATGTCTACACCGCGGGCGAGCCTGCTCTACTGTGTGGGCACGTGACCACTCGAGCGGTCACCATCACGTATCACAGGCATTCGGGACGGATTGCGGCACTGAGGACAGGATCATGTGGGTGGTTATTGTGAAAATTAAGGATTAGTCTTCATTGAACTACTTTGGACTGTTCTTTGACAATCTGAAACTAGCTGTCATACAGGATTTTTGTCACACAATTACTGACATTTGTCCTGGAGATCTGGACAGTGCCTCAATTTCAACACCATTGCATAATATCCTCACTCATCCTCCGCATCTCGGGGATCATGCGACTGCCAGTATTCCTCATAGTCTTCCCAGCTCTGGGACGGAAACGGAAGAGGAACCGTAAGGGGAGCCAGTGGGACCCCAACACGATCAAGCTCATCCAGACGTGCCTGGGTCAGTGGCCGGGACTTGTTGACGCTGTAGACCGAAATTCGGTGACATGAGCTCGTAACATGTAGGCCCCAGTTCCACGCAGTTCTCACATCGTTGGGTTGAGTATTCAATGCATTGTCCCAGCATCGACAGACAATCTCGATCCAGCCCTCTACATCACAGGGCAGATCCAGCTCCCAGGTCCTCCACCTCCACTTTCCCTTCTTGGAGAGGTTCTCGACCGGGACGGTGTACCAGTTAAAGCCTCCGTCGGAAGAGAGCTCGACACGCTCCGGCCATCGGCCGCCACCAGAGTAGGCCCAACCCTTGCAGCGGATCTTGCCATTGTGGATGACGGCCTGTTTCGTCCAGGGAGACATGATGGCAGAGCTGACGGGCATTTCTTGGATTTGAATACCGTCCGTCATCCTAAGATTGTGTTTGCCGACCTGCTGAGGGAAGTATAAGTACTCCTTGGTCTGGACCGGCGCCCGGCTCGGCTGCTTGATGGCCTTGATGCGGTAGAGCCACTTTACGCTCCTGGCACCAATGTAGCCGAAGACGACGATGCGGAGCGGGTATCCATGGATCCTGGGCAAAGGCTCTCCGTTCATGTCCCAGGCCAACATGACTTCGTTGGCTTTGACCTTGGACCAAGGGACGCTGACAAGATAGTTCATGGTGGCGTCCTCTTTGAAGTAGGTGTCGGCGCCATAAAACTCTAGATGCTTGGCGCCATCGACTAGACCGCCACAGTCTTCGATAACGCTCTTGAGGCTAATACCGGTCCAGATGGCAGTGCCGATTGCGCCCTCGGCCCAAGGTGCCTGGGGCACCTCGTCACCCTGGCCCGGGTACTTGAGGATCTGTTCGATACGGCGAGTGCCAGAGCATTGAATGGTGATTGTCTTCTCCATACGTGGGAATTTTGACTCGTCCTTGAGCTCATCGAGCGTGAAAGTCTTGGAGTTGGCGACGAGCCCATCCAGAACGAAGCTGTAGTCTTCCTTGTCGATGATTGGGATGCCTCCGTGGTTCCGGACGAAGTGGAGCGGGTTAGGGGTGATTTCTTTGCTAGTGACGAGACGCTTAGGCGGTTCGCCATTGTAAGGGAACTGAAGCAGGTGAAGCATGTCGCGATGCTTCTCCTTGAGGACGAGGTTCCAGGAGTCGTGGGCAATTGAATTCAGCTCACCGCCGAGGGCATGATGCCACATCTTCCAGCGGGTGCCTGGAAGAACTGGGTTGGTGCCGGGGATTGGGTTAAGCTGGAACTCTGGGTTTGGAGGAAAGGTCTGCGATGTCAAGATCTTGTGTGCAGCGGCCTTCTTTTCGGGATAATTCTCCCACTCGACGAATCTGTAGTCCTGCTGTCAGAGCGCTGCCAGTCTGAGAAGACGCCGCCACACTCACCCCTTCCAGCCCTTGCGTTCAGCCGCGAAGAGCTTCTCACGGTCACCCACGGAGTCAATGGCTGCTTGATCCTTGGTGATATCGGGAAAGGTCTGAGGGGCCAAGGCTCTAGTCTCAGGGCCCGTCATATCAAGAACGGGAAGTTCGGCTCCAGCCAGGCCCTGCTCAATCTTCCACTCATCGGGTCGATTGTCAGTCTGGGTGATGGATAGGCGACGATTTCGCCTGCGCTCAGGCGACTCTGAATGAGGCATGTTGATAAGTTGCACTAGCTTATTGCTTCTTGAAATGGGGATGAATGAATAGAAGGAGTCGAAACAACGATCCAAATGAGGGGTCGGGTGCGAATGCCATATATCATAGTCCGGATGATGTCGCGTGTGAGACCTCTTTTCCCAAACCAGGAATGGTCAGAACTCAATTGAATGAGGTCGTAAGTACCGCACAGTAACGTCATCGCATGTCATCAGACATGGATTCAAGCCAATGCTTAAATTAGCGTACCATACACGGGTCGAACAGCGTAGACGAGTGATGCATCGATGAAGTTCTAGCTGAGGTTCGCTTAGGCCAAGCCAACTCTGTTACGCGAAGCCCAGAAACGGGTAGCCCGGGATTGCCTTTCATTCCTCAAAGCAAATATTTCAGCTCTTGTTATCTCAATCTTAGATGCCATCGGCCGCAACCAATACAAAATCTCGCCAGGCCACCCATTCAGTTGCCATTGGAATTCGTGGCGGGCGGCGGTGTGCGTGGGCGGATGCAGCTATTCCCGGCCTTGGTCCGAACGACATTGGTATGGCCACACACAAATGCACCAACACAAATGTCTGTTGAATACAGTCCATGGGCTTGCTGAATGATCTGCGAGGCGCCCGTGATCCATTCACCCTATTTTCATTCACATTATTTTTGCATTGGAGTATAACCTATTGATTCGAAGTTCAAGAGCAAGCCGAAAAGCCGTCGGATGCCTCGGAGTCTTGCCACCATGCCCTCGCACTTTACGGCGACTCGTCAAAACGGCATTCCCGGCAGCGGAATCACAAAAAGAACCTGACTTGCCAAATCAACTCTTATCCAGTCGAATGCACAGTCACAACAACGCCAAGCCCTTCTCGGATTTGCTCATAGATGTTTTGATCGGCATATTGACTACCTGGCATAATATCAGCCACTAACGACGTAACCTCCTATTTCTCTACTGTATGCACGAAGAATGCCCCACCACACGAGTTCCCCACCACCTCCGAGATTCCTCCTCTATTCGGGATTTGTCTCCCTGGGCGTCAGTACATTGTGTCTTCTGGTGGCAAACATACGTGGATATTCCCTTGCCCCGTGCCGAGCACCCCGACTTATAGCCTGTCCGGGAGCACCGCAATGAGATCTCAAAAACCCGAGACGTCCCCGGATATACCGGCCCGGTCGGCTTCATCACTATCACGACATATAGCTTTTGCAACACCCTGCAACCGCCGCTGGATCACCGTTGACGGCAGTCTTAAGTTTACCTGTTCGGTAAAGCTGAAGTGCCCCTGCGCGAGATCATCTGGCGGTCCAATGGCGGCGAGCCAATCGACGAGTAACTGTTTAGAGCGATTAAGTAGATTGAATGGACCAACCACACGGCCTCGCATCGGCCAAACTGCTGCTTGGAACATCGCTGAGCGAGGTCGAGCTGCTCAACTCTATTGGCATAGCGGCGAAGCGGAAGGAGGAGACACATGCGGTCATGGAGGAGCTACAGCACACATGGAGAATAGCCCATGATTCCCATCGAGTGATCTTACTTTCCCCCTTGCGTAATTTCACGACCGTCCATCCAATGACACATGGAGAATTAGGAGGGAGCCATGGTCATGTAGGGCAACTTTAGTTGGACTCTCCGAGAGCTCGAGATCCATGTAAGCGCCATGAAAACCTCCAGCATAGCCAATGAGCTAGCAAGAAAAGGAGGATTCAAAGCCGAGTGGGGCATCATCGATTCATCATGCATGCAGAAGCTCGGCATCTCGGCGAATGTGGGGTTGGCATCTTTCAATGTGGCTTGCTTATCAGCGAGTCTTAACTATGTCGTCATCATCAGGCTATCTCATAAACCATTGAAGCATTGTGCAGCATCATTTTCACCTAACATATCCTTAGCATTGGACAGCCAGGAGGCTTTGATCCTTTCCTTTCTGAACGCATGTCTAGTTGAAGTTACCTTAGTCAACGCGGAGCGTTAAAGACCATTCTTCTCTTAGGTTAGTCTAATGAAGGGATTGAGGGAAAGGTTTGTGGTTGAGTGTTGGCCTTGACAAGGTAACCAATATCAAGCCCCGTTAAGAAAGGGTTGCAAACCCCAACTGTGACTGGCAAACCTCGCTGTGAATGGGGTGGGGGGGTTTGTTGCTGTGTATAAGTGATATCATAGGTTTTGAAATGAGGCAGATATCCTGCCTCGACCAAGAATATGTACCTAGCTCTCGTCAAGCTCACGTTAGATTCGACTAGGCAGGCATAGACCTAAGCCAAACGTTCGCTACGGTTCTTCAGGATGGAAAATCGAACTCTCTCCCGTACCTAGGGCAAGGAAATCATCTCACCGCTCTTTAGTCACACCACTAAACGCCTTTACCAGTGGCAACACGGAAAGCCCCCCTCGCATCGGCTCTGCGCTCCGGCCGTCTGCCAGCCGAGTGAGAGTTCTAGACCTGTCCAGCAGTTTCGTTGTGGAAACAGCAATGGAGGCGATTGCTGGGTTAGACTACCATGCCAAGGACTCACTTAACGCCATTAGGCAGGGTGGTTTCGCCTATCTAATAGGCTAAGATCATGAAGCTAGGAGATTCAAAAATGCTCGACTGACCAACTTGGCGGCGCATACGGTCAATCAATAGTCCCCCATGCATCGTGCTACGCTCGACAATTATCCAACCACCAGTTGATCCTATAGACTTTTATCCTACATACCCGTGGACCATGATGCCTGAAGGCCCAGGGACTGTCCCCAAGACATCTAGCAATTACTTCTCACCCTCCAACTTGATATCCGGTATCGGGGCTTCAACCAATCACCGGCCATCCTGTAGTTCCATTACACGGGTACACATCGCCGCTGAGCCAGCGCCAATTACTTTCAACAGACCAGGCAACACCATATACGCTTCATACGTACTCGATAGTCCGTGAGACATAAAGAAAACCCCCGCGTCAATAGCCTTGATGATCATGCCCTCTAAGAGCTGCAAGAGCAGAAGAGTCACCATGTCAGCTTTGGAGCTATTGGGTGACCAACCCACTGTTTTCTCTTTCTTAGTTGTCGCTAAGGACTGTGTGCAGGCTCGGGAGCAAGAACCACTTACTTCAGGATACCCAACCCTAGGTGGGACGGAGAAGCTTAGACGGATATCGTGTATAAGTTTCAGGGGACAAAGACACTGAAATACACATAGCAGCCGAGCCCACTCCCTCAAATTGATTGATTGAGTAATATTTTGTGTAGGCGTCGGATCAGGTAGCATGTAGTGAGTCAGAGCCCGGACTGCTTTAGTGCTTCTTTGAGCAGAACGTCAATAATGCACAGGTGCCAGCTGAGGAGCAACATTGCCTTGAAAGCAGTCCCTAGGAGTAAGTAAGACCAGCCCCATTCTAAGCATCAAGGGTCAATTCATATCCCAACTACCTCCGTCAAAATTAGCTTGGATTTCAGGTGGCGGACACTGGCTGTGCTTACTTACACTCTTCGTTTCAGCTGAACGCCTCAAGACAAGAAGGCACCTAGGCTGCACTTGGCAAGATTTTATTACGTAGTTGCAGTTACCTCAGGGTGTTTCATGACGCATCCGAAGGCGATTCTCTGAATTGCGTACGCAGTTCGAGCTAAGCCGCGCCGCGTTACGTCACGCTAGGCGCTACCCCAGATGCGAGAAATCTCGGTCTCTCGTATATCTCGCTCCCCCTGAACATCCTGAGAGCTAGTTAAGTGGGGGCCCATAACGTTCAAGTGTTAATAAAGATCCCAACATCGCTGGATTTGGGAAGAACAGCCAAATTAGACATCTCTATTTTCTCCCTGCAAATCAAGGAAAACTGGCGTACCAAACAGTTGCATATCAACCGTGTCAACCTCTCGAAAAATTGCAGAAATCACCTTCAACCGTATCCACATGATATCAAAATCGGTTAAGACTGAAGCGGCACGCCCAGGTCCCGATAGTCAAGATGTTGACGCTGAATCTGGGGACATTCCTTGGGACACTCCGCCACCCTATGAGTTACATTCCTCGGGATCCGTCCTGGCCAGTTCCACCGTCATCAACGGTAATTCATTCAGTCATTCACCTTTCAGGCATCTCTAACACCATGCACAGCGCAAGGTGGTGTGGACATCGAATTCGCCTCTACTTCCCCCAGCGACGTCGACCGTCTCTTGCCTCCAATCTGTCAGCCCGCCAATCCAGAGCAACACCCGCCCAGACCATGTCCATCACTGCAAATCGTCATACAGGTTGTAGGAAGTCGAGGTACTGTTCATTGGCTTTTACGTATGGAGTAGAAAACTGAAACAGAATCAGGTGACGTACAACCGTTCGTCGCTCTCGGTACAGCTTTGCGACGTCGTGGACACAGAGTCCGCCTCGCGACCCATGATGTATTCGCCACCTTTGTTCGCTCAACGGGTTTGGAGTTTTATCCCATCGGAGGAGATCCCGAGGATTTAATGTCGGTAAGTTACTTGTTCTCTATGTGAGTGGGAGATCGTTGGGCTTTGTTGGCTGACTTCATCCCAGTACATGGTCAAGAACCCAGGCCTCATCCCCTCCATGGAAAGTCTCCGCGGTGGGGAAATAGGCCGCAAGCGGAAAATGATGCACGAAATGCTTCGAGGATGTTGGAGATCTTGCGTCGAGCCTGACGAGATTTCGAAACGGCCATTTGTTGCTGATGCCATCATCGCAAATCCTCCCAGCTTCGCACATGTCCACTGCGCCCAAGCTCTAGGCGTGCCCATCCACATGATGTTTACCATGCCCTGGACGGCGACAAGGGCCTTTCCACACCCGCTTGCCAATTTGAAGGTACAAAACATGACTGCGTCAGCCTCAAACTTCTTAAGCTACGGGGTGGTCGATTTGATGACTTGGCAAGGGTAAGCATGAATGAAGCCCCACCACGATGCGATTACAAACTCTGCATCATCACTCCTATATGCTTCAGGCTATAAACATGCCGTGAGAGATTTGCGCTGACAAAGATTTGATTAAATAGCCTGGGCGATATTATCAACGCCTGGAGAGTGAGGGATTTGAAACTTGAGCCTCTGTCGGCCACCGTTGGTCCCGAGATTGTCGACATCATGCGAGTTCCTCACACATACTGCTGGTCTCCTTCATTAGTCCCCAAACCAGTTGACTGGGGTAACCAAATTGGTAATGATATTGTCGCACCCTAAATTTGGCAGAATCACTGAAACTTTACCAAGACATAAGTGGCTTCTTCCTACGTGATGAACCCTCATACACGCCGCCCCTAGATCTCGAGGCATTCCTGGCGCAAGACCCCCCTCCGATTTACATTGGATTTGGGAGCATCGTCTTGGAGGATGCCACAAATATGACAGTAATTATCAAAGAAGCTTGCAAACGCATCGGCGTGAGGGTCGTTGTGTCAAGGGGCTGGAGTAAGCTTGGCGGAGATGAGCCGAACTCGGATTCGGTGTACTACTTGGGCGATTGCCCTCATGGTAACCATTTTCCCAAAAAGAAATATTATATCATCAACTAACTTCTTTTTTTTTTTCATTTCACAGAATGGCTTTTCAAGCGTGTCGCGGCCGTTGTACACCATGGGGGAGCTGGCACAACTGCATGTGGCCTCGTTAACGGATGTCCAACCACTATTGTCCCGTTCTTTGGCGAGTAAGTCGGGTGGTTTCTTCCTTTCCGTATTAAATTGCTGATGGAAGGCAAATAGTCAGCCATTCTGGGGTAGTGTTGTCGCATCACGCGGAGCTGGGCCAAGCCCTATTCCGCACAAGCAACTCACTGTGGGCAATCTTGCCGAGGCCATTCTTTTTTGTCTTGATCCCAAGACACAAAAAGCTGCTCAAGATATTTCTGCTCAAATGAGAGAAGAAAAGGGCGTCGAGGTTGCTGTTGAGTCGTTCACACGCCATCTGCCAGTCGAAGATCTTACTTGCGACCTTCTTCCACAATATGTCTCGAGGTGGAAGTATCACTCCAGGTCCAGAGATTCCAAGGGCACCTCTATCAAAGTTTCCGATGAGGCGTTGAGAATACTTTTACAGACTAAGCGAGTCAAGATGTCTGAATTCGAACCGTGAGTTGTTGGCATACCCAACTGTGCTAGCGTCTTTTGTGCTGGTGCTGACTATGAAACACAGACTTCGCCCTAAAGAATACCAGGTTGAGAACCGACGATGGGACCCTCTTACCGCAGGAGCTTCCTCTACTCTAGGTACCATCACAGATTTCACCACGGCCCTGGGTGGCACGTTCATCGACCCATTCACGGAAATGAAGCGTGTGCGCAACGGCGACTCCCGCTACGAGTCCTCCAGCGTTGCAGCTATGGCTACTACAGCTAATGGCCTAAAGGATATGACGGCGTCCGTGGCCAAAGGCATGCTTGTAGATATTCCACTGGCACTGACTGAGGGGCTTCGAAACTCTCCACGACTGTATGGCGAGGCTGTTCCAAGTCATGAGCCTGTGACTGATATGAAGGACGGGTGTGTGGTTGCAACCAAGGTACTATTCGCAAGCGTCAATCGTTGACATGGCTGATTAAATGAACACAGAACTTTGGTGTTGGATTTTACGAAGGCATCACAGGTGTCGTCACCAAGCCAATGGAAGGTGCCAAGAAAGAGGGTACAGTTGGCCTGCTGAAAGGCATTGGGAAGGGATCTATGGGTTTGATTACCAAACCAGGCAGTGGTTCGTACCCTCTCCATAATGTCACACTACGCTAAATACTGATGAATGGTTCGGTTAGCCATGTTCGGATTGCTCGCGTACCCGGCCCAGGGTGCCTATAAGAGCGTCAAGTCTCTCAAACGATCGAACGTCAAGGATGCAATAAAATCTGGCAGGATTGCATGCCTAGAGGTGGACTCCATCAATACGACTCACGATGACTCGCAGTTGGTTGTCAGCAACTTTGCGAGACTAGTCGGACAGTAGCCATCTCGGTGTGGCATCCCTAGGTCAACTTGCATTCGCTTGGTTGTTTCCTTGTATGAGTTGTTGGGGGAGACTTTCAGACGTGGACATATTTCTATGCATATCTTTCTTCTTATACAGTACTAGCTAGGTTGCTGTGCTGGAGGGGAGTTCGATCTTCCAGGAAAACTCCTTGCGAGTTTGTTCCACATCAAACTATGAGTTGTACCAACTGAAGTCTACATAATCGGAATTAAAACCACCCATCCGTGTCTTCATCAGCCCTGTATCAACCCCCATTTCAAATCCAGTTTGTAATTTCACATGAGGTCTTTTTGAATGGTCCAATTATTGAACCCGTTTGCTTGAAGCGCTCATGATGCATGGCGCTCTGTAGCAAATCAATACTTCAGTCAATCAATCGCTCGAGCATTCTACTGCACGACATAAAGTGAAGGTGTCGTATTAAACCTAGACTCTACACAGAACACCCCCATCAACAGTATCTGCAAAGACTTGTTTGATATGTACCAATTTTCTCAACATTATGTTGCCAGGCCCAGTACATGCTGCAGTTTAGGGTTTTCATGAATGTTTTTCAATGGGCAACGCCGTAAGTAAGCAAGTATAATGCTTCGATGTAGTAATCACAGTACTACACATGAGTGAATACGCATCTAAGGAATATGAGAGAGCCAAGGTTTAGCTATATCATGGATTGAAGCGGCCCACTTCTCGCGTTCTATACGAGGCTCGCTCCGAGTCCGAGGATTATTTCGGATTCATCCAGGAGACGGCCATGCACCCCAGATTCTGGCAGATGATGGGAACACTAGAGCGAGGTTCTTAGGGTCAATTTCTAGATTAGATGCTCCATATTCAGTCATTAATCCATACTCATGACGTCCTAGTTGGACCCCTGTCATTCAACTTTCCAACCATATATACATTAGCAACGAGATGTTATGTAAATGCTAGGCTTCCTGACTGCCATTTTCTCTCCCACACGTAGCTTCTGCACATTCATTTGTTACAATGCATCTTCTTCAACGATTTGTTTTTGGGCTGACGTTCTTCGCCCCGTCACAGGGCAGAGTTTTACACAAATCGGATATCCTAGAGGCTCGCTACGCCAACGTGAGCGACTCGAAGTTCATCGCCGCCCCCAAGGACACACTGATCTTGACGGCCGCAAATGACTCCCCCGCCGTGGTTATTTTGGACTATCAACACGCCGTCGAAGGGCTTCCAACCTTCGAAGTTGTCAGTACCGAAGGCGACACGTCGGTCTTTGAGATTACATATGGCGAATCCAAGAAAGCCTTGGACGATTACATGGTGAGGCGTTGGAAAGAAATATCTCGATGAAAGTACTAATATGATTCAGTCCGATGGGCCAATACCTCTTGCTGCCGCCATGGATACGTATAGGGTCAATCGTTACAACATAACCGCTCCCGGAAAAATCAGCAATCGCCTTATTCAAGGCGCCTTTCGATACCAAAAGTTCAACCTGTCCTCGCATGGAGCACTAACTCTAAGGAACATGGGCGTCACACCTTCCATCGACAATACCCCAATTTCCCAGTTGCCCGGCAGATTCAACTCCTCAAGCGAAAAACTCAACCGCATTTGGTCGGTTGGTGCGCGGACCGTCCAGATGACTGAGATCCCCAAGGACAGTATCCCGAATTTTCACGAGGCCTCCTCTGAAGGTTCCCTGGTGGATAGTCTGGCGCCACAGGTTCATGGTTCCATGTTGGCCGCCCAGTTGCTCTACTACACTATGAGTTTTGAGGTCAAGCCTCTCGCTGGCGGCTTCGGGTTCACAGTGCTGTCAGACACTCTGAACGTGGGTATCTACATTTCATGCGACGTCGGCAAGCAGAAAATCACGGCCCACGTGGGTTCGACAGCGGAGGACGATGTCCTCGAGTCTTTTCCCTTTCCAGCAAACGTTTACCTGTCACTTGACCAGTGGCACTCCGTCAAGACCGATGTGGCCATGACGGATATAACTGTCACCATAAACGGCATCCAGCTTCTTAAAATGACCCAAACCTCTCGATTCTTTGGATCATTCGGGTTCGGTGCGTCGTTTGGCCATCGTGCTATCTTCCGGAACCTCTCCGTCTCAAGTCAGGAGGGCGAGATCTTCTCCTACAGCTTGACAGACAAGTCCTACCTCGCAGACTTCTTCATGGGATCCAATCCTCTAGATATCATTGTCGATGGCTCCCGTCGGGATCGCATCGCTTACACAGGCGATTTGGACATTGCTGGAACAGCAGCCTTGGTCAGCACACATGGACTCGATTACATATTGGGCTCATTAGATCTTCTCGGATCATATCAAGCCTCACCTGGATTCTTTATTCCTACCGCCAAGATTCAATAAAAGCCTTTGGCAGAGCCTCTTGACGTCAACATCACGGGCTTGATTGGTTACTCCTTCAACTTCCTAACTGCTATTGCTGAAACCTATATGCACACCGGCGATACCAATTTTGCTCAGAAATGGGCTCCCAAAGTTAAAGAGATGCTCGATTGGGCAGATTCTCAATGCCTCGAAAATGGGCTGTTCAACGTCTCTGATTCATCGTTTGGTGGAGATTGGAACTACTATGATCCTACTCAGAGTGGCGTTGTCACCAAGTTCAACGTGCTGTACGCTTACGCACTCCAAGAATGTCAATTCCTTCTAGCCGATGGTGGCATCGACGTTGCAGTGTACCAGACGCGCCTGAAAGAGCTTCGTTTAGCTATCGATAGCAACCTTTGGAGTGACAAACTCCAAGCCTACTACCTGTCCGAAGCCCTGCCTGGTGGATTTAGTCAAGACTCAAACGCGATCGCCGTCCTGGCTGGCGTCAATGTCAACTCAAACCACTCGTCGCGGATCATTTTGTCTACTCTGTCGGAGTTGATGAAGCCTGCTGGGCCTCTTGCCTTTTCTGAGAGCATCATTGCTGCGGGATTCCAGTCATATATCAGCCCTTACGCATCTGCGTACCATCTACGTGCCGCAATGGCCTCGAATGACAGTCAAGGAGCATTGACGTTGCTAGAGAACCTCTGGCTCCCCATGGCCGATAAAGAGAATGCCAACTATACTGGGACTTTCTGGGAGACGCTCGACCAGGATGGTAGACCGGGGCTAGGGTTGTTTACAAGTCTTTGCCACGGTTGGGCGACAGGACCAACGGCCGAGCTATCCAAGTACGTTCTCGGTGCCAGGCCTTCCAAGCCTGGATGGGTCAAGTTCAAGGTTGCCCCTCTGACGCTGGGGTTAACATCTGCCGAAGGGCGATTGCCGAGTAACAAGGGAAACGTCGACGTGAGCTGGCAATTCGACGGTGATGGGCTCCTGACCATGATTGTTGAAGCTCCAACTGGGACCAAAGGAATTGTGATGTTGCCTCAGCCATTGCTAGTGACAGCGGATGAGTCAAGATTTCTTGTCAACGGCAAGGAACAAGCCGGCCCTGAGTTTGAAGTAGTTGGGGGAACGCAATTTATTCTGACACAGTCGTTCAAGCTGTAACTCTTGAAATTAAAGGTAGACGACGGAAGTCCTGGATGAATTGAAGCTAGCATGCCAACATGTTCCTATACTCTGTGTTTTTACAGTTCTCTAACTATTAAGGCAAGGATGACAACACGGAAGACAAGTAAATTGAGATGGCTGCAGTACCTGTACGCATCCCAGACTCCCTCCGTGTAGATGAATTACATATACGGAACGAGTGATCACAGAATTGCCCCCAGCTGACACCCTGCTAAGTCTTCCTCGGGAAATTCGATACCGGGCAGCTCAACCTCGTCCGAGGTGATAGTGACAGCGCCGCTCAACCAACTCTCCCATGACTCAGACTTTTCCCGGTCCATGTCCATCCGCAGGGTCCTCATGACGAACCTGTAAGAGCCGCTGGTAGTACGGATGAGTTCGGTACCATCCGGGGTGGCGAAGAGGCCAAAGAAGGGAATGGTATAGATGCCGGCGGCGGCGATGGTACCCACCACATCCAGGCCGACGGCGTTAGCTCTAACGGGCATGTAGGAGGTGGTGAGAGGGGCCTCGACGTCCTTGTCGAAGCCATAGCGGGTGGATTTGAAGGTGGTGTTAGCGTGGAGAACATCGATGCGCCACTCTAGGATGGGCTGGAGCCAGCGGTATGACAGGAAGACGGGGTCACCGTTCGTGAAGTTGAAGGAGATGTCGGCGGCGTTGCCAATGGACGTTTGGGTGAGGGTCGAGTTGATGGAGGGCACGGTAGCACCAGCGGAGGAACCGGTATCAAGGTACTGGGCCGTTTGGAAGTCGTATGTTGCTCCCATGTAGGGGACCGAGTACTGGGTGCCGTTGTCGACCTATCACAATGCCACTACGTCAGCATGGAATGCGCACTCCTCTTGTCACTGTGCAGTCGCGGTTCATGGACTCGACACAACCCATACTGATCTTCTACAGCTCGGCTAGCATGCGGGTTGGAATGACGAAATGGGTATGAAGACGACCAGGCATAGTTGCTAGTAGTTTAAATCATATGTGGATTTGCGTTTCCTATTTATTGCATATTTTAGCAGAGTAGCCGCGCGCCACTTTTGAAAGGTCAGAAAGGTTCCTCTTAGAGTCACAAAGTAGAAGAACTGATGCGAGCTTCTAGAGTCAAGGCCATAATAAGGGGCAGTTCTTTGGCCAGCGTCAGCCTTTAAACCACACAGCCGTTCCAGCGAGTGTCACCCACTCAAAGACTCCTCCATCTCAGATGTTTGAGTATGTGGGCACAGTTGCAACTGCTTCTTGCGTTGTCTCCCCATTGTGCCGAGAACGAGGATTCAATCATTGGCGCAGATGACAATTTCCCAAGTAGCAAAGACCAAGTGGCGAGGATAACGCAGGAACCAGACAATAGAAAGGGAGCCGCTGGGTAGTCTACTAAGGCTATCGCAAAGCTCTCCGAAAGGACTACAAGGCATTTGAATCCTAGGGGCCATTTGGATCATCTCAGAGCGCACATGTCAAGAGGGCGTCTTGAGTACACGACTGGAAAGCCAAAGTACGACCATCGATGATGAAAGTGGATGAAGGCCAGGTTGAAGTTGGTATACTCGCAATTTTCTCTTGCCTTATTATATTATTATTCTATGTTTCTTTCCACGTTTGTTCCCTTTGCGATCGTACGGGGCCAATGTCCCAAGATATCGCGAATCTCCTCCCAGGTGCCGGCGGTCAGCCCCAGTTTAGATGATCAATTGACAGAAATTGTGACTTGAAGAAGGCTGCGCACTGGACTCTCTGAGCATACCTTAGCAACGTTTCCAAAGGGTTTCAACTCTTCGAAAACGGTTTACTCTATAGCCCACGCTTCTCATCTAAAAAAAAAAACTAACGCTCGTGGATGACTTTCGTAGTTCAACTACCTCCTCGATTACCTAGGGATGTTTAGTCTAGGGTAGCAGCCATACATAGGCAGCTCGCATGTTTTTGAGTAAATGCTGTATTTGTCACTCGTGACTTGAATGAGCCTCGGGGGCGTTCGCTGTTTTTGACTTATTTTGGATAGATTGGGCAAATCGAGTGATAATTAGCGCTGGTTGGCGGTGAGATCAAGTTTTGCATCTATGATTCAGTTTGTTTCGTGTTTGCCGCTCCCGCTTCAAAGAGCGAGGCACACGTGCAAGCCACAGCCAGAAAAAAGAGTTACGCGTTCGATGAGTGCCACGTAGGATTGTCCGCGCGTATCCGACGATCCCGATTATTCTGCCTTCTAAACGAAGCCTTTACCTTGAGGGTGCGACGTTTTGCTCTAGGCAGCCAGATTTCTTTCTACGACTCAAATGCTTGATGGTTGAGTCTTGGCGGGACAAATACGTACGCACAAGCCCCAGCAGGCCTCAGCGTTGCAGGTGTGGCTGTGCAGTAGAAGTTTCAGCCGAACGTGTAACGTTGGGAAGGTTGCGCAAGCTTGTGATCCTATGCTGAAATGTCTGGCTCGGAATGGATTTTGTTGGGTTCAAAAATCTGCGAATCTCTTGGATTCTAGATCTGAGGGATCGGGTTTCTCGCCACATTTGTGTCTGGGGAGAGGGCGGCCTGCACAGCCACAGAAGAATCTGGTTTGCGCCACAGCGGCCCAACGGTAGCCAGGATGCAGGCTGCAGACTGCAGGCGAGCGGTTCTCTCCGAAATCCCCTGCAAAGGTCCATCTAGCTGCAGACGACCACTAGCAAACAAGCTCTCGGTACGGATACGCCGCAAGTTACTCGGCACTCCACATCTGAGTGGTGACAGGGGCTGGACTATCTCCAACTCCAACTGGATGGGAGCTTTCTGGGCTGTGGCGCAGCATAGGCATGACGCCAAGTGCCAAGCACATGCCCAAGCCACTAATTGGGTACCTAGAACTAGAGCGAACCTGCTGGCCGCGCAACCTGCAACCTGCCCTTCTGCCCAACCGGACGGAGGCAACCAGCCAAGCTTGGCGGATCATGGCCCACACGTCATTCTCTTTGTCGGGAGTACAGATTGACGTACCTGGTAGTGTATAAAACTCGCCGTGGAGGGACAGCCTTGTTCTGTTTCTACCTCCGCCATCATATAAATCGCACACCTGCTGCAAGAGCATGGGATCACTGTTCGTCGCTCCTCTCCCACCAAACCATCGAGACTCCCAACAAGGCTCCCACCAAGACGTTTCGCGAGCTGTTGCTGACTCCATGACCAGGCGCGAAATGCCCCCATCAATCGAGTCGTCCCTGGAGACCCAGGGCCTTGCCAACGAGCAGCGTGGTCTCCTGGACCTCATCGACAAATTGCAGTTTGCACAACTCGACAACATCAAGCTACCCCAAATCGTCGTCGTCGGTGACCAGTCTGCTGGCAAGAGTTCCGTTCTCGAAGCCCTCACCGGCACCCCGTTCCCTCGAGATGCTGGCGCTTGCACCCGTTTCGCCACCGAGATTCGCTTGCGCAGAGCCAAAGAAACGAAGCTGAAGGTGTCAATTATCCCCGACAAGACGCGCCCCTACAATGACCAGGCCCGACTGCTGCAGTATGGTGACACCGTCTCCGGCACAACTGCGTTCGAAACCATGATGCGAGATGCGACCGAGCTCATTGCCCCTCGAAGCATTCCTGGCCGCTTTGCTGCCCGCGATATCCTCGTCATCGAGAAGAGCGGTCCCGACATGCCTCTGCTGACCCTCGTCGATCTTCCTGGCTTGGTCCGAGTCGCCAACCGCGATCAATCCGAGGCCGATATCCAGACCATCGAGGTCCTTTCCGACCGATACATGAAGAGCTCGCGAACTATCATCCTGGCCGTCATCGGAGGCAACAACGACTATGTCCAGGCCCCCATTCTCAAAAAGGCCCGCCAATTCGATCCCACTGGATCCCGTACCATTGGTGTCTTGACCAAGCCCGACATGACGGAGCGCATCGGCCTCGAGGACAAGTTCATTGAGCTCGTCACCAACAAGGACAAGGAAAACAACTTCAAACTCGGCTGGTTTGTCCTGCTGAACCCTGGCCCCGGCGAGCGCTGGTTGACACCCGAGGACCGAACACAAAGAGAGGCCGAGTTCTTCACTCGCGGCAAGTGGGCTCATCTACCACCTCAGATGTGGGGAATCGCAGCCCTTCGTCAGAAGCTCAGCACTCAGCTCCAACGGCATATCGGAAAGCATGTCAAGACTCTGCGCCGCCAGATCCAAGAGGCCCTTGAGGGCTGTGAAGCCCAGCTCAAAGCTATGGGAGCTGGAAAAGACACCGTTGAAGAGATGAGATTTGAGATGGGAGAGCTTTTCACCTCTTCCAACAACCTCGTCGTCCCCGCCGTCAACGGTAACTACAAGAACCCTTTTGGAGAAAACTTCTTTGCCAGGCAGTCTAGCCCCAAGGGAACTCCCTCTCAGAAGCTCCGTGCTCGGGTCCGCGAGGAGAGTGAGCGGTTTGCTCGACGGTTCCGTGCGCATGGCCGTAAGGTCACTTTCCAGAATGACGTTCCTCCCGCTACTCCTGCTGCCAATCTTCCTGCGCCGGGTGTTGTTGGAGACCGCTCTAAGAAGGAGTTTGCCGAGCTTGAAGTTGAGCCGCTCCTTCGACAGATCCGTGGTAACGAGCTCCCGCTCGACTCCAATCCTCGCGCGCCTTACATCCTCTTCCAGGACTACTCTCGGAACTGGCCAGTCCTGGCTCGGGAGTACAAAGACAACCTCGGTGTCATCTGCCACGAGTTCCTTGCCGATGTCATTGACCACGTTTGGCCTATGCGTATGCGCGACCCGCTCCGCATGCACTTCCTTGAGGTGCAGATGAACGAGTTGATGGAGGGCGCAGATAAGGAGCTTGGCCGTCTGACCGACGATATGGAGCTCGAGGTTCAGCCCTTTGACCCCGAGTACGAGGATCGTTTGAGGAAGTGGCGGGCCGATGCGACGGCCAACGGCGGAACCTACAGTGAGGCTGAAGAGGTCTTGGAGAAGATGCTTATCTACTACGACCTCACCGCTCGTATCTTCACCCGTAACGTCATCACTCAGGTCGTTGAGCGCCACCTGCTCCTGGGAATGCTCCGCTTGTTCAACCCTATCGAGATTCTGCGGATGCGTGACGACACCATCGAGGCCATTGCCGCCGAGAACAAGGAGACTCGTGACCGACGCAGAACGCTTCAGGCGCAGAAGAAGGCGATCGAAGAAGCCAGGACCATTTGCGCTGGCCTTGCCATGCGAAGCGAGCTAAGAGTCTACGATGATGAGCCGGATGATGAGACTGCTACGGATGACGAGGAGCAACCCATCAACAGCGTCAACCGTCGTGCTGTGCCCGCGGTGCAAACCCAGCAGCCCCTCCGCTCGCACGATTCCGTTAGACGTGCTGGTCGTGATTCGCGGGAGGATCGTTCCAGCCGTACGCCCGCGACGCCCCAGGACGTTTACCAGAACAACCCCTACCGACCAGAGGCAAGCCGTCCAGAGGCTAGCCGACAAGATACCCATCGACAGGAGCGTCAAGACTCTAGCCGGGATTGGGAGCCCGTCTATCCTAGTCACCAGGAGCAACCCACCCAGCCGCCTCCACCACCTCCCCGACCTCAGAAGGTAGGCCTTGGCGATGCCGAGGCTTACTACGAGAACGCCGGGCGAACAGAGTATTCGCACAGCCCCGGCCGCGATTCACGAAGAGAGAGCGCGAGACATAGACTTGCGAATGCGATGAGAATGGGCTCGCAGAATTAGAACGAGAATATGTGACTTGAGTATACTGCGACATTCCACGAGAACTTCGATAGATGCGATTGATGGTCGGCGTTGGGAAAGGGAAAGGGATGGGTTTGCTGTCTGACGAGCGATGTTATGACTAGGATCAGGGATGGGAAGCTTTTACACATGTATTATCTAGATGACCCTACACAAATTGATACAATAACCCAGAACTCTCTAGTCAAATCCCCCGTTCGTCCGCCGATGTGACATGCAGAATGCCGTGACTTGGAAACATCCAGACACAAAACGTTCGTACATAAGAGACTTATGGTCCTGCGAAAGTATAGACCACTCATTATGTGTTGCTCTGAGCTTCGTGTATCGAGGTACTTTTCACCTCGTCATGTATGCTAGTTGGCCTTGTGGGGCGAGGAGAAAGTGTCTAATCTTTCCGACTTCCTCTGAGCCCTGATACTCTCATCGCCGCGATGCAATTCCTTGAGATAGTCCTTGAAATCCCTCGAGAGCTCGACCACGGAGCGGAAGTGGGTGTCGTTTACGATCGTTTTGCCCTCCTCGTCCGTTTCCGCGTCGTACTCGGCCAAAGCCACGGCTGTTTGGAACGCTGCCGCGCAGAAAATGTCAGTATTTTATGGCAGAAGAAAGGAAGAATTAATAAATGATCATTTTATGCTTGTGTCCTTGAATTATGGTGCGCTTACCATTTCGGATCTCTCTGCCATTCCACTTTACGGCGCGCATCTCTGCTCCGCGGATGTACTCCTTGGCATCAATGTTGAGGCGCATCGTGTCGCTCTTTTCTCGCGCAAGCTTGTCGATAAACGTCTTCCAGACCTTTTGTCGCTGCTCGTCGGTGAACTCCGGATAGTACAGCTGCACGTGTACACGCGAGATGAAGGCATCATCGAACGCGCCGACCCTGTTCGTTGTGAGGAAGAGGATGCCGTCGTAGTTTTCGAGCTCACGCAGGAACGCTGGATGAGTTAGCGACGGACTTTGTTGTATCTAAATCGTCCGATACGAACCTGCGACGAGACCATTGCGTACTAGGTCAGCTGTCGTTCGTTGCTCCATGAACACATCTGCCTCGTCAATGAGGAGAACTGCGCCCCAACTCCTGGCCGTCTTGAAGTTCCTGTTCAGGTTCGCCTCGACGTCAGCTACTGTTGTGCCAATGTCGCTTGGCGTGAGGATCATCAGCGGTCGTCGCGTGAAGGCTGCGATGCATTCTTAGACGTCTCAGTTAGCACAGTTCCATGTGAATCAGAAGAGACCACTTTCGATTACCAGCTGTACATGTCTTTCCCACACCAGGCTTGCCGTGTAAGAGAAAGATGAGTCCGCTACCCTTGCCTTTGACAAAGTCGGCCGACCACATCCCCCCAGGTACGGTCTCACCGTTCTTGTTGCGCCGAGCAAAACTCTTTGATAGCGCCTTGAGTAGATTCTTCCGGCTCTCGTTCATGACGAGGTTGTTGATCATGCTTTGGTCAAACGAAGGCTCTTTAAAGTTGCGCACGTGTAGGCGTTCTGTACAGTGTGAGATACAAGTTGCTCAAGGGAGGGCTGAGAGGCTGGATACTCACCCCATCGCCGACTACCGAAGATGAAGGCCTTTATGTGCTGCGGGCAGAGCAAGTATTGATGCATCGATAGCTCCCACTCATCCGCATCCTCCCTGCAGATAGAGTTGTAGTCTTCGAACATGGAGCTGATTTGCGTGTAGTCGACGTCCTTTCGCTTCGCGCACACGGAGCAGGAACAGTTGGTGGACCAGTTTCGAAGGTCTGAGAGGTCCATTAGGTTGGGCTTCACCCATGGTTCCATGGTGAAATGGCTTTTCACGTCAGACATGACCAAGCTGTCCACCTTTGTGATTGTCAGTATTCGTAAGCTTGTTGCGATGTAAGAACTTGCCTCGTTGAAGGGAAACTCCGAGCTTGGGCCTCGATAGAGCTGACACTGTTTGATGAGCAGATCCCAGTACTTCTTGCCGAACTTGAGCTGTTCAGTAATGAGCTCGTTCGCGTTTCCATTTTCGGCTTGCTCTATGTCTTCCTCAGAGACGACCAAGATCTCTCGGTCGATGGGGTTCTCCCCGTCATACTTGCTGCGGCGGCTTTCTGAGGTGACTCGGCCGAGATACCGCCCATCGTACGCCAAGCTCCAGGCCAATATGTTCCAGTCTTCTGGCGGGTTGGTGAACGTGCCGCCCGTCAAGGAATGCACGACTTCGGTGATGAAGTCCGCCTCTCCTCGCCGGGGGGATATGATGGTGGTGCCCGGCTTGTGAGACACCCAATAGTACGCAAACGTGATGAAGCCGTTTTTGTTCCGTTCCTGCTCACGGCGGACATCCGGCATAATGTGCTCGTCGAGGAAGGCGAGAAGCAAGTCGATGTGTTCCTTGGCACCTCGCTCCCTCACGCAGAGCTCACTCGACTTTTGGCCTGAGCATTCCTCGCCAAACTGCGCCAGCTCGTCGTAGTGATGTACTAGGACTGGGTATGGCGACTTGATGGCTAGGAAGTCACCCGTCAGGTCTTGCGACGGGTAGTACTTGACCACGGATTGAATCGCGTTGATCAGGGCAAGAGAGTAAATGTTGATGTGATACGACGGCGGCGCCATGGCTGGAGCTGCGATTTGGTCGCCCTTGGCCGTCACTGTTTCCGCAACCCGCACTTTGAAGGTAGTGATGAGCTCAAACACGGGCTCGTGAATTTCCTCGGACGCTTTTTGTTCGAACCGGTGAGTTTCCGTATCTTCTTGGCGGAGAAGCTCGTCAGTCACCCGGTGGCGGTATTCCGCCCTATATCTAACCCAGGGCGCCTTCTTTGTTCTCTGAGATTGGAACTGGTCCGTCTCTGCCGTCGTATCTGGTGTGAGCTGGTCTGTGGAGCCGTGAAGACCATGACTTTCCGTCTCTATTGTTGCATCAGTTGTGGTTGGCGTTGGCGTTATGGACTCGGCCTTGGCCTCAGCCATTATCTCCATCGCCGTCTCCATCGTCATTGTAGCCGGATGAAGTTGTGGGTTGACAACTCCACGCCTTTAGCTCAGAGAACAGGAATTGTTTTGATTCTGATGCAAGGATGGGAGGCGTCAACGGCTCCATTAAATAGCTCGCGGACCATCCTACAACAAGGCTGACCTTCACAATCAGCCCAATATTGCAGGGTGGTTTTGGCCCCCAAATGCATATACAACCCTGGCAACCACGTGACCTCTTCTAACCAACGAAAGGTGCAGCATACTGGAGCTGAGAGAATGGGTGTAATGTTAGGCACCCTAGAACCGGGCGCAGCTTCTCGACAGTCGTCAGCGTTGTTTTGGCCTGAGCCACAATTCCGAGCTCTTTTGCAACCCCACTACGTATATCCTAGGTGGAAACATCCACTACACCTCCGATAATTCTTGCAATATTTAGGTTGCCATATTGAGTGGAATAAAATGCGATGGACTCTGAAGATGTAAGAGAGGCGAAGAGACTCGTGCGGACGTATAGCCTTGAGGTAGCGGAGCGGTTGTCCTCAGCTAGCGATGCCCATCCACTAGGCGAAATCCTGCGACACAACGTCGACGGCCTTGACAGACAGGATATAGAGGATCCGTGGCGCAAATTCTTCGAGCCCGTTGAGATTGTTAAGAGGTGAGTAGAAAACAGCACATTTGCAAGTTGGTCCCGTATCGTAACCCCGCGCAGCGACCCCATCAGCGCTCTCATCTCGGTCGAAGCAGCCCAGCTTCGAGAGAAGTGGGTGACGTTCCACAGCAACTGCCCTAAAGAAGACAGGCTCGACTTGAAGAAATTCGACCCAACCATTGATGGCGTCGTTGACTTGGTGCGCGAGTCGAACGCAAAATGGCAGACCAAGCGGAGAAAGGGTGGAGGGGGGAAGTTTATGTCGACTTTCCACTCGTTCTGCAACACGTTGGACTCCCACAGTGCGCTTCTCAAGGTCCTTCCTGAGGGCAACCAATATGTGTCATTATTTACTGGGTCGTTGAACGCAGTGATTCAGGTGCGTCACAGTTGTCACTACCACAAGATTCGGATACTGGATGATCACCAAGTCGCATGTATTAACTCAATCGCTCTAGGCTAGTGTAAATCATGAGCGCTTTGCCGAAGGTCTCGCCGATTCATTGGCCTCCATCAGTGAACACATTATAGAATGCAAGGCCGAGCTGGAAATCTTCCACACGCCCAAAGTGGTGGAAAAAGTCGCCGAACTCTATGCGCACGTCTTCCTGTTCCTATCCAGTGTCATGGACTTTCTCATGCGAAAAAGATTCTCCAAAATGCTGGACTCTTTCAACGAGAACATCTACAAGAGGTTCGAGGACGACATACAAAAGATCAACGCCAAAGCGTCTGTGGTTCGCGACGTCGCTGCGCAGAGCTCTCGAGCCGAAGTCCGGTCGACACGAGAACAGCTGGGGCGGCTTGACCGCGACCTTCGAATTGGGTTACAGGGAGACGCGAGACATCAAGCAGAGATGAGAGACTACGCCACTAGGATCGAGAGGGAGCTTCTCAAGGCCCAAGCTGAGAGGCAGGAACTTCTCGAGGCGGGCCGACAGGTGAAGGAACTCACTGCACGCCTCAACTTTATGTTGGAGGAGCAGGGACAAGCTTCAATTGTGAATCAGCGAGCGCAACTCGGTAAGAACGTCTATAATTCACTGATCAACTCTGAATTAATGTGTAATCATTGCTACTTAGGGTCTGGAACATCAAGAAATATGCTTGCCTTTCCGCATCAAGCACTTTTCACGGCGGCTCCGCAGACAAGAAGCATGCCTCAGATCAAGGTGTACTCCGCCGAAGACGTCGCCCAGAACTCTGCGAACCTCGAGGCATACTTCGACCGACAGCGAGTACGCATTGAATGCGACCACTTCAACCCGGTTCGAGTCCCCCGAGATACCCTGTCGCGCCTCACCGAGTGGTCCGCGGATGCAGCATCGCAGATGCTATGGATCGAGGGCCCGCCCACGGAAGCCGACGGCATCGACAATCCCCTGAGCATGCTGGGCGCGACTTTTATCGACTTGGCTTCCCAGTCGCGTGTCCCAGTCATGTCGTACTTTTGCGAGCTGCTGCGTCGAGACCAGCTCCGAACCGACTCGGATGAATCGGCGACGATGCAGGGCGTCGTCGCTCTGGTGTCGTCGCTGCTGCGTCAGATGGTAGAGCTACTGCTGCCCATCTTCGAGACGGAAATTGACCTGTCTGCGGCGAGGTTTCGTCTCATTGACGGCACCTCCGAGTCATGGGCTGATGCAATGTCTATGTTTCGTGAGCTGGCGAAATTGATGCCCGAAAAGGTGTTTTGCGTCGTCGACAGCCTACACTGGTTCGATGACAGAAGCGTGGAGCAATATTTGGAGGAGCTGGTCCAGGTACTGAGGGAGTGCAAATGTATCAAGGTCTTGTGGACTACAACTGGGCGGTCGGCCTCGTTGTCGGACCATATCTCGATATCTGAGACTACACAGATGCGCAGTCTTAGGTCCGGGACTGATGGGTTGTATCGCGATCTGTTTGATGTAAACACATAGTTGCGTTTCAGTGCTCAAGTAGTGAACGACTACTACATCCCAAACGTCACTTGCATACAAATAGGCTGTAAATATTACTTATAGCACAAACTCCAGTAATCCATAGTATAATATCTGCTAATTCAGATACGCGTACATCGAACATCGAACTTTGTCTGGATGGATTAGTTTAGGTACGGGCTACCCCAGCTGTGTGACGGTCCCTAATCTGTGGCGATGACGACGAGATACGGAAAAGTCATGTTGGCGGGCCGTCTTGGCAGACGGCACGCGCCACGAATCCGCTCAATACCCGGTAAAAAAAAACCACTCATGCATCAGTCTTCACGGAATAGCCCCTGTTTGGCAATCAAATCCAGCGATTTCATGTTGTTTATTCCCGTCAAATGCGACGTAAACCGAGATCGTCGTGCCAGGATCGTGCATAAGCCTGGCCTGGCGATCGTGATCGGCAGGGCTACGTCATGAGGATCAAGCCATCCCGGGAGACCCAAGAGCAGAGCAATAACAAAACTCGATTCCTCCGAAAGGAAAACATGTAAATTCTTTCTCTTTGTCTTCGTGGATTCGATATAGGCAGTAAAGTCAGAAATGGTTGGGAAACGAAACCTACAGGGCAACAATGGCGTGTCGCCTCGCCGTCAGCATCACCCAGCGCGCAACGAGGAGTACAGAGATCACCCTCGCGATCTCGAGACTGGCGAATACTCACCCCACGGCCGTGATCGAAACACTAGCTCCCGGAGAGTGACACCTCGGATCTTCCAGTTCCAGCAGGCAGCCCGCACCGCGCTGGAAGATGCCCGCCGCATGGAGCTTAAGCGCGCGCTCCTCCACGGCATCGACAGAGACGGCCTAGAGCAGTTCCGCAAGTCGGATGAGGAGCTCAAGCAGATGAAGAACAAGAAGGTGCGCAGCTTCTACGAGGCCCAGAACGAACGCCTTAACGACTGGCTCGAGGTCGATGCCGTCGTCATGGCTATCGCCGACGACGTCCTCGAGTCCATGAACCCCGACCCCGATCACGACGGCGACCTAGAACGGCGCGGTGGGCTGCAGGAGGTAGAGGGAAACATTGGCGAGCTGCTCCCCGAGCAAGAAAAGACGAAGAGGCGGAAGGCGAGTCGACGGGCCAAGCTGGCAATCAACGTCAATGTCATTGCCAACCTCCTACTGCTCGTCGGCAAGGCCTTCGCCGTCTTTACAACTGGCTCGCTGTCTTTGGTTGCGTCACTCGTCGACTCGGCGCTTGATCTGCTGTGCACGCTCATCGTATGGTCGACGAACAAGATAGTCTTGTGGCGACTACATGCTCTACGCAGGAGATTCCCCGTTGGCAAGAGGCGATTGGAGCCGCTGGGGATCTTGGTATTCTCCATCATCATGGTCATTTCGTTCTTACAAATCCTTCAAGAGTCGGTGTCCCGACTGATGCCGCCGCACCACGAAGCCGAGATCCTGAGTTGGGCGGCCATCGGGTCACTTCTGGCAACAATCGTTCTCAAAGGTGCCATTGGATTGTGGTGCTCTCCGATCAAGACGTCGCAAGTCCAGGCCTTAGTCCAAGACTGCAAAACCGACGTCATCTTCAACACGCTCTCCTTGCTATTCCCGCTCATCGGCTACAGAGCGAACATCTGGTGGCTCGACTCGGTCGGCGCGGGACTCCTCTCGCTCTTCATCATCTACGACTGGGGACTCACGTGCTTCAACAACGTGGTGCGCCTCTCTGGCGAGGCAGCTGACGACCATACTCTAAAGAAACTCATTTATCTGGCTTATCGATTCGCACCCATCGTCACGGGGTTCAAGAACGTAACGGCATACCACGCGGGTGACGGCGTTTGGGTGGAGTTTGATGTGCTGCTGGATGAGAAGACGCCGCTGAACCGCTCGCACGACATAGCCGAGACGCTGCAGTATTGCGCCGAAGGGTTGGGCGAGGTGGATAGGGCGTTCGTGTCGACAGATTATGCCGTGTCGGGGCCGCTTGGGCATGCTCTTGATGCGGAATGGAACCATTGATCAGATTGGACTCAATAGAGAGAATGGCGGGGTTACTCATGGCATCCCTCGATAGACAGGGTATCGAATAGGTAGATAAACTAGGCATCAATCGCTGGGTTTACAAGCACATGTCATCGGATCCTACCGGAACCAGTCACCGACCTCAATCCACGCCAGCCTGATTGTGGAAGCCGGAAGTTAGACAAATAAGTTTCTATTTTTCCGGTTTTTTTCTACCTTTTATCCGTTTTCCAATTTTTTTGTGCCGCTCTTTCCAAGTCATGATCAATCGTCGGGCGTAGAACTGAATTTTGTGTTGTAGTCTTGAATGGCCTGGCTGGCCCTGTGTTCGGCCTCTCTTCTGGCCCTCTCCTCCATTTCCTCAGAGCTCTCCTGTCCGTACATTGTATTGCGAGTTTCATTGTCAAACAAGAGGCGGTCGGTCACTGGTCCGTCATCCGGGTTGCTTGAGAGGAAGTGATCTCGGAGGTTGTATTCTTGGATGTCGAACTCGGCGGGGTGCTCGGCGGGGTTATTCGGCGGGGCACCGGGCCTTGCAAAACGTCTTAGACTTGACACCACACACGAGGGGGATCGATCAGAAGCATACTCGTTCAGATCGTCATTTCCACCACCACTTGAAACACTGCCGACGGCAACCCGGACGCTTTCTGTGCTAGAAGCCGAAGAAGATTGAGAAGACGGGGATCCCAACCGAGGCGGCGACGGAGGTGGCGGCGGAGGGTTGGGGTCTCCCGGAGATTGTGGCTGAGACGTGGGCATAGCCACTTCCGAGGCCACTTTTTCGCCCAAGACGGACGTCGCAGCCGCTCAAGGAGTGGCGGTGCGTCTCTCGACTTGTACGCGTTGATCTGCTGCTCGTTGTCGTTTTCCCACAGCTTCAGACGAGGAAAAATGAAGGATGTGAAGAGGTGAGAGAAATATGAGAAACGAGACTTGGCCCGAAAAAAAAAAAACTCCCATTAACCAACACTGCAGAGAGCGACTGCGGGACAAGAAAGCACCACAAGACGAGATGCAGAGGGACCACCCCAACGACTCGTCACGTCTACCCAACTTGTCACAACTGTGCTCTCATTGTTCGTGTGGACTCGATTTGTGATGAGTGTGGACTGTGGGATGGCATGACTTTCGCCCGGCTTGTGTAGGAGGCCGCTGCCGATCCCTCGACTACCAGGGTGGCCCTTGTCCCACTATGTGAGGTGAGTGGCCTCCTTGCATTGTGACTGGCCACGTATTCGCTTGCTGGACTCGACTTGTCACGCTTGTGACAACAATAGTGCTTATGCCGCCAGTGTGACTGTCCACTCAGAAGCCCCAGTTGGCTTGTTGTCGCCCCTCCCCAACACCGCCGGCATAATACCAAGCCAGGCAGTTTTTCCACTTCATCACTTCACTCGGACGCCTGAAGAATCCCTATTTTTTCCTGGCAAACCACCTGCTGACCACTGGCCACGAAACGAGGCGTCGAGATTTGCATAATCGCAAACACAAAGCGAACAAAGGCGTTTGGGCATCGGCGAGGCTACGAGGCGACCAAGCCACCTGATGCAGTGTCCTCCTCTGACAGTAAATAAATACCGGTCTGACTATAACCTCGGCAGCGTGAGCTAATTAGGGCTCGTTTGCCTGCTCACAGTATTGATGAAAGCGCCGTCCCGTCAAGATCATCCGAACATGGGCGACGACACGCTTCAGCCCATAGTTGTTGAGAATGAATCAAGCGTGACCGTCTACGGCGTTGGTCTTTGGGCTGATGTTGCCCAACCGTCCCTCGCCCAGACGGACGCGGAACAGAACGACGCGGAGCCGCAGCCCAAGAACCCAGTTGATCTGGAGCCCTGGGTTGTTAACTATCTGGAAGGTAGATCCAACCGCCGCGCAAACAACGACGTGGCGCCACAGATACCAGTTCCTCCTAGGACAGCGCTCCCTTCTCTGACTCAGCAAGACACTATGAGTACTCAAAGTGGTAGTGTGGGATATAGGATTCCTATAAGGCAGCAAGAGCACGACGGCCTTCATCATGAGTCATCGGGTTCTGATCTAGATCAAGAAAGTGTCAACTCAGATATAACAAGACCTGTCCTTGTACCTGCAATTTCGACAAATCTGCACGATGCCACAGCTACTATCCCGCCTAATGACATCGCGGACTGTCTGTCGGAGAGCGAGTCGGAACATTCAACAGGACTATATAAGCCATGCTCCATGGCAAACTCTCCTGAAACCGAAGCCTCGACACCACCATCGATCGAATCGACATCTCCCCCTGAAAGCACCATGGGCTGGAACGACTTCGACCACCCCATGTCCCCAACTGCTCAAATCGAAGACGATTTTTCTAGCTCGGGTCCAATATCCAACTCAAGCCCGATGCCTGGCTCCAGCCCAATGCACAGCTCGAGCTCGATCCCTAGTCCAGGTGACCCAACAAGACTCGTTACATGTACCTTTACCACGGCACCACCGACCGAGAGTGACGAGTCGAGAACGGAGGCTGATACATCGACAACGAGACAAACGGGAAGCGATGGTGATCAGACATCCATCAGTCGTCAGAAGAAACGACCACACCAAGAGGCTACGAGTAGCCATGCTGACGACGACGGCGCACCCGTCGACAAAAATCAGGTCAAGAGAAAAAAGACGGATGAACGCCCAGAAGACAAGGGTCTTGCCTGCCCATTCTACAAGAAAGACCCAGAGCGTCACGACCGCTGCCACGGATACATACTCTCGCGCATCTCCTATGTAAAACAACACTTGTTCAGGCACCACCTGCAGCCGTTCTACTGTCCAGTCTGCATGGCCGAGTTCGGCACCAACGCAAACCTGCGGGATGACCACATCCGAGATCAATCATGCCAGAAGCGCCCATCTACAGAACGACCAGACGGCATGACGCCGATGCAAGAGCAAAAGCTCCGTTCGACGCGCGCGAAGCAGAAGCAGACAGAAGAGGAGCAGTGGTATGAAATCTTCGAGCTCCTATTTCCAGGCACGGAGCGACCTAGCTCGCCGTACCTGATTAATTCCCTTTCCAAAGATATGAATAGCTTTCGCGAGTTCGTAGAAAATCAGGGCAGGACCATCGTCCAGGATAGCCTCATTGATAGTCTCCCCAGCGTGGAAGAGGGCACCATTAGGAGTCTCGTTAATGATGCGATTCGAAGCATCTTTCCTCGGTGGTGGGATTGGAAGTCACCCTCTGAACGTATCAGCACCGATGTCACAATCAACAAGACTGAGGGTAGTAAACAGTCCCTAAATAACAATGGGACTGGGCATCAAGTGGTCGAGCGAGCTGATAACGCCGTTGAAGACCACAATGGAAAGAGAAGCAATGGAACTACATCCAACGGCACACAAACCAGTCCGGCTTCGGACAAGAGTGCTCGAAGAGCGAGCAACATGTCGATGGAGACGCCCTCAAACACAACTAGCTGCTTGCCAAATCTCTCAACAAGCTAAGAGCCGGTTGTTGCGAAGGATTGCTTTTTTTCGCGGGCTGCGTTCGCGACGGCCTCCTTGGCTCTGTGAGTACCGCAATAGCGTGATGTCTGGAAGAATGTGATGGAGGCTTGAAAGATACTGCAATTTCGCCCAGCAAACCATTTTAGATTGGGAAGTTGGCACAGTGACCACTTGATTTGCAGTACACCAAAGCACATTCACTCGCCTCGATTTCAACCATGCTGAGGAGACACCTGGCCGAGTCGGATATCTTTGCTGAAAAAGTTGACGCTGCAGAAAACATTCAACTGAATTCTGATATTTTGAGGCTGGACTACGCGTTCCTGAATTTATTCAACTTGTGGCAACTCAAAGAATGTGGAGAATGGCGGGAGGGCAGCTGGGCTTGCTCACTTCGCTTCAGAGAAAGAGAACGGGCTGCACATCCAATTGAACGCTTGTTTTTACCCGAGGACTATCTGCTGACAAAGTCTGGACTTGTATCGCTCTCACTGGTCCTGTCTGTTTTGTATTTTAATCAGTTTTAGCGAATACACAAATGATTTTATAGTTTTGCAAATCTCAACTTCGGAGCTGAAGTTGACGATAGAGCGAAGAAGTGAACACACGTAGTTGGTTCATGTATCAATGATATTACTTATTTCGAAGAATCATTTCAGCGAAAAGGCTCAATAATAACACGCCAAAACAAGAATACACGTTTAAACTCTAGGTACGAAACGTAGTTGGCTTGCTGGCTACTAAATCGGAGTACCTTAGACGAACCCCAACGACACCTACTAATTTTCTCCATCATTACTAAAGATGTGGGAGCAACGCTATCTCAATTGATAGGCAACATGGTCTCTAAGGTGATTGAATATATTTTCGACATTGATAAGAACGTGAGAGGATACATAATAAGCATGAATACGTCGATACTATACAGAAACATCAGACCCCGTCCGCCTATAGTCCAGTTCTCGTTCCGAGTTTCGCATGTATACGAGCTGGACTTCATCATTGTTTTCTCCGTATTCCACCTCATATGTCTTGTGGCAGGTAATACCTTTGGGATCTACCCCATGTTTAGGTCTGTCGACATTCGAGGTCACGCTCGTTGCCACAGGCCGGTTTCTGCTATGAGCGCTTGTCTGCCTGGAGCCATACTTCGCATAGTAGCGCTGTGTTGTTCCCATGAGTGTGGGGAAGATGCGAACGAGGATCAGGCGAATTGTTGGCATGCAAGTGCAGATGATGCCAATGTTGATTTCAATGGTGGACCACATGGAGACTTCCACGAAGTCCCAGGTTGGATTTTGCGAATGTGATCCAAAGCTGATGAGCGAGCGGAGTCGCAAAATGCTTACGACAGTAACGAAAGTACCGACGCAAAACATGATTCCCACTCCAAGCTTCTTTCTCCAGCTCAGGTTCAGGGCCTTGAGCTGCGATAAAGGAATCGCCAACATCCAGACGTCGAGGGCAATGCTAATGCCGCTATTAGACCATGCAATGGCGTTGATATCCAAACACTGGCCTGTGTGCTCTCCGTCCCACTTTGTCCAAAAGTAGCTGATAGGTTTGCACTGAAAAATAGCCATGATGACAAAAACTGCGCCAAATATGCAGTTGAAGATGACTGTGACCCAAAGAGTTCGACGGATGGGAGTGGCTGGAAAGATTCTCAAATAGAAGAATAATAGAGCCAACTTGAGAAGAGTGACATGCAGAAAGTATAGTACTGCCATAATGTAGAAGAACATACCGAAATTGGTAATTTGAGGGGAGGTCAATGTCCAGATGTCGCGGCCAAGGCCGTTTTTGATGGTCCCATGGACAGTGATAATCGAGCTGGGAATGCCAGCGAAGATGGTCATCAGAGTGAACCAATCATCGAGCCCTATTTCGAGTTGTTGCCATATCTTAAAGGAGAATCGCGCGACCACGAAAACCCCTGAGATGACTCCGAGCGTGTTGGAGAGGATCTCATATTGCACTGCTTGGTTTCGTATCGGGGCACCACAGTTTGTGGAAGTGACATTCTTGGTGACTGGGTAGAAAATTCTCAGCAATGAAAGACTCAAGTGGTGAGAGCAACTTACAGAGAGCCTCTTTTATGGTGCAGCTTTCTGACACACAGACTGTGACTTGCACCTGCAATGCCTCGTTCGTGCACATGCACGTCTGATTGGTGGCACTACATGGAGAGTCGGCAACGGCGGTCGCCAAGCACAAAAGCTACACAAGATCAGCCTCGGTATTGTCACATGCGAGGACAGCAGGGGGTTGATCATACTGCACACTCAGGGAGTGATGCTAGGGCAGACGTTGCTGCTCTAGGAGCTTGGCCCAGGACACCTTTCACCAGCAAGCAGGCGGCGAGAAACTTCCATTGAGCCAGCATGTTGAAGATAATTAGAGCGGCTGTTTGGCCAGTGAGAGGGTGTTGGTTTGTTGTTAGAAGGGATTAATAGTTAGGAAGAGTAAAAAGAACAAAATTAATACAGATGAACTAAAGACGTAGGGTGCGACTCAGCACCCAGCATACCGGCGTCTTGGGAAAGATATTTGCAGAAAAAGCAATTCAAAGGGTAGGCATCGCAAGGGGCCACGGAACCTTTATCAAGACTGGACAGAGCAAACCTGAGAGCCGGCAGAGTAGTCAACGTCGCCACCGCACGCCGCTCCGGTTGGCTCGGTCCAGGATAACCGTGCGGGTGGACCGTGACGAGTCCAGAATCCAGAACTTGCTACCAAGGTCAAACAACAGCCAGACTTTAATTCTCCGCGAGCCCCCCAGAGTCTCCACATGGCTTTGTCCATGTGGCGATGGGACAAACCTCAGAGGTGCGGCTGCATCCGACCACGGTCCCGGAGCACAAAGAGGAGCTCGGTTTGCGGTCCACTTCACCTTAAGTTGTCTCCTAGCGTCATGCAGGGGCTTCACCACGCGAGTCGCATCCCGCTCAATAATGACGGTGGCTAGCAGATAGAGATAGGGATCCGAGGTGCCCAAATCTACACTACCAAGGTAACATCCGAGGGGCAAATCAATAGCACCCGAGGGGGCAAATCTATAGCACACGTGCTATGCAGGGCAGAACCAAAAGGGCCAATGGAGCCGAGCGAATGTCAGTCTGTCTCACGGGCCTCTGTTTGAAAGTGGAAGTGGCTGCATCCAAACCATGCGTAAGAATCTCCACTCCTGTCATGATGGAAATTCGGGCTGATCTTTTAACTTCCGTGCCCTGACACCATCGTGCGGGGCTTTTACCGAAGATGGACTGGTCGGCACCAATTAGCCAACCCACCGGAAGCCAGGACGTGCGCGAATGCGCAAGACGTTACCTTCGGCAGATGTCGAGTCGACGGTGCCGTGCTCAGTTGACACTAGCTAGTCAGTTTCTCAGTGATATCAGATCATCTAAAGACCATCGTCCGTAGGAAGGCATTCTAGTTCATAACACAAACCCCAAGAGACATCCTTGGTGTGGATCTGCTAGTACAGTCCGGCTCTGTGAACATGTGGGGTCGTCAGTTACAACCTACAATTGAAACGCAACGCCTTACGTCCCTGAACTATACTTGTACAGGGATTCCATGTCCGGCACTAACGATACCCAAGTCACCTGCTTAATAGGATAGTGTGGCCTATGATTTTATACTTCGTTGCGGCTTTGTTTCCGCTCTAGTTGCGGACGCTCGCTTCGGTTACATGGCTTCCGCTTCCAGTAAGGGTTCCGATCTCTCCATGTAGGCAGGTAGTAGCCCCGACTTTCAACCCTGACTTCGTCCCATACCCCAGCTCTTCACGTCGTTTGCCTCTTGCCTGACACCTTCTGTTTCAGTGCCGAAGCCGCTAGGACTCATACCCCGTATCCACTCCGTCAGTTCCGCTAAGCCACAACAAACTAGATGCAAAGAGATGTAGACTCATCGGTTGCCTATACCAGCCCTTGATAATTCCGCAACGAGCCGCAATAACCGCGTGGAGGCTTTCTTCTTAGCTTGGGCTATTATCTTTTATGGCAAGGATCCCACGAGCTCTAGATACAGACAGGCAAGTGGATGATCGTAGGAGTTGGACCGCGGTCATATTCACAACTGTGCAATCAGGACGACATAGCCCTAAAAGTTTTGCTGTTTAGGCCGAAACACACCTGCAGGCTACATTTACCCGGTCCCACGAAACCGCTGGGTCCGTTCACCGACGCCTCAAAGCTCCGACAAAAGTGAGAAGGCCCGATCTCTGTTGCCCGACCTTTGAGGAAGGTGAGAAGGCCCGATCTTCGTTGCATGACCTCTGAGATGGGAGGCACTTATCAATGTGGTTTGGTGAAGCTATCTTGTTTGAATTGTAGAGCGCGGCCAGGATTACCGATGTCACTTTGTACTCTATCACGGACACCTAACCTGTGTCAGTCTGTCGTCACCAATACAACTCCCTCATCTCATAAAGTCCTCGGTAAGAAGAAGCCATGGCCGCCAAATTCTTGAAAGGATGGTTGGGCGTTATTTGATGACATGACTTCAACATTACTGATCATCAGCTCACGTCTAGCACACTGGCATTGGGGCAGTATGCGAGATATTCATTATGCATTCGAGGAATTTGTTCAACGCGTGACTCATTTGAGCTATTTCTTTATCCTTGTCACATCTTAGTAAGGACCGAAAAGCGCCATCATTGGTAGAAATAAATGTGGCAAGCCTAGGTAAATAGCCAATTGGCGACCAGCTCATTCGAGAGGGAGTTGTTGGTACAATGGCGAGAGGTACAGTCATGCGTATTCAACATTGTATATCCAGCAGATTGAAGTCCCATGGTTAGTATATTGGAGTATTGCTATTGGGGCTGTATTTCCACTATAGATTGAGCAATACTTCTCTCATTACGAGTGAGGCCGAGGATCGAGAGCCCCCCGCAAGAGCGTAGCCATAGAGGGTACCCCGAAGCTGCCGCCTCGGGGCGGAGAGAAGGTCGTGGCAGGCCGAACGTACTCCGTTAATCTAACAAAAGATGGCTAAAGGATTAGAAATGTAAATGAAGGCGCGAGCCTTGGCGATCTCCACAAGGCGGTAGGGATTGCCTCCACTTGATTCCTAATGAGTTATAGATGTAGCTCCAATGGCAATACCCATAGATTACTAGATGGCATGTATTAAGGGCGAGTTGCTGACACATACTCAAAAATCACTATATGTTTCCAACGATCTACCTATGGAGCTTACAATAGCCCAGTATCTAACGTCGACACGAAGATCAAGCACGCAGACACAGAATGAACTTCGGCAAAGAGCACCCTGATTCTAAGACACCCAGTATCAACCTAACATGGTCTTACTCTATTCCTTTGTGACAGCCGCAGGCCGAAACTGAACCACGGGACCTTGTCTTCCCGAAGTGACCCAACCTTTGATTTGGTAGTCAAATGTGTATGGGCTTCCACTCCTTGCCGTGCAACCAGATTTCCCGTGAATATGGCTGGGACCTAACCTCATGTCATAAAGATATAAGGTGCGGGCAAAGGTGACCATGAGTTCCATCCAGGCCATATTTTTCCCAACGCAAGATCGAGGACCGATGCTGAAGCCACAAAAAGCTGCTTCCGCCGAGCCCACCAACTCCTCTGTCCAACCCTTTTCTGGGCTTACCACCCAACGTTCCGGCTTGTAGATATATGGATCCGGGAAGTAGGCCGCGTTGTGATGCATGGTGTATATGGGTGTTCCAATGATGGTGTTTTCGGGGAAGTGGTGACTTCCTGAAGTGATTCCGCCTTTCAGTACAAGACGTGGAGCAAGTGAAGCACCTGGAGGAGCCATTCGTAGCGACTCTTTCAGGCAGGCGTAGAGGTACTCGCACGAGTTCAGTTGCGGTCCTGGTCGAATTTCGTCTTCGTCGGAGAAAGCTGAACGAACTTCTTTGCATACTTGAGCCAGAATGGCTGGGTGGTGAAGCAAGTAAAAAAATGTCGCACTGAGAGCAACTGCAGTGGTATCGGATCCTGAATACGATGAGATAACAGCCTCGCACGCGCTAGTGGTTGAGACAAACCTGCGATGATGAGCATTAATGACTCACTCCACAACTCCTTGTCGCTGAATCCCATCCCGGTCTTTGGATCCCTGGCTTTGAGCATGTACTCAAAGCAGTCAACTTGGTCAATGTTGCTCCCGAGCTGCATTCTCTTCTTCCCCTTCTCCCGGATCCATGCACTGAAACCTTTTATTTGAGCCGAGATGGTGGCCAAGAATAAATGGTCGAGCTTTGCACGGAATACGAGAGGCTGGCCGAAACACTGGCAGAAAGTCAGTTCAATGACGCTTTAGTATTCCGGAATGATTGACATACAGTAGCATTTCGACGGCTAATAGTCGATAAAACGCTGGGCAAGTGCCGTAGCTTTTGCGACCCAAGCATATTGAAGCTTTCGCCGTAGCAAAGGCCGCTTATGATATCGAATCCAAGGTAGTCACAGTATCTGGCCATATCGAGCTCTGGACCCCAAGATTCTTCCGTATCCAAAGGTTCTGTGGCTGTAGCAGGCGCGTGCTCGTAAAGAATATCAGTAAATTGACGTATATGAGTCAAGATGCGCGGTTCTAGGCCCTTCAAGGCTTTATCAGAGCACACTTGCGTCAATATTCTTCTCTTAAAGGCATGCTCCTTTTTGTCAGTGGCGCTAATCGTATTGCTGGCATGCCTGCTCGGGCTAAATACAGCATAAGCATCAGATTTCCGCACGTTTGCTCGAACAG